>JAKRSJ010000102.1:10000-610000 GCA_026413565.1 Aythya baeri | reverse complement strand
ACTCGGCTCTGGTGAGGCCGCACCTCGAGTACTGTGTTCAGTTTTGGGCCCCTCGCTACAAGAAGGACATCGAGGTGCTTGAGCGGGTGCAGAGAAGGGCGACGAAGCTGGTGAGGGGCCTGGAGAACAAGTCCTACGAGGAGCGGCTGAGGGAGCTGGGCTTGTTCAGCCTGGAGAAGAGGAGGCTCAGGGGCGACCTTATCGCTCTCTACAGGTACCTCAAAGGAGGCTGTAGCAAGGTGGGGGTTGGTCTGTTCTCCCACGTGCCTGGTGACAGGACGAGGGGGAATGGGCTAAAGTTGAGTTTTAGGTTAGATGTTAGGAAGAACTTCTTCACTGAAAGGGTTGTGAGGCACTGGAACAGGCTGCCCAGGGAAGTGGTGGAGTCACCATCCCTGGAAGTCTTCAAAAGACGTTTAGATGTAGAGCTTAGGGATATGGTTTAGTGGGGACTGCTAGCGTTAGGTAGAGGTTGGACTCGATGAGGTCTCTTCCAACCTAGATGATTCTGTGACTCTGTGATATGGGGGCATTTGAGGCATTTGGGGCAATTTGGGAGCACTTCCACATCCTCTTTGTCTCCCAACCCCATCAGTGAAGTCCCCCATCTTTGGTTTCCCACCATCTTTGGTGTCCATCCCCATCCCTGGTGTCCCCATCTCCATCTCACATATCCCCCTTCCCCAACGTCCCCCATCCCTGTTACCTTCCCATCAGGATTTGCTGGTGGCCAGGGAGCTGCCAGAACATGTAGGGCTGGGGCCATTTGGGGACCTTCTAGGACGTGTAGGGGTGGGGGGATTTGGGATGAATCTGACCCAAATTTGGGACCACGATGTGGTGTAAATGCCTGAAGTAACTAGGAAAATAAAACTAACATTCACATTTTTTAAGGAAAAGGTACAGCATTGAAGAGGCTTTCAGGGTAGGGCATAACTGCATTACCTGAGCGTTCCCTAGGCTCCCAACCTTTGATGCTATCGCGCTGGGGAAACTTGGTGTGCAAGCTCTAAGGAACAGCACGGAGCGTAGAGTGGAGTGGAGACACCACGGCTAGGCTCTGTAATCAGGTGGGGCCTCGATTGTTCCTGTGCACAAAGCTGCCCTTTTTGCCACCCTAAGCCAAAGACCTGTCATGTTTTGACAAATGCTGTATCCTAGTGTACTTTTGGCTCTTCATAATATCATTATAATACCAAAACACACCTCCATCCCAAAAGCTACCCGCCTCCAAGGTGCGACCACCCCTCACTGAGCATGCGCCCTGAATTTCTCGGAGCGTATTACTTTAAACGGAGACGGGAAAACTTTACACCAATCATAACTAAGAGATGCTTGACTAGAGCCACTCAAGCTCCACCTAAAAGATAGAAAATAATATAAATTGGCAAGAGAGAGGGGATGTTAGGGAAGATACCACCGTCAGGGGAGATACCATCCCGAGGAAATACAACATCCTTAGGACCTCCTGACTCCTGGGATCAGTCGACGGGCTGAGCCTCTCTTCCCCCCCCATTGGGACACCTTTGGGCGAGATCTGAATACTTGCTTATAAATCTCTACGGAGTCTTTGATCCTTTTAACGTGTTTATTTCTAGGCTGCACACCTGTGACACCTGTGACACCTGTAACATCTATAACATCTGTAACACCTGTAACACCTGTAACACCTATAACACCTGTGTATTTCATGCATACTAGCTTGCTTTTGCAGACAGTCCCTATCACCGGCAATCCAAAAGAACCTGATTACCTGTTGCTGTAATAAACCATACTTGATTGCATTGTGATAGCTCTCATTAAGTGCAATGAGGGTGAGGGTGGTTACCCGTGATAGTTCAGTGTTCTGAATCTAACCAGTCCCCCAGACGGTTAATGCGTTTTTGGTGAATGTCTGAACGGACCCCCACACCGTTAATGCATCGATGGTGAATGTCTGACTGGACCCCCAGATGGTTAATGTGTTTTTGGTGAGTGTCCAACTGGTTCTGTACCCTGAATCCGACTGGG
The DNA here is from genome assembly GCA_026413565.1 of Aythya baeri. Lineage (NCBI taxonomy): Eukaryota > Metazoa > Chordata > Aves > Anseriformes > Anatidae > Aythya > Aythya baeri. The sequence continues at coordinate 607,990 of JAKRSJ010000102.1, read as the reverse complement.
CCCGTAACGGTTAATCAGCTACACCCCTTAATGCGACACACGAGCTGGGGATCTGTGGGTTCTGGTGGCCCCCAGCACTGGTGGAGACCCCCCAGAAGGACCTAGATAGACGGCACCCCCAAGGGGGCCATGGTTGGCTGGTTCCCACCCCGGCCCCAACATCCCCCGTGACCATAACTTGCATGGCACAGGAGGCAGAAGCAGCATTTTTATTGGGATGCACAGAATTTTTATTGGGATTGCCCATTCCTAAGCGGGATGGCCAAGGGCTGGCCGGGAGTCCCGGCCCCCACTGCCAGGATCTGCACACAGAGGTTTTCCTCCTCCTCCTCACTGAGCAAATAAACGGGCCCAGCTCCTGCCAAGCCCATTTCCAGTCACTGCTGGGCCACTTCTGGCACCACCAGGATCCTACAGATTGCCTCCAGCCATGGCTGGGTGTTCAAAGAGCATTTCCAGCCACGGTTGGGTCTTCCAAGAGCATTTCCAGACAGAGTTGGGTCTTCTGAGACCATTTTGAGGCATGGTTGGGTCTTGCAGGAGCATTTCCAGCCATGGTTGGGTCTCCCCTGGTTGAGTCCTGGCCGAGTCTTCCCAAATTGTTCCCAGCTCCATTTGCTTCTTCCCAGATTACTCCCGTGGGCACTGCAGTGAGCAGGAGCCAACGATGACCTTGGAAGCAGACTCGTTGAGAAGGTCCTGGAAGTGCTGGTGGGCACCGAGGGGACGAGGAGGCAGCACAGTCCTTGGAATCAGCGTTGTTGAGAAAATCCTGGAGGTCCTGGTGGGCAAGGAGGTGAGGAGGAGCCAACGATGATATTGGAATCAGCCTCGTTGAGAAGGTCCTGGAAGTTCTGGGGGGCACCGAGGTGAGGAGGAGGCAGCATAGTCCTTGGAATCAATGTCATTGAGAAGGTCCTGGAAGTGCTGGTGGGCAAGGAGGTGAGGAGGGGCCAGCGAAGACCTTGGAGGAGAATCCTTGAGAAGATTCTTGGCTCCCACATCCCCCTGCCCCACAGCGCTCTGCCCCACATCCCCCTCACCCCACCCCAGCTCCCACATCTCACAGTACCTGGGTCACAACTGGGGTCGCACTGAGGGTCTGGTGATCTGCATCTGGGGGGGGTGGAAAGAAAGAAGGGGATGGAGGTGAGATGGGCCCGGGGGGGCTGAGGGGTGGTGGGCGGGCACGGAGGGGGGCATAGGTCTTGGGGGGCACCCACCGGGATGTCGGTGTTCACCCGTTCTGGTGAGGCCGTGAAGCTCCGTAGGCTGCCACCTGTTGGGGACATGGGTGGGGGGCGATGGGGTGAGCGGTGGGGCTGGGGGAGCAGCCGTGGTAACACTGCGCCCCCCCAGTGCTGCCCCCAAGAGCTCTCCTGACCTGGTTCGGTGGTGTTTTTGTTCTTGAGGACGAAGCCTTCGGATGCCGTCCAGGTGCTGCCATCGTCCTCGTACCAGTTCTCGTCAACGGAGGCCGAAGTGTTCCTGGGGGGCAGAGCCAGGGGGCTCAGAGGGAGCAGAAGGACAGAGGAGGGGGCTGTGCCCCCCCCCAGACTGCCCTGATGTCCACTCCCAACCCCATTCTGAACCCCAACCGAGCCCAGGTGTCAGACACCAGCGCACGTGTCCGTCACCAATCAACCAACCCAAAAGACCCCAGACCATCCAACCCAATTAACTCCAACCCAACCAACCCAACCCAACCAACCCAACTCAACACAAATGACCCCAACCCCACCAACCCAGAAGAACTCAAACCATCCAACACAACCCACCCCATCCCATCCCATCCCATCCCATCCCATCCCATCCCATGCCTCCCATGCAGTCCAACCCAACTCAACCCAACCCAACCCAACCCAACCCAACCCAACCCAACACATCTCAACCTAACCCAACCACACCTAAAGTCCCCAAAACATTCAACCCTACTAAACCCAACCTAAACAACCCAACCCATTCAAACCAAACCATCCCAACTCAACCCAACCCGACTGATCCAATCCAATCCACCCCAACCATCCCTGACCCTCTACCTCTTCCCGCCCTTCCTCCGTATCACCAGCAGCACAGTAAGGGTGATGCAGGCAATGAGCAGCACCGTGACCGCCACCCCCAGCCCGGTGGCCACCTTGCTGACGCGCCCGGAGCACTGGCGGCCCGTGTACCAGTAGAGAGATTCATCCTGGCAGCTGCAGGGACAAGGAAGGGTCAGGCCCGGTGGACCCAGGGATCAGGGGGCACACAGAGGGACGCGTGGTGGCACTCACAAGCACTGTGGCCCGGCACGGGTGACGTGGCACTCGCCATAGTTGCAGTTGATGGTGCCGGGCGTGTTGGCCGTGCAGTTGGTGACACATTGGAGGGTGCTGCTCGTGGTCAGCGCGTAGTAGTAGTCCTGGTAGCCGACGGGCGCCCGCTGCTGGCACAGTGCTGAGGAGGGGGCACAGGAGGGCGTCAAATGGGGTGGTGGGGTGCACAGGGGCTGGTGGGGTGCATGGGGCTCCGTGGGGACACCCCAACCACCCAGGCCTCACCGTCAAGCGAAGAGGACTCCGTCATGTCCTTGACGACGGGGCTTTCCGACACCACAAGGCAGACGATGGCTGTGGGGGGAGAGAGGCTGTCAGGGACCCTTCCCCAGGGCCTCCCCAAGGGGTTGGGAGGTAAGAGGGGAGGACGGGGCACCCACAGGTGTCCTGCCGGCAGTCGCCCTGGTTGTTGACAGTCTCATTAAGCTTCGCCACCAGCTCCTGCGTCTTTTTCTGGAACTCCTCGCTCAGGTCGGTGCTGTTGGTGGTGCTGATGATGACCTCGTGGTCCACCTCGAGGCCGGTGTCCACGGCGGAGGACGCAGAGGCTCTGCGCACCCGGGCTCCCCCCCTGCTGGAGGTCGCCGGCCTGATGCTGAGGATCTTCACGCCCTCGTAGCCGGGCACGGAGCTGTAGATCTTGGCCATCTGCAAGGGCGAGGGGCGCCGTGAGGATGGCTCCCATGCAAAACAGCCTCCCCTTGCAGTGCCTGGCCTCCCCTCTCGCTCCCGGCCTCCACTCTTGCTCCCAGTCTCCTGTTGTGTTCCCAAACACCCCTTGCACACCCTGGTCTCCCCTTGAGCTCCCAGCCTCCCCTCAGGTTCCCGGCCTCTCCTTGTGCTCCCGGGCCTCACCTCCTGCCTGAACTGCTTCTCAAAGCTCTCGTAGGCCTCCGAGAGGGGGTCCTGCAGCTCCTCCGTGTAGTTGAAGTTGGTGACGGTCACCACCAGCTCCACGTTGGCCACGATCGTCCCCTCGGTGGCTGCGAGAGGCAGGAGAGGGGTGAGCACGGGGAGGCCGGGGGGAGGCCACGGGCTGGGGGGAGGCCGCACTTACGGATGTCGGTGTTGATGGAGCCGCTGGAGTACTCGCACACGGGGCCGTAAAAGTTGGAGAGGCAGATGCACTTGATGCCATCGTAGCTGCCTCCATTCTGGCAGACCACTGCAGGGAGAGAGGAGGTCAGGGGGCAGCCAGGGGTGGGGGTCCCGTGAGGAGACCCCAGGGAGGACAAGGGTGAGGGTCAGCGATGGAGGCCTGGGAGGTGGGGTGGAGGCGGGAAGAGGACAAGGGGAAGGAGGACAGGAGGGAGATGGAGGCTGACCTGCAGGAACCGTGGTGGTGGTGGTGGTGGTGGTGGTGGTTGTTTTTTCTGGAGTGGTGGTGGTGGCCATCGTGGTGGGTGTCGTGGGGGTGGTGGTGGTGGGTGTCGTGGTGGTGGTGGTGGGTGTCGTGGTGGTGGTGGTGGGTGTCGTGGTGGTGGTGGTGGGTGTCGTGGTGGTGGTGGTGGGTGTCGTGGTGGTGGTGGTGGTGGTGGTGGGTGTCGTGGTGGTGGTGGTGGTGGTGGTGGATGTCGTGGTGGTGGTGGTGGTGGGTGTCGTGGTGGTGGTGGTGGTCCCGGGGTCTGTGGTGGTGGTGGTGGTGGGTGTCGTGGAGGTGGTGGTGGTCCCGGGGTCTGTGGTGGTGGTAGTGGTGGGTGTTGTGGTGGTGGTGGTGGTCCCGGGGTCTGTGGTGGTGGTGGTGGCGGGTGTCGTGGTGGTGGTGGTGGTCCCGGGGTCTGTGGTGGTGGTGGTGGTGGGTGTCGTGGAGGTGGTGGTGGTCCCGGGGTCTGTGGTGATTGTTGTGGTGGTGGTGGTGGTCCCGGGGTCTGTGGTGGTGGTGGTGGTCCCGGGGTCTGTGGTGGTGGTAGTAGTGGGTGTCGTGGAGGTGGTGGTGGTCCCGGGGTCTGTGGTGGTGGTAGTGGTGGGGGTCGTGGAGGTGGTGGTGGTCCCGGGGTCTGTGGTGGTGGTGGTGGTGGTGGTCCCGGGGTCTGTGGTGGTGGTGGTGGTGGTTGTCCCGGGTTCTGTGGTGGTGGTGGTCCCGCGGTCTGTGGTGGTTGTGGTGGTGGTGGTCCCGGGGTCTGTGGTGGTGGTGGTGGTGGTGGTCCCGGGGTCTGTGGTGGTGGTGGTGGTGGTGGTCCCGGGGTCTGTGGTGGTTGTCGTGGTGGTGGTCCCTGGGTCTGTGGTGGTGGTGGTGGTGGTGGTCCCGGGGTCTGTGGTGGTGGTGGTGGTGGTGGTCCCGGGGTCTGTGGTGGTGGTAGTGGTGGGTGTCGTGGTGGTGGTGGTGGTGGTGGATGTCGTGGTGGTGGTGGTGGTGGGTGTCGTCGTGGTGGTGGTGGTCCCGGGGTCTATGGTGGTGGTGGTGGTCGAGGGGTCTGTGGTGGTGGTAGTGGTGGGTGTTGTGGTGGTGGTGGTGGTCCGGGGGTCTGTGGTGGTGGTGGTGGTAGGTGTCGTGGTGGTGGTGGTGGTCCCGGGGTCTGTGGTGGTGGTGGTGGTGGGTGTCGTGGTGGTGGTGGTGGTCCCGGGGTCTGTGGTGGTTGTCGTGGAGGTGGTGGTGGTCCCGGGGTCTGTGGTGGTGGTGGTGGTCCCGGGGTCTGTGGTGGTTGTCGTGGTGGTGGTCCCGGGGTCTGTGGTGGTGGTGGTGGTGGTGGTCCCGGGGTCTGTGGTGGTGGTGGTGGTGGTCCCGGGGTCTGTGGTGGTGGTAGTAGTGGGTGTCGTGGAGGTGGTGGTGGTCCCGGGGTCTGTGGTGGTTGTCGTGGTGGTGGTGGTGGTCCCGGGGTCTGTGGTGGTGGTGGTGGTGGTGGTCCCGGGGTCTGTGGTGGTTGTCGTGGTGGTGGTCCCGGGGTCTGTGGTGGTGGTGGTGGTGGTGGTCCCGGGGTCTGTGGTGGTGGTGGTGGTGGTGGTCCCGGGGTCTGTGGTGGTGGTAGTGGTGGGTGTCGTGGAGGTGGTGGTGGTCCCGGGGTCTGTGGTGGTTGTCGTGGTGGTGGTGGTGGTCCCGGGGTCTGTGGTGGTGGTGGTGGTGGTGGTCCCGGGGTCTGTGGTGGTGGTAGTGGTGGGTGTCGTGGAGGTGGTGGTGGTCCCGGGGTCTGTGGTGGTTGTCGTGGTGGTGGTGGTGGTCCCGGGGTCTGTGGTGGTGGTGGTGGTGGTGGTCCCGGGGTCTGTGGTGGTGGTGGTGGTGGTGGTCCCGGGGTCTGTGGTGGTTGTCGTGGTGGTGGTCCCGGGGTCTGTGGTGGTGGTGGTGGTGGTGGTCCCGGGGTCTGTGGTGGTTGTCGTGGTGGTGGTCCCGGGGTCTGTGGTGGTGGTGGTGGTGGTGGTCCCGGGGTCTGTTGTGGTGGGGGTGGTGGTGGTCCCGGGGTCTGTGGTGGTGGTAGTGGTGGGTGTCGTGGAGGTGGTGGTGGTCCCGGGGTCTGTGGTGGTTGTCGTGGTGGTGGTGGTGGTCCCGGGGTCTGTGGTGGTGGTGGTGGTCCCGGGGTCTGTGGTGGTGGTGGTGGTGGTGGTCCCGGGGTCTGTGGTGGTGGTGGTGGTGGTGGTCCCGGGGTCTGTGGTGGTGGTGGTGGTGGTGGTCCCGGGGTCTGTTGTGGTGGTGGTGGTGGTGGTCCCGGGGTCTGTGGTGGTTGTCGTGGTGGTGGTGGTGGTCCCGGGGTCTGTGGTGGTGGTGGTGGTCCCGGGGTCTGTGGTGGTGGTGGTGGTGGTGGTCCCGGGGTCTGTGGTGGTGGTAGTGGTGGGTGTCGTGGAGGTGGTGGTGGTCCCGGGGTCTGTGGTGGTGGTGGTGGTGGTGGTCCCGGGGTCTGTGGTGGTTGTCGTGGTGGTGGTCCCGGGGTCTGTGGTGGTGGTGGTGGTGGTGGTCCCGGGGTCTGTGGTGGTGGTGGTGGTGGTGGTCCCGGGGTCTGTGGTGGTGGTAGTGGTGGGTGTCGTGGAGGTGGTGGTGGTCCCGGGGTCTGTGGTGGTTGTCGTGGTGGTGGTGGTGGTCCCGGGGTCTGTGGTGGTGGTGGTGGTGGTGGTCCCGGGGTCTGTGGTGGTGGTAGTAGTGGGTGTCGTGGAGGTGGTGGTGGTCCCGGGGTCTGTGGTGGTTGTCGTGGTGGGGGTGGTGGTCCCGGGGTCTGTGGTGGTGGTGGTGGTGGTGGTCCCGGGGTCTGTTGTGGTGGTGGTGGTGGTGGTCCCGGGGTCTGTGGTGGTTGTCGTGGTGGTGGTCCAGGGGTCTGTGGTGGTGGTGGTGGTCCCGGGGTCTGTGGTGGTGGTGGTGGTGGTGGTCCCGGGGTCTGTGGTGGTGGTGGTGGTGGTGGTCCCGGGGTCTGTGGTGGTTGTCGTGGTGGTGGTCCCGGGGTCTGTGGTGGTTGTCGTGGTGGTGGTGGTGGTCCCGGGGTCTGTGGTGGTGGTGGTGGTGGTGGTCCCGGGGTCTGTGGTGGTGGTAGTGGTGGGTGTCGTGGAGGTGGTGGTGGTCCCGGGGTCTGTGGTGGTTGTCGTGGTGGTGGTGGTGGTCCCGGGGTCTGTGGTGGTGGTGGTGGTGGTGGTCCCGGGGTCTGTGGTGGTTGTCGTGGTGGTGGTCCCGGGGTCTGTGGTGGTGGTGGTGGTCCCGGGGTCTCTGGTGGTGGTAGTGGTGGGTGTCGTGGAGGTGGTGGTGGTCCCGGGGTCTGTGGTGGTTGTCGTGGTGGTGGTGGTGGTCCCGGGGTCTGTGGTGGTGGTGGTGGTGGTGGTCCCGGGGTCTGTGGTGGTGGTGGTGGTCCCGGGGTCTGTGGTGGTTGTCGTGGTGGTGGTCCCGGGGTCTGTGGTGGTGGTGGTGGTGGTGGTCCCGGGGTCTGTGGTTGTGGTGGTGGTGGTGGTCCCGGGGTCTGTGGTGGTGGTAGTGGTGGTTGTCGTGGTGGTGGTTGTGTTCCCGTGGTCTGTGGTGGTGGTGGTGGTGGTGGTCCCGGGGTCTGTTGTGGTGGTGGTGGTGGTGGTCCCGGGGTCTGTGGTGGTGGTGGTGGTGGTGGTCCCGGGGTCTGTGGTGGTGGTGGTGGTGGTGGTCCCGGGGTCTGTGGTGGTGGTTGTGGTGGGTGTTGTGGAGGTGGTGGTGGTCCCGGGGTCTGTGGTGGTTGTCGTGGTGGTGGTGGTGGTCCCGGGGTCTGTGGTGGTGGTGGTGGTGGTGGTCCCGGGGTCTGTGGTGGTGGTAGTGGTGGGTGTCGTGGAGGTGGTGGTGGTCCCGGGGTCTGTGGTGGTTGTCGTGGTGGTGGTCCCGGGGTCTGTGGTGGTGGTGGTGGTGGTGGTCCCGGGGTCTGTGGTGGTGGTGGTGGTGGTGGTCCCGGGGTCTGTGGTGGTTGTCGTGGTGGTGGTCCCAGGGTCTGTGGTGGTGGTGGTGGTGGTGGTCCCGGGGTCTGTGGTGGTTGTCGTGGTGGTGGTCCCGGGGTCTGTGGTGGTGGTGGTGGTGGTGGTCCCGGGGTCTGTGGTGGTGGTGGTGGTGGTGGTCCCGGGGTCTGTGGTGGTGGTAGTGGTGGGTGTGGTGGTGGTGGTGGTGGTCCCGGGGTCTGTGGTGGTTGTCGTGGTGGTGGTTCCGGGGTCTGTGGTGGTGGTGGTGGTGCCGGGGTCTCTGGTGGTGGTGGTGGTGGTGGTCCCGGGGTCTGTGGTGGTGGTGGGGGTGGGTGTCGTGGGGGTGGGGGTGGTCCCGGGGTCTGTGGTGGTGGTGGTGGTCCCGGGGTCTGTGGTGGTTGTGGTGGTGGTGGTCCCGGGGTCTGTGGTGGTGGTGGTGGTGGTGGTCCCGGGGTCTGTGGTGGTGGTAGTGGTGGGTGTCGTGGAGGTGGTGGTGGTCCCGGGGTCTGTGGTGGTGGTGGTGGTCCCGGGGTCTGTGGTGGTGGTGGTGGTGGTGGTCCCGGGGTCTGTGGTGGTGGTGGTGGTGGTGGTCACGGGGTCTGTGGTGGTGGTGGTGGTGGTGGTCCCGGGGTCTGTTGTGGTGGAGGTGGTCGGGGGGTCGGTGGTGGTTGTCGTGGTGGTGGTCCCGGGGTCTGTGGTGGTGGTGGTGGTGGTGGTCCCAGGGTGTGTGGTGGTGGTAGTGGTGGGGGTCGTGGAGGTGGTGGTGGTCCCGGGGTCTGTGGTGGTGGTGGTGGTCCCGGGGTCTGTGGTGGTGGTGGTGGTGGTGGTCCCGGGGTCTGTGGTGGTGGTGGTGGTGGTGGTCCCGGGGTCTGTGGTGGTGGTAGTAGTGAGTGTCGTGGAGGTGGTGGTGGTCCCGGGGTCTGTGGTGGTTGTCGTGGTGGTGGTGGTGGTCCCGGGGTCTGTGGTGGTGGTGGTGGTGGTGGTCCCGGGGTCTGTGGTGGTGGTAGTGGTGGGTGTCGTGGAGGTGGTGGTGGTCCCGGGGTCTGTGGTGGTTGTCGTGGTGGTGGTGGTGGTCCCGGGGTGTGTGGTGGTGGTGGTGGTGGTGGTCCCGGTGTCTGTGGTGGTGGTGGTGGTGGTGGTCCCGGGGTCTGTGGTGGTTGTCGTGGTGGTGGTCCCGGGGTCTGTGGTGGTTGTCGTGGTGGTGGTGGTGGTCCCGGGGTCTGTGGTGGTGGTGGTGGTGGTGGTCCCGGGGTCTGTGATGGTGGTAGTGGTGGGTGTCGTGGAGGTGGTGGTGGTCCCGGGGTCTGTGGTGGTTGTCGTGGTGGTGGTGGTGGTCCCGGGGTCTGTGGTGGTGGTGGTGGTTGTGGTCCCGGGGTCTGTGGTGGTTGTCGTGGTGGTGGTCCCGGGGTCTGTGGTGGTGGTGGTGGTGGTGGTCCCGGGGTCTGTGGTGGTGGTGGTGGTGGTGGTCCCGGGGTCTGTGGTGGTGGTAGTGGTGGGTGTCGTGGCGGTGGTGGTGGTGGGGGGGTCTGTGGTGTTTGTCGTGGTGGTGGTGGTGGTGGTGGGGTTGGTGGTGGTGGTGGTGGTGGTGGTCCGGGGGTCTGTGGTGGTGGTGGTGGTGGTGGTGGTCCCGGGGTCTGTGGTGGTTGTCGTGGTGGTGGTCCCGGGGTCTGTGGTGGTGGTGGTGGTGGTGGTCCCGGGGTCTGTGGTGGTTGTCGTGGTGGTGGGCCCGGGGTCTGTGGTGGTGGTGGTGTTGGTGGTCCCTGGGTCTGTGGTGGTGGTTGTTGTGTGTGTCGTGGAGGTGGTGGTGGTCCCGGGGTCTGTGGTGGTTGTCGTGGTGGTGGTGGTGGTCCCAGGTTCTCTGGTGGTGGTGGTGGTCCACTGGACTGTGGTGGTGGTGGTGGTGGTGGTCCCGGGGTCTGTGGTGGTGGTCGTGGTGGTGGTCCCGGGGTCTGTGGTGGTGGTGGTGGTGGTGGTCCCGGGGTCTGTGGTGGTGGTGGTGGTGGTGGTCCCGGGGTCTGTGGTGGTGGTGGTGGTCCCGGGGTCTGTGGTGGTTGTCGTGGTGGTGGTGGTGGTCCCAGGGTCTGTGGTGGTGGTGGTGTTGGTGGTCCCGGGGTCTGTGTTGGACGTCGTGCTGTCTTTCCTGCTGGCCACGGAGCCTTGATCTGTGTTCTCCAGGGAGTTGGGTGTCCCCAGCCTCGCGGTGTCAGCTCGTTTCGAGGCAGCGCTAGCCATGGAGGAGCCGGTTTGTTGACCAGTTCCATACTGGGCTACGTCTGCGGAGGTTCCTTTTGATGTGGAGGCCGCGTCACTCATTGCTGCCATGAGGGCACCCCGTGCCTCACCCTTCCCCTTTCCCTCCCCGCCAGCCTCACCCATGGCCATGTCCCCTTCCCTCCTGGCCTCTCGCCCACTTTTTCGTTATTCTGACCCTTGTCCCGTTCCCATCCTCACGTCAATGGGACGGGTGGGGCAGAGGCCGCACAGGTGGACGTGGCCTTTGCTCTCCCAATTTTTGGTCTCTGCTGCCCAAGCTCATGGCCTCCGTTCCCCCAGTTCTGGCCTCCAGTGCCCCAGTCCTGACTTCAACTGCCCCAATTCTGGCCACCTGTGCCCCAAGTTTTGCCTCCACTGCCCCTGTTCTGGTCTCCGATGCCCCAGTTCTGGCCTCCACTGCCCCCAGTTCACCATCTACACTGCCCCAATTTGTGTCCTTCCCTGACCCAATTCTGTCCTCAACTGCTCCAGAAGTTGTCTCCGACACCCCAATTCTGGCCTCCAATTACCCAATTCTGGCCTCCGATACCCCAGTTCTGGCCTCCACTGCTCCCAATTCCTCATCTACACTGGCCCCGATTTGTGGCCTCCCTTGCCCCAATTTTGGCCTCCACTGGCCCTCGTCAGTGCCATCACCATGGGGCGGGGGTCTGTGGAGTGTCCCCATCCCTGTCCTTGTCCCCATCACCTTCCCCAATGTCCCTGTTCCCCTCCCCAGTGTCCCTTTCCCCATCCCCAATGTCCCTGTCCCCGTCCCCACCAGGACGAAGCCACCTCGGGCCGTGGAGGCCGATTCCCCCCTCAGCCTCCCCAACGCACCCCGAGGAGATGCCCCAGGGGGGGCCACCCCCTTCCGCCCCCCAGATCCGAGTTTTGGTGCCCCCTGCCCGTGCTGCACTCACCCGCTGCAAGCCCGTGGAGGATGAGGAGGAAGATGAGGAGGAAGGCGCGGGTGCCAGACCCCATCTTGATGCCCCCCAGTCCCGCGGTGCCACCAGCAGCACCGCAGTGCGCAGCCATGCTCGGGGCAGGAGTGGCAGTGGGGAACTTTGCCCCTCTGTGGGGAGAGGCTGCTCATCCCCAGGGCGGGCGGTGTTTTGGGCGTGCGGCCGTGCCCAGACCAATCGTGGGCACCGTGACCGTGGGAACAAACATGACGTTCCCCTCCCCGTTATCGGGGATAACCATGACGACCCATGAGGCATATGGGGCAATTTGGGGGCACTTCCACGTCTTCTTCGTCTCCCAACCCCATCGGTGATGTCTTCCCACCTCTGCTGCCCCCCATCCCCATCCGTGGTGTCCCAACGCCATCTCACATATCCCCCTTCCCCAACGTCCCCCATCCCTGTTACCTTCCCATCAGGATTTCCTGGTGGCCAGGGAGCTGCCAGGACCTGTAGGGCTGGGGCCATTTGGGGACCTTCTAGGATCTGTAGGGCTCAGGGGATTTGGGATGAATCTGACCCAAATTTGGGACCGGGAGCTGGGGATTTGTGGGTCATTTTGGCCCCTGGCACTGGTGGAGACCCCCAGAAGGACCTAGATGGACCCCAGCGGCTGCAGCCCCGAGGGGGCCGTGGTTGGCTGGTTCCCACCCCGGCCCCAACATCCCCCGTGACCAAGGCTGGCGTGGGGCCGGATGCAGAAGCAGAATTTTTATTGGGATGCACAGAATTTTTATTGGGATTGCCCATTCCTAAGTGGGAAGACCAAGGGCTGGCCGGGAGTCCCATCACCCACTGCCAGGATCTGCACACAGAGGTTTTCCTTCTTCTTGCTGAGCAAATAAATAAACGGGCCCAGCTCCTGCCAAGCCCATTTCCAGTCACTGCTGGGCCGCTTCTGGCACCACCAGGATCCTACAGATTGCCTCCAGCCATGGCTGGGTGTTCAAAGAGCACTTCCAGCCATGGTTGGGTCTTCCAAGAGCATTTCCAACCATGGTTGGGTCTTCCAAGAGCATTTCCAGCCACGGTTGGGTCTTCCAAGAGCATTTCCAGACATGGTTGGGTCTCCCCAGTTGGGTCTCCCCTGGTTGAGTCCTGGCCGAGTCTTCCCAAATTGTTCCCAGCCCCATCTACATCTTCCCAGGTTACTCCCGTGGGCACCGCAGTGAGCAGGAGCCAATGATGACCTTGGAAGCAGCATCATTGAGAAGGTCCTGGAGGTCCTGGTGGGCAATGAGGTCAGGAGAAGCCAACGATGATATTGGAATCAGCGTCGTTGAGAAGGTCCTGGAAGTGCTGGTGGGCACCGAGGTGAGGAGGAGCCAACGATGATATTGGAATCAGCCTCGTTGAGAAGGTCCTGGAAGTTCTGGGGGGCACCGAGGTGAGGAGGAGGCAGCATAGTCCTTGGAATCAATGTCATTGAGAAGGTCCTGGAAGTGCTGGTGGGCAAGGAGGTGAGGAGGGGCCAGCGAAGACCTTGGAGGAGAATCCTTGAGAAGATTCTTGGCTCCCACATCCCCCTGCCCCACACCGCTCTGCCCCACATCCCCCTCACCCCACCCCAGCTCCCAAATCCCCCACATCTCACAGTACCTGGGTCACAACTGGGGTCGCAGTGCGGGTCTGGTGATCTGCATCTGGGGGGGGGGAAAGAAAGGAGAAGGGGATGGAGGTGCTGGAAATGCTTCGCGAAGCTCTCGTAGGCCTCCGAGAGGGGGTCCTGCAGCTCCTCCGTGTAGTTGAAGTTGGTGACGGTCACCACCAGCTCCACGTTGGCCACCACCTTCCCCTCGATGGCTGCGGGAGGCAGGAGAGGGGTGAGCGCGGGGGGAGGCCACGAGTGGGGGCAAGTCCGTGGGCTCGGGGGAGGCCGCACTTACAGATGTCGGTGTTGATGGAGCCGCTGGAGTACTCGCACACGGGGCCGTAGAAGTCAAAGAGGCAGATGCACTTGATGCCATCGTAGCTGCCTCCGTTCTGGCACACCACTGCGGGGAGAGCGGAGGTCAGGGGGGGCCTCAGGGGGCACCCAGGGGTGGGGGCGCTGTGAGGAAACCCCAGGGAGGATGGGGGCAGCGATGGAGGCCTGGGAGGAGGGAGGAGGGCGAGAGGAGGGAGGATGAGGAAGAGGTGGAGGCTGACCTGCAGGAACAGCGGTGGTGGTGGTGGCGGTGGTGGTAGTGGTGGTAGTTGGTGTGGTGGTGGTGGTTGTGGTGGTGGTTGGTGTGGTGGTAGTTGGTGTAGTGGTGGTGGTTGTGGTGTTTGGGGTGGTGGTGGTGGTTGTGGTGGTGGTTGAGGTGGTGGTGGTTGGTGTGGTGGTAGTTGGTGTAGTGGTGGTGGTTGTGGTGGTTGTGGTGGTGGTTGAGGTGGTGGTGGTTGGTGTGGTGGTAGTTGGTGTAGTGGTGGTGGTCGGGGTGATGGTGGTGGTTGGTGTGGTGGTGGTGGTGGTTGGTGTGGTGGTGGTGGTTGGTGTGGTGGTGGTCACTGGAGCTGTACTGGTGGTTACTGGCCCGGTGGTGGCTGAGGTAGGGAAAGAGGTTCCTGAACTGGTCAAGGTCTCTGGTGTGGGGGTGTCACCAGATGAGGTTTCTTCAGTGGTAGGGGAGAGGCCGGAGGCCATTTCCGTGAAGGACGTCGTGTCAGTGTAGGGAGACATTTCCGTGGAGACCAGTGGTATTTCGGCTGCGCCGGAGAAACTTCCTTCATCGTCCAGAAATATCGCAGTACTCCTCGCTATTGAGGAAAGAAATCTGGAGTTAGTACCGTGGCTGCCGTCAGCACCTTCGGAGGCTTCGTGGTGGCCGCCCCATCCCACACCTTTCCCCTTTGCACCCTCCGGCCTCACCCCTAGCCTTCCCACCCCATCCCACCCCACCCTGTCCCATCCTTCGCTTTCGCTTTCCCCTGACCCTTGTCCCGTTCCCATTCACATATCCATGGGACGGGTGGGGCCAAGGCTGCACGGGACGATGGCCTCCAGAGTCACGATTTTTGGCCTCTTCTGCCCAAGCTCATGGCCTCCGCTGCCCCAGTTCTGGCCTCCACCGCCCCCAGTTCAGCATCTACGCTGGCCCCGATTTGTGGCCGCCCCAATTGTGGCCTCCGCTGGCCCTCGTCAATGCCATCACCACGGGGCGGGGACCTGTGCAGTGTCCCCATCCCTGTCCTTGTCCCCGTCACGCTCCCCGATGTCCTTGTCCCCGTCCCCAATGTCCCTGTCCCCGTCCCCACCAGGACGGTGCCACCCTCAAGCCGTGGAGGCCGATTCCCCCCTCAGCCTCCCCAACGCACCCCGAGGAGATGCCCCAGGGGGATTCCGCCCCCTCCTGCCCCCCAAATCTGCATTTCGGTGCCCCCCCCGGCCGGCCTCCACCCACCGGCCACACCCCTGCAGAGGAGGAGGAAGAGGAGGAGGAAGGCCCAGTGAGCAAGGCGTTTGCCCCACAGGAGCATTTTTTCGGATGGCTGTTCCGATCGGCCCTCTGCCCCTCTCTCGCGCTTCTACCTCCTCCCCAGTTGTCCCCACAGCCGTTCTCTTTCTCGCATTTCCACGTGTTAGTAAAACCTAGCACTTCATCCCCGTTCCCGCCGGAGGCTTCTTCGTCCCACCCCATCTCGGCGTCCCGTAGCACCGCCGGCAGAATTCCCGTGCGGAGTTATGCCCAGGGCAGGAATGATAGAGAGGAACTTTGCTCCTCTTCTGGGAAGAGTTACTCATCTCCAGGGTGGGTGGAGGATATGGGACGGGTGATGCCCGGACCAATCATGGGCACCGTGACCGTGGGAATAAACGTGACGGTCCCCTCCCCGTTATCGGGGACAACCACAACGGCCCCGTCCCCAATATCGCTGCCCTGCGGGCATCACGGTGTCACGGGGAGGGGGTGTTTGTTCCTTTTTGGGGTGAATCTGACCCAAATTGGGGACAGGGGGCTAGGGTTGAGGGCTGGTGGATGGATTCCAGCCATTGTGGGGTCTTCCCAGGTCGTGTCCAACCATCCTTGGGTTCTCCAGGATTGATTCCAACCATCGCTGGGAGGTCCAAGATCATTTCCAACCATCATTGGATCCTCTAATTTCGATTCCAAACATCCTTGGGTCTTCTAAGATCGATTCCTACCAACTGGGGCCTCCAAGACCACTTCCAATCATGACTGGGTTCTCCAAGATCAATTCCAACCATAGTTGGGTCCTCTAATTTTGATTCTAACCATTGTTGGGTCCCCCAAGATCAATTCCAACAATCGTTGGGCCTTCTAAGATCGATTCCTACCATCATTGGGTCTTCTAATTTCAATTCCAACCATCAAAATGCCTCCCAAGATCAATTCCAAACATCTTTGGGTCTTCTAAGATTGATTCCTACCGTCGTTGGGTCCTCCAAGACCACTTCCAATCATGACTTGGTTCTCCAAGATTGGTTCCAACCATCATCGGGTCTTCTTAGACCATTTTCAACCATGGCCAGGTCCACCCAGGCTGGTTCCAACCACCACTGGGTCCTCCAAGAACGATTCCAACCATGGTTGGGTCCTCCAGGATCATTTCCAACCATCATTGGGTCCCCCAGGATCGTTTCCAACCACTGTTGGGTCTTCTCAGGCCATTTTCAACCATGGCCAGGTCTTCCAAGATCATTTTCAACCACCATTGTGTCATCCAAGGTCAATTCCAACCATCGTTGGGTCCCCTCAGATCAATTCCAACCATCTTCGGGTCCTCCTAGATTGATTCCAACCATCGTTGTGCCCCCTGGGATCAATTCCAACCACTGTTGGGTCCCCCAGGATCGTTTCCAACCACCCTTGGGTCTTCTCAGACCATTTTCAACCATGGCTATGTCTTCCCAGGTCGGTTCCAACCACAACTGAGTCCTCCAAGATCATTTCCAACCATCACCGGGACCCCCAAGATCGATTCCAACCATGGTTGGGTCATCCAAGACCAATTCCAACCATCATCGGGTCCTCCAAGATCGATTCCAACCACTGTTGGGTCTTCTCAGACCATTTTCAACCATGGCCAGGTCTTCCTGGATCAATAATTGGGTCTTCCCAGGTCCCTTCCAGCTGCAGTTGAGTCCTCCACGGCCACCGGGTGAGGAAGAGGAGGAGCTGAAGCCTTCTTCACACAGCTCCAAGCAGCCTCTTGGTCTCCCTGGTTCTCCTGGAGGACTTCAACCACCCCAAAACCTGCTGGGAAGACCAAACGACGAGGCACAAAGTGTGCGGAAGGCTTCTTCAGGGCGTCAGTGACCACGATCAGCATCTCGAGATGTTTCTCCACCACACGGGTGGCGGAGGAGCCAACGGGGAGAGGAAGGATGAGTTGGAGACCTCGGCTGCAGCGACCACGGGATGGCAGAGGCCAGAACCTAACGGGGAGGAAGCCGGTCTCCAAACACCCCAATTTGCAGAAATTTGGGCTTCAGGGAGTCTCGGCCTGATAGATTTGGGTCTCAACCCCATAGATAAGGGTTTGGGAGGGGTTTGTGCCCCATGGGTGGGGGTCTAGGCCCCATGAACGTGGGTCTGGAGGGTCTTAGCACCATGTATTTGGGTCTGGGGGGTCTCAACCCCATAGATGTGGGTCTGGGAGGGGTTTGTGCCCCATGGGGGGGGGTCTAGGCCCCATGGACATGGGTCTGGGGGGTCTTGGCACCATAGATTTGTGTCTGAGGGGTCTCAGCCCCATAGATGTGGGTCTGGGAGGGGTTTGTGCCCCATGGATATGGGTCTAGGCCCCATGGAAGTGGGTCTGGGGGGTCTCAACCCCATAGATTTGGGTCTGGGGGGTTTTGGCCCCATAAATTTGAGTCTGGGAGGGGTTTGTGCCTCGTAGATGTGGGTCTGGGGGGTCTTGAACCCATATATTTGGGTCTTGGGGGGTCTCAACCCCATAGATTTGGGTCTGGGGGGTTTTGGCCCCATAAATTTGAGTCTGGGAGGGGTTTGTGCCTCGTAGATGTGGGTCTGGGGGGTCTTGAACCCATATATTTGGGTCTTGGGGGGTCTCAACCCCATAGATTTGGGTCTGGGGGGTTTTGGCCCCATAAATTTCGGTCTGGGAGGGGTTTGTGCTCCATAGGTGTGGGTCTGGGGGGTCTCGACCCCATAGATTTGGGTCTGGGGGGTCTCAAACCCATAGATGTGGGTCTGGGAGGGGTTTGTGCCCCATGGGGGGTTTCTAGGCCCCATGGACGTGGGTCTGAGGGGTCTCGGCCCCATAGATTTTGGTCTGGGGGGGGTTGTGCCCCATATCTGGGGGTCTGGGGGGTCTCAGCCCCATAGATTTGGGTCTGGGGGGGGTTGTGCCCCATATCTGTGGGTCTGGGGGGGTCTCGGCCCCATAGATGTGGGCCCAGGCCCGCCCCGGCCTCTGTTCCGTTGCCATGGCGACAGCGCGGGCGCTGCCGTGGCAACAAGCCCCGCCCCTTGGCAACCGTTACTACGGAGCCTTAGCCCCGCCCCCCTGCGGGCCCGTTGCCGGGGCAACGGCTCCGCCCCTCTCCCGGCCCCGCCCCGTTGCCATGGCAGCGGGCCCCGCCCCTCCCGGAAGCGGCGCATGCGCGGTGAGGCCGGGCCCGGCGCGGCGGCGGCGGCGACGAACGGCAGCGGCGGCGGCGGCTGCCGAGCCCACCGGAACCGGAAGCGGGAGGAGGGACCGGAAGCGGAACCGAGCGGGGGGGGGACCGGAAGCGGCGCCATGGTGAGTGGCCCCGGGGCCGGGGCCTGAGGCGGCGGGAGGAGGGGGGAGGGGCGGGCCCGGGGCATCGGTCGGAGGGGGGAGGTCACGTGGGCGGGGGGGAGGTCACGTGAGAAGGGGGAGGTCACGTGGAGAGGGAGTCACGTGGAGAGGGGGCACTGCCCCTCGGGCCCCGCCCCCGCCCCACAGCCCCAAACCCCCAAAAAGCCCCGAAAGCCCCCAAAATGCCCCAAAACGCCCTGTAGCCCCCTCCCTAACCCCAGGGCCCTCGTCCCAGCCCCACATTTCCCCCCGTATCCCACCCCACACCCCATATTCCCCCCAAATCCCCCCATCCCAGCCCCATATCTCCCCAAATCCCCCTACCCCAGCCCCATGTACCCCAATCCCAGCCCTATATCCCCCCATAAACCCCCACCCCAGCCCCCTATCTCCCCCTACCCCCGCCCTCCACCCCGTAACCTCCCCAAATCCCCACCCCACACCCCATATCCTCCCCAAATCCCCCCATTCCAGCCCCATACGTCCCCATACCCCCCAAATCCCCCCACCCCAGCCCCATATCCCCCCTAAATCCCCCAAATCCCCCCTTTCCCCCACCCCAGCCTCAAATCCCCCCACACCCCAGCCCCATATCCCCCCATTTCCCCCGATTTCCCCCAAATCCCCCCAAATCCCCCAAATCCCCCCACCCCAGCCCCAAATCCCCCCTTTCCCCCCACCCCAGCCCCACATCCCCCCACCCCAGCCCCCTATCCCCCCCCTACCCCCACCCCCCACCCCATATCCTCCCCAAATCCCCCCATTCCAGCCCCATATCCCCCAAATCCCCCCTTTTCCCCCCACCCCAGCCCCCTATCCCCCCTACCCCCTCCCCCCACCCCATAACCCCCCGTACCCCCCCGCTAACCCCCCTGCCTCCCGCAGATGCGCTTCATGCTGCTGTTCAGCCGGCAGGGCAAGCTGCGCCTGCAGAAGTGGTTCCTGGCCACGGCCGAGCGCGACAAGCGGAAGCTGGTGCGCGAGCTGATGCAGCTGGTGCTGGCCCGCAAGCCCAAGATGTGCAGCTTCCTCGAGTGGCGCGACCTCAAGGTGGTCTACAAGAGGTGGGGGCGCGCGGGGGCGCCCGGGGAGGCGACGGAGTCTGGGGGTGGGTGGGGGTGAGGGTGGCGGTGCCCCAAGGTTTGGCCCCGTTGCGGACGGCCCCGTTGGTTTGGATCCGTTGCGTCCGGCCCCAGAGCCTCCAGCCCCGTTGGCTTGGCCCCATAGCCTCCGACCCTATTGGCTTGGCCCCATTGGCTTGGCCCCCATAGCCTCTGGGCCCATTGGCTTGCCCCCGTAGCCTTTGACCCCATTGGCTTGGCCCCATCACCTCCAACCCCATTGGCTTGGCCCCATCACCTCCAATCCCATTGGCTTGACCCCATAATCTCCAATCCCATTAATTTGGCCCCATAGCCTCCAGCCCCATTGGCTTGATCCTATAGCCTCTGGCCCTATTGTCTTTCCCCCATAGCCTTTGACCCCATTGGCTTGGCCCCATAGTCTTTGACCCCATTGACTTGGCCCCATAGTCTTTGACCCCATTGGCTTGGTCTCTTCACCTCCAACCCCATTGGCTTGACCCCATAACCTCTGATCCCATTGCCTTGGCCCCATTGCATCCAGCCCTATTGGTTTGTGCCCGTAGCCTCTGACCCTATTGGCTTGGCCCCATAGCCTCTGACCCCGTTGGTTGGGCCCCGTTGATTGGGCCCCATAGCTTCTTGCCCCATTGCATCTGACCCCATTGGCTTGGCCCCATAGCCTCCGATCCCATTGCCTTGGCCCCATTGGCTTGGCCCCATTGCATCTGACCCCATTGGCTTGGCCCCACTGCATTCAGCCCCATTGGCTTGGCCCCATAACCTCCGATCCTATTGGCTTGGCCCCATTGCACCCAGCCCCACTGCATCCAACCCCATTGGCTCAGCCCCATTGCATCCGACCCCATTGGCTTGGCCCCACTGGCTTGGCCCCATAGCCTCCAGCCTCATTGGCTTGGCCCCATAGCCTCTGATCTCCTTGCCTTGGCCCCATTGACTTGGCCCCATAGCCTCTGACCCCATTGGCTTGTCCCCGTAGCCTTTGACCCAATTGGCTTGGCCCCATCACCTCCGACCCCATTGGCTTGGCCCCATCACCTCCAATCCCATTAGTTTGGCCCCATAGCCTCCAGCCCCATTGGCTTGACCCCGTAGCCTCTGGCTCCATTGGTTGGGCCCCATTGATTGGGCCCCATAGCTTCTGGCCCCATTACATCTGGCCCCATTGGCTGTGCCCCATTGCCCCCGGCCCCATTGGCTTGGCCCCATCGCCCTGCCAGAGTGCCCCCAGCCCCATTTCCCCCCACGCCCCCATCTCCACCTGATCCCCCCATTTCCCCCATACCCCCCATTTCCCCTATATCCCCCATTTCCCCTATATCCCCCTATACCCCCTGTTTCCCCTATATCCCCATTTCCCCTATATCCTCCTATATCCCCCATTTCCCCTATACCCCCCATACCCCCCATTTCCCCTATATCCCCCTGTACCCCCCCATTTCCCCTATATCCCCCATTTCCCCTATATCCCCCTATACCCCCTGTTTCCCCCCCATTTCCCCTCTATCCCCCTATATTCCCCTCTATCCCCATTTCCCCTATACCCCCCCCATTTCCCCTCTATCCCCCTATATTCCCCTATATCCCCCCACACCCTCCCCATTTCCCCTATATCCCCCTATACCCCCCAATTCCCCTCTATCCCCCCCGTTTCCCCTCTATCCCCGTTTCCCCTATATTCCCCTATATCCCCCTATGTTTCCCCTATACCCCCCATTTCCCCTCTATCCCCCATTTCCCCTATATCCCTCCATACCCCCCAATTCCCCTATATACCCCATTTCCCCTATACCCCTTCAATTCCCCCATTTCCCCTATATTCCCCAATTCCCCCATACCCCCCATTTCCCCCATACTCCCCCAATCCCCCACACCCCCCCAATTCCCCCACACACCCCCAATTCCATTTCCCCTATATCCCCCATTTCCCTTATATTCCCCTATACCCCCGTATCCCCTATATTCCCCTCTATCCCCCTATATCCCCGTTTCCCCTATATCCCCCTCTATCCCCCTATATCCCCGGTTACCCTAAATCCCTATTTCCCCTATACCCCCGTTTCCCCTATATCCCCCATTTCCCCTCTATCCCCTTATACCCCCTCTATCCCCATTTCCCCTATATCCCCCTCTATCCCCCTATACCCCCCTCTATCCCCATTTCCCCTATGTCCCCCATTTCCCCTATACCCCCCTCTATCCCCATTTCCCCTATATCCCCGTTTCCCCTATATCCCCTATTTCCCCTCTATCCCCCTCTATCCCCCTCTATCCCCGTTTCCCCTATACCCCCCTATACCCCCCCAAATCCCCTATATCCCCATTTCCCCTCTATCCCCCTGTGTTCCCCTCCCCCAGGTACGCCAGCCTGTACTTCTGCTGCGCCATCGAGGGGCAGGACAACGAGCTGATCACGCTGGAGCTCATCCACCGCTACGTCGAGCTCCTCGACAAGTACTTCGGCAGCGTGAGTCCCCCAAAAAACCCCACACAGCCCTTCGGGGGGCTCCGAAACCCCCCACGGGTCCGTTTGGGGGGCTCAGAAACCCCACAAAGCCATTAGGGGGCTCAGAAACCCCACAGATCCTTTTTGGGATCAAGGGAACCCCACAAATCCATTAGGGGGCTCAGAAACCCCACAGATCCTTTTTGGGATCAGGGGAACCCCACAGAGCCATTAGGGGGCTCAGGAACCCCACAGACCTGGTTTGGGATCTCAGGAACCCCCCAGAGCCATTTGAGGGGCTCAGGAGCCACCCCCGGATCCGTTTGGGGGGCTCAGAAACCCCACAAAGCCATCTGGGAGGCTCAGAAACCCCACAGATCCTTTTTGGGATCAAGGGAACCCCACAGATCCATTTTAAGGGGCTCAGGAACCCCACAGACCTGGTTTGGGGTCTCAGGAACCTCACAGACCCAGTTGCGGTTAAGGGAACCCCACAAATCCATTTTAGGGGGCTCCAGGAAACCCCCAGACCCAATTTGGGGGGGCTCAGGGAGCCCATAGACCCATTTTAGGGGGGTTCAGGGACCCTACAGAGCCATTTGGGGGTCCCAGGAACCCCACAGATCTGGTTTGGGGTCAAGGCAACCCCACAGATCCATTTTAGGGGGCTCCAGGAAACCCCCAACCCAATTTGGGGGTCTCAGAAACCCCACAGACCTGGTTTGGGGTCTCAGGAGCCCTCAGACTCATTTTGGGGGACTCCAGGAAACCCCCAGACCCAATTTGGGGTCTCAGACCCCCTGCACACCTCCCAGACCCATTTTAGGGACCTCAGGAGTCCCCCCAACCCCATTTTTGTGTCTCCCAACCCCATTTTTGTGTCTCCCAACCCCATTTCTGTGTCTCCCAACCCCATTTCTGTGTCTCCCAACCCCATTTCTGTGCCCCCAACCCCCATTTTTGGCTCTCAGTCCCCCTCCCAGTCCCATTTTAGGGACCTCAGGAGAACCCCAACCCTATTTCTGTGCCCCCCAACCCCATTTCTGTGCCCCCCAGCCCCATTTTTGTGCCCCAACCCCCATTTTTGGGTCTCAGCCCCCCCCAACCCCATTTTAGGGACCTCAGGAGTCCCCCCAACCCCATTTCTGTGCCCCCCAACCCCATTTCTGTGCCCCCAACCCCATTTTTGGGTCTCAGCCCCCCAACCCCATTTTAGGGACCTCAGGAGTCCCCCAACCCCCTTTTGTGTCCCCCAACCCCATTTCTGTGCCCCCCAACCCCCGTTTTGTGCCCCCCACCCCCATTTTTGCCTCTCAGCCCCCCCCAGCCCCATTTTAGTGCCCTCAGGAGTCCCCCGAACCCCATTTCTGTGCCCCCCAACCCCATTTTTGTGCCCCCAACCCCCATTTTTGGCTCTCTGCCCCCCCCAGCCCCATTTTAGGGACCTCAAGAGTCCCCCTAACCCCATTTCTGTGCCCCAAAACTCCATTTCCGTGCCCCCCACTCCTCCCAAACCCCCATTTTGGCTGTCAGCCACCCCCAGCCCCATTCTGGACCCCCCCCCCCCGATGCATTTTGGGGCTCAACCCCCCCAGCCCCATTTTAGGGACCTCAGGAGTCCCCCCAACCCCATTTCTGTGCCCCCAACCCCATTTCTGTGCCCCCAACCCCATTTCTGTGCCCCCCAACCCCATTTCTGTGCCCCCCACCCCCATTTTTGCCTCTCAGCCCCCCAGCCCCATTTTAGTGCCCTCAGGAGTCCCCCTAACCCCATTTTTCTGCCCCCAAACCCCATTTCCATGCCCCAAACCCCCCATTTTTTGCCTCCCATCCCCCGTAGCGGGGTTTTGGGGTGCCCCCACCCCCGGTGACATCCGTGTCCCCCCCCCCAGGTGTGCGAGCTGGACATCATCTTCAACTTCGAGAAGGCCTACTTCATCCTGGACGAGTTCGTCATGGGCGGCGAGGTGCAGGACACCTCCAAGAAGAGCGTCCTCAAGGCCATCGAGCAGGCCGACCTGCTGCAGGAGGTGCCCCCCGACCCCAAATCCCCCCCCCCGGGACCCTAAAAGGGACGAGGGGAAACCCCCGAACCGGCACGGGGCCCCCCAAGCTGATGGGACTCGTAGGGAATCCCTAAATGCTTATAGGATCCCTATAGGGTGATGGGATCCATAGGGACCCCAAAAGAGTTATGGGATCCCTATAGGGTGATGAGAGCCGTAGAGACCCCAAAAGGGTTATGGGATCCCCATAGGGTGGATGGGAGCTGTAGGGACCCCAAAAGGGTTATAGGATCCTTATAGGGTGGTGGGATCCATAGGGACCCAAAAAATGGGTATGGGATGCCTATAGGGTGCTGGGATCTGTAGGGACCCCAAAAGGGCTATGGGATCTCCGTGGGGTGGTGGGATCCATAGGGACCCCAAAAATGAGTATGGGATCCCTATAGGGTGCTGGGACCCCAAAAATGGGTATTGGATCCCTATAGAGTGATGGAATCCATAGGGACCCCAAAAGGGTTATGGGATCTCCATGGGGTGCTGGGACCCCAGAAGGACCCCAAAAGGGGCACGGGACCACCATGGGGTGCTGGGGGCTGTGGGGAACCCCATGATGTCCCTATGGGGCACTGGGACCCTGTCAAGACCCCAATGACACCTCCAAGAAGAGCGTCCTCAAGGCCATCGAGCAGGCCGACCTGCTGCAGGAGGTGCCCCCCGACCCCAAATCCCCCCCCGGGACCCCAAAAGGGACGCGGGGACACCCCCAAACTGGCATTTGGCTGATGGGACCCGTAGGGAACCCAAAAAGGGTTATAGGATCCTTATAGGGTGGTGGGATCCGTATGGACCCCAAAAGAGTTATGGGATCCCTATAGGGTGGATGGGATCTGTAGGGACCCCAAAAGGGTTATAGGATCCTTATAGGGTGATGGGATCCATAGGGACCCAAAAAATGGATATGGGATTCCTATGGGGTGATGGGAGCTGTGGGGACCCCAAAAGGGTTATGGGATCTGCATGGGGTGATTGGACCCATAGGGACCCCAAAAGGGTTATAGGATCCCTGTAGGGTGATGGAACCCCAAAAATGGGTATGGGATACTTATAGGGTGATGGGATCTGTAGGAACCCCAAAAATGGGTACGGGATCTCCATGGGGTGGTGGGAGCTATAGGGGCCCCCAAAGGGTTATGGGATCTCCATGGGGTGCTGGGACCCCAGAAGGACCCCAAAAGGGGCACGGGACCCCCATGGGGTGCTGGGACCCCAAAAATGGGTATAGGATCCCTACAGGGAGATGGGACCCCAAAAATGGGTATGGGATACTTAAAGGGTGATGGGATCTGTCGGGACCCCAAATATGGGTTCAGGATCCCTATAGGGTGATGGGATCTATAGGGACCCCAAAAATGGGTTCGGGATCCCTATGGGGTGGTGGGACCCCAAAAGGGGCACGGGACCCCCATGGGATTCTGGGACCCCACAGGGACCCCCCCAGGATGCTGGGACCCCATAACGACCCCAAAAGGGGCACGGGACCCCCCTCCTTTTCTGACCCCCTCCCCTTTTTTGTGCCCCCCCCCAGGAGGACGAGTCCCCCCGCAGCGTCCTGGAGGAGATGGGGCTGGCCTCGCCCCCCCCCGCCCCCCAGGGGGGGCCCCCCCCAGGACCCCCGAACCGAGCCGGGAAGGGGGGGTGGGCGCCCCCCCCCCCCTGTAAATACAGCCCCTCCCCCACGCGCTGGGGGCGGGAGCCCCAGCCCCCTCCCCTCTCACGGGACCCCCGAAATGGAGGGGGGAGGGGCGTTGGGGGACCCCCCGGAATAAAAAACGTGCGGAGATTCAGTGTGTGGGGTAATTAGTGGGGGGGGTAATTAGCATGGAAGGGGGGTAAATAGCACCCGGAGGGGGCAGCTAGAATGGTTGGGGGGTAATTGGCATGATGGGGGGGGGGGTAATTAACATGGGAGAGGGGGTAATTAGCACCGGGGGGGGTAATTGGGATGGGAGGGGGTAAATAGAATGGGAGGGGGGTAATTAGCATGGAATGGGTAATTAGCACTGGGGGCAATTAGCATGGGGGTAATTAGCATGGCAAGGGGGTAATTAACACGGGGGGGCAATTAGAACAAGGCAGTCAATTAGCAAAGGGGGGGAGTAATTAGCATGGGGGGGGGAACGTGGTTGTAAAGGGCGCAGATATCAGGCAGGGGCGGTAATTAGAACCGGGGCGTCATGAGTCCGGGAGGGGGGGGACAGTTAGCACCCGGGGGGGCTAATTAGCCGGGGTAATTAGTGGGGGGCCCCAATAATGAGGGTAACTCGTACTAAAATAGTCGCTTTTATTCGTTAGCAAAAGTTGTGGGGGGGGCTATTTACATTGGGGGGGGTACTGGGAGAACTGGGAGGGGGAACTGGGGGTAGCTGGGAGCTGGAGGGGGGATACGGGAACTGGGGAAACTGGGAGAACTGGGAGGGGGGACTGGGGAAAAGGGGGGTGGGCATCAAGGACTGGGGATACTGGGAAATGGGGGGTCTTGGACTGGGACGGGGGCTCTGGGACTGGGGGAACTGGGAGGGGGGCTCATGGAGCACCTTGGGGGTATTTTGGGGTGGGGGTCACACATTTGGGGGTACCCTTAGTGGGTGGAGGGGGGGGGGGGAACCATTATGGAGGGGGGGCGCCTACCCCCTTGAGCCCCCCCCCCGCCGATAACTCCTCAACCGCGGGGGCCGGAACAACGTGGGCGCGCCCCCGCCCCCGCCGCCACCGCGGGGCCGGCTTTTGGGGGGGACGTCGTCATCGGCGACGTCATCGGCGACGTCATCGGGGACGTCGTCGTCGGGGGGGGCCAAGCCCAGCGCCCCCCCCGCCACCGCCATGGCCGCCGCCGCCTCCTCCTTGCGCTTCTGCTCCACGTCGCGGATGATGTCGACGACGTCGTCGGCCGGCAGGTGGAGGCGACTGGAGAGCTCGATCAGTTGGTCGATGGTGCCCGGGTCCAACGGCGCGTCCGGCGCCGCCTCCTCATCATCCTCCTCCTCATCATCATCATCCTCATCTTCGTCTTCACCCCCCGGCCGCACCGCCTCCGCCAGCTCCTGGGCCAGCGGGGGGACGGCGGCGCGGTTGGGGGCGTCTTCGCGGTTGGGCGCGTTGGCGCGGTTGAAGACGGCAGCGCGGTTGGGGACGTTGGCACGGTTGGCGATGTCATCGCGGTTGAGTACGTTGGCACGGTTGGGGACGTTGGCGTGGAAGGGGACGCCATCGCGGCTGACGCCGTCGCGGTTGCGGACATCATCGCGGCCGAAGACGTCGTCGCGGTTGCGGACGTCGTCGCGGTTGACGTCATCGCCACGGTTGGGGATGTCGTCACGCATGGAGATGATGTCACCACGCATCGGCATCCCGACACGCACGGAGGTGTCACCACGCATGGGGACACCGCCGCGCGTCGGCGTCCGGCCACGCCCGGGGACGTCGCCGCGCACGGAGATGTCGCCGCGCACGGAGATCTCGTTGGCCATGGCGACGTCGTTGGCCATTGGGATCTTCTTGCCCATGAAGATCCTGTTGCCCACCGGGATCTTCTTGCCCATGAAGACCTCGTTGGCCATGGGGATCTCGTTGGCCATCGGGATTTCGTTGTTCATGGGGATCTCGTTGGCCAGGGGGACCTCGTTGGCCATGGGGATCTCATTGGTCATGGGGATCTCGTTGCTCATGAGCACCTCGTTGGCCATGGGGACCTCGTTGGCCATGGGGATCTCATTGTCCATCGGGATCTCATTGTCCATCGGGATCTCATTGTCCATGAGGAACCCGTTGCCTACAGGGATCTCCTTGCCCATGGGGATCTCCTTGCCCATGGGGATCTCTTTGCCCATGGGGATCATCTTGCCCATGGGGATCTCCCCGCCCATCGCGATCTTCTTCCCCATGGGGATCATCTTGCCCACGGGGACCTCTTCACCCATCGGGATCTTCTTCCCCATGGCGAACCCTTTACCCATCGGGGTCATCTTCCCCACGGAGATCGCCTTGCCCATCGGCATCGCCTTACCCACGGCGCTCGCCCTCCCCGCTCCCCTCCCCGCTTCTCCCCCGACCTCTCCCACCTCCCCCCTTTCTCCCTCCTCCTCCTCCTCCTCCTCCTCCTCCTCCTCTTCCTCCTCCGACCTCTTGTCCTGGGCGGCCGCGGCGGGCCCGTGGAGGAGGTAGCGGAGCAGGAGGTCGGAGGCCAGGTCGGCCAAGCGCTCCTCTTCGGCGGCGGCTTTGCGGGCGGCCTGGGCCTGGCGCCGGCTCTCGGCCAGCTCCTGGTAGCGCCGCTCCAGCAGCCGCTGCTCCAGGCTCTGCTGCTGCCGCAGCTGCCGGGCGCTGGCCCAGCTTCGGCCTCCTCCTCCTCCTCCTCCTCCTCCTCCTCGCTCCCGGTCCCGCTTGGCCTCCGCTCGCAGCCTCCCCAGCTCCTCCAGCTCCTTCAGGACTTCGTCAGGCGGCGAGGAAGAGGAGGAGGAGGAGGAGGAAGGGATTTGGGGAGGGGGGAAAAAGGGGCCGGGGAGACGAGGGGAGGGGTGGGGGCGGCTTTGGGCCAGGAGGGTGATGGAGAGGAGGAGGGCGGCGCTGCGCAAGGGGCGGGCGGGGGGGCATGGTGCCTGGGGGGACAAAAATAGAGGGGGGGTCAGGGGGCACGGGACCCCCGCCCCGGTCCCTTAATTCCCCTCCCCTCTCCCTTAATTCCTCCCCCCCCTTCATTCCCCCTCCTCCCTTCCTGTGCTGGGGCCAGGGGTCACAGGACACCTCCCCCCAAGTGTGACCCCCCCCCCCATGTTTTATGGACCCCCCCATGTATTATGGACCCCCCACAATGGGTTTTCCAAAGTGTCCCCCATGTCCCCAAAGTTCCCCCCAAAAAAAAAAACTCCCCCCGACCCCCCATTGGATCCCCAAGTGCCAGGAGCCCCCCCCATTGGGGTACCCCAAGTGTCCCCAAGGTGTTTCCCCCAAATTCTCCCCCCCCCAAGTTGCCTCCCCCAAATCTCCCCCCCCGAATTCCCCCCCCCCCCCCCCAAAGGTACCCGGCAGGGTCCCCACGCTCCCCCCACACGTGCTGGCACCCATGGGTGCCCCCCCCCCCCCCGTGCCAGGACTCTCCCCCGCGTCTCACACGCAGCACACGCAGCACACACAATGCTCAGCACGTACAACATGCTACACGTACAGCAGCACATGCAATGTACATGCATTCTACATACAATGCACATACAATGCACACGGTACATACAATGCACATACAATGCACATACAATGCACACAGCACATGCAATGCACATGCAATGTACATACAATGCATGCAGCACATGCAATCACATGCAACGTGCATGCAATGCACACACGATGCATGCAGCACATACAATGCAGCACTCACAACACGCAAGCACATACAACGTGTACAGGACATGCGTGTACAGCACATACATGGACACGCACGGCACATACATGGACACACAGCACATATATGGACACGCACGGCACATATATGGACACGCACGGCACATACATGACTACAGCACGCCACGTATAACGCACAGCACACGCGTGCAATGCACACACGATGCACAGCACATGCTTACACACGCATGGGACATACATGTACACACACTGCACATCCATGAACACACACAGCACATACATGGACGTGCTCTTCACGCATGTACACTCAAGGCACATCCATGTACATGCAATATCCATGCATATGCACACCCTGCACACACATGTACACACACAGCACATACATGTACAGACACTACATGCATGTACGCACCCAGCACATACATTTACACACCCAGCACATACATGTACACGCACTACACATACATGTACATGCATGTACATGCATATACACACACAGCACATGCATTTCCATGTACTGCATGCCTCTACATGCACTGCACATACATGTAACTGCAATGTACACGCATAGACATGAATGTACATGCATGTACACGCACAGCACATACATGTACATGCAAAACATGCATATACACGCACCACACACACCTGTAACTGCACTGCACATACATGTACACGCACCGCACATACACGCACACGCCATACATGCATCCACACGCAGCGCACACGCATGTACAGCCGATACATGCATCCACACGCAGTGCACACGCATCCACACACATCACACCCACGCACACGTCACACGCAGCCCACGCGTGCCGCAGGGCCGGGACACGCCGCCCACCCCCGGTTAGGGCTGGTGGGTGGAGGGGGGGGACACCCGCAGCCGCCCCCTCCCCGTTTTAACCCCATGGGGGGGGCATTTACCGGTTCCCGGGGGGGTCGCTACGGTCCCGGGGCGCCCCCCGCTCCCTCCCCGGGCCGGGGGCGGTGGCTCCCGGGGGTGCCCGGGGGTGGGTCCCGGAGGTCGATGCCGGTGCCCGGTCTCAGGGGCGGATCCCGGTCCCGGTTGAGGATCCCGGTGCCGGTGGCGGGTCCCGGTCCCGGTGCCCGGTGCCCAGGGGCGGATCCAGGTCCCGGTGCCCGGTGCCCGGTGGCGGATCCCGGTGCCCGGTGCCGGTGCCCAGTAGTGGATGCCGGTCCCGGTGCCCGGTTGCGGATCCCGGTCCCGGTTGCAGAGCCCGGTCCCGGTGCCCGGACCAGGTCCTGGTGGCTGCTCCCGGTCCCGGTGCCCGGTGCCCGGTCCCGGTTCCCAGTCGCGGGTCCCGGTGCCCGGTCCCGGTGGCTGCTCCCGGTGCCGGTGCCCGGTTGCGGATCCCGGTCCCGGTCCCGGTGCCTGCTCCCGGTGCCGGTCCCGGTGTCGGATCCCGGTGCCCGGTCCCGGTCCCGGTGCCGGCTCCTCCCGTTCAGGACCGCGGACAGCGGCGCCGCCGCCTTTATACCCGCGCCCGGCCCCACGTGACCTCCATTGACGTCAGAGCCCATTCATAAAATCCGGCCGGGGCTGGGAGGGAGGGGGAGCGCGGTGCGCATGCGCAGCTTCCCCCCCCCCCTCCCCGGGAACGGCGGCGGCATGAATGGGCGCGGGATGAATGGGGCGGGGGGGGCGGGAGAGGGAGGGGGAGGAACGGAGGGACCTACACACGGCCCTATACACACGGCCCTATATAAACAGCCCTGCACACGGCCCTATATGTACCCGGCCCTATATAAACAGCCCTACGGACGGCCCTATATACACACGGCCCTATATAAATAGCCCTACGCACGGCCCTATATAAAGACCCCTATACGCGGCCCTATATAAACAGCCCTACACGTGGCCCTATATACAGACCCCTATACACGGCCCTATATAAATACCCCTACACGTGGCCCTGTATATACACGGCCCTATACACACGGCCCTATGTAAATAGCCCTACACACGGCCCTATATAAATACCCCTACACATGGCCCTATATATATACGGCCCTACATATGCACGGCCCTATATATACACCCCCTACACGCAGCCCTATATGGACCCCTGTACACACAGCCCTATATACACACTGCCCCTACACACACCCCTATACACACCTCTGCACGCACACTGCCCTATACAAACACCCTATATACACCCCCCATACACACACACACACGCCCCTATACACACCCAGTCCCCTATACAAACACCATATACACCCACTCCTATACGCCCCCACACCCCTATACATACACCCACGCTCCTATAGATGCGCACACCCCTATAGACACCCCCCCCATAGACACCCCCACCCTATAGACACCCACTCCCTATACACATACACACCCACCCCCTATAGACGCCCCTATAGACGCCGGGCTTGCACAAGGGCACGCTCACCTCCTGCAAGGACACGGCACTTGCACCACGTCCATAGGTGCCCCTATAGGGGTGAGGGGGGGCGTATAGGGTATGAGGGGGTATAGAGGGTGGGGGGGAGTTCTCTGTATATAGGGGAGGCTGTGTATATGGAGGGGATGTGTATAGGGGGGCGTATATAGGGGTGCCTGTGTATAGAGGCGGGTACATATATGGGGGAGGGTGTATGGGATGTATATAGGGGGTGTATATAGGGAGGTTGTATATAGGGGATGTGTGTATATAGGGGATGTTTGTATATAGGGGATGTGTATATAGGGGTGTGTAATAGGGGTTTTTTTTGTGCATATAGGGGTTGTGTGTAAGGGGGTGGCTGGGTAGGTGCCTATACGTACCGGTGTGTATGCGGGGGGGGGGGGATTCCTGTGCGCCTATAGGTACCTATAGATGCCCATGTGCCCAAGGGGGTTCCCTGGGTGCCTATACGTACCCGTGTGCCCACGGGGGGGGGTCTTTGGGTACCTATAGGTACCCCTGTAGCCATGGGGTGGGGGGTTCCCTGGGTGTCTATAGGTGCCTGTAGGTGCCTATAGGTGCCTATAGGTGCCCGTGTGCCCACGGGGGGGGGGTCTCTGGGTGCCTATAGGTGCCTATAGGTGCCTGTGTGTACAAGGGGGGTCCCTGGGTGCCTATAGGTGCCTATACGTACCCGTGTGCCCACGGGGGGGGGTCTCTAGGTGCCTATAGGTGCCTGGGTGTACAAAGGGGGGTCCCTAGGTGCCTATAGGTGCCTATAGGTGCCTATAGGTGCCCCTGTGCCCACGGGGGGGGGGTCTCTGCACCCCTATACGTGCCGGTGTGCACGTGGGGGGGCCCGGGGGGGGCCGTGCCCGCTCGCCGGTGACTCACCAATGCAGCTGCTTCTATAGGGGCGGGGGGTATGGGGGTGGGGGCGGAGCCACCGAGCCCCCCCTCCCCCCCCCCCGCACCGACCCCCCCAGTGTATAGGGGGCGGGGGGGGATGAGTCACCGGGACCGCAGCCGCTTCCTGCGTGGCCCCCACGGCGCTGCGGGGACGTATGGAGGGGGATGTATAGGGCGGGGGGGGATGTATAGGGGGGGGGCAGATGTATAGGGCGGGGGGATGTATAGGGTCTGGGGGGTTGTATAGGGTCTGGGGGTGATGTATAGTGTCGGGGGTAGATGTATAGGGCGGGGGGGGGTATATGTCGGGAGGGAGATGTATAGGGTCGGGGGGATGTATAGGGCCAGGGGGTGTGTATAGGGCCGGGGGGGTATAGGGTCGGGGTGGGAGGGATATAGGGACTGAGGGGGAGATATATAGGGGTTGGGATGGGGAATAGAGGGGTTGGGGGTGTTTAGGGTCTGGGGGGTTGTATAGGGTCTGGGGGTGTATAGGGGCTGGAGGGGGTATATAGGGGCTGGAGGGGGTATATAGGGGTTAGGGGGTGCATAAGGACTAGGTGGTATATAGGGGCAGGAGGGAGAGATATGGGGTCTGGGGGTGTATAGGGACTGGGGGGTATATATAGGGACTGGGGGGGATATATAGGGGCTGGGGGTTGTATAGGGACAGGGGGTGTATAGGGGCTGGGGGAGATATGATGGGATTGAGGGGTATATAGGGTCTGGGGGGGTATATAGGGATTGGGGAGTGTATAGGGTCGATGGCAAGGGGGTATATCAGCATGGGGGGGGGTATAGGGACTTGGGGGGAATATATAGGGGTTGGGGGTTGTATAGGGTCAGGGGTTATATAGTGATGTAGGAGGGTATAGGGCCAGGGGATCTATAGGGCTGGGAGGTATGTATAGGGTTGAAGGGGGGGGGGGAAAGGGCAAGGGGGACATATAGGGACAAGGGGTCTACATGGGGGAGCTATATAGGGCCAGGAGGGACGTATAGGGCCAAGGGGACTGGTGGGGATCTATAGGGCCAGGAGGGGCAAGGAGGGTGTGGGGCTGACGTATAGGTACAAGGGGTCAGGGGGGGAATCTATAGGGGCATGGGGAGCCAGGGGGTGGTGATCTATAGGGGCAGGGACGTTGAGGAGGGGTGTCCAGGGGCTGTATAGGGGAAATATAGGGCCATGGGGAATGTATAGGGGCAAGGATAGGGATACGGGGGCTGAACAGGGGGTGTATGGGGGATGTATAGGGGCGGGGGGGCTGTATGGGGCCATATGGAGGCTCTGTAGGACCAAGGGGACTTTAGGGGGGCTGTAAGGGATGTATAGGGACCAGGGGGATGTATAGGGATCGGGGGGGGGGGGGCTCTATAGGGACTGTACAGAGCCAAGGGCACCTTAAGGAGGCCGGGGGGCTATATAGGGGTGGGGAGGGGGCTGTATAGGGACAGGGAGGGGGGTATGGGGGAAGTATAGGGCTGGGGGGCTGGAGAGGGGCTCTATAGGGACTGAGGGGGATCCATAGGGGCTGTGGGGGCTCTATAGGGTACAAGGGGGCTCTATAAAAACTTGGGGGGGTCTATAAGGACCGGGGAGGTTCCATAGGGGCTGAGTGGGGCTCTATAGGGACTGGGGGAAACTCTATAGGGTACAAGAGGGTCTCTATAGGGACCGAGGGGGGCTCTATAAGGTACTGGGGGGGCTCTATAGGGCCCGGGGGGGGGCATATAGGGTACAAGGGGGCTGTATAGGGGCCGGGGGGCTCTATAGGGGCTGGGGGCTCTATAGGGGCCGGGGGGCTCTATAAGGACCGGGGGGGCTCTATAGGTTACAAGGGGGCTCTATAGGGCCCGGGGGGCTCTATAAGGACCGGGGGGGCTCTATAGGGTACAAGGGGGCTCTATAGGGACCGAGGGGGGCTCTATAGGGACTGGGGGGCTCTATAAGGACCGGGGGGCTCTATAGGGTACAAGCGGGGGATCTATAGGGACCGAGGGGGGCTCTATAGGGGCTGGGGGGCTCTATAAGGACCGGGGGGGCTCTATAGGGTACAAGGGGGCTCTATAGGGACCGAGGGGGCTCTATAGGGGCTGGGGGGCTCTATAAGGACCGGGGGGCTCTATAGGGTACAAGGGGTCTCTATAGGGACCGAGGGGGGCTCTATAAGGACCGGGGGGTGTTCTATAGGGCCCGGGGGGCTCTATAAGGACCGGGGGCTCTATAGGGTACAAGGGGGCTCTATAGGGTACAAGGGGGCTCTATAGGGACCGGGGGGTTCCATAGGGGCCGGGGGGTGGGGGGGGTTGCTCCATAGGGGCTGTGCGTGCCCCCCCTGCCCCCTCCCGCGGATGATTCACCCTGCGGCAGCGGCGCCCCCCGCTCCCCCCCCCCCGCGAGGTGACGTCACCTCAGGATCACGTGACCGGGGGGGTCTCCTACCGCAGAGGCAGGAACCGCCCCCCTCCATGGGGTGGCCACGCCCCCTCCCCGCTCTGGCCCCGCCCCCTCCCGGGTGGGGGGGGAGCAGCTCGGGGTCGACCCCCCCAGTGGCCCCCCTCAGTCTGCGCCAATGAGGCCCCCCAGTAACCTCCCAGTGGTTTGGCCACCAGTAACCTCCAGTGCCCCCCCAGTGTCTCCCAGTAACCTCCAGTGCCCCCACCAGTGGCTCCCAGTAACCCCCAGTGTCTCCCAATAACTCCCAGTGCCCCCCCCCAGTGTCTCCCAGTAATTCCCCAGTAACCGCCCAGTGCCCACCAGTAACCCCCCGTAACCCCCCAGTGTCCCCTAGTAACCTCCCAGTGTCTCCCAGTAATCCCCCAGTGCCCCCCCCCAAGTGTCTCCCAGTAACCCCCAGTGGTTCCCAGTAACCCCCAGTGGCTCCCAGTAAGCCCAGTGTCTCCCAGTAACTCCCGGTGTGTCCCAGTAACCCCCAGTGGTCTTCCTAGTGTGTCCCAGTAAACCCCAGTGTCCCCCAGTAACCCTCTGTGTCTCCCAGTAACCCCCAGTGGTCCCCAGTAACCCCCAGTGCCCCCCCTCAGCGTCTCCCAGTAGTCCCCAGCGTGTCCCATTGCCCCCTAGTGTGCCCCAGTGACCTCCCAGTGCCCCCTCTCCCAGTGTGTCCCAGTAGCCCCCCAGTTTCTCCCAGTGTGTCCCAGTGGCATCCCAGTGTCTCCCAGCGTGTCCCAATGGCCCCCCCCAGTGTCTCCCAGTGGCATTCCAGTGTCTCCCAGCGTGTCCCAGTAGCGCCCCCAGTGTCTCCCAGTGGCATCCCAGTGTCTCCCAGAGTGTCCCAGTGACCTCTCAGCGTGTCCCAGTGGCCCCCAGTGTGTCCCAGTAACCCTCCACTGACCCCCAGTGTCTCCCAGTAATTCCCCAGTAACCGCCCAGTGCCCCCCAGTAACCCCCTGTAACCCCCCAGTGTCCCACAGTAAGCCCCCAATAACCCCCCAGTAACCCCCAGTGCCCCCCAGTGTCCCCCAGTAAGCCCCCATAACCCCCAGTAACCCCCAGTAAACCCCAGTTACCCCCCAGTGCCCCCCAGTAGCCCCCCAGTAACCCCCCAGTGTCCCCTAGTAACCTCCCAGTGTCTCCCAGTAAACCCCCAGTGCCCCCCATAACCACCCAGTAACCCCCCAGTAACCCCCAGTGCCCCCAGTAACCCCCAGTAACCTCCCAGTAACCCCCCAGTGCCCCCCAGTAACCCCCAGTAACCCCCCAGTTTCCCCCAGTAACCCCCCAGTGTCTCCCCGTTATCCCCAGTAACCCCCCATAACCCCCCAGTAACCCCCCATAACCCCCAGCAACCCCCCAGTAACTCCCCATAACCCCCCAGTAACCACCCAGTGCCCCCAGTAACCCCCAGTAACCCCCCATTAACCCCCCAGTTCCCCCCATGCCCCATCCCGCCCCCCTTTCCCACGGGGGGGGCTCACCCCGTTGCCATGACAACCGTTGCCAGGCAGCCCGGGCCCGGTCGCTACAGCAGGGGTTGCCATGGCAACACCGCCCCCCCCCCAGCGCATTCCCCCCCCATTTGGAGCCCCCCCATTGCCCCATCTCCCCCCATTGCCTCCCCATTCCCCCCACCCCGCCCCCTTACCCCCCAATTGCCCCCCACCTCCCATCCCCCCATTTGCCCCCCCATCCCCATTCCCCCTTATTGCCCCCCATTGCCCCCCTTTACCCCCCATCCCCCTTAGTGCCCCCCTTACCCCCCAATTGCCCCCAATTGCCCCCTTACCCCTCTAATTGCCCCCTATTGCCCCTCCCACCCCCCTATTACCCCCTTATTGCCCCCATCCCCCCTTTTACCCCCCATCCACCCCTTTACCCCCTCCTTACCCCCATTGCCCCCCCTTTACCCCCCCAACCCTTTATTGCCCCCTCCCCCTATTGCCCCCCATTCCCCCTCCCATCCCCTTACCCCCCCATTTCCCCCATTATTCCCCCCATTGCCCCCTTTGCCCCCTATTACCCCCCAATTGCCCCCCTTACCCCTCTAATTGCCCCCCTATTGCCCCCCACCCCGCCTATTACCCCCTTATTGCCCCCATTCCCCCCTTTTACCCCCCATTACCTCCTCCTTACCCCCAATACCCCCTTTACCCCCCATACCCCCATTGCCCCCCATATTGCTCCCCTATTGCCCCCCACCCCCCATTACCCCCTTATTGCCCCCAATTCCCCCCTTTTACCCCCATCCTGCCCCCCATCCCCCCTTTTACCCCCTCCTTACCCCCAATTTCCCCCTTTACCCCCTTTACCCCCTCCTAACCCCCAATACCCCCCTTTACATCCCCTTTACCCCCCATCCCCCTATTACCCCCTCCCCCTATTACCCCTCTCCCCTCCCCCCATTCCTCCCCCCATTCCCCCATCCGCGCATGCGCTTGGCGGGGCAGGGATGCGCTGCGCGGGGCGCGGAAAGGGGCAGGCGGCGCCGTGGCTTAGTTGGTTAAAGCGCCTGTCTAGTAAACAGGAGATCCTGGGTTCGAATCCCAGCGGTGCCTTTTGGGGGGGGGGGCAAAAAAAAAATCGGGGGGGTGAAAAAAAAAAAAAAAAAGGGGGGGGGTGAAAAAAAATACAAGGGGGGTAAAAAAAAAAAACGGGGGGGTGAAAAAAAAAGGGGGTTAAAAAATCGGGGGTAAAAAAAAAAATCGGGGGTGAGGGGGTGAAAAAAACGCGGGGGTGAAAAAAAATCGGGGGGAATAAAATCGAGGGGGCGAAAAACGAGGGGGGAGAATAAAATCGGGGGGGTGTGTAATATGAGGGCGGTGTAATATGAGGGGGGGGGGGGTCGTGTGAAATGGGGGGGTTAGGGGGATTTTGTAATGGGGGGCGTCCGAATGGGGGGAAAGAAAAATAACGGGGAGAGGTGGAAAATAAACGAGGGGGGGCGAAAAAAAATCGGGGAGGGGGAAATGAAAACGGGGGGGAAAAAAAAGAGGGGGCGAAATAAAATCGGGGGGAATAAAATTGAGGGGGTAAAAAAATCGGGGAGGGGCGAAAAATATCAGGGAGGGGGCTAAAAAAATAGGGGGGAGAAATAAAATCGAGGGGGGGCAAAAAAAAAGGGGGAGAAATAAAATCGAGGGGGGGGCAAAAAAAATAAGGGGGGAGAAATAAAATCGAGGGGGGGGCAAAAAAAAAAGGGGGGTAAAATAAAATTTGGGGGGGGGATAAAATCGGGGGGGGCCAAAAAGTCCGGGGGGAATAAAATCGGGGGGGGTCCCGAATGGGGTGTGTAATATGAGGGTGGTGTAATATGGGGGGGTCGTGTGAAATGGGGGGTTGGGGGGATTTTGCAATGGGGGGCGTCCCAAAATGCGGGGGGATGGGCGTCTGAAATGTGGGGGGGGGCTTGGGGACTGGTAGGGGGATGTAAAGGGGGGGCAAATGGGGGGATGTAAATGGGGGGTCTGTGTGTAAAGGGGGGAGTGAAAAAGGGGGGTCTGGGTGAAAATGGGGGGTCCTGATGCAATGGGGGGGTCTTTTTTCTTGGGGGGGTCTTTTTTGGGGGGGGTCAGAGCACGGAGTGGGGGGTCCTGTTTTAATGGGGGGGTCCCACATCAAAGGGGCACCCCATACAGCCCCTTGCAGCTTGGAAACAGGCACCGGGGGGTCATTTATTAAAGGGGGGGGTCTTTTTTTTTTGGGGGGGTCCGGGGGGTCAGACCACAGAGTGGGGGGGTCGTGCTCCAATTGGGGGGGGGTCCCACATCAAATGGGCGCCCTGTATAGACCCTTGCAGCATGGAAACAGGCACCGGGGGGTCATTTATTAAAGGGGGGTCTTTTTTTTTTGGGGGGGGGTCCGGGGGGTCAGAGCACAGAGTGGGGGGTCCTGCTCCAATTGGGGGGGTCCTATATCAAAGGGTCGCCCCGCACAGCCCTTTGCAGCGTGGAAACAGGCACCGGGGGGGGTCATTTATTAAGGGGGGGTCTTTTTTTGGGGGGGGGGGTCCGGGGGGTCAGAGCACGGAGTGGGGGGGTCCTGTTTTAATGGGGGGGTCCCACATCAAAGGGGCACCCCATACAGCCCCTTGCAGCATGGAAACAGGCACCGGGGGGGGATCATTTATTAAAGGGGGGTCTTTTTTTTGGGGGGGGGTCCGGGGGGGTCAGAGCACAGAGTGGGGGTCCTGCTCCAATTGGGGGGGTCCTATATCAAAGGGTCGCCCCGCACAGACCCTTGCAGCGTGGAAACAGGCACCGGGGGGTCATTTATTAAGGGGGGCGGTCTTTTTTTTTTGGGGGGGTCCGGGGGGTCAGAGCACGGTGAGCCTGGCGTGGGGGAGCAGCCCGGCGGCCGCCTTGTGGCGCTGGAAGAGGCGCTGGAGCTGCCGCACGTAGAGCGCGTGGAAACGCTCCACTTCCTCGGGGGGGGGCCGCGGGTGGTGGGGAACCTCCAGGGGGCTCCCACTGCGGGGGGGACACGCGTGGGGGTAAATTGGGTGGGGGGGTAAAGGAAAGGGGGTGTTGCCCCTGCCTTTATATCCCCCCCCCTCAGTGTTCCCAGCGCAGGGTGGGAGGAGTGACCCCCCCCCAATCTCATCGCGACCCCCCCCCACGCGTGTCACCCCCCACGCGTGTCCCCACCCCCACCCCAAAGCCTCTTTCCTTACCCCCTCATTCCCCTCCACACCCCCTCTCCACCCCAAACCCCCCCCAAACCCTCTCCCCCTCCCACCCCCCGAGTCCCCCACCCACTCGTGTCCCCCCACGCGTGTCCCCCCCACCCCACAAATTCCCTCCATACCTCCCTCGAACCCCCCAAAAAAAAAACCTCCCTCCACCCCCCAAAAAAAACAAACAACCCTTTCCCATCTCCCCCCACCAGTGCCCCCCCCAACTCGTGGCCCCCCCACGCGTGTCCCGACCCCCCACCCCAAAAATCCCCCCAATACCCACCTCTACCC
Source organism: Aythya baeri (assembly GCA_026413565.1). Taxonomy (NCBI): domain Eukaryota; kingdom Metazoa; phylum Chordata; class Aves; order Anseriformes; family Anatidae; genus Aythya; species Aythya baeri. Next base: position 568,662 of record JAKRSJ010000102.1, on the reverse strand, counting down.
CCCAAACACCCCCCAAAAAACCTCTCCCCTCGCCTCCCACCATCCCCACCCCTGCCCCTCCCCACCCCTGCCCCTCCCACCCGTGCCCCCCACGCGTGTCGCCCCCCCACGCGTGCCCCAACCCCCCACCCCAAAAAATCTCCCCAATACCCCCCTCTTAACTCCCCCCAATACCCCCCCAAAAAAAAAACAACCCTCTCCCCCTCCCACCACCCCCACCCCTGCCCCTCCCCACCCGTGACCCCCCCACGCGTGTCCCCCCCCCACTCACCCACGACCGTGAGGGGCACGGGGTAGGGCAGCAGGGGAGCCCCCCGGCCCCAAAAAGGCAGGGGGAGAAGCCCAGCAGCGCCTTCACCCCCCCTGCAGCCGCCGCCCCCACGAATTGGGGGGAAGCAGAGCTGGGGCAGGGCCCCCTCCTCCCCGAAAACCAGCACCGGCACCAGGGGGCGCTGGAAATTAAAGGGGGGGGGCAGGGGGTGAGGGGGGGTTAGGGGGTGAGGGAGGGGTTAGGGGGTGAGGGAGGGGGTTAGGGGGTGAGGGGGTCACCAACCCAAAAAAAAAAAAAAAAAAAAAAAAACACGGGGGGGTCGCTTACCCATCTTTTACCCCCCCGCTTTGCACCTGGCTCGCCCTTTTGTATCCCCCTCCCCCCAAAAAAAAAAAATATTTCTCCCCCCATTTCCCACCCTTACCCCCCAGACCCCCTATTTTCCCCCTATTTTCCCCCCATTTCCCCCATTAACCCCCCCAAAGCCCCCATTAACCCCCCAATCCCCCATTACCCCCCAAATCCCCCCCAAATCCCCCATTAACCCCCAGACCCCCCATTAACCCCCAATCCCCCATTAACCCCCAATCCCCCATTAACCCCCCCCAAATCCCCCCAAATCCCCCATTAACCCCCCCAGACCCCCATTACCCCCCCAAATCCCCCATTACCCCCTCAAATCCCCCCAGACCCCCATTACCCCCCCAATCCCCCATTAACCCCCCAGACCCCCATTAATCCCCCCAAATTCCCCATTACTCCCCCCAAGACACCCCATTTCCCCCTATTTCCTCCCATTAACCCCCCATTTCCCCCATTAACCCCCCAATCCCCCATTAACCCCCCCAAATCCCCCCCCCCAAATCCCCTATTAACCCCCCCAAATGCCCCCCCCGTACCCGCAGGTGATGGCGAGGCGCACGAAGCCGCGCCGTTCCCTCAGCAGCACCCGGTGGGTGCCGGGGGCCCCCTCCAGCGCCTCGGCCGCGCCGCCCACGGCCACCACCACGGCCTGGTCCCGCTGCGCCAGCACCCGCCGCAGGCACCCCCAGTTCACGGGGCACAGCCCTAGGGGGACCCCAAAATCAGATGGGAACCCCACACCCACCCCAAAAACCCCATAGGCCCCAAAATGGTGTGGCAGACCCCAAAATCCTACTGAATCCCAAAGGCCCACTAGGCCCCAAAATGGCGCCAGCACCTGCCGCAGGCACCCCCAGTTCACCGGGCACAGCCCTGGGGGGACCCCAAAATCAGACGGGACCCCCAAACCCACCCCAAAAACCCCAAACATCCCAAAGGCCCCACAACAGTGTGACAGACCCCAAAATCCTACTGAATCCCAAAGGCCCGCTAGGCCCCAAAATGGTGCCAGCACCCACTGTAGGCACCCCACACAGCCCTGGGAGCACCCCAAAATCAGACGGGACCCCCGCACCCACCCCAAAAACCCCAAAGGCCCAAAAATGGTGTGACAGACCCCAAAATCCTACTGAATCCCAAAGGCCCGCTAGGCCCCAAAATGGTGCCAGCACCCACTGCAGGCACCCCCAGTTCACGGGACACAGCCCTAGGGGCACCCCAAAATCAGACGGGCCCCCCACACTCACCCCAAAAACCCCAAAGGCCCCAAAATGGTGTGACAGATCCCCAAATCCTATTGAATACCAAAGTCCTGCTGGGACTTAAACCCCCCCCCAAAACCTCCCAACCCCATAACCCCCCCAAATCCCCCAAGCCCCCAAAACTCCCCCAAAAAACAAAATCTCCCCCAAACCCCCCAAACCTCATAACCCCCCAAACCCCATAACCCCATAAACCCCCTAAACCCCCTCAAACCCCATAAACCCCCCATAACCCCATAACTCCCCCAAACCCCATAACCCCCCAAACCCCATAACCCCCCCATGACCCCAGAACCCCCCATTACCCCATAACCCCCCCATGACCCCAGAACCCCCTAATTCCCCCCATAACCCCAAACCCCCAAAACCTATATCCGCCCCATGACCCCAGAACCCCCCAAACCCCCAAAACCTATATCCCCCCATGACCCCATAACCCCCCAAACCCCATAACCCCCCATAACCCCATAAACCCCATAACCCCCATGACCCCATAACCCCCATAACCCTATAACGCCCCCAAACCCCCCCATGACCCCATAACCCCCCAACCCCCAACCCCCCCAAACCCCCTCAAACCCCATAACCCCCCCAACCCTATAAACCCCCCATGACCCCATAACACCCCCAAACCCCCCATGACCCCATAACCCCCCAAACCCCTTAAACCCCTCCAACTCCCCCAAACCCCATAAACCCCATAAACCCCCCATAACCCCATAACACCCCCGACCCCCCCATGACCCCATAACCCCCCAAACCCCATACCCCCCCATGATCCCCCCAAACGCCCCCATGACCCCATACCCCACCATGACCCCATACACCCCCCATGACCCCATAACTCCCCCAAACCCCATAACCCCCCTAATTCCCCCAAACCCCTCAAACCCCCAAACCCCATACACCCCCCATGACCCCATAACCCCCCAAACCCCAAAAACCCCCCATGACCCCATACCCCCCAAACCCCACAACCCCCCAATTTCCCCCATAACCCCAAACCCCCCCAAACCCCATACCCCCCATGACCCCATAACCCCCCAAACCCCAAAAACCCCCCATGACCCCATAATCCCCCAAACTCCATAACCCCCCAACTCCCCCCATAACCCCCCAAACCCCATAACCCCCATGACCCCAAAAACCCCCCATGACCCCATAACCCCCCCAAACCCCATAACCCCCAAACCCCCCATGACCCCATAACCCCATAAACCCCATAACCCCCCACGACCCCCTACCCGCGGCCATGGCGTACTCCCTCCAGAGGGGCAGGCGGAAGAGCCCGGCCAGGGCGGCGAGGCTGGGGCGCAGCCCGGGGCACGGCCCCCGAGCCCCCCGGCCCCCCAGGCCCCGCGCCCCCCGTGGCGATGGCCCCGAACACCCGGATGCAGGCGACCCCGTGCGGGTGGGCGCCCAGCACGTAGCTGCGCCCGGGGGGCAGCGGGGCCGTGCGCACCACCTGGGGAAGATTTGGGGGATTTAGGGTTTTGGGGAGTTATTTGGGGTTTTGGGGGTTTTAGGGTTTGGGGAGGATTTGGGGTGGATTTGAGGTGTGGGTTTTAGGGGTTTTGAGGGTATTTGGGTTTTTTTTGGGGTTTTGGCAGTTTTGGGGGGATTTAGGGGATTTGAGGTTTTGGGGGGATTTGGGGTTTTGGGGGAATTTGGGGTTTGGGGAGGTTTTGGGGTGGATTTGAGGTTTTGGGGTTTTGAGGGGATTTGGGGGATTTGGGGTTTTTGGGTTTTATTTGGGGTTTTGGTGGTTTTTGGGGGTATTTAGGGGATTTGGGGTGATATGGGGTTTCGGGGGGATTTGGGGTTTGGGGGGCATTTGGGGTTTGGGGAGGTTTTGGGGTGGATTTGAGGTTTTGGGGTTTTGAGGGGATTTGGGGTTTTGAGGAGTTTTGGGGAGGATTTGGGGTTTGGGGAGGATTTGGGGTTTTGGGGGGTTTTGGGGTTTTGAAGGGATTTGGGGGGATTTGGGGTTTTGGGGGAGATTTGGGGTTTTCCTGGCGAAGGCCCCGAACACCCCGATGCAGGCGACCCCGTGCGGGTGGGCGCCCAGCACGTAGCTGCGCCCGGGGGCAGCGGGGCCGTGCGCACCACCTGGGGGATATAGGGTTTATTTGGCGTTTTAGGGTTTTGGGGCTTGGGGGGATTTGGGGTTTGGGGGATTTGGGGTGATATGGGGTTTTGGGGGCATTTGGGGTTTTGGGGGCATTTGGGGTTTGGGGAGGATTTGGGGTGGATTGGAGGTTTGGGTTTTTTAGGGGTTTTGAGGGTATTTGGGGTTTATTTGGGGTTTTAGGGTTTTGGGGGGATTTAGGGGATTTGGGGTGATATGGGGTTTCGGGGGGATTTGGGGTTTGGGGGGGATTTGGGGTTTTGGGAGGATTTGGGATGGATTTGAGGTTTGGGGTTTTGAGGGGTTCTGGGGGGGATTTGGGATTTTGGGGTTTGTTTGGGGTTTTGGCAGTTTTGGGGGGATTTAGGGGATTTGAGGTTTTGGGGGGATTTGGGGTTTGGGGGGCATTTGGGGTTTGGGGAGGTTTTGGGGTGGATTTGAGGTTTTGGGGTTTTGAGGGGATTTGGGGTTTTGAGGAGTTTTGGGGAGGATTTGGGGTTTGGGGAGGATTTGGGGTTTTGGGGGGTTTTGGGGTTTTGAAGGGATTTGGGGGGATTTGGGGTTTTGGGGGAGATTTGGGGTTTTCCTGGCGAAGGCCCCGAACACCCCGATGCAGGCGACCCCGTGCGGGTGGGCGCCCAGCACGTAGCTGCGCCCGGGGGGCAGCGGGGCCGTGCGCACCACCTGGGGGGGGATATAGGGTTTTTGGGGTTTTTGGGTTTTTTGGGGTTTGGGGGGGTTTGGGGTGATATGGGGTTTCGGGGGTATTTGGGGTTTGGGGGGGATTTGGGGTTTGGGGAGGTTTTGGGGTGTATTTGAGGTTTGGGGTTTTGTGGGGTTTGGGGGGGGTTTGGGGGTTTTGGGGTTTATTTGGGGTTTTGGTGGTTTGGGGGGATTTAGGGGATTTGGGGTGATATGGGGTTTCGGGGGGATTTGGGGTTTTGGGGGTTTTGGGGTTTTGAAGGGATTTGGGGGGATTTGGGGTTTTGGGGAGATTGGGGGTTTTCCTGGCGAAGGCCCCGAACACCCCGATGCAGGCGACCCCGTGCGGGTGGGCGCCCAGCACGTAGCTGCGCCCGGGGGGCAGCGGGGCCGTGCGCACCACCTGGATAGGGGGGGATATAGGGTTTATTGGGGGTTTATTTGGGGTTTGGGGGGTTTTGGGGTGATATGGGGTTTCGGGGGTATTTGGGGTTTGGGGGGATTTGGGGTTTGGGGAGGTTTTGGGGTGGATTTGAGGTTTGGGGTTTTTGTGGGGTTCTGGGGGGTATTTGGGGTTTTGGGGTTTATTTGGGGTTTTGGTGGTTTGGGGGGATTTAGGGGATTTGGGGTGATATGGGGTTTCGGGGGGATTTGGGGTTTTGGGGGATTTGGGGTTTGGGGAGGATTTGGGGTGGATTTGAGGTTTTGGGGTTTTGAGGGGATTTGGGGGTTTGATGAGTTTTTGGGAGTATTTGGGGTTTGGGGAGTAGTTGGGGTTTTGGGGGTTTTGGGGTTTTGAAGGGATTTGGGGGATTTGGGGTTTTGGGGAGATTTGGGGTTTTCCTGGCGAAGGCCCCGAACACCCCGATGCAGGCGACCCCGTGCGGGTGGGCGCCCAGCACGTAGCTGCGCCCGGGGGCAGCGGGGCCGTGCGCACCACCTGGGGGGGGATATAGGGTTTATTTGGCGTTTTAGGGTTTTTTGGGGCTTGGGGGGGATTTGGGGTTTGGGGGGGATTTGGGGTGATATGGGGTTTCGGGGGGATTTGGGGTTTTGGGGGCATTTGGGGTTTGGGGAGGATTTGGGGTGGATTTGAGGTTTGGGTTTTTTTAGGGGTTTTGAGGGTATTTGGGGTTTATTTGGGGTTTTAGGGTTTTGGGGGGATTTAGGGGATTTGGGGTGATATGGGGTTTCGGGGGGATTTGGGGTTTTGGGGGATTTGGGGTTTGGGGAGGTTTTGGGGTGGATTTGAGGTTTGGGGTTTTGAGGGGTTCTGGGGGGATTTGGGGTTTTGGGGTTTATTTGGGGTTTTGGTGGTTTGGGGGGATTTAGGGGATTTGGGGTGATATGGGGTTTCGGGGGATTTGGGGTTTTGGGGGCATTTGGGGTTTGGGGTGGATTTGGGGTGGATTTGAGGTTTGGGTTTTTTTAGGGGTTTTGAGGGTATTTGGGGTTTATTTGGGGTTTTAGGGTTTTGGGGGGATTTAGGGGATTTGGGGTGATATGGGGTTTCGGGGGGATTTGGGGTTTTGGGGGGATTTGGGGTTTGGGGAGGTTTTGGGGTGGATTTGAGGTTTGGGGTTTTTAGGGGTTCTGGGGGGGATTTGGGGTTTTGGGGTTTATTTGGGGTTTTGGTGGTTTTGGGGGGATTTAGGGGATTTGGGGTGATATGGGGTTTCGGGGGGATTTGGGGTTTGGGGGAGGATTTGGGGTGGATTTGAGGTTTTGGGGTTTTGAGGGGTTTTGGGGAGGATTTGGGGTTTTGAGGGGTTCTGGGGTTTTGGGGGGATTTTAGGGTTTTGGGGGGCCTTGGGGTTTTGAAGGGGTTTGGAATTTTGGGGAGAATTTGGGGTTTTTGGAGGTTTGGGGAGGATTTGGGGTTTTGGGAGTTTTAGGGGGGGGGTTAGGGGCTTCGGGGGGATTTGGGGTTTTGAAGGGTTTGGGGGTTCTGGGGGGCGATTTGGGGTTTTAGAGTTTTGAGAGGTTTGGGGGGGATTTGGGGTTTTGAAGTGTCTTGGGGGGGTTTGAAGGGTTTGGGGTGGATTTGGGGGATTTTAGGGTTTGGGGTTTTTGAAGGGTTTTGAGGTTTGGAAGGGGTTTGGGGGCAGATCTGGGGGTTTGTTTGGGGGGGGTTGTTTTATTGGGGTGGGCTTTGGGGTTTTTTTTTTGGGGGGGGGGGGGGTGGGGGTACCTTTATGGGGAAATAATCACAGAAATGTTCCCAAATCTTCCAGTTCCGCACCCAGCGGTTGTGCCGCGGGCCTGGGGGGAGCACGGGGGGGGGCACGGCTGTCAGCTGGGGGAGTGGGGGGCACAGGGAGGGGGTCCTGGCCCCATAGCACCCCCATATCCCCCCCATGACCCCATACCCCACCCATGACCCCATAAACCCCTATAACCCCATAAGCCCCCATGACCCCATATCCCTCTCCCCGACCCCATAACCCCCTATAACCCCATAACCCCCCAATGACCCCATGACCCCATAACCCCCATGCCCCCACACCCCCCGACCCCATGACCCCATAACCCCCGACCCCACAACCCCCATGACCCCATAACCCCCTCCACGACCCCATAACCCCCCCGACCCCATATCCCCCTCCCTGACCCCATAACCCCCTATAACCCCATAACCCTCCATAACCCCACAACCCCCCCACCCCCCACGCTCCCCCACACCCCCACACCCCCCCCATACCCCCACAACCCCCGCCCCTATAACCCCCTATAACCCCATAACCCCCCACGACCCCATAACCCCCTATAACCCCATAAACCCCCCCGCCCCTAACCCCCCTACCCTATAACCTTCCCACGACCCCATAACCCCACACCCCCCCACACCCCCCACACCCCCCATGTCCCCCCACCCCCCACGCCCCCACCCCCACCCCCGACCCCATAACCCCCCCGCCCCTATAACCCCCCCACCTCTGTCGGGGCCGTCCCAGTCCCAGAGCCACCACCCCCAGTAGAGGACGGGCAGGAGCCAGAAGCGGGTCCCCAGCAGGGCCCCCAGCACCAGCACCGCGCACGGGCCTGGGGGGGGGCACCGAGACCCTCGGGGGGGGGGGCACGGGGGGTATAATCCCCACGGTACCCCCAAAATCCCCTTCCCCAAACCCCAAAACCCTCCCCAGGGAACCCCAAATGCACCCCCCAAGGAACCCCATGCGCCCCCTCCTCAAATTAGGCCCCCCCCCAATTAACCCCCCCAAAATTAGCCCCCCAATTAACGCCCCCAATTAACGCCCCCCAATTCACCCCCTCCAACTAATCCATCCAATTAACCTCCTCCCCAATTAACCCCCCCAATTAACCCCCCTAATTAACCCCTCCCTATTAACCCCCCCAATTAATCCTACCCCAATTAACCCCCCCAATTAGCCCCCTCACCAGTTAGCCCCCCCATTAAGCCCCCCAATTAACACCCCCCAATTTAACCCCCCTCCAATTAATCCCTCTAATTAACCTCTTCCCCAATTAACCCCCTCCAATAAACCCCCCAATTAATCCCCTCCAATTAACCCCCCAAATTAACCCCCTCATTAACCATCCCAATTAATCCCCCCTCAATTAGCCCTACCTCATTAACCCCCCCTAATTAACCCCCTCCAATTAACCCCCTCCAATTAACCCCTCCAATTAACCCCCCTCAATTAACCCCCCTCCAATTAACCCCCTCCAATTAACCCCTCCAATTAACCCCCCTCAATTAACCCCCCAATTAACCCCCCAATTACCCCCAATTAACACCCCCCAAATCCCACTCCCCCCCCAAAACCCCCCAAACCCCATTGCCCTCCCCAACCCCCAACCCCCAACCCCCCCCCAAAAGCCCCCCGGGTGCCCCCCCAAAAAAATTCCTGCCCCCCACGCCCCCCAGTCCCATTTCCCCCATAACCCCCAATACCCCCCAAATCCCCCCCCCCAAAAAAAACCCAAACCCCATTGCCCTCCCCACCCCCCACCCCCCAAAAGCCCCCCCCCGGGTGCCCCCCCCCCCAAAAAAAATTCCTGCCCCCCACGCCCCCCAGTCCCATTTCCCCCCAATACCCCCCAATACCCCCCAATACCCCCCAAACCCCCCCCCCCAAAAAAAACCCAACCCCCATTGCCCTCCCCCAACCCCCACCCCCCAAAAGCCCCCCCCCGGGTGCCCCCCCCCCCCAAAAAAAATTTGCCCCCCGCACCGAGGCAGAGGAAGGTGAGCATCCATTGCACCACGCACAGCGCCTGCACCCAGCTACGAAGCATTCCTGGGGGGGGGGGGGGGCATGTCACGACATGGGGGGGTCACGACATGGCCCCCCCAAAAAAAAATAAATCCCCCCGCGAACCTCCCTGGGGCGCCACGTCCCGTGCGGCCGCCGCACTTTGCCCCCCCCGGGCAGGGAGGGGCCGGGAGGCGGCTCCGGAAAAAAAGGGGGGGCCCCGGGGGGGGCACCCCAAAAAAAAAAAATAATAATACCCCCCCCATATTTATGGGGTGCCACCCCCCCCCCGAACAGAACTTCAAAAGTTTCCCAAATCTGGCGTTTTTAACCCCAAAACGGCACCGCGAGGTTTAGCCCCCACCCCCCAGCACCCCAAAAAAAAAATCACGTTTTGTGCCCCCCCCCGCATCTCAAATTTCCATTTTTTCGCGAAATATTGGCCCCCCCCGCACCCCAAAATTTAACTTTTCCCCCAAATTTGCCCCCCGGCGCCCCAAAAGCCCCCATTTCCCACAAAAAAATGGGTCCCCCCCACCCCAAATTCCCACATTTGTGATCCCCCAGGATCCCAAAACACCCCATTTTTTCCCCAAAATGTGCCCCCCAGCACCCCAAAACCCCTATTTTTCCCCCAAACTGTGTCCCCCAGGACCCCAAAAACCTTAATTCCCTCCCATTTGTGCCCCCCGCACCCCAAATCCCCCTATTTCCCCCATTTGTACCCCCCAGGACCCCAAATCCCCCCATTTTTTCCCCAAAATGTGCCCCCCAGCACCCCAAAACCCCTCATTTCCCCCCCCCAAAAAATGTGCCCCCACCCCAAATCCCCCCATTTCCCCCCATTTGTACCCCCTTAGACCCCAAAATCCCCCATTTTTTCCCCAAAACCGTGCCCCCCACTCCAAATCCCCCCATTTTCCCTCTATTTCTAACCCCTAGGACCCCAAAAACCCCATTTTTTCCCCAAAAACGTGCCCCCGACCCCAAATCCCCTCATTTCTCCCCTAATTTCCCCCCAGGACCCCAAAAACCTCATTTTTTTCCCCAAATTATGCCCCCCAAATCCCCCCATTTGTACCCCCAGGAACCCCAAATCCCCCAATTTTTTCCCCAAAAAACGCCCCCTCAACCCAAATCCCCCATTTCCCCCATATTTGTACCCCCGCGGAACCCCAAACCCCCTTTTTTTCCCCCAAAATGTGCCCCCCCCCCCCAATTCCCCTTAAAAATCACCCCGACTTCCAAGGCAGCTTCTTTATTGCATTTTTTTTTTTGGGGGGGGGGCACAGCGGGGGTGGTCCCAGAAATTGGGGGGGGTGAGAATTTTTTTGGGGGGGTCCCCACTATTTTTGGGGGGGTCCCAAATTCGGGGGGGGGTCCCCAATTTCTGGGGGGGGTCCCCAAATTATGGGGGTAACCCACTGCTGCCTCCCCATTTTCGGTGCCCCCTCTCTGCTTTTTGGGGGCCCCTCCCGCAGCCGGGGGGGGGCTTTTTGGGTCCGGGGGGGGTCCTAATATTATGGGGGGGGTCCCCAAATTCGGGTGGGGGTCCCAATATTCTGGGGGGAGTCCCCAAATTATGGGGGGGGGGTCCCAAATTCTGGGGATAACCCGCTGCTCCCTCCCCATTTTCGGTGCCTCCTCCTTGATTTCGGGACCCCCTCCCGCAGCCGGGGGGGGGCTTTTCGGGTCGGGGGGGGGTCCCCAAATTTGAGTGGGGGTCCCAATATTATGGGGGCGTCCCCAAATTATGGGGGGGGTCCGAATTTATGGTGGGGGTCCCCAAATTCTAGGGGTGACCCGCTGCTCCCTCCCCATTTTCGGTGCCCTCTCCTTGATTTCGGGACCCCCTCCCGCAGCCGGGGGGGGCCTTTTCGGGTCCGGGGGGGGACCCCAAAATTGAGTGGGGGTCCCAATATTATGGGGGGGGTCCCAATATTGTGGGGGGGTCCGAATTTATGGGGGGGGTCCCCAAATTCTAGGGGGGACCCGCTGCTCCCTCCCCATTTTCGGTGCCTCCTCCTTGATTTCGGGACCCCCTCCCGCAGCCGGGGGGGGGCTTTTCGGCTCCGGGGGGGTCCCCAATTTCGGGGGGTCCCCACCCGGGTGGGGGTCCCAAATTCGCAGGGGGGGGGCAAATTATTGGGGGGGGGTCCCAAATTCTGGGGCTGACCCGCTGCTCCCTCCCCATTTTCGGTGCCCCCTCCTTGATTTCGGGACCCCCTCCCGCAGCCGGGGGCTTTTCGGGTCGGGGGGGTCCCCAAATTTGAGTGGGGGTCCCAATATTATGGGGGCGTCCCCAAATTTTGGGGGGGTCCGAATTTATGGGGGGGGTCCCCAAAATCTGGGGGTGACCCGCTGCTGCCTCCCCATTTTCGGTACCCTCTCCTTGATTTCGGGACCCCCTCCCGCAGCCAGGGGGGGGCTTTTTGGGTCCGGGGGGGGGTCCCAAATTTCGGGGGGGTCCCAAATTTAAATGGGGGTCCCAAATCCGGCGGGGGGGGTCCCAATATTCGGGGGGGGGTCAAATTATGGGGGTGACCCGCTGCTCCCTCCCCATTTTCGGTGCCTCCTCCTTGATTTCGGGGCCCCCTCCCGCAGCCGGGGGGGGCCTTTTAGGCTCCGGGGGGGGATCCCAGATGTGAGTGGGGGTCCCAATATTATGGGGGCGTCCCCAAATTATGGGGGGGTCCGAATTTATGGGGGGGGTCCCCAAAATCTGGGGGTGACCCGCTGCTGCCTCCCCATTTTCGGTACCCTCTCCTTGATTTCGGGGCCCCCTCCCGCAGCCGGGGGGGGGGCTTTTCGGCTCCGGGGGGGGGTCCCCAATTTCGGGGGGGTCCCCAAATTTGAGTGGGGGTCCCAAATTCGGTGGGGGGGTCCCAATATTCGGGGGGGGGTCAAATTCTGGGGGTGACCCGCTGCTCCCTCCCCATTTTCGGTGCCCCCTCCTTGATTTTGGGACCCCCTCCCGCAGCCGGGGGGGGCCTTTTCGGGTCCGGGGGGGGTTCCCAAATTTCGGGGGGGTCCCCAAATTCGGGTGGGGGTCCCAATATTCTGGGGGGGGTCCCCAAATTATGGGAGGGGTCCCCAAATTCTGGGGATAACCCGCTGCTCCCTCCCCATTGTCGGTGCCCCCTCCTTGATTTCGGGACCCCCTCCCGCAGCCGGGGGGGGGCTTTTTGGGTCCGGGGGGGGTCCCCCAATTTCGGGGGTTCCCAATATTGTGGGGGGGTCCCCAATTTATGGGGGGGGTCCCCAAATTCTGGGGATAACCCGCTGCTCCCTCCCCATTTTCGGTGCCTCCTCCTTGATTTCGGGACCCCCTCCCGCAGCCGGGGGGGGGCTTTTCGGCTCCGGGGGGGGGTCCCAAATTTCGGGGTGCCCCCCCCCAGCTAGACGAAGGTGAGGTGGCGGTGGGGGGGGACCCCGTAGCGCCCCTTGTGCTCCTCGAACAGGGCCTCGAGGCGCTGCAGGTAGAGCCCGTGCCAGCGCTCCACCGCCTCCGGGGGGGGGCTGGGGGTGCGCGGCAGCTCCAGGGGGGCCCCCACTTTTTTTTTTTTTGGGGGGGTGTAAAATTAGTTTGGGGGGGCACCAAATCGTCCTCAACACCCCCCCTTAAAAAAAAGCCCTCTTAAATTGACAGAAATCTCCCCAAATCCCCCCCCCCACGAGAGACACCCTGACCCCCCCCCCCAGCAAATTCCCCCAGAATCTCCCCCCCGACCCCAAACTTCCCCCAGGAGCCCCCCAAATTCCCCAAAGTCCCTCAAATCCCCCCCCCAAAATGCCCCTCCACCCCAAGCCCCCCAAAACCCCCAATGCCCTCCAGCCCCCGCCCAAACTCCCCAAATCCCCCCAGAACCCCCCAAATTCCCCCAGACCCCACCCAAACCCCCTCAAAGACCCCCAGACCCCCCAAATGCCCCCAAAGCCCCCAAAGCCCCCCAGACCTCCCCAAATCCCCTCAAACGCCCCCCAAAACTCCCCCAAATCCCCCCAAATCCAAGCCCCCCAGATCACCCTAGAAGCCCCCCAGACCCCCCCAAATTCCTCCAAGCCCCCCAAATGCCCCCAGACCCCCCGAATTCCCCCAGATCCCCCCAAATCCCCCCAAATGCCCCCAGAGCTCCCCAAAATGCCCCCAGACCTCCCCCAGACCCCCTAATCCCCCCAAGCCCCCTCCAAATGCCCCTAGACCCCCAAATCCCCCCAAATCCCCCCAAATGCCCCCAGATCCCCCCAAATCCCCCCAAAGACCCCCAGACCCCCCAAATCCCCCAGACCCCCTAAATCCCCCCAAGCCCCCTCCAAATCCCCCAAAACCCCCAAATCCCCCCAGAACACCCCCAAATCCCCCCAAAGACCCCCAAATGCCCCCAAAGACCCCCAGACCCCCCCAAATGCCCCCAGACCTCCTCAAATCCCCCCAAATGCCCCCAGATCCCCCCAAATCCCCCCAAAGACCCCCAGACCCCCCAAATCTCCCCACAACCCCCCAAATCCCCCCAGATCCCCCCAAATCCCCCCAAAGACCCCCAGACCTCCCCAAATCCCCCTAAATCCCCCCAAAGACCCCCAAAGACCCCCAGACCCCCCCAAATCCCCCCAAAGACCCCCAAATGCCCCCAGGACCCCCCAAATCCCCCCAAAGACCCCCAGACCCCCCAAATCCCCCCAAGCCCCCCCAAATGCCCCCAGGACCCCCCAAATGCCCCCCAAAGACCCCCAGACCCCCCGAATCCCCCCAGATCCCCCCAAATCCCCCCAAATGCCCCCAGAGCTCCCCAAAATGCCCCCCAGACCTCCCCCAGACCCCCCAAATGCCCCCAGACCTCCTCAAATCCCCCAAATGCCCCCAGACCCCCCCAAATCCCCCCACAACCCCCCAAATCCCCCCAAAGACCCCCAGAGCCCCCCAAATGCCCCCAGGACCCCCCAAATCCCCCCAAATCCCCCCAGACCTCCCAAATCCCCCCAAAGACCCCCAAATCCCCCCAGACCCCCCCAAATCCCCCTAAATCCCCCTAAATCCCCCCAAATCCCCCCAAATCCCCCCCAGACCCCCCCAAAGACCCCCGGGGGCTCACCCACGGTGTGGATGGGCCGTCGGAAGGGCAGGAGCCCGAAGCTGTACTGGAAGACCCCCGGGCGTGAAAAAGGGGGGCGACCCCAAAGCCCCCTGCAGCCGCTGCTGGAGGCGCCGCAGGGTCGAGCCCGGAGGGTTGGGGACCTGCTCGAACAGCTCGTTCTCCCCGAAGGAGAACACGGGCACCAGGGGGCCCTGGGGGGGCAAAATTTATGGGGGGGGCGTCAGGGGTGGGGGGGGAGGGCCGGGGGTCGCAGGGGGAATGGGGAAAGGGGAAGGGATGGGGATGGGGAGGATGGGGAAGGGGGATTCAAGGAGAATGGGGGGAAAAAGGGCATCGGGGGGGGCCTGGGGGGGGGCAAAATTTGGGGGGGGGGCGTCAGGAGGTGGGGGGGTCGGGGGGGCCGGGGGCGTCAGGGGGAATGGGGATGGGGGCGTCAGGGGGATAGGGGAAGGGATGGGGATGGGGTGGGATGGGGAAGGGGGATTCAAGGAGAATGGGGGGAAAAAGGGCATCGGGGGGGGGCCTGGGGGGCAAAATTTGGGGGGGGGCGTCAGGGTGTGGGGGGGTCGGGGGGGTCTGGGGGTCGCAGGGGGAATGGGGATGAGGGCGTCAGGGGGATAGGGGAAGGGGTGGGGATGGAGAGGGATGGGGGAAGGGGAGGGATTGGGGGAAATAGGGCATTGGGGGGCCCTGGGGGGGCAAAATTTATGGGGGGGCGTCAGGGGGTGGGGGGTCGGGGGAGCCGGTGGGGGGCCGGGGGTCGCAGGGGGAATGGGGATGGGGGCGTCAGGGGATAGGGGAAGGGATGGGGATGGGGTGGGATGGGGAAGGGGGATTCAAGGAGAATGGGGGGAAAAAGGGCATCGGGGGGCCTGGGGGGGCAAAATTTGGGGGGGGGCGTCAGGGTGTGGGGGGGTCGGGGGGGGTCTGGGGGTCGCAGGGGGAATGGGGATGAGGGCGTCAGGGGGATAGGGGAAGGGGTGGGGATGGAGAGGGATGGGGGAAGGGGGGGAAATGGGCATCGGGGGGCCCTGGGGGGCAAAATTTATGGGGGGTCGTTAGGGGGTGGGGGGTCGGGGGGTCCGGGGGTCGCAGGGGGAATGGGGAAAGGGGAAGGGATGGGGATGGGGAGGGATGGGGAAGCGGGGAAGGGGGGGAAATGGGCATCGGGGGGCCCTGGGGGGACAAAATTTATGGGGGGGGGCGTCAGGGGGTGGGGGGGGAAGGGGGGGGTCTGGGGGTCACAAGGGGAATGGGGATGGGGGCGTCAGGGGGATAGGGGAAGGGGTGGGATGGGGATGGAGAGGGATTGGGGGAAATAGGGCATCGGGGGGCCCTGGGGGGACAAAATTTATGGGGGGGGGTCGTTAGGGGGTGGGGGGGTCGGGGGGGGGTCCGGGGGTCGCAGGGGGAATGGGGATGGGGGCGTCAGGGGGATAGGGGAAGGGATGGGGATGGAGAGGGATGGGGGAAGGGGGGGAAATGGGCATCGGGGGGCCCTGGGGGGCAAAATTTATGGGGGGGTCGTTAGGGGGTGGGGGGACCGGGGTGGGTCTGGGGGTCGCAGGGGGAATGGGGAAAGGGGAAGGGATGGGGATGGGGAGGGATGGGGAAGCGGGGGGAAGGGAAATGGGCATGGGGGGGCCTTGGGGGGGGCAAAATTTGGGGGGGGGCGTCAGGGGGTGGGGGGGTCGGGGGGGCCGGGGGCGTCAGGGGGATAGGAGGAGGAAGGGGGGGAAATGGGCATCGGGTGGGCCTTGGGAGGGGGCTCAGGGGGTGGGGGACCCCAAATCCCCCAGAGCCCCCCAAATCCCCCCAAACCCCCCATTACGCTCCCCCAAATCCCCCTAGAACCCCCCAAATCCCTCCAGACCCCCCAAATCCCCCCATAAAGTTCCCCCAACCCCCCCAGCCCCCCCAGGACCTCCAAACCCCCCAGACCCCCCCTACGACCCCAAATCTCCCCAGAACCCCCCCAAATCCCCCCAGCCCCCTCCCAATGCCCCCAAATCCACTCAGAACCCCCCCAAAAAGTTTCTCCAAATCCCCCCAGACCCTCCCAGGACCCCCAAACCCCCCAGACCCCCCCTACGACCCCAAATCTCCCCAGAACCCCCCCAGCCCCCTCCCAATGCCCCCAAATCCACTCAGAACCCCCCAAAAAGTTCCCCCAGCCCCCCAGCCCCCCCAGGACCCTCCCAGGACCCCCAAACCCCCCAGCCTCCCCCAGGCCCCCCCCACCCCCCAGAACCGTGCTCCAGGGCGATGCGCACGAAGCCCTTGCGCCCCAAAATCTGCAGGCGCAGGGCCCCGGGGCGGGCGTCCAGCGACTCGGGGGGCCCCCCCACGGCGATGACGGCCACTTGGCCTCCCCCCGGGCGGCTCAGCAGGAACTCCAGGCTCTCCTTCTCCGAGGACACCAGGCCTACAAGGTGGGGGGGGACACCAAGGGACCCCAAAAACCCATTGAGGAACACCAAATCCCATTGAGAAAACCCAAAACCACATTGAGAAACCACAAATCCCATGAAGAAACCCCCAAACCCCATTGAGAAAACCCAAAACCCCATTGAAGAACCCTAAACCCCATTGAGGAACTCCAAACCCCATTGAGAAAACCCAAATCCCATTGAAGAACCCTAAATCCCATTGAAGAACCCCAAAACTCCATTAAGGAATCCCCAAAACCCATTGGGAAACCCCCAAAACCCCATTGAGAAAACCCAAATCCCATTGAGGAGCCCCCAAACCCCATTGAGAAACCACAAATCCCATTAAGGAGCCCCCAAACTCCATTGAGAAAACCCAAATCCCATCGAGAAACCCCCAAAACCCCGTTGAAGAACCCCAAATCCCATTGAGGAACCCTCAAACCTCATTGAGGAACCACAAATCCCATTGAGGAACCCCAAAACTCCATTAAGGAATCACCAAAGCCCCATTGAAGAACCCTAAATCCCATTGAGAAACACCAAAACCCCATTGAGGAACCCCAAATCCCACTGAGAAACCCCAAATCCCATTGAGGAACCCCGGAACCCCATTGAGAAACCCCAAATCCCATTGAGGAACCCCCAAACCCCATTGAGGAGCCCCCAAAACCCCATTGAGGAGCCCCAAGCCACAGCACTGGGGGGTTTATTGGGGCTTTTGGGGAAGGAACCCCAAAGGGCTACCAGGGCCCGTTGGAGGACCCCAAAACCCCATCAGCCCCCCAATATTGGGGCAGGGGACCCCCAAAGGTCCTTTATGGGACCCCAAAACCCCATCACCACCCCAATTTTAGGGTGGGAACCCACAAAGGGCTACCAGGGCCCATTGGCGTCCATATTCAGGACCCCAAAACCCCATCAGCCCCCCAATATTGGAGAAGTAACCCCTGAAGGGTTACCAGAACCACTTGGGGGACCCCAAAACCCCATCAGCCCCCCAGTACTGGAAAAGGACCCCCCAAAGGGCTACCAGGACCCCTTGGGAGACCCCAAAACCCCATCAGCCCCCCAATATTGGGGAAGGAACCCCCAAAGTGGTACCAAGGCCACTTGGGATCCCAGTTCAGGACCCCAAAACCCCATCAGGCCCCCAAAAACCCATTACCACCCCAATATCGGGGAAGAGAAGCCCCAAAGGGCTACCAGGACCCTTTGGGGGACCCCAAAACCCCATCAGCCCCCCAATATTGGGAAGAGGACCCCCAAACGTCCTTTATGGGACTCCAAAACCCCATCAGCCCCCCAATACTGGGAAAAGGAACCCCCAAAGTGTTACCAAGGCCACTTGGGATCCCAGTTCAGGACCCCAAAACCCCATCAGCCCCCCAATACTGGAAAAAGAACCCCCAAAGGGCTACCAGGACCCCTTGGGGGACCCCAAAACCCCCCCCCCAATTTTGGGGGCCCACCTCCCGAGAGCATGTAGTCGCGGAGCAGGGGCAGGCGGAACCAGCAGGGGAGGGTGAGGAGGTGGGGGCGCAGCCCCGGGAAGAGGACCCCAAAACCCGTGGCCTCGGTGCAGAAGTTGGCGAAGGCGCCGGCGGCCAGGACCCCGTGGGGGTGGAAGCCGAAGACGTAATTTCGGCGGGGGTCCAGCTCCGCCGTCCGCACCAGCTATGGGGTCGGGGGAAAAGGATCGATGTGGGGTGATCCCAAAATCGTCACGGGACCCCAAAGGGCCTCGGGAAGCCCCCAAGGTGCTGAGGGGTTAAGGGGGTTCTTGAAGGGTGACCCGAGCTATTGGGGAAGTCCCAAATCCCATTGGGGAACCCCAAATCCCATTAAGGAGCCCCCAAATCCCAGTGAGGAATCCCCAAATCCCAGTGAGGAAACCCAAATCCCAGTGAGGAAACCCCAGATCCCAGTGAGGAGCCCCCAAATCTCATTGAGGAAACCCGAAATCCCACCGAGGAGCTCCCAAATTCCGCCAAGGAAACCCCAAATCCCATCAAGAAAACCCCAAATCCCAACAAGGAGCCCCCGAATCACATCGAGGAATCCCAAATCCCATTGAGGAACCCCCAAACCCCACTGAGGAGCCCCCAAACCCCATCGAGGAGCCCCAGATCCCATTGACAAACCCCGAAACCCCATCAAGGAGCCTGCAAATCCCATTGAGGAACCCCCAAATCCCATCAAGGAATCGCAAATCCCATCGAGGAATCGCAAATCCCATCGAGGAACCCCCAAACCCCATTGATAAAACCCCAAACTCCATCAAGGAGCCCCCAAATCCCTTTGAGGAACCCCCAAATCCCACTGAGGACCCAAAAGGCCCCTTAAACAACTCCCAAACCCTCTTAGGAACTCCCAACCCCTTTGAAGAACCTTCAAACCCCCTTCAGAGACCCCAAAAGCCCTTTAGGAAACCCCAAAATTCCCCTTACAGACACCAAAACCCCTTCTGTTACCTCCAAATCCCCTCAGGGACCCCAAAACCCCCTTTATTTGCCCCCAAATCCCCTCAGGAACCCCCAACCCCCCTCAGTTACCCCACAAACCCCCTTTATTGACCCTTAACCCCCCTCAGGAACCCCCAAACCCCTTTTAATTAACCCCAAAACCCCCTTTATTTACCCCAAACCCCCTCAGAACCCCCAAAATCCCCTTACAATTACCCCCAACCCCCCTTTATTTACCCCCAAACCCCCTCAGAACCCCCAAAACCCCCTTTATGTACCCCAAACCCCCTTCAATTACCCCAAAACCCCCTTTATTTACCCCAAACACCCCTCAGGGACCCCAAACCCCCTTCAATTACCCCCAAAACCCCCTCAGGGACCCCAAAACCCCCTTTAATTACCCCAAAACCCCTTTATTTTCCCCAAAACCCCCCTTAATTACCCCCAATCCTCCTTGAATTACCCAAAAAAAAAACTTTATTTACCCCCAAACCCCCTCAGAAACCCCAAAATCCCCTTTATTCACCCCAAAACCCCCCTTTAACCCCCCCTTGGGGACCCCCATCCCCTCCTCGCCGTTCCCCCCCGCACCCCCCTCGGTTCCCCCCCGAGGATCACCGAGATGGGGAAGTAGTCCCGGAAGTGGTGCCAGAGCGTCCACCCGCGCACCCAGGCAGAGCGCCGCCCCCCGCGGCACGGCGTCTTCCGGTCCGCCACGAGCCAGGCACCATAGAGTAGCGCCGGCGCCCACAGCGCCCCCTGCAGGGCCAGCGCCCACAGCACCGCGAACACCTCCCCTGGGGGGGGGGGGGCACGTTTTGGGGGGTCTTTACGACCCCCCCCGCACCCCAATTTTCTGGGACCCCCCGAGACGGGTTCTCCTCAGTCCAAGGTTTCCGTCGAGCCCCCCCAAGTGGGGTTTTGGGGGGGTTTTGTGCTTTTTTTTGGGGGGGAAATAGGGGGTAGGGGGATGCACCCCTTTTTCCCCCTCAATTCCCCCCCCCCGTGTGCCCCCTCTTGTGGCCCCCCCTTGTGACCCCCACGCTTGTGCCCCCCTTCTTGTGCCCCCTCCCCCAAATATCGCCTTTATCGGGGTCTCCGTTTGTTCTCAGGACCCCCAAATCCAGCCCCTCCCCCCCCCCACTCCCCAAACAGGACCCAGGGGTGCCCCCCCAATATTCCCCCCCAAAAAAAACAAAAACAAAAAACAAGGGGGGGGGGGCACAAGGATCCCCCCATGACCCCCCAACCCAAAAATGTGCAGAGCAGCTGCCCTAGGACCCCCCCATTCCCCCCCTTAACTCAGCCCCCTCCCCCAAATTCCATCCCCCGCCGTAGATCCCCCACCCTCATTCAGGAGCCCCCCCCCAAAAAATAATCAGCCCCCCCCCTTCCAAATACACCCAGAGACCCCGGGGGCATCTTGGGACCCCCCCCCCCACTCACTACCCTGCCACCTCCCCCATAACCCCCAAATCCCCCCCCAACCCCCCATATGGTGTGGGGGTCCCTGTGCCCCCCCATCACCACCCCAACCCCCCGGCCCCCCCCCACCTTCAAAAATCTCCCCCAAAACCCTCCCCCAAACCCCCTCAGACTCCCTCCAACTCCCCCTTCCCCCCATTTACCCCCAAGCCGGACCCCCCCAGGCCCCCCCCCCATAAAAAAGGGGTGCCCCCCAAAAAAAACCACCACCACCCTCCCAAAAAACCACTAAGGCCCCCAAAACCCCCCAAACCCCCTCCATCTCACCCCCTTCCCCCTTTACCCCCAAGCCGGACCCCCCAGGGCCCCCCCCACATAAAAAGGGGTGCCCCCCCAGAATACCCCCCCAAAAAAAAAACACCCCCTAAACTCCCCCAACCCCCCCCAAACCTCCCCAAAACTCCCCCCAAACCCCCCAATCCCCCTCCCACCCCCTCCAACTCCCCCTTCCCCCCATTTACCCCCAAGCCGGACTCCCCAGGACCCCCCCCCCCATAAAAAGGGGGTGCCCCCCCCCAAAAAAAAAAACCACCACCCCCCCACAAAAAAAAAAAAACTAAACTCCCCCAAACCCCCCCAACCCCCCCAACCCCCTCCCACCCCCTCCAACTCCCCCCTTCCCCCTCCTTTACCCCCAAGCCGGACCCCCGGGCCCCCCCCATAAAAAAGGGGTTCCCCCCCCAGAATACCCCCCCCCAAAAAAAAAAAAAAAAAAACTAAACTCCCCCAAACCCCCCAACCCCCCCAACCCCCTCCCACCCCCTCCATCTCACCCCCTTCCCCCTTTACCCCCAAGCCGGACCCCCCGGGCCCCCTCCCCATAAAAAGGGGTGCCCCCCCAGAATACCCCCAAAAAAAAAAAAAACTAAACTCCCCCAAACCCCCCAACCCCCCCTCAACCCCCTCCCCCACCCCCTCCAACTCCCCCCCTTCCCCCTCCTTTTCCCCAAGCCGGACCCCCCCAGGACCCCCTCCCCATAAAAAAGGGGTGCCCCCCCAGAATACCCCCCCAAAAAAAAAAAAAAAAACTAAACTCCCCCAAACCCCCCAACCCCCCCTCCAACCCCCTCCCACCCCCTCCAACTCCCCCTTCCCCCCTTTACCCCCAAGCCGGACCCCCCGGGCCCCCCCCACATAAAAAGGGGTGCCCCCCCCAATGAACTCCCCATGTCCCCCTCCCCAAAAAAAACACCCCCATAAACTCCCCCCAAACCCCCCAATCCCCCTCCCACCCCCTCCAACTCCCCCTTCCCCCCCTTTACCCCCAAGCCGGACCCCCCAGGACCCCCCCTAAAAAAGGGGGTGCCCCCCCCGTGCCCCCCCCGTACCGAGCAGCAGGAAGCAGAGCACCCAGTGCAGCACGGCCGCTGTCTGCAGGCGGCGGCGCAGGGGGAGCCGCAGGGGGGCAAAGCGCAGGGGCATTTTTTTTTGGGGGGGGGCAATTATTTTATTTTTTTGGGGGGTTGTTATTTTATTTTGGGGGGTAGAAGGGAATTTAAGGGCTCCCGGAGTGGTCCCCCCCCACCCTGGTTGTCTCCTCCCCTGCCCGCCCCCATCCCTTGGGAGGGGATGGGGAATGGGGGGAAAGGGGGAAGGGGGGGATGGGGGGGTAAAAGGGGGGGGAAATGGGGGCGATAAAAGGAGGGGGTAAAAGGGGGAGGTTAAAAGGGGGGTTAAAAGGGAGGGGGTTAAAAGGAGGGGGTAAAAGGGGGGGTTAAAAGGTGGGGTAAAAATTGGGGGGGGGAAATGGGGGGGTTAAAAGGGGGGTTAAAAGGGGGTAAAAAGGGGGGTTAAAAGGGGGGGTAAAAATGGGGGTAAAAGAGGGGGTGTAAAATGGGGGGTACAAAAATGGGGGGTAAAAAGGGGGGGTAAAAAGGGGGGTCGTAAAAAGGGGGTGATAAAAGGAGGGGGTAAAAGGGGGGTAAAAAGGGGAGGTAGTGAAATGGGGGTGAAAGGGGGTAAAAAGGGGGTAAAATGGGGGTCGTAAAAGGGGGTGATAAAAGGAGGGGGTAAAAGGGGGGTAAAAATGGGGGTAAAAGGGGGTTGCAAAATGGGGGGTGATAAGGGGGTGATAAGGGGAGTACAAAAGAAGGGGTCAAAGGGGGGTGATAAGGGGGTGTAAAATTGGGGGGTGTAAAAAGGGGGGTAAAGGGGGGCAAAAGTGGGGTGCGAGGGGGTTGTGAAATGGGGGGAAAGGGGGTTAAAAGGGGGGGTTAAAAGGGGGTTGTGCAAGGGGGGGCCACGAGGGGGTGTTGTAGGGGGAGGTTGCGGGGGTTGTGCAAGGGGGTTGTGCAATGGGGCGGGGGGCGGGCGCTGCAACCCCAAGGGACGTGAACGGGGGGAAGGGGGGGGATGGGGAGGGTGGTGTAAAATGGGTGTGCAAGGGGTGCAGTGGTGCAAATGCAATGGTGCAAATGGGCGTGCAAGGGCTGTAATGGTGCAAACACGTGTGCAAAGGTGCAAAATGGGTGTGCAGGGGATCCAATGGTGCAAATGCAATGGTGCAAATGGGCGTGCAAGGGTGCAATGGTGCAAAGATGTGTGCAAAAGTGTGTGCAAGGGTTTGTAATGGTGCAAACGTGTGTGCAATAGTGCAAATGCGTGTGCAAGGGGTGCAATGGTGCAAATGGGGGTGCAAGGGTGCAAATGCACGTGCAAGGGGTGCAGTGGTGCAAATGCAATGGTGCAAATGGGCGTGCAAGGGCTGTAACAGTGCAAAGATGTGTGCAAAAGTGCAAATGTGCGTGCAAGGGATCCCCTGGTGCAAATGCAATGGTGCAAATGCACATGCAAGGGCTTGCAACAGTGCAAACACGTGTGCAAGGGTGCAAATGTATGTGCAAAGGGTGCAGTGGTGCAAATGCAATGGTGCAAATGGGCGTGCAAGGGCTGTAATGGTGCAAAGATGTGTGCAAAAGTGTGTGCAAGGGTTTGTAATGGTGCAAACACGTGTGCAAAAGTGCAAATGTGTCTGCAAGGGGTGCCCTGGTGCAAATGCAATGGTGCAAATGCACATGCAAGGGTTTGCAACAGTGCAAACACATGTGCAAGGGCACAAATGGGTTTGCAAGGGGCTCCCTGGTGCAAATCGGATGGTGCAAATGGGTGTGCAAGGACTGCAATGGTGCAAATACAATTGTGCATGTGGGCGTGCAAGGGTTTGCAACAGTGCAAACACGTGCAAAGGTGCAAATGGGTGTGCAAGGGCTGCAGTGGTGCAAATGCAATGGTGCAAAGGGGTGTGCAAGGACTGTAGCAGTGCAAATGTGTGTGCAAGAGTGCAAATACACAAGCAAGGGCTTGTAACGTTATAAACACCTGTGCAAGGGTACAAATGGGTGTGCAAGGGGTGCAGTGGTGCAAATGCAATGGTGCAAATGGGCGTGCAAGGACTGCAATGGTGCAAATGAGTGTTCAAGGGCACAAATGTGTGTGCAAGAGGTGCAATGGTGCAAATACAATTGTGCAAATGGGCGTGCAAGGGTTTGCAACAGTGCAAACACGTGTGCAAGGGTGCAAATGCACGTGCAAGGGGTGCAGTAGTGCAAGTGGGTGTGAAAGGGATTGCAATGGTGCAAATGCAAGTGTGCAAATGCGCGTGCAAGGGGTGCCGTGGTGCAAAACCCGCGGCTTCTGCAATGCCCAGGTCCTGTGCAAGTGGGTGGGAGGCACTGGGATGAACTGGGACAAACTGGGAGGCACTGGGATGAACTCGGTTGAACTGGGAGGCACTGGCTTGAACTGGGAGGCACTGGGACAAACGGGGGGGTACTGGGGGGCACTGGGATGAATTGGGGAGGGCACTGGGAGGAACTGGGAAGCACTGGCTTGAACTGGGATGAACTGGGAGGCACTGGCTTGAACTGGGGGGTACTGGCTTGAACTGGGATGAACTGAGGGGGGCACTGGAATGAACTGGGAGGCACTGGAACAAACTGGGAGCGTTTATTGGGACTATTTACAGCGCGCGGCAGCAGCTCAGATGGGGGGGGACACGGCCCCACAGGGGGGTCCCAAACCCCCGGGGACCCCAAAGGGGGGGGTCCCAAACCCCTGGGGACCCCCAGACCACCCCAAATCCCTATAGGGCCACCCCGAAACCACTTGGGGACCCCCAATCCCCCTCAAAACCACCATTTATGTCCCCATGGGGGGGTCCCAAACCTCTTAGGGCCCCCCAAACCATCCCGTGTCCCCATAGGGCCCCCCCAAATCCCTTGGGGACCCTTTAGGGCCCCTCAGCCCACTCCAAATCCCTATAGGGGCACCCCAGATCCCTTGGGAACCCCCAATTCCCCCTCCAACCCACTATTTATGTCCCTATGGGGGGGGTCCCAAAGCTCTTAGGACCCCTGAACCACCCTCTACACCCCTAGAGGGGGGGTCCCAGACCCCTTAGGGCCCCCCCAGCCCACCCCAAATCCCTATAGGGCCACCCCAAAACCCCATGGGGACCCCCGATCCCGCCCCTAAATCACCATTTATGTCCCTTTGGGGGGGTCCCAAACCTCTTAGGGCCTCCCAAGCCCACCCCAAATCCCTATAGGGTCACCCCAAACCCCTCGGGGACCCTCAATCCCCCTCAAAACCACTCTGTGTCCCCATGGGGGGGGGGGTCCCAGACCCCTTAGGGCCCCCCCAGCCCACCCCAAATCCCTATAGGGACACCCCAAACCCCTTGGGGACCCCTTAGGATGCCCCAACCCACCCCAAATCCCTATAGGGCCCCCCAAACCCCTTGGGGACCCCCAATCCCCCCCCAAACCACTCCATATCCCCATGGGGGGTCCCAGACCCCTTATGGCCCCCCCAACCCACCCCAAATCCCTATAGGACCCCCAACCCCGTCACTGCCCCCCCTTGCGGGGACTGCGCCACGGCCCCGTTCCCTTTTTGGGGCGGGGGCCGGGCTGGGGCTGTCCCCCGGCTCCGATTTGGGGGTGACGGCGGCGGAGGCGGGGAGGCGGCGGCCGAGGACGGGGACAATTGGGGGCGGTGGCGGGGGCGGCGGGGGGCGGGGGGTAAGGGCGGTGTTACCGGCGGGGGGGCGGCGGGGGGCGGGGCCCCCCTTTGGGGTCGCCGGCGGGGGGCAAGGAGACGACGATGTATTTCTGGACGCTGCCGGTGACGGTGGCGCTGGGGCGGTGGGGGCGGCCGACACCAGTTTGACCACCGGTTGGGCACTGGGAACACTGGTGGTGACCGGGGAGGTGGCGGTGGGGGCCGGGCTGGTGCTGAAGGTGATGACCTGGGGGGAGAAAAAATTGGGGGGGTTAGGGGGGTGTTTGGGGGGATTAAGAGGGTTTGGGGGAGGGTTGGGGGGATTTGGGGGGATTAAGGGGGTTTGGGGGGATTTGGGGGGATTAGGGGGATGATATAGGGGGTTTTGGGGCATTAGGGGGATTTGGGGGATGATATGGGGGGTTTGGGGGAGGATTTGGGGGGATTAAGGGGTTTGGGGGGATTAGAGGGGATTTGGGGGACAATATGCAGGGTTTGGGGGGATTTGGGGTGGTTTGGGGGGATTATGGGGGACAATATGGGGGGTTTGGGGGGATTTGGGGGGATTAAGGGGGTTTGGGGGATTTGGGGTGGTTTGGGGGCATTAGGGGGATTTGGGGGATGATATGGGGGGTTTGGGGGGATTTGGGGGGATTAGGGGGATGATATGGGGGGTTTTGGGGGGATTTGGAGGGGATTAAGTGGGTTTGGGGGATTTGGGGGGATTAAGGGGGTTTGGGGGGATTTGGGGGGATTGGGGGGAAAATATGGGGGATTTGATGGGGGATTAGGGTGGATTAGGTGGGATTAAGGGGGATTGGGGGGGGGGTTTGGGGGGATTAAGGGGGTTTGGGGGGATTTGGGGGGATTAAGGGAGATTTGATGGGGGATTAGGGTGGATTAGGTGGGATTAAGGGGGATTAGGGTGGATTAGGTGGGATTAAGGGGGATTGGGGGGGATTTGGGGGGATTAAGGGGAAATTTGGGGATGATTAAAGGGGATTTGAGGGGGATTAAAGGGGATTAGGTGGGATTAGGGGGGATTAAAGGGGATTAGGGGACTTCAGCAGACAGGGGAAGAACCGGGGCGGATCCGGGGTGGGTGAAGGGATGGGGGGGGATTACAGGGATTAATCCGGGGGGGGGTTAATCCCAGCACCGTGCCCCCCCCCCCCCCAAAATACCTGCTGCGCCGCGCTGCTCCCCGAGGCCGAGGACATGACGATGAATTTGGTGGGGGGGGGCGAGGGCTGGCTGGGGGTCCCGGGGCGCCCCACCAGGGTCTGCACGGGCAGGGTGATGGCGCTGGGCACCTTCAGCAAGCTGGGGGGGCGCGGGGGGGGGGCAGCACTCCGGACCCCCCCGCTTGACCCTGGGGGGCCTGCGACAGCGTCAGCGTGGGGCGAGGCTGGAGGGGGAAAAAGGGGGGTTACGTCGATGTGGGACCCTCCCATGTCACCCCTAATCCCAACATTCTGCCCCAAAATGGACCTAAAGGAACCCCGTAACCCCCCCAGGACCCCTTTAACTCCCCTGTAGCCCCCCAGGACCCCCCCACCCCAAAATTTGCCCCCCCCTCACCTGGGTGATGGTCAGGGTGCTGAGTTTTACCTGCTGCATCCCCCTCACCCCTATCTCCCCCTCCCCATTTCAGATCTAGGACCCCTGTAACCCCCCAGGACCCCTGTAACCCCACCGGGACCCCCCCAGGACCCCCCACCCCAAAATTTGCCCCCCCTCACCTGGGTGATGGTCAGGGTGCTGTGGTTTACCTGCTGTGCACCCTAACCCCCATTTCTCCTCACCCCATTTCCCTCCAGGACCCCCATAACCCCCCAGGACCCCCTAACTCCCCAATAACTCCCCCAGGACCCCCCCAGGACCCCCCACCCCAAAATTGTGCCCCCCTCACCTGGGTGATGATCAGGGTGGTGCAGTTGACCTGCTGCATCCCCATCTCCCCTCTCTCCCCTCCCCATTTCAGATCTAGGACCCCTGTAACCCCCAAGACCCCTGTAACGCCCCCAGGACCCCCCCAGGACCCCCCCACCCCAAAATCGTGCCCCCCCCACCTGGGTGATGGTCAGGGTGCTGTGGTTTACCTGCTGTGCCCCCCTCACCCCCATCTCTCCTCACCCCAGTCTCCTCCAGGACCCCCGTAACCCCCCAAGACCTCCATAACTGCCCCATAACCCCCCAAGACCCCCCCAGGACCCCCCCACCCCAAAATTTGCCCCCCCCCCCCTCACCTGGGTGATGGTCAGGGTGGTGCGGTTGACCTGCTGCATCACCCCTCACCCCTATCTCCCCCTCCCCATTTCCCCCCAGGACCCCCGTAACCTCCCCAAGACCCCCGTAACCCCCCAGGACCCCCATAACCCCCCCAGGACCCCCCCAGGACCCCCCACCCCAAAATTTGCCCCCCCCCCCTCACCTGGGTGATGGTCAGGGTGGTGCGGTTGACCTGCTGCGCCTGTAGGGCCGCCTGCGCCCTGGCCTTGACCACGTGGGTGCAGAGCAGGGCCCCCAGGTAGCCGAAATCCCCCCGGTAGGCCTCCTGGTTGTCGGGGGGGGGGCGCATCTTCGCCAGCACGGGGGCGCAGTGCTTCTGCGGGGGGGGGGTCACGGCCACGTCACCCAACCGGGGGGGGACACGGACACCCCAAAAGGACGCCCCCGGGCACCCCGAGGTGGCCCCGTATCGTCCCCTAAGGGTGCCCCCCCCCAGTTATTTGCCCCCCCCGGTTGTTATTTGCCCCCCCCAATTGTCATTTGCCCCCCACCAAGTTGTCCCCGTGTCCCCCCCATGTCCATACCACCCCAAAGTGTCCCCAACCCCCTCCAAGTGTCCCCAAACCTCCCCAAAGTGTCCCCAAGTCCCCCCAAAGTGTCCCCAAACCCCCCAAACTGTCCCTAAACCCCCCAAAGTGTCTCCAAGCCCCCCCAAAGTGCCCCAAACCCCCCCAAAGTGTCCCCACTCCCCCCGAGTTGTTCCCATATCCCCCAAACTATCCCCAAGTCCCCCAGGGCCATCCCTATATCCCCCAATCATGTCCCTAAGCCCCCCAAAGTGTCCCCACCCCCTCCCAAACTGTCCCTAACCCCCCCCAAAGTGTCTCCATGCCCCCCAAAGTTCCCCAAGCCCCCTGAGCTGTTCCCATATCCCCAAAAGTGTCCCCAAATCCCATAGGGACATCCCTATATCCCTCAATTGTGTCCCTACACCCCCCCCAAAGTGTCCCCAACCCCCCCAAAGTGCTCCAAACTCCCCCAAAGTGTCCCCAAACCCCCCCAAAGTGTCCCCAAACCCCCCAAAGTGTCCCCACACCCCCCAAAGTGTCCCCAAACACCTCCAAACTGTCCCCAAACCCAAGTGTCCCCAAGCCCCCCAAACCTGTCCCCAAGCCCCCCAATCGTGACCCAAGACCCCCTAAAGTGTCCCCAAACCCCCCAAAATGTCCCCACACCCCCAGTGTCCTCAAACCCTCCCAAACTGTCCCCAAGCCCCCTAAAGTGTCCCCAAACCCCCCAAAGCTGTCCCCAAACCCCCAAAACTGTCCCCAAACCCCCCAAAGTGTCCCCATGCCCCCCCAAAGTGTCCCCACACCCCCCAAAGTGTCCCCAGACACCTCCAAACTGTCCCCAAACCCCCCCCGAAGTGTCCCCAAACCCCCCCAAAGTGTCCTCATGCACCCCCAAAGTGTCCCCACACCCCCCAAAGTGTCCCCAGGACCCCCCCAAAGTGCTCCAAACCCACCCAAAGTGCTCCAAACTCCCCCGAAGTGTCCCCAAACACCTCCAAACTGTCCCCAAACCCCCCCGAAGTGTCCCCAAGCCCCCCAAAGTGTCCCCCCAAAATGTCCCCCCCCCCAGCCCACCAGCAGCAGGGTCTGCACGTGGTCGGCCCCGATCCTGTCGATGTTGCTGACCACGGGGCCCTCCAGGATGCTGCGCACCCGCTCGCCCTCCGCCTGCAGCCGGGGCAGGATCAGCGTCTTGATCACCTGGGGGGGGGCACGTGTGACGTCATCGGGGGTGTGACGTCATCAGCGGGGTGTGACGTCATCGTGGGGGTGTGATGTTATGGGGGGGTGAGGGGGGTGTCCCCAGGGGGAGATGTGGGGCTGGGGAAGGGGGAATGGGGTGTGAGCAGGGGGAAAGTGGGGCTGAGGGGGGATTTGGGGACGTGGGAGGGGATTTGGGGGCGTGGGGGGGATTTGGGGGCGTGGGGGGATTTGGGGATGTGTGGGGGTGTGGGGACATTGGGGACATGGGGGGCGTGGGGGTGCTCACGTCATGGCCCAGCTCGGCCAGCCCCGCGATGGAGCCGTAGCGCGTGGTCCAGGGGGTCTTCTCGTCCACCCAGCTCTGGGGGTGTGGGGACACGGGGGGGACGTCACCCCACAGCCCACCCCACGGCCCCACAGCCTGCCCCACAGCCCCCAGCCCACCCCAATCCCTCGAACCTGCCCCCCACCCCACACCCTGACCCCCCCACCGGCCCCCAACCCCTCCATCCTGTCCCTAAACCCAGCCCTGACCCCCCAACTGTCCCAAAACCCCCTATCCTGCCCCCAAACCCCCTCTCCAAACCCCCAACCCACCCCAAAACCCTTGATCCTGCCCTAAAACCTGCTCCCCACTCTCCAAACCCACCCCAAAACACCCGATCCTGCCCCAAAACCCACACCCTGGCCCCCAACCTGCCCAAAAACTCCTGATCCTGCCCCAAAACCTGCTCCCCGACCCCCAACCTTCCCCAAACCCCCGATTCTGCCCCAAAACCCACCCCAAAACCCCTGATCCTGCCCCAAAACCCACCCCCTTCCCCACAGCCCTTCAAACCCACCCCAAACCCCCAATCCTGCCCTAAAACCCACCCCTTCCCCCTGGCCCTTCAAAACCCACCCCAAAAGCCCCGATCCTGCCCCAATACCCACCCCAAAACCATTGATACTTCCCCAAACCCATTCCCCAACCCCCAACCCACCCCAAAACCCATCCCAAAAGCCCTGATCCTGCCCCAATACCCACCCCAAAACCCCTGATCCTGCCCCAAAACCCACCCCCTTCCCTCCCCGCCCTCCAAAACCACCCCAAAAGCCCCAATCCTGCCCCAATACCCACCCCAAAACCATTGATACTTCCCCAAATCCATTCCCCAACCCCCCAACCCACCCCAAAACCCACCCCAAAAGCCCCGATCCTGCCCCAATACCCACCCCAAAACCCCTGATCCTGCCCCAAAACCCACCCCCATCCCACCCAGCCCACCAAAACCCACCCCAAAAGCCCCGATCTTGCCCCGAAACCTTGGTGAAGGTCTTGGTGATGCGGGACTGGATGTTGTTGGTGGTGGTGCTGAAGTTCTTGCACACCTGAGCCACCAGGCGGGCGGCGAAGTCCCGCAGCGCCCAGTGGTTGTCCACGTCGGGCCGCAGGCACAGCTGGCGGCTGACGATGCACGTCATGACAGCAGGGATGAGCTCATGGAGCTGGGGACATGTTGGGGACATTTGGGGACACAGTGGGGACAAGTCGGGGAGGTTTGGGGACACGGCACGGGCATGGGACTCGGCCACGGGGGACACAAATCCAATGTCATGGTGTGGGGTGGTTGATAATGCAGGTTGTGGTGGTGGGGATGAGCTTCTGAGGCTTGGGGACATTTGGGGACATGATAAAGACATTTGGGGACATGTTGGGGACATTTAGGGACACATTGGGGATGTGGCGCGGGCATGGGACTTGGTCACGGGGGACGTAAAGGGCTTGGGGACAGCCCCATGTCATGGTGTGGGGTGGCTGACAATGCAGGTTGTGGTGGTGGGGATGAGCTTCTGAGCCTTGGGGACATTTGGGGACATTTGGGGACATGTTGGGGACATGTTGGGGAGGTTTGGGGACACAGCACGGGCATGGGACCCAGCCACGGGGGACGCAAAGGGCTTGGGGTCAACTCCATGTCATGGTGTGGGGTGGCTGACAGTGCAGGTTGTGGTGGTGGGGATGAGTTTCTGAAGCTCGGGGACATTTGGGGACATGATGAGGACATTTGGGGACATGTTGGGGACATTTGGGGGCATGGCACAGGCATGGGACTCAGCCACAGGGGGACATGAAGTGCTTGAGGACAGCCCCACGGCACATCAAGGACAGAGCAGGCAGCTCACAACAGGATTTGTGACAGCGGGGATGAGATCCCAGGGGACATTTGGGGACATCTGGGGACATTTGGGGACAGAAGCCACCGGGACGGCCCCACTCACGTATTTCTCCAGGTAGAGCGTGGGGTTGTCCATCAGCGCCTTCACCATGCGCATGAGGTAGATGAGCAGCGCCAGGTTGTTCTGCACCACGTTGACACGGACCTGGAGGGGACAATGACATCGGGGAGGGGACAATGACATCGGGGAGGGGACGGGGACAGGGCCATGGGGTGCTCACCCCCTCGGAGATGAAGGTGCTGAAGCGTGGCAGCATCTGGTAGAGACCGGGGTCGGTGGCGATGCTCTGCAGGGCCTCCTGTGGGGACACGGGGATGTCACCAAGAGGGGACACCAGGAGGGATATGGGGACAGGGGGGTGTCACTGCAAAGGGACACCAGGAGGGACATTGGGATATGGGGATGTCATCTTGACAGGCATGGGGATGTCACCATGAAGGGACATCAGGACATGGGGATGTCGCCA
This sequence comes from Aythya baeri, assembly GCA_026413565.1. Lineage (NCBI taxonomy): Eukaryota > Metazoa > Chordata > Aves > Anseriformes > Anatidae > Aythya > Aythya baeri. The sequence goes on along the minus strand of JAKRSJ010000102.1, from coordinate 536,550 downwards.
CACAGGGACATCAGGTGAGGGGACACCAGGACAAAGGGATGTCACCGTGAGGGGACACCGGGACTTAGGGACGTCACCATGAGGGGACAAGGGGATGTCACCCAAGGGGTCACTGGACATGGGGCCATCAGCGTGAGGTGACACAGGGACATCACCACGAGGGGACACCGGGATGCCACTGAGGGGATATGGGGACATCACCGTGAGGGGACACTGGGCCACGGGGTTGTCACCATGAGGGGACACCAGGATGTCACTGAGGGGACACCAGGACACGGGGACATGGAGTTGTCACCATGAGGACCCATGGGGACATCACCAAGAGCCCACAGTGCCACCACCGATCCGACGGGGACAAACAAACATCCCCCACAGGGAAGGCAAAAGCTTGAGGGGCGGACGTGATTTTTTTGGGGTGAAAACGGGGGTTTTTGGGGCCGAACGAAGGACGCACGGCGCGCTTGGCCTCGCAGGAGCCGACGCAGGCCTCGGTGATCTCCTTGTAGTAGAGCTGCTGCTCCACCGACAGCTCGTGCACGCTGCGGGGCTTGAGGCGCAGCGGGGCCCCCTCCAGCAGCGGGCCCTTCTTCTCCTTGCCTGGGGACATGGGGACACCGGTGACAACGTGTCCCCATGGCCCCGTGTCCGTGGGTCCCCGCGGGGCCACCCGCAGCCGGCCCACGGGGACCCCGAGGTCCCCACAAAATGTCCGCCGGGGGGTCTGGGGCTGCCCAGTGTCACCAAGGGCTGTCCTCAGAGTCCCCACAGAGCACAAAATGGCCCCAAATGGCCCTAAAATGTGTCATGGCCTGTCCTGAGAGTCCCCACAGAGCCCAAAGTGTCCAGGTGTTCCCATGTCCCCGTGTCCCCAAGGGCCCCGAGGGGCACAAAGCTCGCCACAAAATGTCCACCAGGGGGTTTGGAGCTGCCCAGTGTCACCAAGGGCTGTCCTCAGAGTCCCCATGAAGTACAAAATGTCCCCAAATGGCCCTAAAATGTGTCATGGCCTGCTCTGAGAGTCCTCACAGAGCCAAAATGTCCCCATGTCCCCAAGGTACACCCAGATCCCCACAAAATGTCCGCCAGGGGGTTTGGAGCTGCCCAGTGTCACCAAGAGCTGTCCTCAGAGTCCCCACGGAGTACAAAATGTCCCCAGATGTCCCCAAATGGCCCTAAAATGTGTCATGGCCTGTCCTGAGAGTCCCCACAGAGCCCAAAATGTCTCCGTGTCCCCATGTCCCCAAGGGGCACACAGCTGCCCACAAAATGGCTGCTGGGGGGTCTGGGACTGCCCAGTGTCACCAAGGGCTGTCCTCAGAGTCCCCATGGAGCCCAAAATGTCCCCACATGGCCCTAAAATGTGTCACGGCCTGTCCTCAGAGGCCCCGAAGAGCCTAAAATGTCCCCAAATGGCCCTAAAATGTGCCATGGCCTGTCCTGAGTGACACCACGGAGCCCAAAATGTCGCCAAGGTGCTTCAAGGCCTGTCATGAGAGCACCCCACGGAGCTCAAAATGACCCCAAATCACCCTAAAATGGGTCATGGCCTGTCCTGAGTGCCCCCAGAGCCCCAGATAGTTCCAAAATGGCCCAAAATACCCTAAAGACCCCCCCAAATGCCCCATAGCCCCACCAGGCACCCCATAGCTAACCCAAACACCCCACAGTCCCCCAAACACCCCCATAGCCCCCCTAAAACACCCCACAGTCCCCCCAAACACCCCATATCCCCCCAAACACCCCATATCCCCCAAAAAACACCCCGTAGACCCCAAAACACCCCCACAGCCCCCCTGAACAGCCCCATTGCCCCCCTAAAACACCCCATATCCCCCCCAAGCACCCCATATCCCCCCAAAAAACACCCCGTAGCCCCCCAAAACACCCCATAGCGTCCCAAAACACCCCATAGCCCCCCCAGAATCCCCCCCCAAGCCCTACCCTTGCCGTCAGGGGCGGCTGCGCTCTGCCCCTTGCCCTTCAGGGCCCCCTCGTCCTCCTGCCCAGGCTTGGCAGACTTAAGGGGCTCAGTGGCCTCGGCCTTCTGCTGCTCCTTGGGGGCTGCAGGGGGGGCAAATCCAAATTGTGGGGGCACATTTACCCCAGGGGGGCAAATCTGCCCCAGGGGGGCACATCTGCCCCAAAAGGGGTGAAGCTGCGCCAGAAGACGGGGTAAATCGATGCAAGGGGAGCAGAAGTGCCCCTGGGTGGGGTAATTTGTCCCCAGGTAGGGAAATTTGTCCCCCCAGCTGGGGGGGGGGTAATTTACCCCAATTTTTAATGGGGTAAAATTAAATCGGGGGGGTAAATTTAATCCTGGGGGGGTAATTATAAAATTAAGGGAGGTAAATTTATACCCAGGGGGCAAATCCACCACTGAGAGGGGCAAATGTGCTGCTGGGGGGGCAAAGCAACACACAGAATGAACAGGTCTGCCACGTGGGGGGGTAAATTTAGCCCAGGGGGGCAAATTTGAGCTGTGGGGGGGGTCAATCTGCCCCTGGGGGGGCAAATCTGCCTGATGAAATTGCAGACGGAGCCTGGGGTGGGGGCAAATCTAAGCTGGGGTGGGGGGCAAAGTTGAAGGAGGTGGAAATAAATCTGCCCCATGGGAAGCAAATCTACCCCCGGGGGGGTAAATATACCCCCGGGGGGTAAATTTATCCCGGGGGGGGGCAAATCCCAGTGCCCCCACTCACCTGGGGGGGGGTTCTCGGGGATGGCCGGCTGCACCCCCTCGATGCTGAGCCAGTGAGCTGGGTACAGGGATGACAAAGGGGTGAGAAACGTGAGGGGGTCCCTAAAATGCCCCCCCGGAGTCCCCCGAACACCCCTTGGAGCCCCCTTAAACCCCCCAAACAACCCCCTAAACCCCCCCAAAAGTCCCTAAAACACCCCGAGTCCCCACTAGGCCCCCCCCAAACTCCCCAGAGCCCCTCCAAGACCCCCCCTAAACACCCCAGGGCCCCTCCAAAGGCCCCCAAACTCCCCCAGAACCACCCCAAACACCCCCAAACCACCTCAACTCCCCCAAAGACCCCCAAAGCCCCCTGGACCAACCCCAACCCCCCCAAATACCCCCAGAGCCCCCAATCATCCCCAAAGCCCCTTAAACCTCCCCCAAAACCCCCCAAAGCCACCGAAACTCCCCCAGAACCACCCCAAACACCCCCCAAACCCCCTCAACTCCCCCAAAGCCCCCCAAGACCCCCCAACCCCCCCAAATACCCCCAGAGCCCCCAATTATCCCCAAAGCCCCCTAAACTCCCCCCAAACCTCCATAAAGCCCCCAAACTCCCCCAGAACCACCCCAAACACCCCCAAACCCCCTCAACTCCCCCAAAGCCCCCCCAAAGCCCCCCAACCCCCCCAAATACCCCCAGATCCCCAAATCACCCCCAAAGCCCCCTAACCCCCCCCAAACTCCCCCAAAGCCCCCCAAACTCCCCCAGAACCACCCCAAACACCCCCAAACCCCCTCAACTCCCCCAAAGCCCCCCAAAGCCCCCCCAACCCCCCAAATACCCCCCAGATCCCCAAATCACCCCCAAAGCCCCCTATCCCCCCAAACCTCCCTAAAGCCCCCAAACTCCCCCAGAACCACCCCAAACACCCCCCAAACCCCCTCAACTCCCCCAAAGCTCCCCCCAAAGCCCCCTGGACCCCCCCAACCCCCCAAATACCCCCCAGAGCCCCCAATCACCCCCAAAACCCCCCTTATCCTCCCTAAACCCCCTCAAACCCCCCAAACTCCCCCCGAACCCCTCCCAGCCCCCTCCCAGCCCCCTCCCCAGCCCCCCCGGTTGCCCCCCCCGAAGCCCACCCTTGAGGCAGACGTCGAGGGGCACGCGGGGCAGGGGGGTGTTGATGATGTCGCTCAGCTCCACCTCCTGCTCCTCGTAGAAGTGCAGCTCGCGGCCCCCCCCGCTGGCGTAGCGGAAGGGCAGGAACTCCCGCGCGTGGAAGCCGTACAGCGGCTGGGGGGGGGGGGGACAGGGGTTAGGACCCCCCCCCAAACACCCCCAGATTCCTCCGATAGCCCTGAGACCCCCCTGATATCCCCCAGACCCCTCTGATATCCCCCAGACCCCCCCCATATCCCTGAGATCCCCCCCATATCCCCCAGACCCCCCCGATATCCCCCAGACCCCTCCAATATCCCTGAGACCCCTCTGATATCCCCCAGACCCCCCCATATCCCTGAGACGCCCCTGATATCCCCCAGACTCCCCCAATACCCTGAGACCCACCCCGATATCCCTGAGACCCCCCAATATCCCTGAGACCCCCTGATATCCCACAGACCCCCCCGATACCCTGAGACCCCCCTGATATCCCTGAGACCCCCCCATATCCCTGAGACCTCCCCCAATACCCAAGACCCCCCCGATATCCCTGAGACCCCCCCTCAATATCCCTGAGATACCCCCAATGTCCCTGAGACCCCACTGATATCCCCCAGACCCCCCCCATATCCCTGAGACACTCCCAATATCCCTGAGACCCCCCCTCAATATCCCTGAGACCCCTCTGATATCCCCCAGACCCACCCCACACCCCTGAGATCCCCCCAATACCCCTGAGATGCCCCCAATATCCCTCAGACCCCCCCAGTGTCCCCCAGACCCTCCCGAGACCCCCTCCCCAATACCCCAATAACTCCCAGACCCCCCCGATATCCCCCAGACTCCCCCATATCCCTGAGATGCCCCCAATATCCCCCAGACCTCGCTGAGACCACCCCAATAACTCCCAGACCCCCGAAATCCCCCAGACCCCCAATATCCCTGAGACCCCTCTGATATCCCCCAGACCCCCTCAATACCCCTGATACCCCCCCATATCCACCAGCCATGCCCAAGACCCCCCAATAACCCACAAACCCCTCCTGATATCCCCCAGACCCCCCCAATAACACTCAGACCCCCGATATCCCCCAGACCCCCCCCCCATATCCCCGAGATCCCCCCGGTGTCCCCCAGACCCCCCTGGTGTCCCCCAGACCCATCCAATATCCCCCAACCCCCCAGTATCCTCCAGACCCCCCCACAGTGTCCCCAAGCCCCCCAAATGTCCCCAACCCCTCCCCAAATGTCCCCAAGCCCCCCCGATGTCCCCACGCCCCCGTGCCCCCAAGCCCCCCCCAATGTCCCCAAACCCCCCAATAACCCCCTTTCCCATGTCCCTAACCCCCCAAAATGTTCCCAACACCCCCCAATGTCCCCAAGCCCCTCCTCAATGTCCCCAAGCCCCCCCCCCGATGTCCCCACGCCCCCCCCGTGCCCCCACCTCAACATTTTTCAGTTTCAGGGCCAGGTCGATGTCCCCCGTGGTCAGGCGCCGCCGCTTGCCCATGTGCATGAACTTGAGCGCGTCCTGGGGGGGGACACGGGGACATTGGGGACATTGGGGACACCCCCACCCCATGGGACACCCCCGCCATGTCCCTGTCCCCTCTCTGCCCCCCTTCCCAATGTTTGTCCCTGTCCATTCTGGCCCCAAGCCCCCTCCCGCCCCGTCCCCATGTCCCCCTCCCTTGCTGTCCCCCCCCGTGTCCCTTTGTCACCAGTGTCACCCCCGTGTCCCTTTGTCCCCCCTGACCCCCCCCATGTCCCTTTGTCCCCCCTGTCCCCAAACCCAAGTGACCCCAAGGGCTCAGCCCCCGTTGTCCCCCCACCCCTGTCCCCAGCCCCTCCCCTGTCCCCACCTGGTGTCCCCAATGTCCCCAATGTCCCCCTGTCCCTGGTGTCCCCAACCCCCTCCCCAGCCCCATCCCCTTGTCCCCAGTGTCCCCCAGTCCCCATCCTCATCTCCCAGTGTCCCCACAGTGTGCCCAATGTCCCCCTGTCCCCAATGTCCCCCTGTCCCTGTCCCCATCTCCCCTTGTCCCCAATATCCCCCGTGTCCCCCTGTTCCCAACCTCATCTCCCAGTGTCCCCACAGTGTCTCCAATGTCCCCTCTGTCCCCATCCCCATCTCCCAGTGTCCCCAGTGTCCCCCTGTCCCCATCCCCATCTCTGCTTGTCCCCAGTGTCCCCCTGTCCCCATCCCTATTTCCCCTCGTCCCCTCTGTCCCCTGTCCCCATCCCCATTTCCCCTTCTCGCTGGTGTCCCCACTGTCCCCCGTGTCCCCCTGTCCCCAACCCCATCTCCCTGTGTCCCCCTGTCCCCAATGTCCCCCCCACCCCACCTCCCCATGTCCCCAGTGTCCCCAATGTCCCCAGTGTCCCCATCCCCATCTCCCCATGTCCCCACTGTCCCCAGTGTCCCCACAGTGTCCCTAATGTCCCCAGTGTCCCCCTGTCCCCGTCCCCACCTCCCCCTGTCCCCAGTGTACCCCTGTCCCAGTCCCCATCTCCTGGTGTCCCCAGTGTCCCCAATGTCCCCATTGTCCCCCTGTCCCCATCCCCATCTCCCCATGTCCCCGCTGTCCCCAGTGTCCCCACAGTGTCCCCAATGTCCCCAGTGTCCCCCTGTCCCGAATCCCATCTCCCAGTGTCCCCAATATCCCCCTGTCCCCATCCCCATCTCTTGGTGTCCCCAGTGTCCCCACAGTGTCCCCACAGTCCCCCTGTCCCCTTCCCTATTTCCCCTATTTCCCCTCGTCCCCCTGTCCCCCTGTCCCCATCCCCATCTCCCCTTCTCCCTGGTGTCCCCCCAGTCCCCTCACAGTCCCCCCACTCCCCCCAGTCCTCCCAGTCCCCCCCAGTCCCCACCTGGGCCACCTCCTTGAGGCGGTAGCTGGCCTCGTCGGCCAGCAGCTGGCAGGTGTCCTCGGGGACCTGCGCCATGCCCATGGCCTCGGCCATCACCTTCATCGACTCGGCCGGCAGCAGCGTCTGGCTCAGCTTCGGCTTCTTCTCCTCCGCCATCCTCCTCCTCCTCTTCCTCCTCCTCCTCTTCTTCCTCCTTCTCCTCCTCCTTCTCCTTCTTCTCCTCTTCTTCTTCTTCTTCTTCTTCTTCTTCCTCCTCTTCCTCTTCTTCCTCCTCCTCCTCCTTCTCCTTCTCCTTCTTCTCCTCTTCTTCTTCTTCCTCTTCTTCTTCCTCTTCTTCTTCTTCTTCTTCTTCTTCCTCTTTGTTCTCCTGGGGGGGCCTAAATAAAGAAGGAAAAGTCAGCGCAAGGAGAGACCCTAAATAAAACACAAGAGGTTTACGGGAGAGCCTAAATGAAGTGTTTATAGGAGACCCTAAATAAAAGACAACGCTTTTATGGGGGGACCTAAATAAAGGAGGAAGGTTGTGGGGGAGCCTAAATAAAAGATGAGGTGTTTGGGGAGGGAGACCCTAAATAAAGGACAAGAGGTTTGTGGGGGATCCTAATCAAAGGACAAAGTGTTTGGGGAAGGAAGACCCTAAATAAAACACAAGAGGTTTGCGGGGGATCCTAAATAAAGGACAAAGTGTTTGGGGGGGAGACCCTAAATAAAACACAAGAGGTTTATGGAAGACCCTAAATGGAGTGTTTAGAGGGGACCCTAAATAAGACAAAAAGTGTCTGGGGGGCACCCTAAATAAAGGACAAGAGGTTTGTGGGGGGATCCTAAATTAAAAAAAAAAAAAAAAAAGAGGTTTGGGGGGGGACCCTAAATAAAGTACAAGGTTATGGGGGACCCTAAATAAAAGATATGAGGTTTTTGGGGATCCTAAATAAAGGACAAGAGGTCTGTGGGGGATCCTAAATAAAGGATGAGGTGTTTGGGGAGGGAAGACCCTAAATAAAAGGCAAGAGGTTTGCGGGAGAGCCTAAATGGAGTGTTTATAGGAGACCCTAAATAAGAGGTGATGGGTTTATGGGGGGCCTAAATATAGGATGAGGTTGTGGGGGACCCTAAATAAAAGACAATGGGTTTATGGGGAGCCTAAATATAGGATGAGGTTGTGGGGGAGCCTAAATAAAAGATAAGAGGTTTTGGGGGGATCCTAAATAAAGAATGAGGTGTTTTGGGGGGAGGCCCTAAATAAAAGAGAAAAGGTTTATAGAAAACCATAAATAAAGTGTTTACAGGGGACCCTAAATAAGACAAAAAGTGTCTGGGGGGGACCCTAAATAAAGGGCAAGAGGTTTGTGGAGTCCCTAAATAAAAAAACAAGAGGTTTGGGGGGGGATCCTCAATAAAGGATGAGGTGTTTGGTGGGGGAGACCCTAAATAAAAGACAAGAGGTTTACAGGGAACCCTAAATAAAGTGTTTATGGGGACCCTAAATAAGAGACGAGAAGTTTATGGAGGGCCCTAAATAAAGGACAACCTAAACAAAAGATGAGGTGATCACGGGATAGAAGAGACCCTAAATAAAGGACAAGATGATAATGGGAGACCCTAAATAAATAACAAGAGGTTTGTGGGGGACCCTAAATAAAGGATGAGGTGTTTGGGGGAGACCCTAAATAAAATCAAAGGTAATCGTGGGCGACCCTAAATAAAGGACAAGGTGGTCACGGGTGGGGGAAGACCCTAATTAAAGGACAAAGCGGTCATGGGGGACCCTAAATAAAAGAGCTTGGGGGATGGGGGGCACGGCACCCTAAATTAAAGGACAGGGTGTTTGGGGGGGACCCTAAATACCGGGACCTCAACGGAGGGGGCCCAGAATTTGGTATAGGAGAGGGGAGACCCCAAACACCGGGAGTTTAAGGGGGGGGGACCCCAAAATTGGGTGTATGGGGGGCCCGGAACCGAAGGGGGTAGGAACCCAAATGCCGGGACCTCAAGGAGGGGGGACCGCGATAGGGGGCGCACACGGAGGGGGGACCGCAATACCGGAAGCACCCGGGGGGAGGGGGGAACCCGAACCCCGTTACCGGGCGCGCCCCGGGGCCCAGCGCCGCCCCCCTCACGCCGCCTCCCCGCTGCCCGCCGCCATCTTGGCTCCGCCGCCGCTCCGCCGGGTCCTGGCAGGGGAAAGCGCCGCGGATTCACCGGCCCCGAGCGCGGCGGAGCCTTCCCGCGGCCGCTCCGCTGCTCACTACCGCCCTGCCAGGACCTGCGCGGCGGCGGCGGGGCGGGCTCTGCGCATGCGTAAGGCTCCTCAGCGGTAGGGGCGGGGGAGCGCTGCGCATGCGCGGTGGTTTCGCCGCCGTTCCTTTCGCAAGGCCCGGTTCTGGCTCCGCCGAGGCCTTGGAGCGGCGACACCGGGACCCCCCCGGGACCCTCCCGGGACTCTGCGAGCAGCCTCGAGCCCCCCGGGACACGGTGAGGAAAGGAGGAGCGTGAAAACGCTTTTTGAGGTATTTTGTCCCTCGCCCCTTGCCGTCCTCCTCGCCAAGATGGCGGCGCCCATGCGGGGGGCGGGTTCAGTTTCCAAGATGGCGGCGCGCAGGCGGCTTCGCTTTAAAGATGGCGGCGCCCAGAGGGGTGGCGGAGTTCCGGCATTTGGGGGGGGGGTGGGGGGAAAAACGGAGGGGTAAAGGGCGGGACGGAGGGGGCAATTGGGGCCAATTGGGGCCGGGGGAGGATTATTGGGGTCTTGGGGGTGTTGGGGGGGCATTGGGGTCATGGGGGGCAATTGGGGTGATGGGGGGCCATGGTGGAGAGGACATTGGGGTACTGGGGGGCACTGGGGGTGGGGGGGGACAATTGGGGTGTTGGGGGTGGCATTGGGGTCGTGGGGGTGATGGGGGGAACCATTGGGGTCCTGGGGGGGACAATTGGGGTCAGGGGGACAATTGGGGGGTCACTGGGGGACCATTGGAGTGAGGAGGGGGCACATTGGGGTCATAGGGGCAGGTGGGGGGGCTTTGGGGTCATGGGGGGGGATTGGGGGGACAACCGAGGTCATGGGTGGACCATGGGGGGGGGGACATTGGGGACCTGGGGGTGATTGGGGAGCATTGGGGTCATGGGGGGGGGGCAATTGGGGTCCTGGGAGGCCATGGGGGAGACTTTTGGGGTCATGGGGGGATTGGGGGAAAAATTGGGGTCATAGAAGGACCATAGGGGTGGGGGGGGGGACATTGGGGTCATGGGGACAGATGTGGGGGGCCATTGGGGCAATGGGGCTGTGATTGGGGTCATGGGGGGGGGGCTTGGAGTCCTGAGGGGTGCCAGGAGCCACCTTTGGGGTCCCTGAGGGGCTGTAGGAGCCCCTGGGGGGGGCCTCCCTGACCCCTTCCCCTCCCCTTCTGCAGCTTGATGACCCCTGACGACCCCCCCAAGAAGAAATCAAATAATAAATAAATAAAAAATGCTGCCGGGGGTGCGCACAGCACCCTTGGGTGCCCTCGAAGTGCCGGGCACCCCGTACAGCGTGCGGGTGCTGCAGGAAGGCTACAGCCACCCCGAGGACGAGGACGGCTCCTTCCTCGCCGACTGCTCCGTCACCCTCATCCGGGGGGGTCCCGTCACCGCCCTGGTGGACACGGGGGGGCCGTGGGGTTGCCGGCGCCTCCTGGCTCAACTGGAAGCCGCCGGGACCCCCCCCGAATCCGTCACCCACGTCCTTTGCACCCACGGCCACTCGGACCACGTGGGGAACCTCAACCTCTTCCCCCGGGCCTGGGTGCTGGTGGGCTTCGACCTCAGCCGGCCTTGGGGGGGGGACAATGACAACGAGGGGGGACGTTTTGTCCCCGTAGATTTGGCCCGGGGGGTCCCTTACGCCCCCCACCCGGGTTACGTGGAGGTGTTGCCCACCCCGGGCCACGTGCGGGCCCACGTCAGCGTGGCGGTGAAGGGGACGGAGCTGGGGACGGTGGTGGCGGCGGGGGATTTGTTCGAGAGGGAGGGGGACCAGGGGGTGTGGGAGGCGCTGAGCGAGGACCCCCCCGAGCAGGAACGGAGCCGCCGGAGGGTGCTGGAGGTGGCCGACGTGGTGGTGCCGGGCCACGGGGCGCCCTTCAGAGTCTTTAGGGAGGGGGGGTAGGGGGGGTAAAAGGGGCTGTGGGGGGTGAAAATGTGTGTGTCCCCCCCCCACCCTCTATTTTCCGCCCTGGGGTGGGGTTGAGGAGGTGGGATTGGGGGTGTACCCAAAAAAGAGGGGGGAGCCCTGGGGGGGTCCCCAAAGGAAAGGGGACCCCTGGGGGTGACCCCAAAGGACAGAGGAGAACCCCCCAGGGATGTCCCCAAGAAAGAGGGGGGGCCACTGGGGGTGTCCCCAAGGAAGAGGGGAGACCCCCGGGGGTGTCCCCAAAGGACAGGGGAGACCCCCCCCCAGGGATGTCCCCAAAGAAAATGGGATCCTGGGGGTGTCCCCAAGAAAGAGGGGGGGCCCCCGGGGGTGTCCCCAAAGAAAATGGGAACCCCGGGGGTGACCCCAAGGAAGAGGTGGGGCCCCTGGGGGTGTCCCCAAAGGACAGGGGAGACCCCCCCCCCAGGGATGTCCCCAAAGAAAATGGGAACCCCGGGGGTGTCCCCAAGAAAGAGGGGGGGGCAGCCCTGGGGGTGTCTCCAAGGGAAATGGGACCCCTGGAGGTGTCCCCAAGAAAGAGGGGAGACCCCCGGGGGTGTCCCCAAAGGAAATGGGACCCCCGGGGGTGCCCCCAAAGGACGGGGGGGGATCCCTGGGGGTGTCCCCAAACAAAGGGGACAGCCCCAGGGGTGTCCCCAAGGCAGCCGAGCCCCCCCTCCACCCCCAAGGGGGGGGACGAGGCCTGGGGACACCCCCTGGGGACAGCAGAGCCCCAGTGGGTGCCCCCAGGGCCTTGAAGACCCCCGGAACCCCCCCCCAAAAAAAAGAAATAAAGCCCCCGAGCAGCCCCCCCTGCGGTGCCACCTCTCATTGGGGTGAGGAGGGGACCTCGGGGGTGTCCCCAATGGGGGGGGGCAAGTATGGGGGAGGCACTGGGGGGGTTCCCAGTTTGGGGGGGGAATTGGGGGTGGATCCCAGTATGGGGGGGCACTGAGGGGGTTCCAGTTTGGGAGGGGAACTGGGGGGTTCTCAGTATGGGGGGGGGCACTGGGGGGGTCCCAGATTGGGAATGGAATTGGGGGATCCCAGTATGGGAGGGGCACTGAGGGGGGTCCCAGTTTGGGAGGGGGCACTCGGGGGGTCCATTTTGGGAATGGAACTGGGGGAGGTCCCAGTATGGGGGTGGCACTTTGGGGGGGTCCCAGTATGGGAGGGGCACTGGAGGGGGAATCCCACTATGGGAGGGGCATTTGGGGGGTCCCAGTATGGGGGGCACTGGAGGAGGAGGTCCCAGTTTGGGGGTGGAACTGGGGGGGTCCCAGTATGGGGAGGGCACTGGGGGGGTTCCCAGTTTGGGGGGGGGATACTGGGGACGGTACCAGTATGGGGGGGCACTGGGGAGGATCCCAGTTTGGGAGGGGCACTGGGGGGAGTCCCAGTATGGGGGGCACGTCCCAGTTTGGGGGAGGCGCAGGGACACGGGGGAGGAGGGCGCGCGCTTTATGCAAATGACCTCATTAATATTAACGATCAGACCACGCCCCCTTCCCCGCGGCGCGCGCTCCCATTGGCGGGCAGAGAGGGGCGGGGCGGGAGGGGAGGGGCGGGGCGTGGTGGATGATGGACGGGGCTCTCAGCCAATCGGGTGGCGGGATGGGAAAGGGGCGGGGCGCGGCGGTCAGCTGACCGGGGCCGGAGAGGGGAGATGGTGAGAGGGGAACTGGGGGAACTGGGAGGCACTGGGGGGAAACTGGGGGACACTGGGAGGCACTGGGAGAGAAATTGGGGGCACTGGGATGGGGGAACTGGGGGGCAACTGGGACCCTGGGGGGCACTGGGATGGGGGCACTGGGAGAACTGGAAGGAAACTGGAATCACTGGGGAGAAACTGGGGTGAAACTGGGAGAACTGGGGGGAAACTGGGAGCACCGGTCGGGAACTGGGAGCAACTGGGAGCCTGGGGGGCACTGGGAGAACTGGGGGAAACTGGGTGAACTGGGGGGAAACGGGGGAAACTGGGGGAATTGGGATGTGAAAGTGGGGGCACTGGGGAGAAACTGGGGTGAAACTGGGAGAACTGGGGGGCACCACTTGGGAACTGGGAGAGCTGGGGGGCAACGGGGGGCACTGGGGTGAAACTGGGAGAACTGGGGGCGCTGGGATGGGGAACTGGGAGAACTGGGGGGAAACTGAGAGAACTGGGGGGGAACTGGGATCACTGGGGGACACTGGGATGGGAGCACTGGGGGGAAAGTCGGATCACTGGGAGGAAACTGGGGGCACTGGTTGGAAACTGGGAGAACTTGGGGGCACTGGGATGGGGAACTGGAAGAACTGGGGAGGAACTGGGTGAACTGGGGGGCACTGGGATGGGAGCACTGGGGGGAAAGTGGGATCACTGGGAGGAAACTGGGGCAAGTGGGATGTGAAAGTGGGGGCACTGGGGAGAAGCTGGGGTGAAACTGGGAGAACTGGGGGGCACTGGGATGGGGAACTGGGAGAACTGGGTGGCAACTGGAAGAACTGGGGGGCACTGGGATGGGGAACTGGGAGAACTGGGGAGCACTGGTTGGAAGCTTTGAGAAACTGGGTGAACTGGGGGGCAACCGGGGGCACTGGCGATAAACTGGGAGAACTGGGGGTAACTGGGGGCACTGGGATGGGTAACTGGGAGAACTGGGGGGCAACTGGGATGGAGGAACTGGGAGACCTGGGGGGAAACAGGGGCACTGGGGAGAAAGGGGGGAAACTGGGAGCCTGTGGGGGCACTGGGAGGACTGGGCCACCAGTGGGGGGGGGCACTGGGGGTGGCGGTGCCGTGTGTCCCCTTGTCACCCCCCCCGTGTCCCCCCCGTCCCCAGACGACGGCGCTGACGCAGGGCCTGGAGCGCGTCCCCGACCAACTGGGATACCTCGTCATCTGCGATGGCGCCGTGCTGGCCGTGAGCGGGGACACTGGGGACACTGGGGGACGTCTGGGGACATTGGGGACATCTGGGGATGTTTGGGGATGGGGATATTTGGGGACACTGGGGGTGTTTGGGGACCTTTGGGGACATCTGGGGACACTTGGGGAAGGGGATATTTGGGGACATCAGGGACCTTTGGGGACATCTGGGGACACTTGGGGACGGGGATATTTGGGGACACTGGGGATGTTTGGGGACCTTTGGGGGCGTTTGGGGGCATTTGGGAACATCTGGGGACACTTGGGGACATCTGGAGGTGTTTGGGGACTTTAGGGACACTTGGGGATATCTGGGGACATTGGGGACATTTGGGGGTGTTTGAGGACTTTGGGGACACCTGGGGACCTTTGGGGACATCTGGGGACACTTGGGGACACTGGGAGATGGGGATATTTGGGGACACTGGGGATGTTTGGGGACCTTTGGGGACATCTGGGGATGTTTGGGGACTTTAGGGACATTTGGGGACCTTGGGGACATCTGGGGACAGGGCTATTTGGGGACTTTTGGAGACACTTGGGGACATTTGGGACACTTGGAGATGGGGATATTTGGGGACATTGGGGACATCTGGGGGTGTTTGAGGATGGGGATATTTGGGGCTCTTTGGGGACATTGGGGGATGTTTGGGGACATTGGGGGACCTTTGGGAATGGGGACATTTGGGGATGGGGACACAAGTTTTGAGGGTGGGGGACAGGGACAAGGGAGATTTGGGGACATTGGGGAATGTTTGGGGACATCTGGGGACACTTGGGGACATCTAGGGATGTTTGGGAATGGGGATATTTGGGGACTTTGGGGACATCTGGGGACGGGCATATTTGGGGCCCTTTGGGGACATTGGGGATGTTTGGGGACATCAGGGGACTTTTGGGAATGGGGACACAAGACTTTTGGGGATGGGGGACAGGGACAAGCGAGCTTTGGGGACATTTGGGGACGTTTGGGGACAGTTGGGGACAGGGCTAAGCGACTCAGGAGACAGGAGCAGAAGCACGGGAGGCTTTTGGGGTCAGAGGACGGGGACATTTGGGGCCACTTGGGGACAGGCGAACGGGGCTATTTAGGGCCATTTGGGGGCAAGGGGACATTGGGGACGTTGGGGACAGGCTGTGACACGGCTGTCCCCAGTCGGCGGGGGACCTGGAGAACGACGAGCGCACGGCCACTGTGCTGGCGGGGCTGGTAGCCACCGCCTGCGGGCTGCGGCTGCCCCGAGGCCACCAGCCCCCCTTCCGCCGCCTCTCGGGTGAGTGACAGCCCTGTCCCCAAGGTGGTGGCACTGCCACCGCTGTCCCCAAGGGGGTGGCACTGCCACCGCTGTCCCCAAAATGGAGGTGGCCCCGTGTTTGTCCTGTCCCCAGGGTGGTGGCGGTGGCCCCGTACTCGCCCCGTCCCTATAGTGGGGAGTGTCACCGGTGTCCCCAAGGGGGTGGTGGCACTGCCACCGGTGTCCCCAAGGGGGTGGTGGCCCCATATTTGTCCTGTCCCCAAGGGGGTGGCACTGCCACCGCTGTCCCCAAAATAGAGGTGGCCCCGTGTTTGTCCTGTCCCCAAGGTGGTGGCACTGCCATGAGTGTCCCCAGGGTGGTGGCGGTGGCCCCATACTCGCCCTGTCCCTATAGTGGGAGTGTCACCAGTGTCCCCAAGGGGTGGTGGCACTGCCACCATTGTCCCCAAATTAGAGGTGGCCCCGTGTTTGTCCTGTCCCCAAGGTGGTGGCACTGCCACGAGTGTCCCCAGGGTGGTGGCAGTGGCCCCATACTCACCCTGTCCCTATAGTGGGGGTGTCACCAGTGTCCCCAAGGGGGTGGTGGCACTGCTACCGGTGTCCCCAAGGTGGTGGCACTGCCATCAGTGTCCCCAGACCATCGGTGTCCCTGCTCTCCCCGTGCCCCCGCTGTCCCCGGGGTGGTGGCGGTGTCCCCACACCCGTCCTGTCCCCGTGCCCGCGGTGTCCCCGGGGGGGGTGGCAGTGTCCCCAAATGTCCCCAATGTCCCCAAATGTCCCCGCAGTGGTGTTTGGGGACCACTCCCTGCTCGTCACCGCCTCGGCCCAGAAGCTTTTCGTGGTGAAGCGCCAGAACCGCACCCAGGAGCCCGCCACCGCCTGAGCCGCCGCGTCCCCAAGGCCACCACCGTGTCCCCAAGGCCACCGCCGTGTCCCCTGGTGTCCCCCCCGCGGGGCCGAGGCAATAAATGGTGTCCCCGTGTCCCCAAATTGGCCTCGTTTTTTTTGGGGGGAAACAGGGCGTTTTGGGGACGGTGTGCTCGGCCCCTTACCCAGGTGACACAGGTGTCACTGTCACGGTGTCACCGTCACCATGTCACTGTTACCATCACCATCCCAGTGCCATTGTCACCATCCCAGTGTCTTTGTCAATCCCAGTGCTGTTGTCACCATCCCAGTATCCTTGTCACCACCACAATGTCACCGTCCCAGTGCCATTGTCACCATCCCAGTGTCCTTGTCACCGTCACAGTGTCCTTGTCACCATCCCAGTATCCTTGTCACAATCCCAGCGTCATTGCCACCATCATGGTGTCCTTGTCACCACCCCAGTGTCATGTCACCACGTCACTATCCCAGTACCCTTGTCACCATCCCAGTGTCCTCGTCACCATCCCAGTGTCACTGTCACAATGTCATTGTCATCACCCCAGTGTCGTTGTCACCATCCCAATGTCCTTGTCCCCATCCCAGTGTCCTTGTCACTGTCACAGTGTCACTGTCACCATACCAGCATCACCGTCACAATGGCATTGTCACCACCTCAGTGTCATTATCACCACCACAATGTCACCATCCCAGTATCTTTGTCACAATCCCAGTGTCATTGTCACCATCCCAGTGCCCTTGTCACCACCCCAGTATCCTTGTCACCACCACGTTGTCAGCATCCCAGTGTCATTTTCACCCAGTACCCTTGTCACCATCCCAGTGTCACTGTCACCACCCCAGTGCCATTGTCACCATCACAATGTCCTTGTCACCGTCCCAGTGTCCTTGTCACCACCCCACTCCTTGTCACCTTGTCACCCGATCCCATTATCACCCCCCCGACATCACCGCCACCACCCCTATGTCACTGCCACCCCCTTGATGTCACCGCCACCCCACCGATGCCATTGTCACCCCGATGTCACCGCCATGCCAATGTCACCGTCACCCCGGCGGCGCCGCCGCCTTTATTGGCCCCAATAAATAACACAGACGTAAAGTGCCACCCGTGGCCAGGGGGGGTGGGGGGGTGACAACGCGGGGACGTCCCCATTGCCCCCCCCCCCAAAAGGGGCACAGGGCTTGGCAGTGCGGGTCCCCAACGGCCCCAAATCCCCCCATTTTGTCCCCAAAAGCAGCCGGATCGTGTAAACAGCGCGGGACGCATCCCCCCGTCCCCAAAATCGTTGTGTGCCCCCCCAAACCCCCAAAGGGATTGGGGACCCCCTTTGTCACCCCATTTGGGGTCCCCTTTGTCCCCCAGGCTTGGGGACAACCCCTTTGTCCGCCCCCCCACCGTGGCACATGGCAGCGAAGCAGCAGGCTCAGCCCCCCCCCATAAAAAAAACAGGGTCCCCACGCGCCCCCTGCCCCAAATCCCCCCCCGTCCAGCCGATTTTGGTTTTTTTTTTTGGGGGGGGGTCACTTGACGGGCTCCACCACCAGCACCTTGCACTCCCTCTTGGCGATCTTGTCCAGGGACAGGGCCGCTCGCTCCGGGGGGGGCGCGGGGAGGGGGCGTCCCACCGGGGACCCCACCGGGGGGGTGATGGCGCGGCGCTCCATCACGCTGCCCGACCTGGAAAAAAAAAAAAAAAAAAAAAGGGTGGGGGTGGGACGACCCCAAAATGTCCCAAAAAGGAGGGTTGTGGGCACAAAAAGGGTCCCCAAAGGGCTGGGGGCACAAAACGGTCCCAAAAAGAGGGGGGGGGGCAGCACAAAGTATCCCCAAAAGGGGTGGATGATGGGGGGAGGACTGGGGGTGTTCCCAGGTCTGACCCCATACCCCAAACCCCACACACACACCCCAAAATCCCCATATTTCCCCCCAAACGCCCCTATTTGCCATAAAACCACCATGTATTGCCCCAAATCCCTGTTTTTCACCCCAAAACCCACCTGATGAGGTAGCCACAGGCCGACTGCTGGTGGGAGAAGGACTGGGAGCGCCCCAGGCCTGACCCCATACCCCAAAACACCCGTATTTTCCCCCAAAATTCCCTATTTCTCCCCAAAACTCTCATATTCTCCCAACCCCCCCCCATATATTGCCCAAAATCCCTGGTTTTGGCCCCAAAACCCACCTGATGAGGTAGCCACAGGCCAACTGCTGGTGGGAGAAGGACTGGGAGTGCCCCAGGTTCAATCCCATACCCCAAAACCCCCACATTTCCCCACAAAATCCCCTATTGCCCTCCAAACCTCTATATTTCCCTCCTCAAATAAAATATATATTGCCCAAAATCCCTGTTTTTGGCCCCAAAACACACCTGGTGAGGTGTCCGCGGGCCAGCTGCTGGTGTGAGAAATACTGGGAGCACCCCAGGTCCAACCCCATATCCCAAAACACCCGTATTTCCCCCCAGAACTCCATATTTTCCCCCAAACCACCATGAATATTGCCCCAAATCCCCGTTTTTCACCCCAAAACCCACCTGATGAGGTAGCCACAGGCCGACTGCTGGTGGGAGAAGGACTGGGAGTGCCCCAGGTTCTATCCCATACCCCAAAACTCCCACATTTGCCCCCAAAATCCCCTATTTCCCCCCAAAACTCTCATATTCTCCCCCCCAAAAAAACATATATTGCCCCAAATCCCTATTTTTTGCCCCACTACCCACCTGATGAGGTGGCCGCGGGCCGGCTGCTGGTGGGAGAAGGACTGGGAGCACCCCAGGCCCAACCCCATACCCTCAAACCCCCATATTTCCCCCCAGAACACCATATTTCCTCTAAAAACTCTCATACTCCCCCCCCAAAATCCACATATATTGCCCCAAATCCCTATTTTTCGCCCCAAAACCCACCTGATGAGGTGGCCGCGGGCTGGCTGCTGGTGGGAGAAGAACTGGGAGCATCCCAGGCCTGACCCCATACCCCAAAACACCCATATTTCCCCCCAAAACTCCATATTTCCCCCCAAAAATTCTCATATTCCCCCCCTAAAAAAAACATATATTGCCCAAAATCCCTCTTTTTCGCCCCAAAACCCACCTGATGAGGTGGCCGCGGGCCGGCTGCTGGTGGGAGAAGGACTGGGAGCGCCCCAGGCCCGCCTGGTGCCTCTCCACCAGGTCCCTCACCGCCGGGCTGCCGGGGCTGCTGCGTCGCGATAGCGCCCGCGCCTCGGCGCTGCCCACGCTGGCCGTGAACTGCAGCTTCAGCTTCATGTGCTGCGACAGCTGGGGGGGCACGGGGGGGGTCAGGGGGGAGGCCCGGGACCCCCCCGGCCTCCCCTTTTTGGCCCCGGAGGCCCCCGGCCTCCCCTCGAGGGCGGGCAGGGGGATATGGGGTCGGGGTGGGGATGTAGGGACGCGGTGATGCTGTGGATTTCCCCATTTGGCCTCCCCTCTTTTGGCCTCCTCTCCTCGTTTGGCCTCCCCTCGTTTCTCCTCCCCTCATTTGGCCTCCCTTTTTTGGCCCCGGAGGCCTCCAGTCTCGCCTCAAGGGTGAGCAGAGGAATACGGGGTCAAGGAGGGGATGTAGGGATGTAAAGACACCATAAATTTCCCCATTTGGCCTCCCTTTCTCATTCATCCTCCCCTCATTTGGCCTCCTCTCCTCATTTGGCCTCCCTTTTTTGGCCCCGGAGGCCTCCAGTCTCGCCTCAAGGGTGAGCAGAGGAATACGGGGTCAAGGAGGGGATGTAGGGATGTAAAGACACCATAAATTTCCCCATTTGGCCTCCCTTTCTCATTCATCCTCCCCTCATTTGGCCTCCTCTCCTCATTTGGCCTCCCCTTTTTGGCCCCGGAGGCCCCCAGCCTCACCTCGAGGGTGGGCAGAGGAATATGGGGTCGAGGAGGGGATGTAGGGACGCAGAGACACCATGAATTTCCCCATTTGGCCTCCTCTCCTCGTTCAGCCTCCTCTAATTTGGCCTCTCCTCATTTGGCCTCCCCTTTTTGGCCCTGGAGGCCCCCAGCCTCTCCTCAAGGGAGGGCAGAGGGGTATGGGGTCGAGGAGGGGATGTAGGGATGTAAAGACACCATAAATTTCCCCATTTGGCCTCCCCTCCTCACTTGTCCTCCCCTCATTTGGCCTCCTCTCCTCATTTGGCCTCCCCTTTTTTGACCCCGGAGGCTCCCAGCCTCGCCTCGAGGGCGGGCAGAGGAATATGGGGTCAAGGAGGGGATGTAGGGATGCAGACACACCATGAATTTCCCCATTTGGCCTCCTCTCCTCATTCAGCCTCCTCTAATTCGTCCTCTCCTCATTTGGCCTCCCCTTTTTGGCCCCGGAGGCCCCCAGCCTCACCTCGAGGGTGGGCAGAGGAATATGGGGTCGAGGAGGGGACATAGGGATGCAGACACACCATGAATTTCCCCATTTGGCCTCCTCTCCTCGTTCAGCCTCCTCTAATTTGTCCTCTTCTCCTTGTTTGGCCTCCCCTAATTTGTCCTCCCCATTTTGGCCTTGGGAGGTCCCCGGCCTCTCCTCAAGGGACGGCAGAGGAATATGGGGTCAAGGAGGGGATGTAGGGACACGGACACACCATGAATTTCCCCATTTGGCCTCCTCTCCTCGTTCAGCCTCCTCTAATTTGCCCTCTCCTCCTCATTTGGCCTCTACTCATTTGTCCTCCCCTAATTCAGCCTCCCTTTTTTGACCCCGGAGGCCTCCAGCCTCTCCTGGAGGGCAGGCAGAGGAATATGGGGTCAGGGTGGGGACGTAGGGACTCAGTGACACCATTTGTCCTCCCCCATTTGTCCTCCCCTCCCCATTTGTCCTCCCCTCCCCATTTGTCCTCCCCTCCCCGTTTGTCCTCCCCTCCCCACCCTGGAGGCCCACGGCCTCGCCCGGAGGCCACGCAGACAAATCCAGGGCCTGAAGGGGAAACTCACACCCGTGGCGACTCCACGAGTCCCCCACCCGTCCTCCCTCGTCCTTCTCCCCTTCCCCTCCCCTCCCGGCCTCCCTTCCCCTCCCGGCCTCCCCCACCTCGAAGAGGCCGGCGCGCAGGGCCTGGAAGGCGACGCGGATGGTGCGGGCGCTGCCCTTGCGCGAGGAGCCCAGGTTGGTGAGGGGCGTGTGGCACACGATGGCGTCCAGAGCCGCCTGCGTGGCGCGGCGCTCGGGGCCCGACAGGGCCTTCCCTGCGGGTGGCGGGGAGGCCGCTGCCACCTCCTGTCCCCTCCCGGCCTCCACTGTTCCCTCCCGGCCTCCCTTGTCCCCTCCAGGTCACCCCTGTCCGCTCTCTGTCACCGTTGTCCCCTCCTTGCCTCCCCCTTCCCTTTCTGTTCACCCCCTGTCCCCTCCTGGCCTCCCTTTTCTTTTCCTGGCCTCCCCCGTTCCCTCCCAGCCTCCCCTGTCCCCTCCTGGTCATTCCTGGCCTCTCCCGTCCCCTCCCGGCCTCCCTTGTCCCCTCCTGGCCTCCTGTCCCCTCCCTGTCACCCTTGTCCCCTACCGGCCTCCCCTGTCCCCTCCTGGTCACTCCTTGTCCCTTCCTGGCCTCCTTTGTCCCCTCATTTGTCCCCTCCCGGCCTCCCCCATCCCCTCCTGGCCTCCTTTGTCCCCTCCTTGTCACCCCTGTCCCCTCCTGGCCTCCCCCGTCCCCTCCCAGTCCCTCTCAGCCCCTCACTTGTCCCCCCCACCGAGCCTGACCCCATCCCGGCCCCTCTCTTTTCCCTATTTGTCCCCTGTCCCCGTGCCTTGTCCCCATCCTGTCCCCATCCCCACCCTGTCCCCATCCTGCCCCCTCTCCCTGTCCCCTTGTTCCTGTCCCCATCCCATTCCATCCCCATCCCCATCCTGTCCCCTGGTCCCCTGTCCCCATCCCATCCCCATCCTGTCCCTCTCCCTGTCCCCATCCCCTCTCCTTCTCCCTGTCCCCATCCCCTCTCCCTGTCCCCTGTCCCCATCCCATTCCATCCCCATCCTGTCCCTATTCCTGTTCCGGTCTCCATCCCATTCCACCTTGTTCCCTGTCCCCCTCCCTCTCCCTGTCCCCCTCCCCTCTCCCTGTCCCCATCCCCTCTCCCTGTCCCCATCCCCTCTCCCTGTCCCCATCCCATCCCATCCCATCCCCATCCTGTCCCTGTTCCCATCCCCATCCCCATCCTGTCCCTATTCCTGTCCCCACCCTGTCTCCACTGTTGTCCCCGTGTCCCCCTGTCCCCATCCCCATCCTGTCTCTGTCCCCATTCCCTCTCCCTGTCCCCATCCCCATTCTGTCCCCTTGTCCCCATCCCCATCCCATCCTATCCTGTCCCTTGTCCCCATCCTGTCCCCATCCCCATCCTGTCCCTATTCCCGTCCCCACCCCGTCCCCACTGTTGTCCCCTTGTCCCCCTGTCCCCATCCCATCCCATCCCCATCCTGTCCCTCTCCCTGTCCCCATCCCCTCTCCTTCTCCCGTCCCCATCCCCATCCTGTCTGTGTCCCCATCCCCTCTCCCTGTCCCCATCCCCATTATCCCTGTCCCCTTGTCCCCTGTCCCCATCCCCATCCTATCCCCTGTCCCCTTGTCCCCTGTCCCCATCCCATCCCCATCTTGTCCCCATCCCCACCCTGTCCCCATCCTGTCCCTCTCCCTGTCCCCATCCCATTCCATCCCCATCCCAATCCTGTCCCTCTCCCTTGTCCCCATCCTGCCCCCACCCTGTCCCCACTGTTGTCCCCGTGTCCCCCTGTCTCTGTCCCCATTCCCTCTCCCTGTCCCCATCCCCATCCCATCCCCATCCCCATTCTGTCCCCTTGTCCCCTGTCTCCATCCCCATTCCATCCCCATCCCCATCCTGTCCCTCTCCCTTGTCCCCATCCCCACCCCGTCCCCACTGTTGTCCCCGTGTCCCCCTGTCCCCGTCGCACCGGCGGTGGCGGTGTCGGGCGTCCAGACGAGGCGCACGGCGAGGAAGTCGTGCAGCTCGTTGAGCAGGGTGTAGGTGACGGTGAAGCGCTGCCGCGCCCGCACCGGGGACTCGCAGGCGGCCGTCATCACGAAGCGGGGACGCTCCAGGCGGATGCTGGGCAGCCTGGGGGGGGGACACGGGGACAGGGAGGGGGACACGGGGACGTCAGGGGGGCACCTCGTAACTTGGGGACATCAGGGGAGCACCTCGTAACTCGGGGACATGGGGACACTGAGGGGACACCTCGTAGTTTGGGGATATAGGGACAGGGACATTGGGGGGGGACAGGGACATCAGGGGGGGACGGGGACGTCAGGGGGACAGGGACATCAGCAGGGGATGGGGATGTCAGGGGGGCACCTCGTAACTTGGGGACACTGAGGGGGCACCTCGTAAATTGGGGACATAGGGACACTGAGGGGACACATAGTTTGGGGACATAGTGACAGGGACGTCGGGGGGGGACAGGGACATCAGGGGGGGACCTCGTAACTTGGGGACACGGGGACAGGGACATCAGGGGGCTTTGGGACATCAGGGGGGCACCTCGTAACTTGGGGACATGGGGACACTGAGGGGACACCTCATAGTTTGGGGATATAGGGACAGGGACATCAGGGGGGGACAGGGACATCAAGGGGACAGGGACCTTGTAACCTGGGGACATGAGGACACTGGGGGGACACCTCATAGTTTGGGGATATAGGGACAGGGACATCGGGGGGGGACAGGGACGTCAGGGGGGCACCTCGTAACTTGGGGACATGGGCACACTGAGGGGGCACCTCATAGTTTGGGGACATGGGGACACTGAGGGGACACTTCATAGTTTGGGGATATAGGGACAGGGACATCGGGGGGGCACCTGGTAACTTGGGGATATGGGGACAGGGACATCGGGGGGGACACAGGGACACCAAGGGGGGCACCTCACAGCCTGGGGACAGGGGATGGGGACAGTGGCAACGGGGTTTTGGGGTCCCTCCTGTTTAGGGACGGGGTTTTGGGGTCCCTCCTCCTTGGGGACAGGGGGTTTTGGGGTCCCTCCCGTTTAGGGACGGGTTTTTGGGGCCCCTCCTGTTTAGGGTCGGGGTTTTGGGGTCCCTCCTTGTTGGGCACAGGACTTTGGGGTCCCTCCTTTTTAGGGTCAGGGTTTTGGGGCCCCTCCTATTTAGGGATGAAGTTTTGGGGTCCCTCCTTGTTGGGGATGGGGTTTGGGGGTCCCTCCTATTTAGGGTGGGGGTTTTGGGATCCCTCCTATTTAGGGTCAGGGTTCTGGGGTCCCTCCTATTTAGGGTCGGGGTTTTGGGGTCCCTCCTTGTTGGGCACAGGATTTTGGGGTCCCTCCTATTTAGGGTCAGGGTTTTGGGGTCCCTCCTGTTTAGGGTGGGGGTTTTGGGGTCGGGGGGGGGCTCTCACCGGTAGTGGGTGTAGATGCTGCTGGTGAAGGGCAGCTTTGGGGTCGACCACTGCACCACGGCCACCAGGGGCACCTCCAGGCCCTGGGGGGGGGGGCACAAAGGGACCCCAATATCCTCACCCCCCTGTCCCCGGCAAGGGGGGGGGCACCGGGACGGTCCCCAGTGTCCCCAAACGGGGTTACCCTGGGGATGGTCCCCAAGGTGCCCCCAAAAAGGACGATTTATCCCCATTTCCCCCCATTTTCCCCCATTCCTCCTTGTCCCCCCCCATCCCCTATTGCCCCCCCATCCCCTGCACCCCCCACACCCCCGTGTCCCCCCCATTCCCCCGTGCTGCCCCCATATCCCCACTTCCCCCTGTTTTATCCCATTCCCCCTGCCCCCCACACCCCCCAATGCCCCCCCATATCCCCATGCCCCCCATTCCCCCATGCTGCCCCCATATCCCCATTTCCCCCATTTTTCCCCCATTTCCCCCATTCCCCCTGCCCCCAAAACCCCCCTGTGCCCCCCACACCCCCTTGCCCCCCATATCCCCCTGCCCCCCATATCCCCATGCCCCCCATTCCCCCTGCCCCCCCACACCCCCATGCCCCCCATATCCTCCTGCCCCCCGGTCCCCCCCATATCCCCATGTCCCCCCATTCCCCCCTGCCCCCCATATCCCCATGTCCCCCCATATCCCCATTTTTCCCCATATCCCCATTTACCACCATTTTCTCCCCATTCCCCCTGCCCCCCTTGTTCCCCTGCCCCCCCATATCCCCCCATATCCCCCCATTCCCCCGTGCCCCCCACACCCCCATGCCCCCCATATCCCCATGTCCCCCATATCTCCCTGCCCCCCATATCCCCCATTGTCCCCCCCATATCCCCATTTCCCCCATTTCCCCCTATTCCCCCTTGCGCCCCCAAACCCCCCTGTGCCCCCCCACACCCCTGTGCCCCCCACTTGTTCCCCTGCCCCCCATATCCCCCCATTCCCCCATGCCCCCCCATATCCCCATGTCCCCCCATATCTCCCTGCCCCCCACACCCCCATGCCCCCCATATCCCCCCATATCCCCATTTCCCCCGTTTCCCCCAAACCCCCCTGCGCCCCCCACACCCCTGTGCCCCCCACACCCCCTTGCCCCCCATTCCCCTATGCCCCCTGCGCCCCCCCATATCCCCATGCTCCCCTATTCCCCCATATCCCCCCATATCCCCATTTCCCCGTTTCCCCCCATTCCCCCTGCGCCCCCAAAACCCCCTGCGCCCCCAACCCCCCCTGCCCCCCTTGTTCCCCTGCCCCCCCCGCGCCCCCCCCACCTCCTTGGCGTCCTCGGGGGGCCTCTCGGGGGCCTGGAGCTGGAAGAGGAAGTTGTGCTCCTCCAGGGCGCTGAGGGCGCAGGGGCACGCCGAGCCCGCGCCCGCCACGCGGCAGAAGGCGCCCACGGGGACCTCGCCCGAGTGGTGGCTGCGGGGACATTTTGGGGACGTTTGGGGACGGTTTGGGGACACTGGGGACGGTTTGGGGGATGTTGGGAGATGCTTTGGGGGTGTTTGGGGGACATTGGGGATGTTTTGGGGACATTTGGGGATGGTTTGGGGACACCTGGGGATGTTTGGGGGATGTTGGGAGATGCTTTGGGGGTGTTTGGGGGACATTGGAGATGTTTTGGGGGCATTTGGGGGACATTGGAGATGTTTTAGGGGCATTGGAGATGTTTTGGGGACATTTGGGGACGGTTTGGGGACACTTAGGGATGTTTGGGGGATGTTGGGGGACATTGGGGATGTTTTGGGGACATTTGGGGGATGTTTGGGGGATGTTGGGGGTGATTTGGGGACGTTTTGGGGGCGTTTGGGGGACATTGGTGATGTTTTGGGGACATTGGAGATGTTTTGGAGGCATTGGAGATGTTTTGGGGACATTTGGGAACATTTGGGGACGGTTTGGGGACGGTTTGGGGAATGTTGGGGGTGTTTTGGGGGCACTTGGGGAACACTGGGCATGTTTGGGGGGCATTTGGGGGACATTGGAGATGTTTTGGGGACATTTGGGGACAGTTTGGGGACATTGGGGGAATGTTGGGGGCGATTTGGGGGCGTTTGGGGGATGCCTGGGAGACACTGAGGGTGTTTTGGGGACATTGGGGGATGTTGGAGATGTTTGGGGGACACTGGAGATGTTTTGGGGACATTTTGGGGGATAGTGGGGATGTTTGGGGGACATTGGGGATGTTTTGGGGACATTTTGGGGGATATTGGGGATGTTTTGGGGACACTGGAGATGTTTTGGGGGCATTTGGGGGATGCTTGGGGAACACTGGGGACGTTTTGGGGACATTTGGGGGATGTTGGGGGATATTTTGGGGACATTGGAGATGTGTTGGGGAACTTGGGGGATGTTTTGGGGGCATTTGGGGGATGCTTGGGGGACACTGGGGATATTTTGGGGATGTTTGGGGGATATTGGGGATGTTCTAGGGACACTGGAGATGTTTTGGGGACATTAGGGATGTTTTGGGAACATTTTTGGGGATATTGGGGATGTTTTGGGGACGTTAGATATGTTTTGGGGGCATTTGGGCATGTTTTGGGGATGTTGGGGGATGCTTTGGGGGTGTTTGGGGCACGTTGGAGATGCTCTAGGGACACTGAAGGTGTTTTGGGACATTTGGGGGGATATTGGGGATGTTTGGGTGATGTTGGGGATGTTTTGGGGGCATCTGGGGGACATTGGAGTTGTTTTGGGGACACTTTGGGGGACACTGGGGATGTTTTGGGGATACTAGAGATGTTTTGGGAACATTTTTGGGGATATTGGAGATGTTTTGGGGACGTTGGGGATGCTTGTGGGACACTAGGGATGTTTTGGGGACGTTGGGGGATTTTGGGGGGCATTTGGGAGACATTGGAGATGTCTTGGGGACATTTTGGGGGATATTGGGGATGTTTTGGGGACGTTGGGGATGCTTGGGGGCCATTTGGGTGATGCTGGAGACGTTTTGGTGCCATTTGGCGGCGGCTGGGGCCATTTTGGAGTGGTTGGGGATGTTTTAGGGCCATTGGGGCCATTTGGGGGCTGTTTTGGGTGCGTTTTGGTTCCGTTTTGGTTCCGTTAGGGCTGTTGGAAATGTTTTGGGGCCGTTTGGGGCTCACCAGACGTCATCGACCAGCAGCACGGAGCCGTCGGGCATGACGGGCAGGTAGCTGGCGTTGAAGTTGGGCAGGATGCGGACGTCCCGCAGCGAGATCTCCTCCTGCGAGCACCCGTTCAGCACTGCGGGCACGGGGCGCGGTTGGGTCCTGGCCCCGTCCCAAAAGGTCCTTGTCCCGTCCCAAATGTCCCTGTCCCCGTCCCAAAGGTCCTTGTCTCCATCCCAGATGTCCCTGTCCCCATTCTAAAGGTCCTTGTCCCATCCCAAATGTCCCTATCCCCGTCCCAAAGGTCCCTGTCCCCATTCCAAAGGTCCCTGTCCCATCCCAAATGTCCCTGTCCCCGTCCCCAAGGCCCCTGGTCCTATCCCAAAGGTCCCCATCCTTGTCCCAAATGTCCCTGTCCCATCCCAAAGGTTCCTGTCCCCATCCCAAATGTCCCTGTCCCCAATCCCATTCACCCTGGGGTCTCTGTTCTTATCCCAAAGGTCCCCATCCTTGTCCCAAAGGCCCCTGTCCCCGTCCCAAAAGGTCCCTGTCCCCAATCCCATTCACCCTGGGGTCCCTGTTCCTATCCCAAAGGTCCCTGTCCTTGTCCCAAAAGCCCCTGTCCCCAATCCCATACATCCTGGGGTCCTTTTCACCATCCCAACTGCCCCTTGTCCCCATTCCATTCACGCTGGGATCCTTGTCCCCACCCCAGCTCTCCCCATTTATGTCCCCATAATGTCCCCATTTATGTCCCCTAGTCCCCATAATGTCTCCATTTATGCTGTCCTGTCCCCATAATGTCCCCATTTATGCTCTCCTGTCCCCATTTCTGTCCCCATGTCCCCATTTCTGTCCCCATAACATCCCCTCACCTTTCAGCACCATCAGGTACTTGCCCCCTGTCCCCATTTATGCCCCGATAATATCCCCATAGTGCCCCGTAACGTCCCTGCGGCGTCCCCCTGACCCCATAGTATCCCCATAGTGTCCCTCCATCCCCATGGTGTCCCCACAATGTCCCCGTAATGTCCCCAAAACCTCCCCTCACCTTTCAGCACCATCAGGTACTTGCCCCCTGTCCCCATTTATGCCCCAATAGTGTCCCCATAGTGCCCCATAACATCCCTGCGGCGTCCCCCTGACCCCATAGTGTCCCCCTGACCCTGTGGTGTCCCCACAACGTCCCCATAATGTCCCCAAAACGTCCCCTCACCTTTCAGCACCGTCAGGTACTTGCCGGACACGGTCAGCTGGCGGCACCGCACCACGGGCGGCGGCAGCACGGTCAGCAGGGTGCTCACTGCGGGGACAGGCGCTGAGGGGACACCGGGGGACCCCGGGGGACAGGAGGGGACCCCGGGGGACCCAAAGGGACACGAGGGGACACAAAGGGACACGAGGGGACCCTACCCTGGGCCTTGAAGGCGCCCTGCTCCTGGCGGAAGACGTGCGCGGGCGCGCGGCTCTGCAGCAGCCCCAGGTAACCGCCGCCCTCCTGCAGCTCGGCCGGCTCCGTGTCCCTCTTCCACACTGTCACCACGATCTGGGGACATCGGGGACACGTTGGGGACAACGGGGACAATGGGGACACCGGGGATGGCCACCCCCAGGTGGCTGAGCACCCTGAGATGTCCCCAAATCCCGCTGTGGGGTCGGGGAGGGGGGCCCCGGTGTTGGCTCTGCGGCCTCGAAGTGGTGGTGAGGTGCGGGCTGGGGTGTCCCCGCGATGTCCCCAAGGTCCCCACGGTGTCCCCAAGGTCCCCAGAAGTCCCTGTGACACCCCCAAGGTCCCCAAAAGTTCCTGTGATGCCCCCAAGGTCCCCACACTGTCCCCAAAGTCTGTCCTCATCCTCAATGTCCCCATGCTGTCCCCAAAGTCCTTGGCCACCCCCGAGGTCCTCACACTGTCCCCAAGGTCCCCACGAAGTCCCCAAGGTCCCCAGATCCCTGCGCTGCCCCCAAGTCCCCTAAAGGTCCCCAGGGTCCCCACAATGTCCCCAAGCTGTCACCGAGGTCCCCACACAGTTCCCAAGTTCCCCATGGTGCCCCTGAGGTCCCCACGATGTCCCCACACCCTCCCCGAGGTCCCCAGGATGTCCCCAAGGTCCCCATGATGTCCCCAAGGTGTCCCCAAGGTCCCTGAGGGGACCCCACACATTTCCCAAGTTCCCCATGGTGCCCCTGAGGTCCCCACAGTCCCCAGGATGTCCCCACGATGTCCCCGAGGTCCCCATGGTGTCCCCAAGGTGTCCCCAAGGTCCCCACGATGTCCCCAAGGTCCCCGTGTCCTCACCTTGGCCTTGACAGTGCCGGGGGGCAGCTTGTCCAGGGCGATGGTGAGCGGGAAGATCACCTCGTCCGGGCACACGATGGGGTCCTCCACCGGCAGCTGGGGGGGGGAAAACAGGAGGGGGGGGCTCAGCCACAGCCCCCCTTCATCCCCACCCCCCTCATCCCCATGCCCCCCTTTATCCCCACATCCCCCTTTTTGTCCCCACACCCCCCTTTTTGTGTCCCCTCACCCCCCTTGCTGCCCTCCTTTTGTCCCCACGCCCCCCATTTTGTTCCCCACACCCCCCAATTTCTCCCCC
Organism: Aythya baeri; assembly: GCA_026413565.1. Lineage (NCBI taxonomy): Eukaryota > Metazoa > Chordata > Aves > Anseriformes > Anatidae > Aythya > Aythya baeri. Next base: position 506,514 of record JAKRSJ010000102.1, on the reverse strand, counting down.
TCCCCATTTGCCGCCCCCTCCCCACTTCATCCCTATTTTACCATCCCCCCCCATTTTACCCCCTCCCCATTTCCCCTCCTTCCCATTTTCACCCCATTTCTCTCCCCTCCCCCCCTTCCCCCTTTTACCCCCCCATTCTCCCCCTCCCTATTTCCCCCTCCCCATTTTTACCCCTCTCCCCCCTTCCACCCCCTCAACTCCCCTTTTTACTCTGTTCCTCCCCATTTTTACCCCAATTTCTCTTCCCCTTTCCCCCTCCTTCCCAATTTTGCCCACTCATTTCTCTCCCCCTCCCCATTTTACCCCCCTCCTTCCCCTTTTACCCCCCCATTTCACCCCCCTACTCCCCCACTTCCCTCCCCTTCCTATTTCCCTCCCCGTATCCCCCTTCCCCCTCTTTTTACCCTCCTCCTCCCCATTTTTACCCCCCATCTCCCCCCACTCCCCCTTTTACCCTCCCCTTCTCCGTTTTTCCCTCCCCCTCCCCCTTTTACCCCCTCCTCCCCATTTTTGCCCCCCACCCCCCCTTTTACCCTCCCCTTCCCCCTTTTGACCCCCTCCTCCCCATTTTTACCCCCATCTTTTCCCCATTCCCCCTTTAACACTCCCCCTCCTCCTTTTTACCCTCCCCCTCCCCATTTTTGCCCTCCACCCCCCATCTCCCCCCACTCCCCCTTTTACCCTCCCCCTTCTCCGTTTTACCCTTCCACTCCCCCTTTTTACCCCACCTCCTCCCCATTTTTGTCCCTCAACCCCCCATTTCCCCCACTCCCCATTTTACCGCCCCCTTTTACCCTCCTCCCCATTCTTATCCCCGCACTCCCAATTTTACCCCCCCATTCCCCTCCCCTTCCCCCTTTTGACCCCACCTCCTCCCCATTTTTGCCCCCCATCTCCCCCCACCCCCCTATTTCCCTCCCCCTCCCCCTTTTACCCCCCCATTCCCCTCCCCTTCCCCCTTTTGACCCCCCCTCCCCATTTTTGCCCCCCACCTCCCCCCACTCCATTTCCCCTCCACTCCCCCTTTTACCCCCCATTCCCCTCCCCTTCCCCCTTTGACGCCCCCTCCTCCCCATTTTCTCCCCCCACCCCCCCATTTCCCTCCCCCTCCCCATTTTACCCCCCCATTTCCCCCCCCCCCCCCCTTTAGCCCTCCCTCCCCGCCCTCATTCTCCCCCCTTTCACCCACCCCCCCCGCCGGCCGCCCCGGCGCCCCCTGCCCGTGCGTGAGCAGCGCGCGGCACTCCCGGAACACCGCGGTCGGGGGGGACCCGGCCCCATCCTCCGCCGCCCCCCCGGGCCCTTCCCGTTCCCCCCCGGGCTCCGCAGCCCCGGGGCCGGGGCTGACGCTGGCCAAAGCCGCCAGGGAAGCGGCGAGCTCGGCCCAAGCCGGCCGGCCGGGCCCGGGGCCGGGGCGGCAGCGGAGGACGAGGAGGAAGCGGACGGTTTCGCCCAGGTAGAGGTGGTTGCGGCGGGGCAGGGCCCGGTAACGGCCCGGTTCCCCCGTGAGGAGCTCGCGGGCGGCGAAGGGGACGGCGGGGAAGTACATGAAGTACTCGCACTGCGACTCCATGGCCGCCCCGCCGCGGGGCCGCGACCGGAGCCGCCACCGGCACCGGGAGGCTTCCGCTTCCGGATAAGCTTCCGCTTCCGGCCCCGCGGCGCCGCCGTTGCTAAGGAAACCGGGAGCGGTAACGGGGATCGCTTCCGGTTCCGGGCCCGCGCTGTCGCTGCCGTGGTAACCAGCCGACTTCCGGTTCCGGCCCCGCGCTGCCGTTGCTGTGGCAACCAGCTCACTTCCGGTTTCGGCTCTGAGCTGCCGTTGCCGTGGCAACCAGGCTCGCTGTGAGCGCCTACTTCCGGTTCAGCCCTCTCCACTGTTGCTAGGCAATTGGGCGCGATATGGAGCCAACTTCCGGTTCCGGCCCACCACTGCCGTTGCTATGGCAACCAGTGCATTTCCGGTTAGGTTCCTGCGCTGCCGTTGCCGTGGCAGTCAGTCTCAGCAAGAAAGCGGACTTCCGGTTCCGGCCCCGCGCTGCCGTTGCCAAGCAACCGCGCGCGAGATAACGTGGCTGACTTCCGGTTCCGGCCCCGCGCTTCGGTTGCCAGGGAGACAGGTAGACGAGACGAGCGACGAGAGCATCGATGGGCGGCTCCCACGGGGGGGGGCGGGAGCCCAGCCTTTGATTGACAGCAGCGGCGCCCAATCAGCGTCTGAGTCCAGTTTTTATTGCCATAGCTACGCATCGCAAAGCGTGGGGGCGGTACCGTGGGCAGGCCCCGCCCCTTTGACGTCAGCAGGGAAGGGGCCCATTGCTCAGACGGGTAAACTGAGGCACAAAGGGTTAATATTCCCATTACACAGCCGGGTAAACTGAGGCACAAAGTGGTGATACGCGGACCCATTGCTCAGATGGGTAAACTGAGGCACAAACTGCTTTAATACCCATTATACAGCTGGGTAAACTGAGGCACAGAGCAGTGCTAGGTGTGCCCATTACACAGCTGGGTAAACTGAGGCAAAAACCGTTAATATACCCATTATACAGCCAGGTAAACTGAGGCACAAACTGCTTTTATACCCATTACACAGCTGGGTAAACTGAGGCACGGAGTGGTACTGGCTGTGCCCATTGCTCAGATGGGTAAACCGAGGCACAAACTGCCCCTACGCCCATTACACAGACAGGTAAACTGAGGCACGGAGTGGTAATGTGTGTGCCCATTACACAGCTGGGTAAACTGAGGCACGAACCATTAATATACCCACTACACAGCCGGGTAAACTGAGGCACGGAGCATTCTAGGTGTGCCCATTATACAGGCAGGTAAACTGAGGCACAAAGTGTTAGTATGCCCATTACGCAGACATGAAGTAGTGCTGTGAGTACCCATTACACAGGCAGGTAAACTGAGGCACGAGCCGTTACCGCGCCCGCTATAAAGAGGGGTCAACCGAGGCACGAAGTGTTAAAGGCACCCATCGCACAGGCGGGTAAACTGAGGCAGGAACTGACGCTATGCCCATTACACAGACAGGTAAACTGAGGCACTAAGTGGTAATGTAGGTACCCATTACACAGCCGGGTAAACTGAGGCACAAACTGTTAATATACCCACTACACAGACAGGTAAACTGAGGCACTAAGTGGTGATACGCGTACCCATTACACAGCCGGGTAAACTGAGGCACAAACCGTTAATGTGCCCATTACTCAGCTGGGTAAACTGAGGCACAAAGTGGTGATATGCGTACCCATTACACAGACAGGTAAACTGAGGCACGAAGTGGTAGCTGGGGGGGGTCCGATCCCCAATATAGTTTGGGGGGGGGGCGTTGCCCATGGGGGGACCCCGATCCCCATGGGGTTGAGGGGGGGGGTGTTGAGAGGGGGTAAACTGAGGCATGGATCCGTACCACGGCGATCCGTTGCCCAGGCCAGGTAAACCGAAGCCTGGAGCCGTACCAAGGGGGGGGACAGAACCCATAACTCAGACGGGTAAACTGAGGCAAGGAGCTGTACCGTGGAGACCCATTACTGAGACAGGCAAACTGAGGCACGAACCCATTTCCCAGAAGGGTAAACTGAGGCACAAACCCTTCAGCACACTGACCCATTGCTCAGAGCAGACAAACCAAAGCACAAACCCATTATTCAGATGGGTAAACTGAGGCACAGGTCCATACCACAGCCAACCCATTGCTCAGAACAGGCAAACTGAGGCACAAACACATTATCCAGAAGGGTAAACTGAGGCACATGTCTATGCCACAGTTGGCTCAATGCTCAGAGCAGGCAAATCGAGGCACGAACCCATTACCCAGATGGGTAAACTGAGGCACAGACCCTGTACTACGCTGACCCATTGCTCAGAACAGGCAAACTGAGGCACAAACCTATTACCTAGATGGGTAAACTGAGGCACAAACCCTTCAACACACTGACCCATTGCTCAGAGCAGGCAAACCGAGGCACAAACCCATTACCCAGATGGGTAAACTGAGGCACAGACCCTTCAGCACACTGACCCATTGCTCAGAACAGGCAAACTGAGGCACAAACCCATTACCCAGATGGGTAAACTGAGGCACAAACCTGTACCACAGCTCACCCATTGCTCAGAGCAGGCAAACTGAGGCACAAACCCATTGCCCTGATGGGTAAACTGAGGCAAAAACCTGTACCACAGTTGACCCAATGCTCAGAGCAGGCAAATCAAGGCATGAACCCATTACCCAGAAGGGTAAACTGAGGCACATGTCTATACCACAGTTGACCCAATGCTCAGAGCAGGCAAATCAAGGCATGAACCCATTACCCAGATGGGTAAACTGAGGCACAGGTCCATACCACAGCTGACCCATTGCTCAGAACAGACAAACCGAGTCACAAACCCATTACCCAGAAGGGTAAACTGAGGCACAGACCCATCCCACAGCTAACCCGTCCCCCTCCCAGACCAACCGAGGCCAGGACCCCCTTCCCCCTTCTCCTCCCCCCCCCCGCCACGCTACCCCGCGCTCCCGTTGCCCCCCCCGAACTGCCTGCGGTCCAAGATGTCCTTGTACTGCAGCTCGGGGGTGGCCATCCTGGCGCACGCCTCCCTCTCGCCGGCCTCCAGCCCGGCTTTCAACGCGTAGCCCAGGATGGCCGCCCCGCCGCGGGCCGGCTGGAAGGGGCGCAACCTCCCGTCGGCGATAGCGGGGCCGGGCAGGGGACCCCCGCCCCGAAAACACCTCCGGGCCAAGGCCTCGCGCCTCCGCCGCAGCCTCGCCACCTCGGCGGCCATGCGGGCCGGCCCGAAGGCGGCGGCGCGGCGCCAGAAGGAGCGGTTGAGGTGGCCGTAGAGAGCCCAGTCCAAGGCGTTCCAAGCCCGCAGGCGGGCCAGCTGCCCCGGGGACAACCGGGGGACGGCTCCCCGCGGCCTCCCGTTGTGCGGGAAGGAGGCCACGGCCTCCTCGGGCCAGCACAGGGCCTCGCGCAGCAGCACCAGCGACTCGTCGAAGTGCTCGGCCAGCAGCACCATGGCGAAGGCTCGTTCCACCTCCGCCACCGCCTCCGCCACCGCCTCGCGGTCCCCCGGGGCCACCGGCGGCAGCCCGAAATCGAACCACAGCAGGTTGCGGGCGTAATGGTTGCCCCGGAGCCCCGGCTGGTAGAAACGGCCCGGGGAGGCCACGAAGGAGGCCAAGGACGGAGCCCGGCGGAAAGCGGGGGCCACGGCGCGGTAGTAGGCGAAGGCCGACTCGGCCAGCGTGGCCGGGTCGCGCACGATGGAGAAGTAGAAGCTGTCGTTGGGCATCACCTTCTGCACCTGCGGGGAGGCTGCTGTCACCCCGGGGTGGCCTCCATGGTGCCCGGGCCTCCTCTGCCTTCCCTCAGTTGTCCTCCAGCTCCTCATGTCCTCCAGTTCCCAATGATGTCCATCTCCTCACGTCCTCCAGCTCCTGATGTCTTCCATCTCCCTCCAATGTCCTCTACCTCCTTATATCCTCCATCTCTCCATGTCCTCCATTTCCCAGTGATCTCCATCTCCCCTCAACATCCTCCATCTCCTCATGTTCTCCATCTCCTGATGTCCTTCATCTCCCTCCAATGTTCTCTACCTCCTGATGTCCTCCTTCTCCTCATGTTCTCCATCTCCTCACGTCCTCCATCTCTTGATATCCTCCACCTCCCTCCAATGTCCACTACCTCCTGATATCCTCCATCTCCCCATGTCCTCCATTTCCCAATGTCTTCTACCTCCTGATATCCTCCACATCCCAACGACCTCCATCTCCCCATGTCCTCCAGCTCCTGATGTCCTCCACCTCCCTCCAATGTCCTCTACCTCCTGATGTCCTCCATCTCTCCATGTCCTCCATCTCCTGATATCCTCCATCTCCTTATGTCCTCCATTTCCCAATGACCTCCATCTCCTGATATCCTCCACGTCCCAACGACCTCCATCTCCCCATGACCTCCATCTCTTGATATCCTCCATCTCCCTCCAGTGTCCTCTACCTCCTGATATCCTCCATCTCCCCATGTCCTCCATTTCCCAGTGACCTCCATCTCCTGAGATCCTTCATCCCCCAGTGTCCTCCATCTCTCCATGTCCTCCATATCCCCATGTTCTCCATCTCTTGATATCCTCCATCTCCCTCCAGTGTCCTTTACCTTCTTATATCCTCCATATCCCCATGTCCTCCAGCTCCTGATATCCTCCATCTCCTCATGTCCTCCATCTCTTGATATCCTTCACCTCCCTCCAATGTCCTCTACCTCCTGATATGCTCCATCTCCTGATGTCCTCCATCTCCCCACGTCCTCCATCTCCCCCCAACATCCTCCATCTCCCCTGAATGTCCTCCATCCCCCTCTAATGTCCTCTACCTCCTTATATCCCCCATCTCCCCATGTCCTCCACCTCCTGATGTCCTCCATCTCCCCCCGATGTCCTCCATCTCTCCCCAACATCCTCCACCTCTCCCCATGTCCTCCATCTCCTGATATCCTCCATCTCCTAATGTCTCCATTTCCCAATGACCTCCATCTCCCCCAATGTTCCCCCCCGATGTCCTCCATCTCCCCACGTCCTTCATCTCCCCCCACATCTCCCCCAATTCCCCCTATCCTCCGATCTCCCCCACACCCCCAATTCCCTCCAGTCCCCTCCTCACCCCCCAATCTCCCCAGTCCCCACCCAGTCCCCCCATCCCCTCTCCCCACTTCCCCCAATCCCCCCATTTTCCCCATCTCCCCCCAAATCCCCCATCTTCCCCCAAATCCCCCCAAAACCCCCCAATTCCCCCCATCTCCCCCCAAATCCCTCCAAATCCCCCATCTCCCCCCAAATCCCCCCAAATCCCCCCAAATCCCCCATCTCCCCCCAAACCCCCCCAAATCCCCTCATCCCCCCCAAATCCCCTCCTCACCCCCACCCCCCCAAAAATCCCCCCACACACACCTCTTTGAGGTCGAAGCGCATGTGGTGGCAGATGATGTCGAAGGGGGCCCCCGGGCTGTAACCCTTCACCCTCTCGGCCCGGAATTTTTCGGGGTACCCGAATTGGTAGCGGTGGGGGAGGGCGAAGCGCAGCCCCCTCCCCTCCCCGAAGCGGTGCAGGAGGTTGACCACGCTGCTGCCCCCCGTCTTGTGGGTCTTGAGGAACACCACGTGCTGCCGGGGGACGCACGGCGCCGGGGGGCCGGGGGGGCGCGGGGGTCCTGGGGGGCGGTTAGGGGGATGGGGGAGGTTAGGGGGTCGGGGGAGATGGGGGAAATGGGGAAGATGGGAGGGTGGGGGGAGATGGGGGGAATTGGGGGGGAAGGGGGAAAAGGGGGGAGATGGGAGGGATATGGGGGCCGGGGGGGGGGCGCGGGGTCCTGGGGGCGGTTAGGGGGATGGGGGAGGTTAGGGGGTCGGGGGGAGATGGGGGGAAATGGGGGAGATGGGGGGAGATGGGGGAGATGGGGGGGATATGGGGGGAAATGGGGGAAATGGGGGAGATGGGGGGCTAGAGGGGATATGGGGGGATGGGGGGGCACGGGGGTCCTGGGGGGTTAGGGGGATGGGGGAGGTTAGGGGGGTTGGGGAGAGAGGGGGGAAATGGGGAGAGATGAGGGGGAGATGGGGGGCTGGAGGGGATATGGGGGCTGGGGGGCAAGGGGGTCCTGGAGAGGTTAGGGGGTTGGGGGGAGATGGGGGAAATGGGGGGAAAGAGGGAAATGGGGGGCTGGGGAGGGGGCCGGGGGGCATGGGGGTCCTAGGGGGGTGGTGGGGCACGGGGGGAGGATTAGGGGGTCAGGGGGAGATGGGGGAAATTGGGGAGAAGAGGGAAATGGGGGGAATGGGGAGATGGGGGGGCCTGGGGAGGCAGCAGGGGTCATGGGGGGCGTTGGGGTATGGGGGCGTGGGGGGAGATGGGGGGAAATGGGGGAGATGGGGGGGGACTAGGGGGGGCTGGGGGGATATGGGGGGCTGAGGAGGGCGTGGGGGTTCTGGGGGGCGGCAGGGTACAGGGGGGTTATGGGGGTGGTGGGGGGAGGGGGGAAATGGGGAGTCTGGGGGGATATGGGGGGGCCAAGGGGGAGTGCGGACACCCCAGGACCCATCGGGGGCACCCAAGGCCCAGGACTGGGCTGGTTTATGGGGGGGATAGGATTTTTTTTAGGGGGGGGGGATAGGATTTTTTTTTTTTTTTTGGGGGGGGGGTCCCACCTGCGCTGGAGGGGCCCCCCAGGAGCTGCAGCACGAAGCCGACGGCGACGCAGACCCCCAGGGCCCCCAGCCTCTGCAGCCGGCACCGGGGGGGCACCTTCATGGTGCTGGTGGGGGAGAGGGCACAGGGCGGGGGTCACTTCGGGGTGTGCCCCCCCCCAAAAAAAATAAAAAATAAAATAAAGCCCCCCCGGTTTGGGGGGGGGGGGGGGGGGGACACGAGGCCGGGCCTGCCCAGAGCCACGTGGGAAGGGGCCGCGCCACCCCCCCGTCCCGTCTGTGTCCCCCCGTGTCCCCAAGATGCCACGTGTCCCCCCCCAGGGGTGCTCCTGTCCCTGTGTGCCCCCCTCCATGTCCCCATGTTCCCCCCTTGTCCCTGTGACCCCCCCCTTATCTCTGGGCCCCTCCTTGTCCCCATGTCCCCGTGCCCCCCCCCCATGTCCCCTATGGCCCCCCATGTCCCTGTGCCCCCCTTGTCCCCGTGCCCCCCTTGTCCCTGGGACCCCCCATCCCGATTCTGGGACCCCCCATGTCCCCCATGTCCCTGTGCCCTCCCCTTGTCCCTGTGCCCCCCCTTGTCCCTGGGACCCCCCGTGCCCCCCCCTTGTCCCCGTGCCCCCCCCATGTCCCCGTGCCCCCCATGTCCTTGTGCCCCCCCTTGTCCCTGGGACCCCCCATCCCGATTCTGGGACCCCTCCGTCCACCCCCATGTCCCTGTGCCCCCCTTGTCCCTGTGGTCCCCCAAGCCCCCTCATGTCCCCAAGCCCCCCAATGTCCCGTGCCCCCCCCCCGTGCCCCCCCCCGCACTCACCCCACACTCGAGCCGCCGCCTCCCTCTCACCCCCGCATCCCGGGGGGGGGGGGGTCCCGGGCTCCTTTTGGGGGGGGGTCCCGGGGTCCTTTGGGGGGGTCCCGGGGTCCTTTCCCGGGGGGGCGCTTTTTCGGGGGTGGCCCTTTTTAAGGGGGGCCTTAAGGGGGGGGTCCCAATATCCTCCTGGGGGGTGTGGGGGGGTCGCGGCCGTCCCAAGCCCGCTGGCGGCGCTGGGGGGGGAAGGGAATTGGGGGGGTCGGGGGCACCGGGGGTCCCGGGGGTCGCGGGGGTCGGGGGGGGGCCGGGGTCCCGTGGGCTCCGCGGTTCCCGGCGAAGTTTCCTCCTTTGTCTCCCGCTGGCCCGCCCCGCCCCGTGGCACCGGGACGGCCCCCCCCCCCCCCCCCCCCGGGTCCGGGAACTGGGGGGACTGGGAAGGGACTGGGAGAGACTGGGAGAGACTGGGAGAGACTGGGGAGGGACTGGGGAGGGACTGGGGAGGGACTGGGGAGACGAGGGGGGCGCTGGGAGGGCGCTGGGAGGAGCTTGGGGGGCGTGGGGGGCACTGAGAGAGGCTGGGGGGCACTGGGAGAGACTGGGGGGGAACTGGGAGAGATTGGGAAGCACTGGGACAGTCGGGGGGGGTACTGGGAGGGGCTGGGAGGGCGCTGGGGGGCGCTGGGATAGACTGGGGGGGACACTGGGAGAGACTGGGAAGCACTGGGAGAGTTTGGGGGGCCACTGGGAGGTGCTGGGAGAGACTGGGAAGCACTGGGACAGGGGGGAGGGGCTCACCGGGGGGAACTGGGAGAGCACTGGAAGGCGCTTGGGGACACTGGGAGAGACTGGGGGGGCACTGGGGGGCGCTTGGGAGAGCTGGGAGGGCGCGGAGGGGACACTGGGAGAGGCTGGGGGGGCACTGGGGGAGACTGGGGGGGACACTGGGAGAGACTGGGAAGCACTGGGAGAGACTGGGGGGGAACTGGGAGGTGCTGTGGGGCACTGGGAAGCACTGGGACAGGTTGGGGGGGTGCTGGGAGAGCACTGGAAGGCACTTGGGGACACTGGGAGAGACTGGGAAGCACTGGGACAGGCTGGGGGGGGCACTGGGAGAGCACTGGAAGGCGCTTGGGGACACTGGGAGAGACTGGGGGAGAACTGGGAGAGACTGGGGAGGACACAGGGAAGGGCCAGGAGAGACTGGGGGTTACTGGGAGTATTGGGAAAGCTTTGGAGGGGCACTGGGAGGCACTGGGGGAGACTGGAGGGGCACTGGGAGCATTGGGAAGGCTTTGGAGGGGCACTGGGAGGCACTGGAGGGCACTGGGAGCACCGCCCCCGGGCCATAGGGGGCTATAGGGACCCCAGGCCATATGGCCCTATAGAGCCCTATAGGGACCTATAGGGCCATAGAGGGCCATAGGGATCCACCTATACGGCCCTATAGGGACCCCAGGCCATAGGGGCCCACCTATAGGGACCCATAGGGATCCCAAGCCATAGGGACCCAGCTATAGGGACCCATAGGGACCCCAGGCTATAGGGACCCACCTATAGGGTCCTAGAGGGACCCCAAGCCATAGGACCCTATAGAGCACTATAGGGCCATAGAGGGCCATAGGGAGCCACCTATAGGGCCCTATAGGGACCCCGGGCCATAGGGGCCCACCTATAGGGCTCCATAGGGACCCCAGGCCATAGGGTCCTATAGAAACCTATAGGGACCCCGGGCCATAGGGGGCTATAGGGAGCCACCTATAGGGCCCTATGGGGACCCCAAGCCATAGGGACCCTCCTATAGCGTCCTATAGGGACCCCAGGCCATAGGGCCCCATAGGGACCCGGTTATAGGGGGCCACAGGGCCTCCCCTATAGGGCCCTATAGGGTCCCCAGGCCACAGGGGCCCTCCTATGGGCCCCGCAGGCCCCGCCCACGTCCCAGCAGGCCCCGCCCACATCCCCGCAGGCCACGCCCACCCCCCAGGGAGCGTCCCGCCCACGCGCAGGGCAGGGCCCCGCCCCCGCCTCCCTCGGGACTGGGCGGGGCCCGCGGAGCCCGCGCAGCGGTGGGTGGGTGGAGCCCGGCTCCGCCCCGCCCACCGTCCCCAGGCCCTGCCCCCTCTCCGTGCGCATGCGCGCTGCGGGCCGGGCGCACGTGCGGGCGCGGGAAAGCGGCGCGGCGGCGCGAGGCGAGGCAGGCGGGGGGGGGGGAGGGCCAGGAGGGGGAGAGCCCCCCCCACGTGACCCCAGGGGGGGCTTGGGACCCCCCCACGTGACCCCGGGGAGGGCTTTGGGGCCTTGGGACCCCCCCCAGTGTGACCCCAGGGGGGCCTTGAGGGGCCTTGGGACCCCCCCAAATGGCCCCGGGGGGGGACGTTGGGGACTTGAGACCCCCCCCAAATGACCGCGGGAGGGGGTCGGGGGTCTTGGGACCCCCCCAAATTGTTCGGGGGGGGGCTTTGGGGCCTTGGGATCCCCCCCAGTGTGACCCCGGGGGGGCCTTGAGGGGCCTTGGGACCCCCCCACACTGCTCGGGGGGGGGCGTTGGGGTCTTGAGACCTCCCCAAATGTACCCGGTGGCAGTTGGGGGTCTTGGGACCCCCCCCCCATTGGTCAGGGGGGCTTTAGGGCCTTGGGAGCCCCCTCAATGGCCCCGGGGGGGCTTTGGGACCCCCCCATGTGACCCTGGAGGGGTTTGTAGGGCTTTGGGACCCCCCCCACGTGTCTTTGGGGGGAGTTGGGGTGTTGGGACCCCCCCCAATGTGACCCTGGGGGGGCTTTGGGGCCTTGGGACCCCCCCCAGTGTGACCCCAGGGGGGCCTTGAGGGGCCTTGGGACCCCCCCTAAATGGCCCGGGGGGGCTTTAGGACCCCCTCCATGTGACTCTGGGGGGGTCTGTAGGGCTTTGGGACCCCCCCCACATGTCTTTGGGGGGGGTTGGGGTGTTGGGACCCCCCCAAGTGACCTTGAGGGGCTTTGGCCCCCCCCCAGTGTGACTTTGGGGGGGCTTTGGGACCCCCCCCGTGTAACCCCAGGGGGTATTTGGGGTCTTGGGACCCCCCCACCACTGTGACCCTGGGGGGGCGGTTGGGACCCCCCCATTTAACCCCAGGGGGTGTTTGGGGTCTCGGGACCCCTCCCAAACGACTCCTGGGGGCTGTTTGCCCCCCCACGTCCCCGTTGTGCAGGACCGGGGGGGGCCCTCCCCAACTGGGGGGGCCCCCAACGCCCCCCCCAACCCGTGTCCCCCTCCCCAGCCCTGCTGTCACCATGTCCCTACGGCGCCCAGCTCGTCCCCAGGAGACCCCCCCCAGCTCCCCCCCCAGCACGTGAGTTATTTTTTTTTTTTTTGGGGGGGGGGTGGAGAGGATTTGGGGGGGGGGGAGGTGACAACAGCCCCCCCCCCCGCTGTCCCCAATTTCCCCACAGGGTCACCAGCAGTGACAATGACGACGACTCCGGCAGCGACTTCGAGGCCACCCTGCGGCACAAGCGGGGGGCTCGGGGGGGGCCCAGCCCCCGCCCCGTACGTGTCCCCTTTGTCCCCCCCCCTGTCCCCAAATCCATGCCCTCCGTTGTCACCCCCGTGTCACCTCCGCAGGTCCCCAAACGTCCCCGGAGGGAGCCCAGCGAGGACGGGAGCAGCCCGGAGCAGAACGTCCTCTTCCAGGCCGTCATGGATGGCGGGGCGGCCATCGAGGTGACACGGGGACGGGGGGGGACATGGGGGGGACATGGGGACAGGGGGGGACACGGGGGGGGAAAGGGGACACATGGGGACATGGGGACGAGGGACCAAAGCCAGCTCCCGAAGGGACACAGGGACGAGAAGGGACACGGGGACCCTGAGAAGGGGACGTGGTGGGGGGCATTTGCCCTGATGTGGGGCCACCACATGTCACCATGTGCCACCACATGCCATCACATGTCACCACATGTCACCACATGCCACCATGTGCCACCAGGTGTTACTACCTGCCACCATACACAACCACATGCCACCACATGCCACTCCGTGCCACCACACGCAACCACGTGCCACTATGTGCCATCACACGCCACCAAGTGCCACCATGTGCCACCACACACAACCACGTGCCACCACATGCCACCACGTGTCACCACACACAACCACATGCCACCATATGCCACTACGTGTCACCACACTCAATCATGTACCACCACATATCACCGTGTCCTACCACATGCCACCACGTGCCACCACGGCCCAACACGTGCCACCGTGTCCCACCACATGCCACCACATGCTCTGTCCCACCAGGTGCCACCACATGCCACCATGAGCCACCACATGCCACCATGAGCCACCACGTGCCTCCATGTTCCACCACGTGCCACCACGCGTCACCACATGCCACCACATGCCGTGTCCCACCATGAGCCACCACATGCCACCACATGCCACCGTGTGCCACCATGGGCCACCACAAGCCACAACATGCCTCCATGTGCCACCACACGTCACCACGTGCCACCACATGCCGTGTCCCACCACATGCCACCATGTTCCACCACATGCCACCGTGTGCCACCACGAGCCACTACATGCCACCACATGTCACCACGTGCCACCACGTGTCACCACGTGCCACCACATGTCACCACGTGTCACTGTGCCCACAGGTGGTGGTGGACGAGTGGCTGGAGGGCTACAAGCGGGACCGGGAGCTGGCCTTCCTGGAGCTCATCAACTTCATCGTCCGCTCCTGTGGCTGCCGAGGTGCGGCCACCCCGCGCCCCGTCCCCCTGTCACCCCCCCAGGGGATGTCCCCGTCACCCGCCGTGTCCCCTCCTGGCAGGCACGGTGACGCTGGCCATGCTGCGGGAGCTGCAGAACGCCGAGATCATCCAGCGGCTGACCGAGAGCTTCAACGAGGTACTGGGGACGTGGTGGTGGTGTGGGGATGCCGCCATCTTGTCACCTCTCTGAGGCGGCCATCTTGTCACCGCTGTGACACCGCCATCTTGTCCCCTTGCGTCCCCGCCACTTTGTCCCTTTGCATCCCCTCCATTTTGTCACCTGTGTGACCCCAGCATTTTGTCCCTTGTGTCCCTGATACTTTATTTTTGCGCATTGCTACCATTTTATCACCTCTGTGAGGTGGCCATCTTGTCACTGCTGTGACGCCGCCATCTTGTCCCCTTGCGTCCCCGCCACTTTGTCCCTTTACGTCTCCTCCATTTTGTCACCTGCGTGACCCCAGCATTCTGTCCCTTGTGTCCTGGATGCTTTATATTTTTCGCATTGCTACCGTTTTGTTATTTCTGTGAGGCAGCCATCTTGTCACCTGTGTGACGCTGCCATTTTGTCATCTCACGTCCCTGCCATTTTGTCTCTCTGCATCCCTGCCACTTTGTCACCTCTGTGACCTAACATTTTGTCACCTGTGTGACCCAACACTTTGTCCCTGTCTCCCCAACACGTTATTTTTCTGCGTTGCCTCTGGTTTGTCACCTCTGTGAGGCAGCCATCTTGTCACCGCTGTGACGCCGCCATTTTGTCCCCCTGCGTCCCCGCCATTTTATTGTCCCCACAGTTTTGTCCCTTTGTGTCCCCATTTTGTTCCTTTGCGTCCCTAAATTTTGTCCCTTTCCATTCCCAATTTTACCCCTTTCTGCCCCCCCATTTTGTCCCCTTGTGTCCCCTTGTTGTCCCTGCCAATCCCCCCGTTTTGTCCCTTTACGTCCCCATCATTTTGTCCCTTTACATCCCCACCACATTGTCCCTTTGGGTCCCTGTTCTGTCCTTTTGCATCCCCATTTTGTCCCTTTATGTCCCCCCCATTTTGTCCTTTTCCATACCCAATTTCACCCCTTTCCGCCACCCATTTTTTTCCTGTCCCCACTTTTTTCCCTTTGTGTCCCCATTTTGTCCCTTCCAATCCCTCTGTTTTGTCCCTTTGTGTCCCCACTTTGTCCCTTTGTGTCCCCGTTTTGTCCCTTTGTGTCCTCACTGGTTTTGTCCCTTTGTGTCCCCACGTTTTGTCCTTTTGCATCCCTCCCATTTTGTCCCTTTGCATCCCCATTTTGTCCCTTTATGTCCCCCCCATTTTGTCCCTTTCCATTCCCAATTTCACCCCTTTCTGCCACCCATTTTGTCCCCTTGTGTCCCCATTTTGTCCCCTTGTGTCCCCATTTTTCCCCTTGTGTCTCCATGTTGTCCCTTTACGTCCCCCTCATTTTGTCCCTTTCCACCCCCATTTTCTCCCTTTCCGCCCCCATTCCCCCCCTGTCCATCCCCGCCGCCTCATCCCTTCGTGTCCCCGTTCTGCCCCCGTGTCCCCCCCCCAGGACTCCTCCGACTACCCCCTGTCCCTCTCCACGGGGCCGTGGCGCCGTTTTCGGGCCTCTTTTGGGGCGGCGGTGACAGCAGTGGCCCTGCGGAGCCGCCACGCCGTCCTCTACGATGGCTTCCTCCTTGGTGGCCTCGCCGCGCTGCTCACCGGCCTCGCCGACTCCCAAGTGCGCGCCTTCCGCCACACGGCCACCTTGGCAGGTAGGGGACACCCCCCACCCCAAAATTGTCACCCGCCGGGCGTCCCCAACGCCCCCCTCTGCCACCGTCCCGCTGTCCCCAGCCATGAAGCTGATGACGGCGCTGGTGGAGGTGGCGCTGGGGCTGAGCCGGCGCCGCGACAGCACCCAAAGGCTCTACGAGGCTGAAAGGGGTAAAAGCCCCCCCCGGAGAGCCCCCGGCAAGCTGGAGGCGCTGCTGGAGACGCTGCGGGAGGTGGGTGACGTTTGGGGACACGGTGGGGACACGGGCACGGGCGCCCCGGTGACGCCCGTGGGTGCCATCCAGCTCCAGGAGCAGCAGGAGGAGATCGAGGCCGTGATGAACGCCATCTTCAAGGGGGTCTTCGTGCACCGATACAGGTGGGGGGGCGCTGGGGTGGTGCTGCGAGGCACTGGGTGGTACTGGGGGGCACTGGAGTGGCGCTGGGTGGCACTGGGATGGCACTGGGGGGCACTGGAGTGGTGCTGGGGGGCACTGGGTGGCAGTGGGGTGGCACTGGATGGTACTGGGTTGGCGCTGGGGGCACTGGGGTGATGCTGGAGGGCACTGGGTGGCACTGGGGTGGCGCTGGGGGGCACTGGGGTGGCACTGGAGTGGTGCTGGGGACAGAACTAAGTTGGGTTCTCCTTCGAAAACATCACCAGTTGTGGTTGGGGACTGGGACCAGTTTAGAACTGGGACAGAACCAAGTTGAGTTCTTCTCAGAGAACGTCACCAGTAAGGGTTTGGAACTGGGACCAGTTTGGAACTGGGACAGAACCAAGTTGGGTTCTCCTTGAAGAACATCACCAATAAGGGTTTGTAACTGGGACCAGTTTGGAACTGGGACAGAACCCAGTTGGGTTCTCCTCGGAGAACATCACCAGTTGTGGTTGGGAACTGGGACCAGTTTAGAACTGGGAAAGAACCAAGTTGGGTTCTTCTCGGAGAACGTCACCAGTAGGGGTTTGGAACTGGGACCAGTTTGGAACTGGGACAGAACCCAGTTGGGTTCTCCTCGGAGAACGTCACCAGTTGTGGTAGGGAACTGGGACCAGTTTGGAACTGGGACAGAACCAAGTTGGGTTCTCCTTGGAGAACGTCACCAGTGAGGGTTTGGAACTGGGACCAGTTTGGAACTGGGACAGAACCAAGTTGGGTTCTCCTTGAAGAACATCACCAATAAGGGTTTGTAACTGGGACCAGTTTGGAACTGGGACAGAACCCAGTTGGGTTCTCCTCGGAGAACATCACCAGGAGGGGTTGGGGACTGGGACCAGTTTGGAACTGGGACGAAACCAAGTTGGGTTCTCCTTGGAGAACGTCACCAGTAGGGGTTTGGAACTGGGACCAGTTGGGAACTGGGATGGAACCAAGATGGGTTCTCCTTGGAGAATGTCACCA
This sequence comes from Aythya baeri, assembly GCA_026413565.1. Lineage (NCBI taxonomy): Eukaryota > Metazoa > Chordata > Aves > Anseriformes > Anatidae > Aythya > Aythya baeri. The sequence continues at coordinate 489,574 of JAKRSJ010000102.1, read as the reverse complement.
GTAGGGGTTTGGAACTGGGACCAGTTGGGAACTGGGATGGAACCAAGATGGGTTCTCCTTGGAGAACGTCACCAGTAGGGGTTTGGAACTGGGACCAGTTTGGAACTGGGACAGAACCAAGTTGGGTTCTCCTTGAAGAACATCACCAGTTGTGGTTGGGGACTGGGACCAGTTTGGAACTGGGACAGAACCCAGTTGGGTTCTCCTCGGAGAACGTCACCAGTTGTGGTAGGGAACTGGGACCAGTTTGGAACTGGGACAGAACCAAGTTGGGTTCTCCTTGGAGAACGTCACCAGTGAGGGTTTGGAACTGGGACCAGTTTGGAACTGGGACAGAACCAAGTTGGGTTCTCCTTGGAGAACGTCACCAGTTGTGGCTGGGGACTGGGACCAGTTTAGAACTGGGACAGAACCAAGTTGGGTTCTCCTTGAAGAACATCACCAGGACAGGGGGGTCCCTGGAGTGGCCCTGGGGACCCCAAGCGTCTCGGGGCCGTGGTGTCCCCAAGGCGATGTCCCCGTGGCGGTGTCCCCATGGGGGTGTCCCCGTGGGGGTGTCCCCAAGGCGCTGTCCCCCCCCCAGGGACGTGGTGCCCGACGTGCGCGCGCTGTGCATGGAGGAGTTGGGGACGTGGATGTGCAGCTTCCCGGCCTCCTTCCTCACCGACAGCCACCTCAAGTACCTCGGCTGGACCCTGCACGACAAGGTGGGGACATCCTGGGGACACCTCGGGGACACGGGGACAGCTGGGGGGCGTGGGGACACTGTGGGGACACATCAGGGATGCGGGGACACCATGGGGATGCCTCAGGGATGTGGGGACGCTTTGGGGACATGGGGATGCCTTGGGGACACAGGGACACCTCGGGGGTGTGGGGACACTTTGGGGATGCCTCAGGGACATAGTGACACCATGGGGATGCCGTGGGGACACCTCAGGGTTATGGGGACACCTCGGGGACACAGGGACACCGTGGAGACTTGGGGACACCTGTGGGGACACATCGGGGACATGGGGACACCTGTGGGGACACATCGGGGACATGGGGACACTGTAGGGATGCCTCAGGGATGTGGGGACACCTTGGGGACATGGGGACACCGTGGGGATGCCTCATGGACATAGGGGCACCTTGGGGACACCTCAGGGGCATGGGGATGACATGGGGACACCTGAGGGACACTCTGGGGACATGGGATCACCTTGGGGACACCCAGGGAGGGACACTTAGGGCCAGGACGGGACACCTGGGGACACTTGGGGCTGAGAGAGGGGACCTTTGGGGACATTTGGGGACACTTGGGGTCAGGAGAAGAGACACTTGGGGACCTTTGGGGCCAGGGGGGGACAGCTGGAGACCTTTGGGAGCAGGATGGGGGACACTTGGGGACACTTGGGGCAAGGAGGGGGCCCCTGGGGACACTTTGGGGTTGGGAGGGGACCCTTGGGCACACTTGGGGCCAGGATGGGGGACACTTGGGGACCACTGGGGCTGGGAGAGGGGACACTTGGGGACCTTTGTGGCCAGGAGGGGACCCCTGAGGACACCTGAGGCTGGGAGGTGACACTTGGGGACACTTGGGGTCAGGAGAGGGGACACTTGGGCACCACTGGGACCAGGAGGGGCTGGCTGGGGACCTTTGGGGACAGGATGGGGGACACTTGGGGACACTTGGGGACCACTGGGGCTGGGAGAGGGGACACTTGGGGACCTTTGGGATTGGGAGGGGATCCGTGGGGACAGCTGGGGACACTTGGGGCCAGGAGGAGACGGCTGGGGACCTTTGGGAGCAGGATGGGGGACACTTGGGGCTGGGAGGGGACACTTGGGGACCTGTGGGGACCCTTGGGCACACTTGGGGCCAGGAGAGGAGACCCTTGGGGACCTTTGTGGCCGGGAGGGGACCCTTGGGGACACTTGGGGACACTTGGGGACACTTGGGGACCCGCAGCAGGGGGAGGTGCGTCTGCGCTGCGTGCGGGCGCTGCGGGGGCTGTACGCCCGCCAGGACACGGCCGCGCACATGGAGCTCTTCACCGGGCGCTTCAAGGTGAGCCTGTCCCCTCCCCGTGTCCCCAACGCTGTCACCTCCCTGCCGAGGTCCCCAGGGGGTGACAACGGGTGTCCCCTCGCCGTGTCCCCCCCCCCCCCCAGGCCCGCTTGGTGGCCATGGTGCTGGACAAGGAGCCCGAGGTGGCCGTGGAGGTGGTGAAGCTGCTGACGGTGATGCTGGAGTGAGTTTGGGGACGTTGGGGACACGGGGGGGACACTGGGGACATGGGGGGGACACTGGGGACATGGGGGGCATTGGGGACATAGGGGATATGGGGGGCAAGGGGGACATGGGGGGCATTGGGGATTGGGGGCAGGGGGACATTGGGGATGTTGGGGACATGGGGGACATTGGGGACACGGGGGGGACATTGGGGACATGGGGGATGTTGGGGACAAGGGGGACACTGGGGACAAGTTGGGGACATTGGGGACATGAGGGGACATTGGGGACATGGGGGATGTTGGGGACAAGGGGGGCGTTGGGGACATTGGGGATATGGGGGGACACTGGGGACGAGCAGGGCATGGGGGACATTGGGGATATGGGGGACGTTGGGGACACGGGGAAGGGCATTGAGGACATGGGGGATATGGGGGGACATTGGGGACATTGGGGACGTTGGGGACATGGGGGGGACACTGGGGACATGGGGGGGGACATTGGGGACACTGGGACATTGGGGATATGGGGACATGGGGGGACAAAGGGGGACGTTGGGGACATGGGGGGACATTGGGGACATGGGGAGACGTTGGGGACATGGGGACATTTGGGATGTTGGGGACAAGGGGGACACTGGGGACATGGGGGGACATTGGGGAGAGGGGGACATTGGGGATGGGGAGATAAGGGGTACATTGGGGACAGGGGGGACATGGGGGACAATAGGGACATGGGGGGGACGTTGGGGACAAGGGGGACATTGGGACATTGGGGATAGGGATGGCATTGGGGACATTGGGGACAGGAGGGACACTGGGGGGACAATAGGGACATGGGATGGGCTTGGAGGGAACAAAGGGGACGAGGGGGCACAAAATGGGGGAGATGAGGTCAGGGAGGGACATTGGGGACATTGGGGGACATTGGGGACACGGGGGACATTGGGGACATTGGGGACACGGGGGATGGGGACACCGAATAGGGCCAGAGAGCACAAAGGGGGACACAAAACGGGCACCAGCTGGGGACAGCGGGACACCACGGGACTGGAGGGGTTGGGACAGGGCTTGGGGACAGGTGACACAGCCGGGGGACAGCCGTGTCCCCGTTGTCACCCCAGCACGGTGGCCGAGGCGCTGACGGAGGCCGATTGTCACCGCGTCTACCCAGCCGTTTTCGGCGCCCGCCGCCCCCTGGCCGCCGCCGCCGGCCTCTTCCTCTACCGCAGGTGAGGCCGGGCCACCCCCTTGTCCCCTCCCCGTGTCCCCTCCCCGTGTCCCCTGGCCCTTGTCCCCTCCCGGTGTCACCCCCTGGGGTCTTTCACCCCCCCCGGGTGTTGTCCCCAATCGGCTGCGAGGCTTGGTGGCACCTGGGGGTGTCCCCGTGGGGATGGTGGCACCCGGTCCTGCCGTGTCCCCTCTGGTCCCTTTGTGTCCCCAACGCTGTCCCCACACCCATGGGACCCTCCTGTCCCCATCCCGTGTCCCTTTGTGTCCCCAACCTTGTCCCCAATCCCCACAGGAACCCCCTGTCCCCATCCTGTGTCCCTTTATGTCCCCGTCCCTGTCCCCATGGGACTCCCCTGTCCCCATCCCGTGTCCCTCGCTGTCCCCAACCCTGTCCCCAATCCCTCTAGGACCCCTGTGTCCCCACCCCATGTCCCTTTGTGTCCCCAACCCTGTCCCCGTCCCCACAGGACCCCCCTGTCCCCATCCCGTGTCCCTTTATGTCCCCAACCCTGTCCCCATGGGACCCCCCTGTCCCCATCCCATGTCCCTTTATTGTCCCCATCCCTGTCCCCTCCCCATGTCCCTTTGTGTCCCCAACCCTGTCCCCACACCCACGGGACCCCCCTGTCCCCATCCCGTGTCCCTTTCTGTCCCCCTGTCCCCACTCCCTCTCCCCCCAAAAACCCATCTCGGGACCCTGCACCCCCTGATGTCCCCACCCCGCTGTCCCCTCCCCAATGTCACCCCCTGTCCTTGTCCCCAGCCTGCTGTCCCCACGGAACGAGGGTGACACCGAGCCGTCCCCCGGCAACGGGGACAACCGCACCTTCTTCCGCCTGCTGCTGGCCTTCTTCATCGGGAGCGAGGTGACACCCTGGGGACACTCTGGGGGCACCCAGGGGACACCAGGGGACACCCGGGGACACCCAGGGGACGTCTGGGGACATCCAGGGGCACCCAGGGGACACCCAAGGGACTTACAGTAACACCCAGGGGACATCCAGGGACACCCAGGGGACCCCAGGGGACAAAACTGGCACCCAAGGGACACCCAGGGGACACCCAGGGGACACCCAGGGGACGGCTGGGGACACTCAGGGGACACCCGGGGATACCAGGGGACACCCAAGGGACTTCCAGTGACACCCAGGGGACAGCTGGGGACACCCAGGGGACCTCGGGGGACACCAAGTGGCACCCAGGGGACATCCAGGGACACCCAGGGGACCCCAGGGGACACCAAGTGGCACCCAAGGGACACCAGGGGACACCTAGGGGAAACCCAGGGGCACCCAGGGGACACCCAGGGGCACCCAAGGACACCCAGGGGACACCCGGGGATACCAGGGGGCACCCAAGGGACTTCCATTGACACCCAGGGAACATCCAGGGACACCCAGGGGACCCCAGGGGACACGAAGTGGCACCCAAGGGACACCCAGGGAACACCTCAGGGACACCTAAGGGACCCTGGGTGACACTAGGTGACACCCAAGGCACCCCAGGTGACCCCCAGGGGATACCTGGGCATACCCAGGGGACACCCAAAGGACCCCATGTGACCCTGATGACCCCAGAGACACCCAGGCGACACCAGGGGACACCCAGGGGACAGCTAAGGGACCCCAGGTGACACCCAAGGGACCCCAGGGGACACCAAGGGGACAGCTGGGGACACCCAAGGGACCTCAGGGGACACCAAGTGACACCCAGGGGCACCCAGGGGAAATCCAGGGGCACCCAAGGGACCCCAGGTGACCCCAGGTGACACCCAAGGGACCCCGGGTGACCCCAGGTGACCTCAGGTGACCCCAGGTGACCCCGGTGACCCCCGGTGACAGCGCTGTCCCTGTCCCCAGCTCCACCAGCACGCCCCGTACCTGGTGGACAGCCTCTGGGACTGCGCCGGGCCCCAGCTGCGGGACTGGGACACGGCCGGGGGGCTGCTGCTGGAGGAGGCCCCCGGGGAGGGTGGGCAACTGGGAGCTACTGGGAGGGGACTGGGAGGGCGCTAGGGGGCACTGAGAGGGACTGGGAAGCACTGAGAGGGTGCTAGGGGGCACTGGGAGGGACTGGGAGGCACTGGGAGGGTGCTAGGGGGCACTGGGAGGGACTGGGAGGCACTGAGATGGCACCAGGGGGCGCTGGGAGGGAACTGGGAGGCACTGGGAGGGCACTAGGGGGCAGTGGGAAGGACTGGGAGGCACTGGGAGGGCACTGGGAAGAACTGGGAGGGAACTGGGAGGCACTGGGGGGCACTGGGGAGTACTGGGATGGGACTGGGAGGAACTGGGGATAACTGGGAGGGCACTGGGGGTCACTGGAAGGGCACTGGGATGGACACGGCCGGGGGGTGCTGCTGGAGGAGGCCCCCGGGGAGGGTGGGCAACTGGGAGCCACTGGGAGGGGACTGGGAGGGGACTGGGAGGGTGCTAGGGGGCACTGGGAGGGACTGGGAGGCGCTGGGAGGGTGCTAGGGGGCACTGGGAGGGACCGGGAGGCACTGAGATGGCACCAGGGGGCGCTGGGAGGGAACTGGGAGGCACTGGGAGGGTGCTAGGGGGCACTGGGAGGGCACTAGGGGGCAGTGGGAAGGACTGGGAGGCACTAGGGGGCACTGGGAGGCACTGGGAGGCACTGGGAGGGTGCCAGGGGGCACTGGGAGGGACCGGGAGGCACTGAGATGGTGCCACAGGGCACTGGGAGGGCACTGGGAAGAACTGGGAGGGAACTGGGAGGCACTGGGGAGTACTGGGATGGGACTGGGCGGCACTGGGGATAACTGGGAGGGCACTGGGGGGGACTGGGATGGGACTGGGAGGTACTGGGAAGGCACTGGGGTGGACATGGCTGGGACGGGGACTGCTGCTGGAGGAGGTCCCTGGGGAATGTGGGCAACTGGGGGCACTGGGAGCCACTGGGAGGGGACTGGGAGGCACTGGGAGGGTACTAGGGGGCACTGGGAGGCACTGGGAGGGCCCTAGGGGGCACTGGGAGGGACTGGGAGGCACTGAGATGGTGCCAGAGGGCACTGGGAAGAACTGGGAGGGAACTGGGAGGCACTGGGGGGGAACTGGGAAGCACTGGGGGGGACCTGGGAGGCACTGGGGGGTACTGGGGAGTACTGGGATGGGACTGGGAGGAACTGGGGATAACTGGGGGGGCACCAGGGGTCACTGGGAGGCACTGGGATGGCACCAGGGGAAACTGGGATGATACTGGGGGGAGCTGGGGGGCACTGGGAACCTCCCCAACACCCTCCCAGTCCATCCCAGTCCCCTCCCAGTCCCTCCCAGTCTTCCCCCAACTCCCTCCTAGTCCATCCCAGTCCCCCCCAGCCCCCTCCCAGTACCTCCCAGTCCATCCCAGTTCCCCCCAGTCCCCCCCAGCGCCCCTCCCAGCCCATCCCAGCCCTCCTCCCAGTCCCTCCCAGTCCCCCCAGTCCCCTCCAGCCCCTTCCCAGTCCCTCCCAGTCCATCCCAGTTCCCCCCAGCACTCAGCGACCAGCAGGAGAAGGCCCTGGTGGAGATCCTGGCGGCCAGCGCCAAGCGGGCGGCGGGGGGGGGGCCCCCAGTGGGACGGGGACCCCCCCGCAAGGTACGGGGGGGGGCGGTGTCACCTGGGGGGGTCTCAGTGTCACCAAGGGGGGTTATTGTCACCTGGGGGGGCTCATTGTCACCTGGGGGGGGGGTCTTAGTGTCACCAAGGGGGGTTATTTTCAACGGGGGGGGGTCATTTTCCCCAAGGGGGGGGGTTATTTTCAAGTGGGGGGGTGTTATTGTCACCTGGGGGGGTCTGAATGTCCCTGGGGGGGTCATTGTCACCAAGGGGGGGTCTCAGTGTCCCCAAGGGGGTTATTGTCACCTGGGGGGGGGTCATTGTCACCAAGGGGGGCCATTGTCACTTGGGGGGTCATTGTCACCAAGGAGGGGTCTTAATGTCACCAAGGGGGGGTCATTGTCACCTGGGGGGGGTTAGTGTCACCAAGGGGGGGTCTCAGTGTCCCCTTTGGGGGGGTCGCTGTCACCTGGGGGGGCTCATTGTCACCTGAGGGGGGTTATTGTCACCTTGGGGGGGTCATTGTCCCCAAGGGGGGTCTTAATGTCACCAAGGGGGGTCATTGTCACCTGGGGAGGAACTTAATGTCACCTGGGGGTCATTGTCATCTTGGGGGGGTCACTGTCACCAAGGGGGTCTCAGTGTCCCCAAGGGGGTGTCTCAGTGTCCCCAAGGGGGGGTTATTGTCCCCAAGGGAGTGTCTCAGTGTCCCCTTTGGGGGGGTTGCTGTCACCTGGGGGGGCTCATTGTCACCTGGGGGGGGGGTCATTGTCCCCAAGGGGGAGTCTCAGTGTCCCTTTGGGGGGTCGCTGTCACCTGGGGGGGGTCAGTGCCACCTGATGGGGTATCAGTGACCCCGGGGGGGTGTCATTGTCCCCGGGGGGGGGGTCATTGTCATCATTGTCACCTGTGCCCCCCCCCCAGGTGCCCCCCAAGGAGAGGCGGGCGGCGGCGGAGCAGCGCTCGCGGCTCAGCCTCTGCCTGGCCCCCATCCTGCCCCGGCTGCTGGCCAAGGTGAGGGGACCTTTGGGGACATTTTTGGGGGTTGGGGGGGACACCCGGGTGCCCCCCCCCTCACCCCCTGTGACCCCCCCCCCAAAAAAAAACCCAAGTTTTCGGCGGATGAGGAGAAGGTGACGCCGCTGCTGGAGGTGCTGAGCTGCTTCGAGCTCAGCGTCTACTGCACCGCGCGGCTGGAGAGGGTGAGCGCGGGCCCTATAGGGTCAGCCGGCCCTATAGGGTCACCTGGTCCCGATCCTATAGGGTCAGCCGGCCCTATAGGGTCACCTGGTTCTTATAGGGTCACCTGGTCCCAGTCCTATAGGGTCAGCCGGTCCTATAGGGTCACCCAGTCCTTATAGGGTCACCTGGTCCCAGTCCTATAGGGTCACCCGGTCCTTATAGGGTCACCTGACCCCAATCCTATAGGGTCAGCCGGTCCTTTAGGGTCACCTGGTTCTTATAGGGTCACCTGACCCCAATCCTATAGGGTCAGCCGGTCCTATAGGGTCACCTGGTCCCAATCCTATAGGGTCAGCCGGTCCTATAGGGTCACCCAGTCCTTATAGGGTCACCTGGTCCCAGTCCTATAGGGTCAGCTGGTCCTTTGGGCTCACCTGGTTCTTATAGGGTCACCTGACCCCAATTCTATAGGGTCAGCCAGTCCTTTAGGGTCACCTGGTCCCAGTCCTATAGGGTCAGCCGGTCCTTTAGGGTCACCTTGTCCTTATAGGGTCACCTGACCCCAATCCTGTAGGGTCAGCCAGTCCCTATAGGGTCACCTTGTCCTTATAGGGTCACCTGGTCCCAGTCTTATAGGGTCAGCTGGTCCTTTAGGGTCACCCGGTCCTCATAGGGTCACCTGGTCCCAATCCTATAGGGTCAGCCGGCCCTATAGGGTCACCTGACCCCAATCCTATAGGGTCAGCCGGTCCTTTAGGGTCACCTGGTCCTTATAGGGTCAGCTGGTCCCAATCCTATAGGGTCATCCGGTCCTCATAGGGTCACCTGACCCCAATCCTATAGGGTCAGCTGGTCCTTTAGGGTCACCTGGTCCTTATAGGGTAACCTGACCCCAATCCTGTAGGGTCAGCCAGTCCCTATAGGGTCACCTGGTCCCAATCCTATAGGGTCAGCCGGCCCTATAGGGTCACCTGACCCCAATCCTACAGGGTCACCCAGTCCTTTAGGGTCACCTGGTTCTTATAGGGTAACCTGATCCCAATCCTATAGGGTCAGCTGGTCCCTATAGGGTCACCTGGTCCCAATCCTATAGGGTCAGCCGGTCCTATAGGGTCACCTGGTCCTTATAGGGTCACCTGACCCCAATCCTATAGGGTCATCTGGTCCCTATAGGGTCACCCGGTCCCAATCCTATAGGGTCAGCCGGCCCTATAGGGTCACCCAGTCCTGTAGGGTCATCTGGTCCCAGCCCTATAGTGTCACCTGGCACCAGTCCTGTAGGGTCACCTGGTCCTTGTGGGGTCAGCCAGTCCTTATAGGGTCACCTGGTCCTTACAGGGTCACCTAACCCCAATCCTATAGGGTCACCCAGCCCCGGTCCTTATAGGGTCACCCAGTTCTTGTAGGGTCACCAGGTCCCTATAGAGTCACCCATTCCCTATAGGGTCTGCATGTCCCCTCACCCTTTGGGGTCCCCTTGTCCCCTCACCCTGTGGTGTCACCATGTCCCCTTGCCCTGTGGGGTTACCATGTCCCCAATCCTTATAGGGCCACCCATTCCCCCTTGGGTCCCTGTGTCCCCTGGCCCTTTGGGATCACCATTCCCCATAGGGTCCCCATATCCCCAGTCCTTATAGGGTCACCATGTCCCCAGTCCTTTTAGGGTCACCCATTCCCCATAGGGTCCCCGTGTCCCCTCACCCTTTGGGATCCCCGTGTCCCCAATCCTTACAGGGTCGCCATGTCCCCAATCCTTTTAGGGTCACCCATTCCCCATAGTGTCCCCATGTCCCCAGTCCTTATAGGGTCACCGTGTGCCCAGTCCTTTTAGGGTCACCCATTCCCCATAGGGTCCCCATGTCCCCTCACCCTTTGGGATCCCCGTGTCCCCAATCCTTATAGGGTCGCCATGTCCCCAATCCTTTTAGGGTCACCCATTCCCCATAGGGTCCCCATGTCCCCAATCCTTATAGGGTCACTGTGTCCCCAGTCCTTATAGGGTCACCGTGTCCCCTTGCCATTTGGGGTCCCCATGTCTCCTCACCCTTTGGGGTCCCCATGTCCCCAATCCTTATAGGGTCGCCACGTCCCCTTGCCCTTTAGCGTCCCCATTCCCCATAGGGTCCCGGTGTCCCCTGGCCCTTTTGGGGTGGCCGTGACCCCCACCCCATATCCCGCAGCCCCTGGAGCAGGCGCTGGCGCAGCTGCAGGAGCTGGTGCAGAAGCACACGGGGCCGGGGGTCCTGGGGGCGGCCGCCCGCGCCCTGGGGGCCCTCTGCGACCCCCGGCTGCCCCTGCGGGGTCGCGGGGAGCTGGCACGGAGCCGCCTCGGGGACCTGCTGGGGGAGCGCTGCCACCGCCTGCTGCGGGTACGGGGGGGGTAGAGGGGATTTGGGGGGAATAGAGGGGATTTGGGGGGGATTTGGGGTGGTTAGAGGGGATTTGGGGGGGGGGGTTTGGGGGGGGATTTGGGGGGATTTGGGGGGTTAGAGGGGATTTGGGGGGATTTGGGGTGGTTAGAGGGGATTTGGGGGGATTTGGGGGGTTAGAGGGGATTTGGGGGGGTTAGAGGGGATTTGGGGGGATTTGGGGGGATTATAGGGGATTTGGGGGGATTATAGGGGGATTTGGGGGGGGGTTAGAGGGGATTTGGGGGGATTTGGGGTGGGTTTGGAGGGATTTGGGGGATTCGGAGTGGTTATAGGGGATTTGGGGGGATTCAGGGGGTTATAGGGGAATTGGGGAGGATTCAGGGGGTTATAGGGGGATTTGGGAGGGTTTAGGGGGAGTTTGGGGGGATTTGGGGTGGGGATGGGGGCATGGGGGACCTGCTGGGGGAGCGCTGCCACCGCCTGCTGCGGGTACGGGGGGTAGAGGGGATTTGGGGGAGATTTGGGGTGGGTTTGGAGGGATTTGGGGTGGGTTAGAGGGGATTTGGGGGGATTTGGGGTGGGTTTGGAGGGATTTGGGGGAGTTATAGAGGATTTGGGGGGGATTCAGGGGGGGTTATAGGGGATTTGAGGGGATTTGGGGGGTTATAGGGGATTTGGGGGGATTTGGGGTGGGTTTGGAGGGATTTAGGGGGTTATAGGGGATTTGGGGGGATTATAGGTGGGTTAGAGGGGATTTGAGGGGGTTAGAGGGGATTTGGGGGGATTTTGGGGGGTTTGGAGGGATTTGGGGGGTTAGAGGGTTTTTGGGGGAACTGGGGGGGTTATAGGGGGTTTGGGGGGGATTTGGGGGGGATTATAGGGGGTTTTGGGGGGATTTGGGAGGGTTATTTGGGATTTGGGTTGGATTTGGGGTGGGTTGTGGGGCTTAGAGCTTGTGGGGGGGGGTTGTTGGGGTGTCCCCATCCCCCTGGGGTGTCCCCAGCTGTCCCCAACCCCCTGTCCCCCCCCCGCAGTTGCCGTCCCTGGACGAGGAGGAGCTGTACAGCGCCGCCGCCACCCTAAAGCGCCTCGCCGTCCTCTTCAAGTGTGCCCCGTGTCCCCAAAGTGTCCCCAATGTGTCCCCCCATCCCCAACATGTCCCCCTGTCCCCAATGTGTCCCCCACCCTGTCCCCAAGCGTCCCCTGCTGTCCCCTGGGGCGCTGGCCCCATGTCCCTGTCCCCTTTCCCCCTATTCCCGTGTCCCTAGTCCGTCCCTGACGTCCCTGTCCCCATGTCCCCATCCCCTTCCCAGTGTCCCTGTCCCCATGTCCCCGTCCCTTTCCCAATGTCCCTGTCCCCTTCCCAGTGTCCCTGTCCCCATTTCCATGTCCCTGTCCCCTTCCCAACGTCCCCAGGTCCCTGTCTCCACCTCCCTGTCCCCTTCCCAGTGTCCCTGTCCCCTTCCCAATGTCCCTGTCCCTAATTCCATGTCCTTGTCCCCTTTCCAGTGTCCCCATCCCCTTCCAGTGTCCCCGTCCCATTCCCAATATCCCCGTCCCCTTCCAATGTCCCCATCCCCTTCCCACTGTCCCTGTCCCCATTTCCAGGTCCCTGTCCCCTTCCCAGTGTCCCCATCTCCTTCCCAATGTCCCCATCCCCTTCCCAGTGTCCCCTTCCCAGTGTCCCTGTCCCCTTCCCAATGTCCCCAGGTCCCTGTCCCCACTTTCCTGTCCCCTTCCCAGTGTCCCCCTCCCCTTCCCAATGTCCCCGTCCCCATTTCCACATCCCTGTCCCCTTCCCAGTGTCCCCATCTCCTTCCCAATGTCCCCTTCCCCTTCCCAGTGTCCCCATCCCCTTCCCAATGTCCCTGTCCCCATTTCCATGTCCCCATCCCCTTCCCAGTGTCCCCGTCCCCTTCCCAACGTCCCCAGGTCCCTGTCCCCACATCCCTGTCCCCTTCCCGGTGTCCCCACCTCCCTGTCCCCCTGTCCCCATGTCCCCTGTCCCCATATCCCCCTGTCCCCATGTCCCCTGTCCCCATGTCCCTGTCCCTGTCCCCGCAGCGCCCACGACCTGACTCCCTGGCAGCTCTTCGAGCCCTGCGCCCTCCTCCTGCAGCGCGCGGCCAACACAGGCGAGGTGCCCCCGCAGGTACCTGGGGACACTGGGGGACACTGGGGACACTGGGGGCACTGGGGGACATTGGGGACATTGGGGACAACTCCAGGGAGGGGACATGAGGCCACCCGGTGTCCCCACAGCTCCTTGTCCCCGCCATCACCTGCGCCCACTTCCACATCCTCTGGGAGCTGTCGCGGCTGCCCGACACCGACGTCCCCCAGGTGAGATTGGGGACAATTGGGGACAACTGGGGACACTGGGGACAACTGGGGACACTGGGGTAGGGGATGGGGACACGGGGACACTGTGGGGACAGGGAGTTGGGGATCTGGGGACGTTGGGAAGGGGACAGGGATGTGGGGATGGGGATATGGGGACACTGGGATGGGGATGGGGACATGGGGACAGAGGGACGGCGATGGGACATGGGGACAGGGACAGGACACGGGGACAGGGACAGGGACATGGGGACAGGGATAGGGACATGGGGACATGGATGGGGACATGGGGACAGGGACATGGGGACAGGGACAGGGACATGGGGACAGGGACCCCAGCAGCGCCACCACCCTGGGGTGGGCACAAACAATGGGGACAGCGGGGAGGGGACGACGGAGGGACAACCCCCTCTTCGCGAGGACGTGGCCCCAGCTTGGGGACATCCCCGAGTGCCACCCGGGTGTCCCCAAATGCCACCTGGCTGTCCCCAAATGCCACCCGGGTGTCCCCAGGAGCAGCTGCTGAGCCTGAAGGACAAAACCACCTCCTTCTGCGCCCTGTGCCAGAGCTGCCTCTCCGACGGCGACGCTGGCGTCCGGGAGCAGGTGACACCGAGGGGCCAGGGGGCCAGGTGGCACCTCGGTGGCCCCGTGCCGACCTTGTCCCCGTTGTCCCCGTTGTCCCCAAGGCGTTCGTGGTGCTGAGCGACCTCCTGCTGGTGCTGGGGCCCTCGGGGACGCGCGGGGCCGGGGTGGCACTGGCCCCGCTGCGGCTGGTGCCCGACGCGGGGCTGCGCTCCCAGCTGGCCGCCGTGCTCCTCGACCACGTCTTCAGCCCCGGGGACGGGGACGGTGATGGTGAGGTCCCCAAGGTGTCCCCAACCCGTCCCCAAGGTGGCCCCGGGGGGCCTCGGGTGGCCCTTGTGGTCGTGAGGTGGCCCCCATGGTCCCAAAGTGGCCCCAGGACATCTCCAAGCAGTCCCTGGTGGCCTTGAGATGTCTCCAAGGTGCCCTTGGGGTGTCTCTGAGGTGGCCCTGGTGGCCCCAAGATGTCCCCTCGTGTCCCCAAGGTGGCCCCGGGGGGCCTTGGGTGGCCCACGTGGTTGTGAAGTGGCCCCCGTGGTTCCAAAGTGGTCCCGATGTCCGCAGGGTGGCCCCAAGGCATCTCCGAGCAGTCCTTGGTGGCCTCAGGATGGCTTTGAGGTGGCCCTGGTGGCTCTGAGATGTCCCCAACAGGTCCCCAAGGTGGCCCCAGGGGGCACCAGGTGGCCCCCATGGTCGTGAGGTGACCCCAAAGTGGTCCTGGTGGCCCCGATGGCCCTAAGGTGGCCCCAAGACATCTCCAAGTAGTCCCTGGTGGCCTTGAGATGTCTCTGAAGTGGCCCTGGTGGCCCCAGGATGTCCCCTCATGTCCTTTCAGTGTCCCCTTGGTGTCCTCTGTGTCCCTTTGATGTCCCCAAGATGTCCCCAAGCCCCCTGGAGGACTTCTCCTAGCTGCTCCTGGCATCCCTTCAGTGCCCCAAATCCCTCAACATCCCCTTAACGTCACCAAACCTCATTGAGGACCTCCCCCAGCTGCTCCTGGTGTCCCTTTAGTGTCCCCTCAGTGTCCCCAAGATGTCCCCAAACCCTCTGGAAGACTTCTAGCTGCTCCTGGCATCCCTTCGGTGCCCCAAATCTCCTCAACGTCCCCTTAGTGCCCCCAGACCCCATCGAGGACCTCCCCCAGCTGCTCCTGGCGTCCTTTCCGTGTCCCCAAACTGTCCCCAAGATGTCTCCTGTGTGCCTTTGATGTCCCCAAGATGTCCCCAAGCCCCCTGGAGGACTTCTCCTAGCTGCTCCTGGCATCCCTTTGGTGCCCGAAATCCCCTCAACGTCCCCTTAGAGCCCCCAAATCCCATCAGGGACCTCCCCCAGCTGCTCCTGGTGTCCCTTTAGTGTCCCCTCAGTGTCCCCAAGATGTCCCCAAACCCTCTGGAAGACTTCTAGCTGCTCGTGGCATCCCTTTGGTGCCCCAAATCCCCTCAACATCCCCTTAGTGCCCCCAAATCCCATCAGGGACCTCCCCCAGCTGCTCCTGGCGTCCTTTCCGTGTCCCCAAACTGTCCCCAAGATGTCTCCTGTGTGCCTTTGATGTCCCCAAGATGTCCCCAAGCCCCCTGGAGGACTTCTCCCAGCTGCTCCTGGCATCCTTTCCGTGTCCCTTTGGTGTCCCCTGTGTCCCCTTAATGTCCCCAAGATGTCCCCAAGCCCCCTGAAGGACTTTCTGGCATCCCTTTGGTGCCCTAAATCCCCTCAGCATCCCCTTAGTGCCCCCAAACCCTATTGAGGACCTCCCCCAGCTGCTCCTGGCATCCTTTCCGTGTCCTTTTGGTGTCCCCTGTGTCCCTGTGATGTCCCCAAGATGTCCCCAAGCCCCCTGAAGGACTTTCTGGCATCCCTTTGGTGCCCTAAATCCCCTCAGCATCCCCTTAGTGCCCCCAAACCCCACGGAGGACCTCCCCCAGCTGCTCCTGGCGTCCTTTCCGTGTCCCCAAACTGTCCCCAAGCTGTCCCCTTGTCCCCGCAGAGCCCGAGGCCGCCGAGGCACGCATGGAGAAGCTGCACCACCGCCGCGTGCTGCTGGCCGGCTTCTGCAAGCTCATCATCTACAACGTCCTGGAGCCCAGCGCCGCCTCCGACGTCTTCAAGCACTACGACAAGGTGGGGACGGGGCTGGGGACGCCGTCCCCACCCCCTGCTGTCCCCTCGGCTCCTTGGGGACCCCCCGTGCCCCCCCCGTTTTCCCCCAGTTTCACGCCGAGTACGGGGACATCATCAAGGAGACGCTGGCGTGCATCCGCCGCGTGGACGGCCAGGAGTGGGCGCGCGTCCTGCTGCTCAGCCTGAAACAGGTCCGGGGGGGGGGGTCCTGGGGGGGCTTCAGGGGGATTTGGGGGGGCCTGGGGGGGGCTCCAGAGGGGGCTTTGGGGTTTCTTGGGGGCTCCAGGAGGTCCTGGGGGGCTTCAGGGGGATTTGGGGGCCTGGGGGGCTCCAGAGGGGGATTTGAGGTTGTGGGGGGGCTCCAGAGGAGGATTTGGGGTTCCTCAGTGGGCTCCAGGAGGTCTTGGGTGGGCAGCAGCGGGATTATGGGGGCTCCAGATGGGGCTTTGCGGTTCTTCAGGGGATTTCAGGAGGTTCTTGGGGGGCTTCAGGGGGATTTGGGGAGCCTGGGGGCTCCAGAGGGGGATTTGAGGTTGTGGGGGGCTCCAGAGGGGGATTTGGGGTTCTTCAGAGGGTTCCAGGAGGTCCTGGGGGGCTCCAGAGGGGGTTTGGGGTTATTGAGGGCTCCAGAGGGGGCTTTGGGGTTGTGGGGGGCTCCAGAGGGGGTTTGGGGTTTCTTGGGGGGCTCCAGGAGGTCCTGGGGGGCTTCAGGGGGATTTTGGGGGCCTGGGGGGCTCCAGAGGGGGATTTGGGGGTCCTGGGGGCTCCAGAGGGGGGATTTGGGGGCCTGGGGGCTCCAGAGGGGGATTTGGGGTCATTGGGGGGCTCCCGGGGGGCTTTTGGGGTCCCTGGGTGGCTACAGGACATCCGGGGGGGGGGGTCAGATGGATTTGGGGTCATTGAGGGGGCTCCAGGGGGGGCTTTTGGGGTCCCTGGGGGGCTCCAGGTGGATTTAGGATTATCGGGGGGACTCGGGGGGGGGGGGATTTTGGGATCTTTCTGCCCGTGCCCCCCCCCCAGGTGATGACGGAGCTGCTGATGGAGCACGGCCCCGGGGTGCGGGGGGCCCCCGCTTTTGGGGGGCTGCGGGATTTGGGGCGCCGCCTCGCCCTCTTCTTTGGCCCCCGCCCCCAGCCCCACCGCCAGCTGCTGCTGAGCCTGCACCGGTAACGGGGGGGGTCCGGGGGGGGGCACGGATATTTGGGGGGGGGGGGTCCTGGGGGTGTGGGGAGGGGGTTTTGGGGGGATAAGAAGGGGTTTTGGGGGGATAGGGGGATTTGGGGTGATGGGAGGGGGCTGTGGGGTGATGGGAGGGGGCTGTGGGGTTTTGGGGGGGGGCTTGGGGGGGCCAAGGGGCATTTGGGGGGGCTTGTTTTTTTTTGGGGGGGGTCTGGGGGTGCAGGGAGGGGGTTTGGGGGGATAGGAGGGGGTTTTGGGGTGTTTGGAGGGGGATTTGGGGTGATGTGGGGGTTTTAGGGGGGTTGGGGGGCAGGAGCATCTGGGGGGTGCTCAGGGGTGTTTGGGGGGGGCTTAGTTTTTTTTTGGGGGGGGGTCTTGGGGGTGTGGGGAGGGGGTTTTGGGAGGATAAGAAGGGGTTTGGGGGGATAGGAGGGGATTTGGGGTGATGGGAGGGGGTTGGGGGGCCAGGAACATTTGGGGGGGCTCAGGGGTATTTGGGGGGGGCTTGGGTTTTTTGGGTGGGGATCTGGGGGTGTGGGGAGGGGGTTTTGGGGTGTTGGGGGGTCTGGGGGATTTTAGGGGGATTATGGGGTGTTGGAATTTGGGGGGGAGATTGGGGGGCTATGGGGTTTGGAGAGGGAATTTGGGGGGGTCTGGGGGTTTTAGAGGGGCTATGGGGTGTTGGGGGGCTATGGGGTGTTGGGGGGGTCTTGGGGGTCTTTGGTATTTTGGGGGGTCAAAGGGGTTTTTTGGGGGTCTGAGCCATTTTGGAGGGTCTTGGGGAGGTTTGGGGGATTTTGGGGGGCCTGGAGGGATTTGGGGGGGCTGAGGAATTTGGGGGTGTTGGGGGGCTGGGAGATTTGGGGAGGGGGGCTATGGGGTATTGGGGGGTTATGGGGGGGCAGGGGGTTCTTGGGGGCTGAGAGATTTGGGGGTGGGGGGCTGAGGAATTTGGGGAGGATCTGGGGGGATTTGGGGGGACCTGGGGGGAATTTGGGGGTCCCGGGCCTGACCCCCCTTGCTCTGTGCCCCCCTCCAGGGACGGCATCGCCTTTGCCCTACAGGAGGGTCTGGGGGGGGTCCGGGGGGCCCCCTGAACCTGCCCTTCCTGGAGGTGCTCAGCGAGTTCTGCCCCCGCCTGCTGCCCCCGACCGGGACCTGCTGTGAGTGGGGGGGGATTTGGGGTCCTGGGGGGGATTTGGGGATCCTGGGGGGATTTGGGGTCCCTGAGGGAGGTATTTTGGGGTTCCTGGGGGGATTTGGGGGATTTGGGGTCCCTGGCGGGGGATTTGGGGTTCCCCGGGGGGATTTGGGGTTCCGGGGGGGATTTCGGGTCCCTGGAGGGGGTTTGGGGGGTTTGGGGTCCCTTGGGGGGGATTTGGGGTTCCCCGGGGGGATTTGGGGTCCCTGGAGGGGTTTGGGGGGTTTGGGGTTCCTGGGGGGGGATTTGGGGTCCCTGGGGGGATTTGGGGTTCCTGGGGGAGGATTTGGGGTCCCTTGGGGGGGGATTTGGGGTCCGGGGGGGGATTTGGGGTTCCTGGGGGGTTTGGGGTCTGGGGGGGGATTTGGGGTCCCTGGAGGGGGTTTGGGGGGGTTGGGGTTCCTGGGGGGCATTTGGGGGTCCTGGGGGGATTTGGGGTCCCTGGGGAGGATTTGGGGTCCCTTGGGGGGGATTTGGGGTCCTGGGGGGATTTGGGGTCCCTGGGGGGGGGGATATTGGGGTCTTTGAGGGGGGATTTTGGGGGATTTGGGGTTCCTGGGGGGGATCTGGGATTCCGGGGGGGAAATTGCAATCCTGGGGGGGGGATTTGGGGTTCCTGGGGGGGGATTTAGGGGGGAGATTTGGGGTCCCCCTAATTTTGCCCCCCCAGGCTGACCCACCTGCAGCAGAGCTGCCAGCAGCTGGGGCTGCCCCCCCCGGGGGGGTCCCCGTGGCCCCCCCTGGCCGCCTACCACCGCTCCCTGCAGCCCCCCGAGCCCCCCCACAAGAGGCGGCGCACGGACGGTGAGGGGGGGGGGACAGCGCCCCCCTGGGACCCCCCCAATTTGCCCCTGTGTCCCCCAGTGTCCCCCCCACCCCCCCCTTGTCCCTGTCCTCCCCTCTTTGTCCCTGTCCCCCCCCCCCCCATCCTGGTGCCCTCCCCATGTCCCCCCTTGTCCCTGTGTCCCCCCTTGTCCCTGTGTCCCCCCCCCATCCTCGTGCCCCCCCATGTCCCCCTCCTTGTCCCCATGCCCCCCCTCTTGTCCCTGTGTCCCCCCCATCCTGGTGCCCCCCATCCTTGTGCCCCCCCTATGTCCCCCCTCCTTGTCCCTGTCCCCCCCTCTTGTCCTGGTGCCCCCCTCTTGTCCTGGTGTCCCCCCCATCCTCGTGCCCCCCATGTCCCCCCCCTTGTCCCCATGTCCCCCCTTGTCCCCGTGTCCCCCCCATGTCCCCCCCCTTGTCCCCGTGTTCCCCTCTTATCCCTGTGCCCCCTCCCCAGGGAGGGAGGTGACAAATTAGGGGGGCCCTTGGGGACAAACCCTGTTGGGGGGGTGTCTCACATCGCCCCCCTTTTTGTGCCCCCCCCCAGTGTCCTGGCAGGGCTCCAGCCCCCCCAGCCCGGCCCTCACCTCCACGGCGCTGCGGGCCCCCCGGCCCCCCCGGGGCCTCCACGCCCCGGCCCCAGCAGGTGAGTTTGGGGGGGGGCATCCCCAAAATGGGACCCCCCCCCGGGTCCCCCCTTCCTGCTGGGAGGGGTACTGGGTATACTGGGAGGTACTGGGATGGGCCTGGGGGGCACTGGAATGGGACTGGGGGGTGCACTGGGCATACTGGGGGGCACTGGGGGGGTACTGGGATGGAGCTGGGGGGGCACTGGGCATGCTGGGGGGGACTGGGATGGGACTGGGGGGCACTGGAACAGGACTGGGGGTCACTGGGCATGCTGGGGGTACTGGGATGGGACTGGGGGGCATGAGGGATACTGGGGGTACTGGGGGCCCACTGGGGAGGTACTGGGGGGTACTGGCATGGTACTGGGGGGCCACTGGGCATGCTGGGGGGCACTGGGATGGGACTGGGGGGCACTGGGATGGAACTGGGGGGTCACTGGGCACACTGGGGGCACGGGGATGGGACTGGGGGGGCATTGGGAATACTGGAGGGGAGACTGGCAGGGGCACTGGGCATACTGGGGGGACTGGGATAGGACTGGGGGGCACTGGGCATATTGGAGAGCACTGGTGATGGGACTGGGGGGCAATGGGCATACTGGGAGGGACTGGGGGGCACTGGGGGGCACTGGGCATACTGGGAGGGACTGGGGGGAACACTGGGGGGAACTGGGCATACTGGGAGGGACTGGGGGGACACTGGGGGGAGCTGGGCATACTGGGATGGGACTGGGGGGACACTGGGCATACTGGGAGGGACTGGGGGGACACTGGGGGAGCACTGGGCATACTGGGGGCGACTGGGGGGACGCTGGGGGGCACTGGGCATACTGGGGGGCTCCCGGGGTCCTCCCCAGCCTGAGCCTGATGGAGGAGGAAGAGGAGGAGGAGGAGGAGGAGGAGGAGAGGGGGGGCAGCAGCGAGGAGCCCCCCCCGCAGCAGGACCGGGTGAGCCCCCCCCCACGGCCCCCCCAGCACCAAGGGGGGTCCTGGGTGCTCCCCCCCCAAAACCCCCTAATTTGTGCCCCCCCCCAGCTCCGGGACCTCTTCGACTCCACCATCCTGGGCATCGAGGTGAGGGGGGGCCCAAAATATTGCCCCCCCCCAAATTTCCCCCTATGTGCCCCCCCTTTTTTTATTTACCCCCCACACTCCCCCTCCCCAAATTTGGGCCCCCCACCCCAAAATTGCCTCCATTTCCACCCTCCCCCCAAATACCCCCCCAATTTTGCCCCCCCAAATTTGCCCCCCCATTTTCACCCTCCCCCTCCTGAAGTGCCCCCCCAAAAAATTGCCCCCCCCACCCCAAAACGCACCCCCCATTTCCACCTCCCCCCAAATCCTGCCCCCATTTTCACCCTCCCCAGCTCCCCCAAATTTGAGGACCCCCCCCCAAAAAAAAAATTTCGGACTTCCCCCCCAAAATTTGAGGACCCCCAAAAAATCTGCCCCCCACCCCAAATCCCCCCCCATTTCCACGTCCCCCCTCTTACAGCCCCCCCCCCAAATTTGGGGACCCCCCCAAAAAAACTTTGGGGACCCCCCCCAAAACCGGGGTACCCCCCCAAAAATTGCGGGGACCCCCCCCCAACCTGCCCCCCCCCCATTTTTGGGGGGGGGTTTCTCTCCCCCAGGACTGAGCGTGGAGCCACAGCCGGGAGGCGTCGTTTCGGGGATTGCCCGTTTTGTGCTGGTCTGAGCCCAAAATGTTGGGGGGGGCCCCCCCCCCCCCCGCCCTGCACCCCGTTTGGGTCAATAAAGAGCGGGATTGGCAACGCAGCCTCAAAAAAGTTTATTTTTTTTTTAGGGGGGGACAGGGGGTCTGGTCATGGTGGGTCCCCCCGATGTCCCCACCCCATCCCTGTGTCCCCCCCTTGTCCTTGTCCCCCCCCTTTGTCCTTGTCCCCCCCCTTGTCCTGCCCCACCCCCCCCAATGTCCCCATCCTCGATGTCCCCATTGGGGTTGTCCCCATCCCACAGTCCCCACCCCAATGTCCCTGTCCTGGATGTCCCCACCCCGATGTCCCCCCCACAGTGTCCCCATCCTGATGTCCCCATCCCAGTGTCCTTGTCCCCATGTCCCCACCCCAATGTCCTTGTCCCCCTGTCCCCATGTCCCCATCCCGATGTCCCCACCCCAATGTCCCCAACCCAGTGGCCCCCTCCCAATGTTCTTGTCCCCAATGTCCTTGTCCCCAATGTCCCCATCCCAATGTCACCCTGATGTCCTTGTCTCACTGTCCCCATTCCAATGACCCCATCCTGCTGTCCCCACCCCAATATCCTTGTCCCAGTGTCCCCAACCTGATGTCATCCCAATGTCCCGATCCCAATGTTCTCGTGTCCCCACCCCAATGTCCCCACCCCAATGTCCCCACCCTGATGTCCCCATCCTGATGTCCCCATCCTGATGTCCTTGTCCCTTTGTCCCCATCCCATTGTCCCCACCCCAATGTCATCCTGCTGTCCTTGTCCCCGTGTCCCTGTGTCCCCATCCTGCTGTCCTTGTCCCCCTGTCCCAATGTCCCCATCCCGATGCCCCCACCCCAATGTCCTTGTCCCATTGTCCCCACCCCAATGTCCTTGTCCCCCTGTCCCCGTGTCCCAGCGTCCCCATCCCAATGCCCCCACCCCAATGTCCCTGACCCAATGTCCCCATCCCACTGTCCTTATCCCCATCCCTGTGTCCCCATGTCCCCACCCCACTGTCCTTGTCCCATTGTCCCCACCCCACTGTCCTTGTCCCCCTGTCCCCATGTCCCCATCCCAATGTCCTTGTCCCCCTTGTCCCCCTGTCCCCATTGTCCCCCTGTCCCACTGTCCCCATCCCAGTGCCCCCACCCCACTGTCCTTGTCCCCCTGTCCCCATTGTCCCCGTGTCCCCATGTCCCCACCCCACTGTCCTTGTCCCCCTGTCCCCATGTCCCCGTGTCCCCATCCCAATGTCCCTGTCCCAGTGTCCCCATCTCAATGTCCTTGTCCCCATTGTCCCCCTGTCCCCATGTCCCCACCCCACTGTCCTTGTCCCCGTCCCCCGTCCCCATGTCCCCACCCCACTGTCCTTGCCCCCCTGTCCCCATCCCAATGTCCTTGTCCCCGTGTCCCCACCCCACTGTCCTTGTCCCCATTGTCCCCCTGTCCCCATTGTCCCCGTGCCCCCCCCCTCAGAGCCGCAGGACGTAGGAGTCGCTGTGCGTCAGGTGCCGCACCCAGCGCTGGGGGGGCCCGGGGGGGGCGCTGGGGGGGCCGTGGAGGCGCAGGCAGCGCAGCCGCAGCCCCGAGCACGTCAGCGCCGGGACCTCGAAGCTCAGCGCCGCCGGGCCCAGCACCGCCGAACGGCGACCCCCCGGGACCACCAGCTGGGGGGGGGGGGCAAAAAGGGGGTTGGGGACACTTGGGGACATTTTGGGGGGCATTTGGGGACATTTGGGGACACAGGGATGGGGGACACAGGGGGATATGGGGACATAGGGGGACAGAGGGGGACATGGGACATTTGGGGACACAGGGACCCCCCCGGGACCACCAGCTGTGAGGGGGGGGCAAGTCAGGGGGTTGGGGACACTTGGGGACATTTGGGGGGGG
The DNA here is from genome assembly GCA_026413565.1 of Aythya baeri. NCBI lineage: Eukaryota > Metazoa > Chordata > Aves > Anseriformes > Anatidae > Aythya > Aythya baeri. Next base: position 466,553 of record JAKRSJ010000102.1, on the reverse strand, counting down.
CATTTGGGGACACTTGGGGACATGGGGACACATGGGGAAGGGGGGACATACAGGGATACAGAGGGGAATATGGGGACATATGGGGACATTTGGGGACACAGGGACCCCCCCGGGACCACCAGCTGGGGGGGGGGGGGCAAAAAGGGGGTTGGGGACACTTGGGGGGCATTTGGGGACATTTGGGGGGCATTTGGGGACACATGGGGATGGGGGACACGGGGATATGGGGACATAGAGATACATTTGGGGACATAGGGGGACATTTGGGGACACAGGGACCCCCCCGGGACCACCAGCTGTGAGGGGGGGGCGCGTCAGGGGGTTGGGGACACTTGGGGACAGTTTGGGGGGCAGTTGGGGACACAGGGATGGGGGACACAGGGGGATATGGGGACATTGGGGGACATAGGGGGACATATGGGGACATGGGGAGGACACAGGGACCCCCGGGACCACCAGCTGCGGGGGGGCGCGTCAGGGGGTTGGGGACACTTGGGGACACCTGGGGGGGCATTTGGGGACACTTGGGGACATGGGAATAGGGGGACACATGGGGATATGGGGACATAGAGGGACATTTGGGGACACACAGGGACATGGGGGGGGACACAGGGACCCCCCCTGGGACCACCAGCTGCGGGGGGGGCACGTCAGGGGCTTGGGGACACTTGGGGACATTTTGGGGACACTTGGGGGGGCAGTTGGGGACATGGGGAGAGGGGACATGCAAGGACATGGGGGGATGTGGGGGCACAGGGGGACATTTGGGGACACAGGGACCCCCCCTGGGACCACCAGCTGCGGGGGGGGCACGTCAGGGGCTTGGGGACACTTGGGGACATTTTGGGGACACTTGGGGGGGCATTTGGGGACATGGGGATAGGGGACATGCAAGGACATGGGGGGACACATGGGGTCACAGGGGGACATGGGGACATTTGGGGACACATGGGGACAGGGGCACGGGGCCACACAAGGTGACAGCGCCCCCCCCCAAATCGCCAACCCCCCAGAACCACCCCAAAAAGGGCCCCAAACCCCCCCAAACCCCCCAAACCCCCCCAAAACCCCACGCCCCCCCAAAAGGACCCCAGCCCCATTTATCCCCCCCCCAAAGGGGACCTGCCCCCAAATGTCCCCAAACGTCCCCAAACCCCAGAGCCCCCCCAAGACCCCCAGACCCCCCACCCCAAAACCCCCCACTCCCCCCCTCCCTCCCCCCATTTTTCCTCCCCCTCCCCCTCCCCTTTTTCCCCCTTCCCCCCATTTTTGTGCCCCCCCATTTTTTGTACCCCCCACCCCCAAATTTTGTGTCCCCCCCCCGGGGGTCACCTTGAAGACCGCCCCCAGCTGTGACCCCCTGGCAGCGGGGGACGTCCCAGCGCAGGCAGCGCCCCCCTCCAGCTCCGCCGTCTGCTCGGGGCTGCTCAGCTCCTGCGCCAGGCTGGGGGGGACACACAATTTTTGGGGGGGACACACCCAAAAATTGTCCCCCCCATTTAAAATGCCCCCGCACCCACCTGCTCGCCCCCTTGGGCACCGGCAGCTGCAGGCGGACGTTGATGGCGTAGCTGGGGGGGGGACGGTCACCCCCCGTGTCGCCCCCCCCCGTGGTGTCACCCCTCCCCCAATGTCCCCCCCCCGTGTCACCTCCCCCCAGGTGTCACCCCCAGGTGTCACCCCTCTCAAGTGTCCCCCCCCCGTATTCCCCCCCCATGGTGTCCCCCCCCATGTCACCTCCCCCCATATTGCCCCCCCGTGGTGTCACCCCCAATGTCACCTCCCCCTATATTGCCCCCCCCAATATTGTCACCCCCCCAGTACCACCCCCCAATATCACCCCCTAAAGTGTCCCCCCCCCCAATGTCCCCCCCCCGTGTCACCTCCCCCCATGGTGTCACCTCACCCCAGGTGCCCCCCCCAATGTCACCCCCCATGTCATCTCCCCCATATTGTCCCCCCCAGTATTGTCCCCCCCCCCAGGTGTCACCCTCCCCCCAATGTCACCCCTCTCAAGTCACCCCCCATGGTGTCACCCCCCAATGTCCCCCCCATGTCACCTCCCCCCATATTGACCTCTCCATGGTGTCACCCCCCCAACGACCCCCTGTCACCTCCCCATATTGTCACCCCCCAATGTCACTCCTCTCAAGTGACCCCCTCCAGGTGTCCCCCCCCAGTGTCCCCCCATGTCACCACCCCCCATATTGCCCCCCACCACCAGGTATCACCCCCCCACAATGTCCCCCCCCCATTGTGTCACCCCCCTATGTCCCCCCTGGTGTCACCTCCCCCCATATTGTCACCCCCCAATGTCCCCCTCTCAAGTGACCCCCCCAGGTGTCCCCCCCAGGTGCCCCCCCCCGGTGTCACCCACTTTTTGGGGGGAGGTCACAGCGCAGCTTGAGGTGGATCCGGAGCCTGGGGGGGGGGGACATGGGGACATCATGGGGACATCGCGGGGGGGGGGGACATTTTGAGGATGGGGTCACTCCAATTAGGGACATTTTGGGGACATGGGAATGGGGTGACCCTAATTGGGGACATCTTGGGGACATTGTGGGGATGGGGTCACCCCAATTAGGGACACTTTGGGGACATGGGGTTGGGGTCACCCCAATGGGGGACATTTGGGGACACTTTGGTGACATTTTGGGGACATTTTGGTCCCCCCCCCGCTGTCACCTCCCCAGCTGCTCCCACTCCATTCTGGGGACACTTTGGGGACATTTTAAGGATGGAGTCACCCCAATTAGGGACATTTTGGGGACACAGGGATGGGGTCACCCCACTTGGGGACATTTGGGGACATTTGGGGACATTTTGGTCCCCCCCCCGCTGTCACCTCTCCAGCTGCTCCTACCCCAATGGGGGACACTTTGGGGACATTTTGGGGACAGGGTCACCCCCATTAGGGATGGGCACATTTTGGGGATGGGGTCACCCTAATTGGGGACATCTTGGGGACGTTTTGGGGACACTTTGGGGACATTTTGGGGACAGGGTCACCCCAATGGGGGACATTTTGGGAACAAGGGGATGGGGTCACCCTAACTGCGGACACGTTGGGGACATTTTGGGGACACAAGGACGGGGTCACCCCAATGGGGGACATTTGGGGACACTTTGGTGACATTTTGGGGACATTTTGGTCCCCCCCCCCGCTGTCACCTCCCCAGCTGCTCCCACTCCATGCTGGGGACACTTTGGGGACATTTTGAGGATGGAGTCACCCCAATTGGGGACACTTTGGGGACATTTGGGGACACAGGGATGGAGTGACCCTAATTGGGGACATCTTGGGGACATTGTGGGGAGGGGGTCACCCCAGTTAGGGACATTTTGGGGACATGGGGATGGGGTCACCCCAACTGGGGACATTTGTGGGACACTTTGGGGACACTTTGGTGATGGAGTCATGCCAATTAGGGACACTTTGGGGACATGGGGTTGGGGTCACCCCAAAGGGGGACACTTTGGGGACATTTGGGGACATTGTGGGGACATTGTGGGAATGGGGTCACCCTGATTAGGGATGGGGACATTTTGGGGATGGGGTCACCCTAATTGGGGACATTCTGAGGGCACAGGGACCGGATCACCCTAACTGGGAACATTCTGGGAATGGGGTCACCCCACTTGGGGACATTTGGGGACACTTTGGGGACATTTAGGTGTCCCCCCCGTGTCACCTCCCCAGCTGCTCCCACTCCAGGCTGGCCCCCAGGCGGAAGGGCAGTGGCACGGGGACGTCCTCGGCCAGCTGGTAGCGCATCAGGGTCACCTGGGGGGGGGACAGGGGGCTCAGAGGGGGGGTCACCTGCCCCGTGTCCCCCCCCCGGTGATGTCCCCAATGTCCCCACCTCGCCGGGGCCGGGGGTCACCTTCAGGACGCGGCCGCGCTCGAAGTCCCCCAGGTCCACGGAGCTGTGGAAGGAGCAGGAGGCCAGGGGGAGGCGGCCGTAGCCTGGGGGGGGGGCAATAAATTGGGGGGGGGCGCAATAAATTGGGGGTTGGGGGCATTTAGGGGGTGGGGGGGTTGGGGGGATTTGGGGAATCAGGGGGGTTGGGGGGGTTTGGGGGGATTTGGGGTTGGGGGGTGTTTAGGGGTTGGGGGGCACTTGGGGGTGGGGGGATTTGGGGGCTGGGGGGACTTTGGGGGGGCTGGGGGGCACTTGGGGGCTGGGGGGTCTTAGGGGGCATTTAGGGGTTGGGGGTACTTGGGGGATTGGGGGGATTTGGGGTCTTGGGGGGCATTTGGGGGATTTGGGGGATGGAGGGGTTGGGGGGATTTAGGGTTAAGGGGGGATTTGGGGGGATTTGGGAGGCTGGGGGGTACTTGGGGGCTGGGGGTCTTGGGGGGCATTTAGGGGTTGGGGGGCACTTGGGGGGATTGGGGGGATTTGGGGGATGGGGGGGTTTGGGGGATTTGGGGTTAAGGGGGAATTGGGGGGCATTTAGGGTTAGGGGGCATTTGGGGCTGGGGGGATTTGGGGGAATTTAAGGGGCTGGGGGGATTTGGGGGTGGGGGGCACTTGGGGGGTTGGGGGATCGGGGGGCTTGGGGGGATTTGGGGTTAAGGGGGATTTGGGGGTATTTAGGGCTGGGGGGATTGGGGGATTTGGGGTTGGGGGGAATTGGGGGGGGGTATTGAGGGTTGGGGGCATTTAGGGTTAGGAGGGGATTTGGGGGGCACTTAAGGGGCTGGGGGGCACTTGGGGGGCTTGGGGGTTGGGGGATCCTGTGGGGTGGGGGGGTCACTTTTGGTTTTTTTTTTTGGGGGGGGGTCCCTGGGGGTCTCACCCCGCTGCTCGTCCGTGCCCAGGCTCAGCTCCTCCGTCAGCCCCAGGCGCAGTTCTGTTGGGGGGGGCTGCCGTCACCCCCCCAATTTGTGTCCCCAAATTGTGTGTCCCCCCCCCCCAAAAAAAAAAAAAGCCCCCCCTCACCGCAGGCGCTGGGCAGGAAGCTCTTGAGGCGGATCTCGCCCTCCACGTCCACCTTCAGGGGGGTGCCCTGGGGGGGGGACAATTGGGGGGGTCCCCAGGGGACATGGGGACACCGGGGGGCTCAGGGGGCTTGGGGACACCGGGGGGCTCGGGGACACCGGGGGTCCCAGGGGGCCACCCAAATCTTGAGGGATGCTGAGGGGGACATGGGGACACTGGGGGGGTCCCAAGGGACATTGAGGGGGCGTCTCAGGGGGACATGGGGACACCGGGGGGGGTCTGGGGACACTGGGGGGCTCAGGGACACCAGGGGGGCTTGGGGACACCCAGGGGGTTTTGGGGGGCTCGGGGACATCGGGGGTCCCGGGGGGGGGTCCTATAGGGTCACCGGGTGCTTTGGGGACATGGGGGTCCCCAGGGGACATGGGGACACCAGGGGGGTCCCAGGGGGATGTGGGGACACCGGGGGGGCTCGGGGGGCTTGGGGACACCGGGGGGGCTCAGGGACACTGGGGGTCCCAGGGGGCCACCCAAATCTTGAGGGACGCTGAGGGGGACATGGGGACACTGGGGGGGTCCCAAGGGACATTGGGGGGTCCCAGGGGGACATGGGGACACCGGGGGGGTCTGGGGACACTGGGGGGCTCAGGGACACCGGGGGTCTCGGGGGCTCAGGGCCACCCAGGGGGCTTGGGGGGCTCGGGGACATCGGGGGTCCCTGGGGGGTCCTATAGGGTCACCAGGTGGTTTGGGGACATGGGGGGGGGTCCCCAGGGTACATGGGGACACCAGGGGGGTCCCAGGGGGATGTGGGGACACTGGGGGGGGGGGGGCTGGGGACACCAGGGGGGCTCAGGGGGCTTGGGGACACTGGGGGGGTTGGGGGGCTCGGGGACACTGGGGGTCCCAGGGGGATGTGGGGACGGGGGGGTCCTATGGGGTCACCAGGTGCTTTGGGGACATGGGGGGGTCCCCAGGGGACACGGGGACACCGGGCGGGGTCCCAGGGGTGCCACCTGAATCCTGAGGGACATTGGGGGGGACACTGGGGGGTCCCGGGGGACATGGGGACATTTGGGGGGGTCCCATGGTGGGGAGGGGGGGGACACCCAAATCCCAAGGGCCACCAAGGGGCCACCGGGGGTCCCGTGGGGGCCACCAGAATCCTTGGGGACATTTCGGGGGGAGGGTTCATGGGGGCTGGGGACAGAGGGGTGACACCGAGGGGGGGTCCCTTGGGTGTCCCCCCCCCATTTTTGTCCCCCCCCCACTCACGTTGGCGGCGATGACGACCGTCAGGCGCTCCACCACGTCCACGAAGAGCTCGCTGCGCCCCCCCTGTGTCACCAAGGGGGGGTCACAGGGGGAGGTGACACCCAGGGGACACCCAGGGGACATTTTTTTTTTGGGGGGGGGTCCTGTCCCCTACCTGCTCCCCCCGGGGGGGCAGCACCGGGCGGTTGGGGGCCGTGCTGGGGGCCACGCGGCTCTGCTGTGTCTCAGCGCCGAACTGTGGGGGGGGGCAATTTATTTTTTGGGGGGGGGACATGGGGACATCGTGGGGACATCGGGGGGACATCGGGGGCAAGGTTTTTGAGGGGTTTGGGGATGTTTGGGGGGTTTGGGGACACCAAAGTGACACCGTGGGGGGTTGGGGACACTGGGGGGCATTGGGGGGGGCATGGGGGGGTTGGGGACATCGTGGGGACATCGGGGGGGTGGGGACACCGGGGGACACCAGGGTGGGGTTTGGGGACGCTAAAGTGACACTGTGGGGGGGTTGGGGACACTGGGGGGCATTGGGGGGGTGGGGGGACATTGGGGGGTGTTGGGGACATTTGGAGGGGTTGGGGACATCGTGGGGACATTGGGGGGGTTGGGGGCAAGGTTTTTGGGGGTTTGGGGATGTTTGGGGGGTTTGGGGACACCAAAGTGACACCGTGGGGGGTTGGGGGCATTGGGGGGGCATGGGGGGGTTGGGGACAATGTGGGGGGTTGGGGACATCTTGGGGACATCGTGGGGACATCGTGGGGGGGTTGGGGGCAAGGTTTTGGGGGGGTTTGGGGATATTTGGGGGGGTGAGGACACCAAAGTGACACCGTGGGGGGTTGGGGACATCTTGGGGGCATTGGGGGGTTGGGGGGACACTGGGGGGAGTTGGGGACATTTGGGGGGTTGGGGACATTGGGGGGGGGGGGTTGGGACACTGTAGGGACATTGGGGGGGGGCACCATGGGGGGATTTGGGGTCAGCAGGGGGTGTTGGGGACATCTGGGGGGTTTGGGGACACGGGGGGGACGGGGACATTTGGGGGGGTTGGGGACATTGGGGGGGTTTGGGGACATTTGGGGGGGTTAGGAACAGTCTGGGGGGGTGGGGGCCACCATGGGGGGATTTGGGGTCACTGGTGGGGGAGTTGGGGACATCAGGGGGACACCGGGGAGGGGTTTGGGGACACGGGGGGGTTTGGGGACATTGGGGGGTTGGGGACATTGGGGGGGGCTTGGGGACATTGGGGGGGGGTCTCACCAGCCCCACAGAGCCCAGGTCGAGGAGGCTGAAGGGTCGGGGGGCCGCGGGCTCGCCCTGGGTGAGGCTGCGCAGCACCTCGGGGGCCGTGCTCTGAACGTAGCCAAAATCCTTTGGGGGGGGGAAATTATGGGGTGGGGGCCGGCCCCGGGGTCACCCCACAAGGACACCCCCTGGAAATGGCCCCAAACCCCACGGAAATGGGCCCAAAGCCATGGGAATGGCCCTGATCCCATAAAAACCTTCGTGATCCTATAAAAAAGGCCCCGATCCCATAATGATGTCCTTGACCCCATAATCGTGTTCCGACCCCATAATCGTGTCCCGACCCCACAGCCACATCCCTGACCCCATAGCTGTGTCCCAGCCCCATAGCCATGTCCCGACCCCATAACCACATCCCTGACCCCATAACCGTGTCCCGACCCCGTAGCCATGTCCCCAGCCCCATAATGATGTCCCCACCCCATAACCCAGCCCTGACCCCATAACCATGTCCCTGACCCTATAACCCCACAACCCACCACGATGTTGTCCAGCAGCTCATACACCTGCCCCATGACCCTATAACCCCATGACCCCATAACCCCTGATCCCCTAACTCCTCGACCCTATAACCTGACCCCAACCCCACAACCAACCACCATCTCGTCCAGCAGCTCGTCCACCAGCCCCATGACCCCATAACAATGTCCCCACCCCACCCCCTGACCCCATAACTCCCTGACCCTATAACCTGACCCTATAACCCCTGACCCTATAACCTGACCCCCTGACCCCATAACCCACCACCATCTCATCCAGCAGCTTGTCCACCAGCCCCATGACCCCATAACAATGTCCCCACCCCACCCCTGACCCCATAACCCCACCCCTGACCCCAGAACCCCCGACCCTATAATGTGACCCCTGACCCTATAACCCACCACCATCTCGTCCAGCAGCTCATACACCAGCCCCATGACCCCATAACAATGTCCCTACTCCACACCCTGACCCCATAACCCCCTGACCCCACCCCTGACCCCATAACCCCCTGACCCCACCCCATGACCCCATAACCCCCCGACCCTATAACCTGACCCCATAACCCACCACCATCTCGTCCAGCAGCTCATACACCAGCCCCATGACCCCGTAACAATGTCCCTACTCCATAACCTGACCCCATAACCCCCTGACCCCACCCCCTGACCCCAGAACCCCCCGACCCTATAACCTGACCCCTGACCCCATAACCCGCCACCATCTCATCCAGCAGCTTGTCCACCAGCCCCATGACCCCATAGCAACGTCCCTACTCCACACCCTGACCCCATAACTCCCTGACCCTATAACCTGACCCTATAACCCCTGACCCTAAAATGTGACCCCCTGACCCCACAACCCACCACCATCTCGTCCAGCAGCTCGTACACCTGCCCCCTGACCCCATAACCTGACCCCATAACTCCCTCACCCCATAACCTGACCCCATAACCCCCTCGACCCTATAACCTGACCCCAACCCCACAACCAACCACCATCTCGTCCAGCAGCTCGTACACCTGCCCCCTGACCCCATAACCCCATAACCTGACCCCATAACTCCCTCACCCCATAACCTGACCCCATAACCCCCTCGACCCTATAACCTGACCCCAACCCCACAACCAACCACCATCTCGTCCAGCAGCTCATACACCAGCCCCATGACCCCATAACAACGTCCCAACTGCACACCATGAACCCATAACCCCGTGACCCCACCCCCTGACCCCATAAGCTGTCCCCACAACCCCCTGACCCCACCACGTGACCCCAGAACCCCCGACCCTATAACCACACCCCATAACCCACCACCATCTCGTCCAGCAGCTCTTCCACCAGCCCCATGACCCCATAACAATGTCCCTACTCCATAACCTGACCCCATAACCCCCTGACCCCACCCCCTGACCCCAGAACCCCCCGACCCTATAACCTGACCCCATAACCCACCACCATCTCGTCCAGCAGCTCATACACCAGCCCCATGACCCCGTAACAATGTCCCTACCCCACTCCCTGACCCCATAACCCCCTGACCCCAGAACCCCCCGACCCCATAACCCCCTGACCCCACCCCATGACCCCATAACCCCCGACCCTATAACCTGACCCCATAACCCACCACCATCTCGTCCAGCAGCTCGTCCACCAGCCCCATGACCCCATAACAATGTCCCTACTCCATAACCTGACCCCATAACCCCCTGACCCCACCCCCTGACCCCAGAACCCCCGACCCTATAACCTGACCCCCTGACCCCATAACCCGCCACCATCTCATCCAGCAGCTTGTCCACCAGCCCCATGACCCCATAGCAACGTCCCTACTCCACACCCTGACCCCATAACTCCCTGACCCGAAAACCTGACCCCATAACCCCTGACCCGAAAATGTGACCCCCAGACCCCACAACCCACCACCATCTCGTCCAGCAGCTCGTACACCTGCCCCCTGACCCCATAACCTGACCCCATAACTCCCTCACCCCAAAACCTGACCCCATACCCCCCTCGACCCTAGAACCTGACCCCAACCCCACAACCAACCACCATCTCGTCCAGCAGCTCGTACACCTGCCCCCTGACCCCATGACCCCATAACCTGACCCCATAACTCCCTCACCCCATACCCTGACCCCATAACCCCCTCGACCCTATAACCTGACCCCAACCCCACAACCAACCACCATCTCGTCCAGCAGCTCATACACCAGCCCCATGACCCCATAACAACGTCCCTACTCCACACCCTGACCCCATAACCCCCTGACCCCACCCCCTGACCCCATAACCTGACCCCACAACCCCCTGACCCCACCCCCTGACCCCAGAACCCCCCGACCCTATAACCTGACCCCATAACCCACCACCATCTCGTCCAGCAGCTCGTCCACCAGCCCCATGACCCCATAACAAAGTCCCTACTCCAAAACCTGACCCCATAACCCCCTGACCCCACCCCCTGACCCCAGAACCCCCGACCCTATAACCTGACCCCCTGACCCCATAACCCGCCACCATCTCATCCAGCAGCTTGTCCACCAGCCCCATGACCCCATAGCAACGTCCCTACTCCACACCCTGACCCCATAACTCCCTGACCCTATAACCTGACCCTATAACCCCTGACCCTATAATGTGACCCCCTGACCCCACAACCCACCACCATCTCGTCCAGCAGCTCGTACACCTGCCCCCTGACCCCATAACCTGACCCCATAACTCCCTCACCCCATAACCTGACCCCATAACCCCCTCGATCCTATAACCTGACCCCAACCCCACAACCAACCACCATCTCGTCCAGCAGCTCATACACCAGCCCCATGACCCCATAACAATGTCCCTACTCCACACCCTGACCCCATAACCCCCTGACCCCACCCCTGACCCCATAACCTGACCCCACAACCCCCTGACCCCACCCCGTGACCCCAGAACCCCCGACCCTATAACCTGACCCCATAACCCACCACCATCTCGTCCAGCAGCTCGTACACCAGCCCCAGGTTCAGCCCCAGGCTCCTCTCGCTCAGGGTCCCGCAGTGCTCCCGCAGCAGCGTCACCAGCCTGGGGGGGGGCACAGGGCCCCATAACCCCCGACCCCAAAACCCCCCGACCCCATAACCCCCCATACCCTCCCCATGTCCCCATAACCCCCCCATACCCTCCCCGTGTCCCCATAACCCCCAATATCCCCCCATGTCCCCATAACCCCCACGTCTCCATTACCCCCCCATGTCCCCCCCATGTCCCCATATCCCCCCCATATCCCCATCCCCATGCCCCCCAATGTCCCCAATGCCCCCCATGTCCCCACGGCCCCCCCGTGTCCCCACACCCCCCATATCCCCCTGTCCCCCCCATCCCCATATCTCCATGTCCCCATGTGTCCCCCGTGTTCCCCCCATATCCCCCCCATGTCCCCATGTCCCCCCTTTGTCCCCACACCACCCATGTCCCCTTTTCCCCCCCCAATGCCCCCCATATCCCCCCTGTCCCCCCATGTCCCCACACCCCCCATGTCCCCATGCCCCCCTGCGTCCCCATGTCCCCGTGTCCCCATATCCCCACGCCCCCTATGTCCCCCCCCCCCATGTCCCCATATCCCCCCATGTCCCCATATCCCCCCATATCCCCCTGTCCCTGTGTCCCCATATCCCCCCATATCCCCCTGTCCCCCCCATATCCCCACGCCCCCATGTCCCCATATCCCCCCCCATGTCCCCATATCCCCCCGTGTCCCCAGGTCCCCCCATGTCCCCATGCCCCCCATGTCCCTGTGCCCCCCCGTACCCCCCATGCCCCCACACCCCCCCCCATGTCCCCATATCCCCCCATATCCCCCTGTCCCCCCCATATCCCCATATCCCCCCATGTCCCCCTGTCCCCCCATGTCCCCATATCCCCCCATGTCCCCCTGTCCCCCCATGTCCCCATATCCCCCCCACGTCCCTGTGACCCCCCCCGTGCCCCCCCGGTACCGGTTGAGGAACTCGAGCAGGGTGAAGGGCGAGGCCCCGCTGCGGGCGGTGGCCCCCACGTAGAGCCCCCCGTGGCGCACGTGCACGAACAGCCGCCCCTCCCGCGCCTGCCACGGGGCACCCACGGGTCCCCAACGGCCCCAAAAGGGACACCCCACAGCCCCCCCCCCGGACCCTCGGCCCCGTGGGGTGGCCCCGAACACCATTGGGAGGCCCCAAACCCCATAGGGTGGTCCCAAACCCCATAGGGAGGCCCCAAACCCCATAGGAAGGCCCCAAACCCCACAGGGAGGCCCCAAACCCCACAGGGAGGCCCCAAACCCCATAGGGTGGTCCCAAAACCCATAGGGTGGTCCCAAAACCCCATAGGGTGAACCCAATTCTCTGTAGGGTGACCCCAAATCCCATAAAGCGGTCCCATTGTCCCCATACAGTGACCCCAAACCCCATAGGATGGCCCCAAATCCCATAAGGTGGCCCCAAACCCCATAAGGTGGCCCCAAACCCCATAAGGTGGTCCCATTGTCCCCATACAGTGACCCCAAACCCCATAGGGTGACCCCAAACCCCATAAAGTGGTCCCATTGTCCCCATACAGTGACCCCAAACCCCATAGGGTGGCCCCAAATCCCATAAGGTGGCCCCAAATCCCATAGGGAGGCCCCAAACCCCATAGGGTGAACCCAATTCTCTGTAGGGTGACCCCAAACCCCATAGGGTGGTCCCAAACCCCATAAAGTGGTCCCATTGTCCCTATAGGGTGACCCCAAACCCCATAGAGTGACCCCAAACCCCATAAAGTGGTCCCAATGTCCCCAGGGTGGATCCAAACCCCATAGGGAGGCCCCAAACCCCATAAAGTGGTCCCATTGTCCCCACAGGGTGACCCCCATTGCCTGTAGGGTGGCCCCAAACCCCTCATAGGGTGGTCCCAATGTCCCCAGGGTGTCCCCAACCCCATAGGGTGCCCCCAGACCCCTCATAGGGTGGTCCCAATGTCCCCAGGGTGTCCCCAACCCCATAGGGTGCCCCCAGACCCCCCCATAGGGTGTCCCCAGACCCCCCCATAGGGTGTCCCTAGGGCATTCCCAGACCCCATAGGGTGCCCCCCAGACCCCACAGGGGTGCCCCCACCCCTAATAGGGGTGCCCCCCGGCCCCATAGGGTACCCCCGACCCCATAGGATACCCCCAACCCCAAAGGGTGCCCCCAGACCCCACAGGGTGCCCCCCACCCATGGGTGCCCCCCCTCACCATGAAGACGGGGGCCTGGTCCCCCCGCAGGGAGGTGACCCCCCGGTAAAAGGCCTCGGTGACATCCCCGCGGGCGTCCCCACGGACTGTGGGGGGGGGATTTAGGGTCAAGGAGAATTAATTAAGGGATTCATTGATTGATTAATTAATTGATTGATTAATTAATTGATTAATTAATTAGGGGGGGGCAGGATACAGTCCTTCAGCACCAGCGGGTCGCCCTTGGAGGACAGGATGAAGATCTGCGACAGCATCCCCTGGCTGGGGGGGGCAATGGGGGGGTCCTTGAGCCCCCCCATTAAAAAAAAAAACCCAAACACCCCCAAAAAACCCCTAATCCCCCCCCACCCCAGAAAACCCCCTTTTTTTCCCCATTTTGCCCTCCCAGACCCCATAAAATCCCCCATTTTTCCCCCCATTTCGCCCCCCCAGACCCCATAAAATCCCCCTTTTTCTCCCCATTTCCCCCCCCCAGACCCCATAAAACCCCCATTTTCCCCACATTTCCCCCCCCACCCCATAAAACCCCCTATTTCCCCCATTTTGCCTCCCCAGACCCCATAACCCCCCATTTATCCCCCCATTTTGACCCCCCAGACCCAATAAGCCCCCTTTTTCCCCCATTTCCCCCCCCACCCCATAAAACCCCTTTTTCCCCCCATTTTTCCCCCCAAGACCCCACAAATCCCCCTTTTTCTCCCCATTTCCCCCCCAGACCCCACAAAACCCCCTTTATCCCCCTTTTCCCCCCCTTCCCCCTCCCCATCCCCTTGTGCCCGTCCCCAGCCCCTTTCTGCCCCCCTCCCCCTGCCCCGACCCCAAATCCCCCCAAATTCCGCCCCCCCCCCATTTCCCAGGCCGCGCGGCCCCTTTAAGAGGGGGCGGGGCCACGGCGCCCCCCGAAACCTGCGCCCCGCCAGGGAGGGGAGGGGGGAGGAGGAGAAGGAGAGGTCACGTGACTCCGCCACCCGAAAGGCGCGCCCGAGAGGCGTGGCCTGGCGCGCGATTGGCCGCGCGGCGGTCACGTGGGGCGGGATTTTCGCGCCACTTTCCGAGCCGGGTCCGTGCTCGCGGGGGGTTCGGTTTGACCCCCGCGGGCCCCCGTCGCCGAACCGGAAGTCAGGAACCGAACCCGGTACCAGAACCCGGAAGCGAAGCCGGAAGCGGAGGCCCCAGCATGGCGCCGAGGGACTACGAGGCCGAGAAGGGTGCGGGGAGGGGAGGGGGCACCGGGGGGAGGGGCGTGGGGGGCACCGGGCTCGGTGTGTGACCCCCGGTCCCGGTGTGCCCCCCAGAGAAGGCGAAGCGCTTCCTGCAGGATTTCTACCGGGAGGGCGATGGCGGCAAGGAGTTCCCGTACCGCCAGCAGCTGGTGAGGGCCGCGACCCCCCGGGACCCCGAGACCTCCCCGGGACCCCCGGGAGCTGGGAGCCCTCGGGATGTGGGACCCACCCCGGTTCCCCCCCCGGACTCCCCCCGAGACCCCCGACCCCCCCCGGGACCCTCCCCCTCAAGACCCCCTCAGTTCCCTCCCCCATGGGACCCCCCTTTCTCCCCCTCCCTCCTATCACCCCCTTTCTCCCCCACCTCCCTCTTTACCCCCCTCCCCTCCCCCAAATCTTTGGGACCCCCCCCCAATTTTTTGGACTCCCCAATCTTTGGGACCCCCTCACTCGCCCCCAATATTTATCCCCCCTTCTCATTTTGCCCCCTCCTTTCCATCCCTTATTCCCCCCTTATCCCTCTTTATCCTGCCCCCCAATTTTTGGGGACCCCCCACTTATCTTTAACCCCCCATCCCTTATCCCTCCCCTTCATGCCCTACTCGCCCCTTACCCCCCTTATTCCCTTCCTTTGTGCCCCCCACTCACGCCCCTTTTGCTGCTTTATCCCCCCGCTTTGTGCCCCCCCTTTATACCCCCTCGACCCCCCTTCACTCCCCTCTCATCCTTTACCCCCCCTTTACCCCCCCACCCCTTTATAACCCCCTTGTGCCCCCCTGACCCCCCTTGTGCCCCCCCCTCACCCTTTACCCACTCTCTACACCCCCCACCCCTTTATACCCCCCCTTGTGGTCCCCTGCCCCCTCTTTGTCCCCCCTTCTACCCTTTGACCCCTCTTTTCACCCCCCATCCCTTTAAACCCCCCTTATGCCCCATGACCCCCCTCACCCTTTATACCCCTCTTGCGCCCCCTCACCCTTTAAACCCCCCTTTACCCCCCACCACCCCTTTTTACCCCTCTTTCCCCCCCCTCACCCCTTTACACCCCCTCTTTCCCCCTCCCTCCCCCTCACACTCCCTGCCACCTTTCTCACGCCCCCCCGTGATTTTTTTGCCCCCCGTGTTTTTTGCCCCCCCAGGAGGCGCTGGCGCAGCGGCAGCAGCGGGTGCTGCGGGTGGCGCTGGACGAGGTGGCCGAGGAGGAGCCGGCCCTGGCCGAAGCCGCCTGCGACAACGCCGCCCGCTACCGACGCCTCTTCGCCGACGCCGTGCACGAGCTCCTGCCCCTCTTCCGGCACGGCCAGGTCGGGATGGACCCCCCCGGACCCAAATCGGGATCCCCCCGGTCCTGTTCCCCATCCTCAGACCCTATTTCCCCCTATTTCACCCCATTTTCCCTCCCCTGTTTCACCACGCACCCTCCACGAGCTCTTGCCACTCTATTGGTACCTCCAGGTAGGGATCAGGACCCCCCCAGACCCAAATTGGATGCTCGCAGACCCAAATTGCCCCCCCAGACCTAAATCAGACCCCCCCAGATCCTATTCCCCATCCTCAGACCCTATTTTCCTTTATTTCACCCCATTTCCCCTCCCCTCTTTCACCACGTACCCACCACAACCTTTTTGCCATTCTATTGACACCACCAGGTAGGACTCAGACCCCCCCCCAGACCCAAATTGGACGCTCGCAGACACAGATTGCCCCCCCAGACCCAAATCAGGACCCCCCCAGATCCTATTTCCCATTCTCAGACCCAATTTCCCTTTATTTCGCCCCATTTTCCCTCTCCTCTTTCACCACACACCCCCCACAAGCTCTTGTTACTCTGTTGGCACCACCAGGTAGGAGTCAGCCCCCCTAGACACAAATCGCCCCCCCAGACCTAAATCAGCCCCCCCCACAATCTATTCCCCATGCTCAGACCTTATTTCCCTTTATTTCGCCTTATTTTCCCTTCCGTATTTCACCCCACACCCCCCAATTTGCCCCACGAGCTGCTGCCCCTCTTCCGGCACGGCCAGGTCGGGATGGACCCCCCCGGACCCAAATCGGGACCCCCCCGGTCCTATTCCCCATCCTCAGACCCTATTTCCCTTTATTTTGCCCCATTTTCCCTTCCCTGTTTTACCACGCACCCTCCACAAGCTCTTTGCCACTCTTTTGGTACCAGCAGGTAGGGGTCAGGACCCCCCCCCAGACCCAAATTGGACCCCCCAAACCTAAATTGCACCCCCCAGATCCTATTTTGCATCCTCAGACCCTATTTCCCCTTATTTCACCCCATTTCCCCTTCCCTATTTCCCCCCCTCCCCCAATTTGCCCCATGAGCTGCTGGTGCTCTATCAGCCCCCAGCCCTAAATTGCCCCCCCAGCCCCAAATTGGACCCCCCTAGACCCTAATCAGACCCTCCCCAGATCCTATATCCTATTTTCAGACCCAATTTCCCCTTATTTCACCCCATTTTCCCTCCCCAATTTCACCCCCCCTCCAATTGGCCCTACAAGCTGCTGATTCTCTATTACCCCCCAGTCCCCAATTAGACCCCCCAGCCCCTATTCCCCCCCTCTGACCCGATTTCCCCCTATTTCACCCCATTTCCCCTCCCCTATTCCCCCCACCTCCGATTTGCCCTACAAGCTTCTGATTCTCCATTACCCCCCCAGCCCCCAATTGGATACCCCAAGCCCCAAATTGCCCCCCCAGCCCCAAATCAGCCCCTATTCCGCCCCCTCTGACCCAATTTCGCCCAATTTCACCCCATTTCCCCCCCCCCAGGTGCCCCCCAAGGACGCTCTGGACGTTTACATCGAGCACCGGCTGCTGCTGGAGCAGCGGGGGCGTGAGGGGGGGGCCACCCGCAGCCCCCACAACAGCTACCCCCCCGAGCTGCTGCGCCGCTTGTGAGTCCCGGGGGGGGGGCACGACACAAAAAAAGGGGGTGGGGGGCTTCCCCGCAACCCCCCCCACCTGCAGAGCCCCGCAGGGGGCCCCCAATTCCCCTTTGCTCGCCAAAATTCCTTGCCCCCCCTTCCATTTCCATCCCTGTGTGCCCCCCAAATCCCCCCTAATTCCCTGTGCCCCCCAATTTCTGTCCCCATTGCCCCCAAGTCCCTATTTCCCCCATTCCCATCCCCACGTGCCCCCCAGTTTCTTGTAGCCCCCCATTTTTATCCCCATGTGCCCCCCAAGTCCCTGTAGCCCCCCCATTTTTATCCCCGTTTGCCCCCAATTCCCCATTACCCCCCAATTCCCCTCCCCACGTGTCCCCCAAGTCCCCATTTCCCCCATTTCCATCTCCATGTGCCCCCAATTCCCCATTGCCCCCCTTTTTATCCCCATGTGCCCCCCCAATTCCAATCTCCTCCCATTTTAATCCCCTTGTGACCCCAATTCCCCATCACCCCCCATTCCCATCCCCATGTGCCCCCCAGTTTCTTGTAGCCCCCCAATTCCCCGTTTCCCCCATTTCCATCCCCACGTAGCCCCCCAATTCCCTGTTGCCCCCCATTTTTATCCCCATGTGCCCCCCAATTTCCATCTCCCCCCATTCTAATCCCCAATTCCCCCCAATTCCCATCCCCGTGCCCCCCAAGCACCCCGGACCCCCATTGTGCCCCCTGACCCCATTGTGCCCCCTGACCCTGTTGCGCCCCCAATTTCCATCTCCCCCCATTTTAATCCCCAATTCCCCTCCCCATATGCCCCAATTCCCCCTCAATCCCCATCCCCATGTGCCCCCCAAGCCCCCCGGACCCCGTTGTGCCCCCTGACCCCGTTGTGCCCCCCAATTTCCATCTCCCCTATTTTAATCCCCAATTCCCCTCCCCATATGCCCCAATTCCCATCCCCACGTGCCCCCCAAATCCCCCGGACCCCCATTTTGCCCCCCCAACCCTGTTGTGCCTCCCCAATTTCCATCTCCCCCATTCTAATCCCCAATTCCCCTCCCCATATGCCCCAATTCCCCCTCAATCCCCATCCCCACGTGCCCCCCAAGCCCCCCTGACCCCATTGTGACCCCCAAGCCCCCGGACCCCCATTGTGCCCCCCTGACCCCTTTGTGCCCCCCCTGCCCCCAGCGAGCTCTACTTCACCGCCCCCTCGGCCACCAAAGCCCGCGTCATCCGCGACGTCCGCGCCGACTGCATCGGCAAGCTGGTGACCGTGCGCGGCATCGTCACCCGCGTCACCGAGGTCAAGCCCATGATGGTGGTGGCCACCTACAGCTGCGACCAGTGCGGCGCCGAGACCTACCAGCCCGTACGGGGGCGCTGGGAGCTGTGGGGGGGGGGCGTGGGGGGTGGTGAGGGGTGGGAGGGGGCGTTGGGTTGAGTGGAGGGGGCGTTGGGTTGAGTGGGGGGACGTTGGGTTGAGTGGGGGACGTTGGGTTGAGTGGGGGGGGCTTTGGGTTGAGTAGGGCAGAGTTGGGATTGAGTAGGGGGTGTTGGGTTGAGTAGGGGCGGCTGTGTTGAGTCGAGGGGGCTTTGGGGTTGAGTGGGGGGGGCGTTGGGTTGAGTGGAGGGGGTGTTGGGTTGACTTTGGGTTGAGTAGGGGGGCTTTGGGTTGAGTATGGTGGAGCTGGGGTTGAGTGGGGGGCTTTGGGTTGAGTGGGGGCGTTGGGTTGGGTGGGGGGCTTTGGGTTGAGTGGGGGGCTTTGGGTTGAGTGGGGGGGCGTTGGGTTGAGTAGGGCAGAGTTGGGATTGAGTAGGGGGTGTTGGGTTGAGTGGGGGCGGCTGTGTAGAGTCGAGGGGCGTTGGGTTGGGTGGGGGGCGTTGGGTTGGGTGGGGGTATTGGGTTGGCTTTGGGTTGAGTGGGGGGGGTTGGGTTGGATGGGAGGGCATTGGGGTTGAGTGGGGGGCTTTGGGTTGAGTGGGGGGAGCTGGGATTGAGTGGGGGCGTTGGGTTGAGTAGAGGAGGTATCAGTTGAGTGGGGGGCGTTGGGGTTGAGTGGGGGGCGTTGGGTTGGCTTTGGGTTGAGTGGGGGGCGTTGGGTTGACTGGAGGGGGTCACTGAGTTGAGTGGGGGGGGCGTTGGGTTGAGTGTGGGGGCGTTGGGTTGAGTGGGGAGGGTTTCAGTTGAGTGGGGGGGGCTTTGGGTTGGGTGGGGCGGAGCTGGGATTGAGTGGGGGGGGGCGTTGGGTTGCATAGGAGGGGTGTTGGCTTGATGGGGGGGGCGTTGGAGGTGCTGGGGTTGAGTAGAGGGGGTTTTGGGTTGAGTAGAGGGGGTTTTGGGTTGAGTAGAGGGGGTTTTTGGTTGACCTGCAACCCCCCCGTGCCCCCCCCCCAGGTGCTGGCCCCCACCTTCACGCCGCTGCTGCTGTGCCCCAGCACCGAGTGCCGCACCGACCGCGCCGGCGGCCGCCTCTGCCTGCAGAGCCGCGGCTCCAAATTCCTCAAATTCCAGGAGATGAAGCTGCAGGAGCACGTGGGTGCTGGGGGGGGGGCGTTGGGTGTGGGGGGGGAAACCCCAAAAAGGTCCCATCTGCTGTCACCTCGCTTGGGGACGCGGCGTCTCTTGGTGTCCCCCCCCCCCCAAAAAAATCCGTCCTCTGGTGGCGGCGTTCGTCACCTCCACGCTGCTGCGGGGGCATCGGTGGTCTTTGGGGGGGCTCCGCGTGGGGTGGGGTGACTGGGCAGCATTGGGGACACCCTTGTCCCCCCCCCCTAGACCGACCAGGTCCCCGTGGGCCACCTCCCCCGCTCCATCAGCGTGGCCGTGCAAGGGGAGAACACACGGCTGGCACAGCCCGGGGACCACGTGGCCGTCACCGGCGTCTTCCTCCCGCTCCTCAGGACCGGCTTCCGCCAGCTCACGCAGGTCAGCGTCCCCAAATTGTCCCCAAGGTGTCCCCAACGCGTCCCCCAACGTATCAGGAATTTCCCCAACGCGTTGGGATCGTCCCCAACACGTCATGGGTGTCCTCAACACATCTCCAACGCGCTGGGAGTGTCCCCGACACACCAGGAATATCCCAAATGCTCCAGAAATGTCCCCAATGTGCCGGGGATGTCCCCAACACTCCCTGTCCCCGCAGGGTCTCCTCTCCGAGACCTACCTGGAAGCCCACCACATCGTGAAGATGACCAAGAGCGAGGAGGACGCGTCGGGGGCCGATGAGCTGACGGAGGAGGAGCTGCGGCAAATCACGGGTGAGGTCCTGGGGGGTGTGGGGGGCGCGGGGACGTGCAGTTGGGCCCCACGGGACCCCACAGCATCCCCGTGTCCCCCCCCTGTAGAGGAGGACTTCTACGACAAGCTGGCGGCCTCCATCGCCCCCGAGATCTACGGGCACGAGGACGTGAAGAAGGCGCTGCTGCTGCAGCTGGTGGGGGGCGTGGAGCGCAGCCCCCACGGCATGAGGATACGGGGTGAGGACGTGGGGCCACGTGTTGGGATTTTGGGGAGGTTCCTCGTGGCCGTGCAGGAAGTTTTGGGGCTGCAGAAGAGCCCACGGGGGTCCCTGATTCCATGGGTTGAGATTTTGGGGGTCAAGAGCAGTCCCTGGGGGTCCCCATCCCCATGTGGGAAGGTTTGGAGGTGCAGGGGGTCCCCACATCAACGTAGGAAGGTTTGGGGGGTGCAGAAGGTTCCGTGGTGCCCCCACATCCGTGCACCAAGCTCTGGGGGTGCAGGTGGTCCCCATCCCCATGGGGGAGGGGGGCACAGGACCCTGCAGGTCCCCACCAGCCCCTCTCTGAGACGTTGGGGGCGCCCCCCAGGTAACATCAACATCTGCCTGATGGGAGACCCCGGCGTGGCCAAGTCCCAGCTGCTCTCCTACATCGACCGCCTGGCGCCGCGCAGTGAGTGCCATGCGTCCTTGGGTTGGGTTGAGTACAATTGAGTAGCGTTGGGTAGGGTTGGGTTGAGTAGTAGGGTTGATTAGGGTAGGGTAGCATTTGGTTGGGTACAGTTGAGTAGGGTTGCGTTGGTTGAGTAGGGTTGAGTATGGTTGGGTTGGGTTCGCTTGAGTAGCATTGGGTAGGGTTTGGTTGAGTACTAGGGTTGATTAGGGTTGGGTAGGGTTGGGTTGAGTACGGTTGGGTGGTGTGGGTAGGGTTGAGTAGGGTTGAGTACAGTTGGGTAGCATTGGCTAGGGTTTGGTTGAGTAGTAGGGTTGATTAGGGTAGGGTTGGGTTGGGTAGGGTTGAGTACAGTTGGGTTGGGTAGCATTGGGTAGGGTAGGGTTGGGTTGGGTAGTAGGGTTGATTAGGGTTGGGTTGGGTACAGTTGAGTAGGGTAGGGTTGGATTGAGTAGCGTTGAGTTGGGTTTGGTTGAGTAGTAGAGTTGATTAGGGCAGGGTAGGGTTGGGTACAGTTTCAGTAGGGTTGGGTAGGGTAGGGTTGAGTTGGGTAGGGTAGGGTTGAGTACGGTTGGTTAGGGTAGGGTTGGGTACAGTTGGGTTGAGTACAGTTGAGTAGGGTAGGGTTGGGTAGCGTTGGGTAAGGTTGAGTAGGGTTTGGTTGGGTGGGACGGGCCCTTTGAAACTTCTCCCAGCCCCCTCAGGTTTCTTGCAGAACCTTGAGGTTCCCCATGCCCCATAGCAGCCTCCCATCCCCTTAAAGACCTGGGACACCCCCAAAACCCCCCCACCAAGCCCTGTCCCCCCTCCCCGACCTCCCCACCTCATTTGCGTCCATCCCCAAGGCCAGTACACCACGGGCCGGGGCTCGTCGGGCGCGGGGCTGACGGCGGCGGTGCTGCGCGACCCGGTGACGGGCGAGCTGGCGTTGGAAGGCGGCGCCTTGGTCTTGGCCGACCAAGGCATCTGCTGCATCGACGAATTCGACAAGATGTCCGAGGCCGACCGCACGGCCATCCACGAGGTGCTGGAGCAGCAGAGCGTCTCCATCGCCAAGGCCGGCGTCTTGGCCACCCTCAACGCCCGCTGCGCCGTGCTGGCGGCCGCCAACCCCGCCTACGGGCGCTACGACGCCCGGCGCAGTCTGGAGCACAACCTGCGCCTGCCGGCCGCGCTCCTCTCCCGCTTCGACCTCCTCTGGCTGCTGCCCGACCGCCCCGACCGCGACCATGATCTGCGGTGAGGGGGGACGCGGGGACAGTGGGGACAATGGGGACGGTGGTGGGGACCGTAATGGGGTTGATGGGGACCATAATGGGAAGATGGGGACCATAATGGGGGAGATGGGGACGGAGGTGGGGACATGGGGGTGATGGGGACTGTAATGGGGGTGATGGGGACCATAATGGGGGTGATGGGGACCATAATGGGGGTGATGGGGACAGAGGTGGGGATGGGGGGGTGATGGGGACCATAATGGGGGTGATGGGGACCATAATGGCGTGATGGGGACGGAGGTGGGGACCATAATGGGGGTGATGGGGACCATAATGGGGTGATGGGGCGGAGGTGGGGACCATAATGGGGGTGATGGGGACAGAGGTGGGGACATGGGGGTGATGGGGACCATAATGGGGGTGATGAGGACGGAGGTGGGGATATGAGGATGATGGGGACAGAGGTGGGGGTGGTGGGGACCACAATGGGGTTGATGGGGACTATAATGAGGATGGATCTGGGGACGTGGGGGTGATGGGGACCATAATGGGATGGAGGTAGAGACAATGGGGACAGTAGTGGGGATGATGGGGACCATATAGGGATGGAGGTGGGGACATTGGGGTGACAGGGATCATAATTGGGATGGATTTGGGGATATGGGGATGATGGAGACTATAACTAGGATGGAGGTGGGAACGATGGGGACAATGGGGACCATACGGAGATGATGGGGATGGATTTGGGGATATTTGGATGACTGGGAACATATTGGAGATGGATTTGGGGGCGATGGGGACCATAATGGGATGGATTTGGGGACATGGGGGTGACGGGGACCATAATGGGGATGCATTTGGGGACGTGGGTGTTACAGGAACCATAATGGGGAAGGATTTGAGGACATTTGGATGACTGGGATCATAATGGGGAAGGATTTGGGGACAGGGGGGTGACAGGGACCATAACGGGGATGGATTTGGGGACAGGAGGGTGACTGGGATCATAATGGGGAAGGATTTGGGGACGTTTGGATGACAGGGACCATAACGGGGATGGATTTGGGGACATGGGGTTGATGGGGACCATAGCGGGGATGGATTTGGGGACGTGGGTGTGACAGGGACCATAGCAGGGATGGATTTAGGGACGACGGCGATCCTAATCTTGACCAATCCCACCCAACCCCAGCCTGGCCCAGCACATCACCTACGTGCACCAGCACAGCCGCCAGCCTCCCAGCTCCTTCCAGCAGCTGGACATGAAGCTGATGAGGTCGGTGCCACCCCCAAATCCCCTCCTCTGTCCCCCCCGTCCCCTGCGGTGTCCCCATTTGCCCCCAACGTCCCCGTCCGCAGGCGTTACATCGCCACCTGCAAGAGGAAGCAGCCGGTGGTGCCCGAGGCCTTGGCCGACTACATCACGGCCGCCTACGTGGAGATGCGCAAGGAGGCCTGGGCCAGCAAGGACAGCACCTACACCTCCGCCCGCACCCTGCTGGGCATCCTGCGGCTCGCCACCGCGCTGGTGGGTGGTGGTGGGGGTTTGGGGAGAAGGTTTGGGGTCATGGGGGTCGAGGGGAGAAGGTTTGGGGTCGTGGGGAGAAAAGGGAAGAGGCTTGGGGTCGAGGGGAGAAGGTTTGGGGTCATTGGGAGGAGAGTTGGGGTCGTGGGGAGAAAGGGGAGAAGGTTTGGGGTCAAGGGGAGAAAGGGGAGAAGGTTTGGGGTCATGGGGGTCGAGGGGAGAAGGTTTGGGGTCGTGGGGAGAAAGGGGAAGAGGCTTGGGGTCAAGGGGAGAAGGTTTGGGGTCATTGGGAGGAGAGTTGGGGTCGTGGGGAGAAAGGGGAGAAGGTTTGGGGTCATGGGGGTCGAGGGGAGAAGGTTTGGGGTCATGGGGAGGAGACTTGGGGTCGTGGGGAGAAAGGGGAGTAGGTTTGGGGTCAACAGGAGAAAGGGGAGAAGGTTTGGGGTCAAGGGGAGAAGATTTGAGGTCGAGGGGAGGAGGTTTGGGGTCAAGTGGAGGAGGTTTGGGGTCAAGGCAAGAAGATTTGGGGTCATGGGGAGAAAGGGGAGGAGGCTTGGGGTCAAGTGGAGGAGGGGTGGGGTCATGGGGGTAGAGGGGAGGAGGCTTGGGGTCAAGGGGAGGAGGCTTGGGGTCGAGGGGAGAAGATTTGGGGTCATGGGGAGAAAGAGGAGAAGATTTGGGGCCAAGGGGAGGAGATTTGGGGTCATGGGGGTCAAGGGGAGGAGGCTTGGGGTCGAGGGGAGAAAGGAGAAGATTTGGGGCCAAGGGGAGGAGATTTGGGGTCAAGGGGAGAAGATTTAGGGTCATGGGGAGGAGACTTGGGGTCATAGGGAGAAAGGGGAGAAGATTTGGGGTCAAGGGCATAACGGGCAGAAAGTGGAAGCGGGCAGAAGATTTGGGGGCACAGAGGAGGGCAGGAGGAGGTGGAACAGGGCAGGACCCGATAGGAGAAGGCTGCATTTTTTGGGGGGGGGGGGTCTCCCCCCCCAACTCCTGGTGCCTCCCCCCAGGCCCGGCTGCGGCTGGTGGACGTGGTGGAGAAGGAGGACATCAACGAGGCCATGAGGCTGATGGAGATGTCCAAGGACTCGCTGCTGGGGGACAAGGGACAGCAGGGCCGGTGAGCGGGGACACGGGGAGAGGGGCTTGGGGACATCGGGGGGGCTGTCCCTGTCCTCATTTCCCCTGAGGGGACAGGGAGGAGGTGACGCTTTTAGGGTCAGCCCAACCCGTCCCGTCCCAACGCAGCCACAGGGTGGTGGGGAGGTGACACGGTTGGGGTGGCCACGGCCCCAGGGAGGGGTGACCCCAAGATGGTTTTAGGGAGGTGCCACCACCCTCGGGATGTCCCCGATGTGATTAGAGAGGTCCCATCACCCTCGGGATGTCCCCAAGATGGTTTTTAGGCCATGCCACCACCCTCAGGATGTCCCCAAGATGGTTTTAGGAAGATACCACCACCTTTAGGATGTCCCCAAGATGCTTGGGGAGGTGCCACCACCCTCTGGATGTCCCCAAGATGATTTTAGGGAGACGCCACCACCCTTGCCATGTCCACAAGATATTTTTGGGCCACGCCACCACCCCTGGGACATCCCCAAGACATCTTTAGGGAGTTACCACCACCCTCAACCCCTCCCAAGATGGTTTTAGGGAGATGCCACCACCCTCAGGATGTCCCCAAGATGATTTTAGGAAGATGCCACCATCTTTAGGATGTCCTTAAGATGCTTGGGGAGGTGCCACCACCCTCGGGATGTCCCCAAGATGATTTTAGGGAGACACCACCACCCTCACTATGTTCCCAGGATGGTTTTAGGGAAGTGCCATCGCCCTTGGGATGTCCCCGATGTGATTAGAGAGATCCCATGACCCTCAGGATGTCCCCAAGATGGTTTCTGGGATGATGACCGCCACCCTCAACCCATCCCAAGAGGGTTTTAGGGAGGTGCCACCTCCCCTGGGATGTCCCCAAGCTGTCTTTGGGAAGATGCCACCACCTTCAGGATGTCCCCAAGATGCTTGGGGAGGTGCCACCACCCTCAGGATGCCCCCAAAATATTTTTTAGGCCACGCCACCACCCCTGGGACCCCCCCCAACCCATCTTTAAGCAGCCACCACCACCCCCAACCCCTCCCAAGCTAACTCGGGGCGCTGCCACCCCACGCGGGGGGCACCCCGTAACCCCCATCGGTGACCCCCTCGTCCCCTCCGCAGCCCCCCCCGGCCGTCGGATGCCATCTTCGCGGCGCTGCGGGAGCTGGCGGGGCCGGGGGGGCGCAGCCTGCGCCTGGCCGAGGCTTTGCCCCGGTGCTTGGCCAAGGGCTTCACCCCCGCCCAGGTCCAGGAGGCGTTGGAGGAGTACGAGGAGCTCAACGTGCTGCAGGTCAACGCCGCCCGCACCCGCGTCACCTTCGTCTGAGGGGGGGGCTTGGGGGGGGCGGGGTTGGGGTGGGGAGGGCTCCAGGGGTCTTCAGGGGTCTTCAGGGGGTCTTCAGGGGGTGATGGGGAGGGGCTGGGGGAGCTCCTGGGGGAGCGGGGTCAACCCAACGGCGTCTTCTTGGGGTTGGAGGAGGTCCTATTGGATCGCCAAGGGGTGTGGGGGTGATTGGGGACGTCCTGTGGTGTCTTTTTGGGGTTATAAGGTGTCCCGTGGCATTTCTGGGGTCATGAGATGTCCCATGGTGTCTTTTTGGGGTCGTGGGAGGTCCCATGGGGTCACCGGAGGGTGTGGGGACACTTGGGGACACCCCAACGGCGTCTTCATGGGGTCATGAGATGTCCCATGGCATTTTTGGGGGGTCATGAGATGTCCCATGGTGTGTTTTTGGGGTCACGGGGGTCCCATGGCGTGTTTTTGGGGTCATGAGATGTCCCCTGTGATTTTGGGGTCGTGGGAGGTCCCATGGGATCACCAGAGGGTGTGGGGACACTTGGGGACACCCCAACAGCATCTTCATGGGGTCATGGGGGTCCCATGGCACTTTGGGGGGTCATGAGATGTCCCATGGTGTGTTTTTGGGGTCATTAGATGTCCCATTGGATTTTTTGGGGTTGGAGGAGGTCCCATGGGATCACCAGGTGCCATGGGGCCAATTGGGGACCCCTCCACCCCCTCCCCTTTGCCCCCAGTTTCCTGTTCTCTGTTTTTTAACCAATAAACTGCTTTTTTAGGGCTGGTTTTGACACCGGGGGTGCTGCTTCTTCCTTCCTGTGCCCCCCTGTTGAGTGTCCCCCATTGGGTGCCCCCCCCTTGAGCGTCCCATCGTTGGGTGCCCCCCCCCTATGGTATTTTCCCAATTGGGTGCCCCCCCCTTAAGTGTCCCATCGTTGGGTGCCCCCCCCATTGGATGCTCCCCCATTTTATGTGCCCCCCCCATTGATATTCCCCCATTGGGTGCCCCCCCTTTGAGTGTCCCATCATTGAGTGCTCTCCCATTGGGTGCCCCCCTCGTTGGGTACCCCCATTTTTGTCCTCCCCCCACTGGATGCCCCCCATTGATATTCCCCCTTGGCTGCCTTCCCCCCCATTGGTATTTCCCCCATTGGGTGCTCTCCCATTGGGTGCCCCCCCCCTTGAGTGTCCCATCATTGGGTGCCCCCCTCTTGGGTGCCCCCCCCCTTGAGTGTCCCATCGTTGGGTGCCCCCCCCCCTTGAGTGTCCCATCGTTGGGTGCCCCCCCCTTGAGTGTCCCATCATTGGGTGCCCCCCCCATTGGTATTTCCCTAATTGGGTGCCCCCCATTGGGTGCTCCCCCCCATTGGGTGCCCACCTTTGGCGTCCCCCCTATTGGGTGCTCTCCCATTGGGCGCCCCCCCGCCCCATGCATCACACCAGCCAGCCTCGTGCCCTCTCCCAACGTTGCCTTTATTTTTTTTTT
Source organism: Aythya baeri (assembly GCA_026413565.1). Taxonomy (NCBI): domain Eukaryota; kingdom Metazoa; phylum Chordata; class Aves; order Anseriformes; family Anatidae; genus Aythya; species Aythya baeri. Next base: position 438,655 of record JAKRSJ010000102.1, on the reverse strand, counting down.
TTTTTGGGGGGGGGGGGGCCCTAAAAGAAGAGCCCCCGCATGCGGCGCCCGATGCCCTGGCGGTCGTAGAGGACGTTGAACTTGTTGACGAACTGGTTCATGGTGTTGCAGGTCTTGGTGATGGTGCCCAGGTAGGCCATCAGCCCCACGTCGTTGCATTGCTGGGGGGAAATGGGGTGTCGGGGGGGCGCTTATGGGGCCGCCGGGACTATTTATGGGGTCGTCGAGACCTCTTGGGTACCGCTGACCCGTCCTATGGGGCTGCAAATGCTGCTTATGGGGCCACCAAGCCCCGTTATGGGGCCACCAAGGCCTCTAGGGTATCACCAGCAGCTTTTATGGGGTCACTATGACCTTATGGGGCCATCAAGGCCTTTTATGGGGCCACCAAGGCCTCTAGGGTGCCACCACCAGCTTTTATGGGGTCACTATGACCTTATGGGGCCACCAACCCTTCTCAGGGGGCCACCCAGACCTCATGGGTACCACCAGCTCCTCTTACGGGGCCACCAACACTTTTTATGGGGCCACCAAGATCTCTTGGGTGCCACCAAGACCTCTTACAGGGCCACCAAGGCCTCTAGGGTACCACTGACAACTTTTATGGGGTCACCATGACCTTATGGGGCCACCAAGACCTCTTGCATACCACCATTATCTCTTATGGGGCCACCAAAGCCTCTTGGGTACCACCAACTCCTCTTATGGGGCCACCAATACTTCTTATGGGGTCACTATGACCTTATAGGATCATCAAGACCTCTTGGGTACCACCAACCCTCTTTATAGGGACACCAAGATCCCTTATTGGTGCCACCAACTCCTCTTATGGGGCCACCAAGACCTTTTATGGGGTCACCATAACCTTATGGGGCCACCAAGGCCTCTTGGGTACCACTGACTCCTCTTATGGGGCCACCAACCCCCATTATGGGGCCACCAAGACTTCTTGGGTACCAACTCCTCTTATGGGGCCACCAACACCTTTTATGGGGTCACTATGCCCTTACGGGGCCACCAAGACCTCTTGGGTACCACCAACCCCCTTTATGGGGCCACCACCACCTCTTGTGATCCCCCGGCCCTTTTGGGGTCTCCCCAGCCCCTTTAGGGCCCCCCCGGCCCTTTTGGGGTCTCCCCAGCCCCTTTTGGGGTCCCCGCTCACGTCGTAGAAGTCGGTCTTGAACTTGTCGGTGCTGAGCACGGGCAGGCAGTGGCACAGGGCGCAGGCCTCCCGCAGGATCTCGTGGTTGAAGGGCACGGCGCCTGCGGGGGGCGGAGGGACGGGGTTTTGGGGACACCCCCGGGGACCCCCGGCCCCCCCAAGGGGCACCCCAGGTTCTTTGGGGACAAGCCGAGCTCCTCTGGGGACAAGAAGTTCCTTGGGGACACCTCAAATTCTTTGGGTATATCCCAAAGCTCTCAAGGGATACCCAGGCCCTTGGGGACAACCCAAGTTTTTTGGGGGACAATCCTAGCTCCTTTGGGGACACCAGGTCCCTCGGGGACAGCTCAAGTTCTTTGGGGACAACCCAACTTCCTTAGGGGACACCCAAATCCCTTGGGGCCATCCCGATCCCTTGGGGACCCCCAGGTCCCTTGGGACCACCTGAATCCCTTGGGGACATCCCAAGTTCCTTAGGGCCACCCCCAACCCCCTGGGGACCTTGGGATCCCTTGGGGACCCCCGGGTCCCTCGGGGCCACCCCAAAGTCCCTTATGGCCACCCCAATCCCTCGGGGCCACCCCAATCCCTTGGGGACACCCCAAAGTCCCTTATGGCCACCCTAATCCCTCAGGAACACCCGGATCCCTCGGGGTCACCCCAATCCCTTGGGGCCACCCCGGTCCCTCGGGGCCACCCCAATCCCTTGGGGACACTCGGGTCCCTCGGGGCCACCCCAAACCCCTGGGGGCCCCCCCCATGTCCCTCGGGGTCCCCCCCCGGGTGCCACTCACCGGCCTCGGCGGCGCGCACGTACTCCAGGATGAGGCGCACGCGGCTGTGCAGCATCTTGATGGCGCTGTGCTGCGCGATCAGGTGCTCGGCCACTGCGGGGGGGACACCGTGTCACCACGTCACCGTGTCACCACGTCACCGTGTCACCACGTCACCACGTTACAGTGTCACCGTGTCCCCATCTCACTGCGTCACAGTCTCACCGTGTCACCATGGCATAGTGTCACCATGTCACAGTGTCACTATGTCACCACGTTACAGTGTCACCGTGTCACTGCGTCACAGTCTCACAGTGTCACCGCGTCACCATGTCACAGTGTCACTATGTCACCATGTTACAGTGTCACTGTGTCACCACGTTACAGTGTCACTGCATCACTATGTCACCGTGTCACCGCATTAGTGTCACCTCGATACCATGTCACTATGTCACCATGTCACTGCATTAGTGTTACCATGTCACCGTGTCACTGTGTCACCATGTTACAGTGTCACCGTGTCACAGTGTCACCACATTACACTGTCACTGTGTCACTATGTCACTGTGTCACTATGTTACAGTGTCACCTTGACATTGTGTCACCATGTCACAGTGTCACCATGTCCCCATCTCACTGCGTCACAGTCTCACCGTGTCACTGTGTCACCGTGTCACTATGTCACCACGTCACCCCATTACAGTGTCACCTCAACACCATGTCACCACGTCACTGTATCACTATGTCACCATGTTACACTGTCACCCTATCACTGTGTCATGATGTCACCGTGTCACCCGTCACCATATTACAGTGTCATGGTGTCGCTGTGTCACCACACCACAGTGTGACGGTGTCACCCATCACCCTGTCACCATATTGTGTCACCATGTCACCCCGTCACTGTCACCATGTCACCCTGTCACTATGTCACCGTGTCACATCGCTGTCACCCATCACCCTGTCACTGTGTCACCATGTCACCCCATCACTGTCACCATGTCACCCTGTCACTATGTCACCGTGTCACGTCACTGTCACCCATCACCCTGTCACTGTGTCACCATGTTACCCTGTCACTATGTAACAGTGTCACCATGTCACAGTGTCACTATGTCACCGCATCAAGTCACCATCTTACAGTGTCACCGTGTCACTATGTCATGGTGTCACCTCACCACGGTGTCACGGTGTCACGATGTCACTGTATTGTGTCACCGTGTAACCATGTCACCACGTTGCACTGTAACCATGTCACCGTCACGTTACACTGCCACTGTGTCACCGTGTCACTGTATTGTGTCAAATTAGTGTCACCACGTTACTGTGTCACCGTGTCACAGTGTCACTATGTCACAGCATCACATGTCACCATGTTACAGTGTCACTGTGTCACATCACTGTCACTGTGTCACCCTGTCACTATGTCACAGTGTCACCATGTCACCCTACTGTGTCACCATGTCACCACGTTAGTGTCACCATGTCACCGTGCCACCACGTTACAGTGTCACCATGTCACCGCACCACAGTGTCACGGTGTCACCCTGTCACCATGTGACCACGTCACCGTGTCACGGTGTCAACCCACCTCCCTGTAGCACGTCACCGTGTCCCCGTGTCAACGCCCCCCCACATCACCGTGTCCCCACTCCCCCCCCCATGTCCCTGACGCCCCCCTTGTCCCCCCCACCCCCTTTGTTCCCCCCATGTCCCTGACACCCCCTTGTCCCCCATATCCTTGTCCCTACCCCCCATGTCCCCAATGCCCCCCTCGCCCCTCCCATGTCCCCAACACCCCTGCCCCCCAATACCCCTAACGCCCCCCCACGTCCCTAATTCCCCCCAGACACCTCCCATGTCCCCCCATATCCCCACCCCTCACCCCCTCCCCGTGTCCCCTATGCCCCCCTCGCCCTCCCCGTGCCCCCCTCCCCATGACCCCCGTGACCCCCCTCACCGGTGGAGTTCTCCCCGCTGCCCGTGGCCGTCATCCTGGCCACGTGGTCGACCCCGATGCGCTCGGCCTCCTCGGTGGCCAGGGTGTAGGGCAGCTCCGCGAACAGCATGGTGGCCTGGGGGGGCACAGGGGGCTATTTTTTAGGGGGGCACGGCCACGCACACACCCCCCACGGCACCCCCCAGCCCCATGCTTTGCCCCCCACCCAGCCCCATGAGCCATTTTGGGCCCCGGACCCTATTTTTTTACAGTCCGCACGTGGCCCCATTTAACCCCCCCAGCCCCATTTAACCCCCCAGCCTCATTTGCCCCCCAAGCCCCATTTGACCCCCCCAAGCCCCATTTCCCCCCCGAGCCCCATTTGTCCCCCTATTTACCCCCCCAGTCCCATTTGCCCCCCCGTCCCCATATACCCCCCAGCCCCATTTAACCCCTCAGCCCCCTTTGTCCCCCCCCCGAGCCCCATTTGCCCCCCAACCCCATTTGCCCCCTGAGCCCCATTAGCCCCACCCAAGCCCCATTTGCCCCCCTATTTACCCCCCACCCCCATTTTACCCCCCAGCCCCCTTGGTCCCCCCGAGCCCCATTTATCCCCCCAGCCCCATTTCCCCCCCGAGCCCTATTTCCCCCCACCAAGCCCCATTTACCCCCCCAAGCCCCATTTGACACCCCCCCAAGCCCCATTTCCCCCCCGTGCCCCCTTTGCCCCCCCCCCATTCCCATTTGCCCCCCCCCCCAACCCAAATTACCTACCCGTTAATGATGTCGATCACGGACTCAAAGACGCTAACAGGCAACTGGGGGGGGAAAATTACTTAGGGGGGGGGGGAATAATTTACAGGGGGGGGTCTCAGAAGCCCCCCCCCCCCAAAAAAAATCCCCCCAGGCCCCCCCAAAACTCACGTCCGTGTGCTTGGTCATGGGGTTCAGCTTGAGGAAGAGGGGGCTCTCGATGATCTCACACACCTTGGGGGGGGGGGCAGAGCATTTTGGGGGGGTTCAGTAATTTTTTTGGGGGGGTCCCCTGGTTCTGCCCCCCCCCAAAAAAACCCACCTGCTTGTGGACGTGGATGTCGGAGGGGTCGGGGGGGCCGCCGGTCGTGTACCAGCCCAGGAACTCCAGTTCCTTGAAGACCTGCTTAACTGGGAGCAGTGGGATGTGCTGGAGGGGGGGGGACATGGGGTAGGGACCCCCCCCCCCGGCCCTAAATGCCCCCCCCCGGCCCTAAATCTGCTCCCCCTCCCCAAAGACCCTCAGGGGTGACCCTGAGCTTCCCCCAGGAGGCCCAGGTTCATCTTGGGACCCCCAACCCCCCCCGGGACCCCTTTTGCCCCCTCTGCCCCCCCCAGGACCCCCCAAGCCCCCCCAGACCCCTCTGGGACCCCCAGATTGCCCCGTACTCATCCCAGGACCCCCGGACCCCCAGCCCCCCCATAACCCATCTGAGGACCCCCCAGGACCCCCGTACCCACCTCAGGCCCCCCCCAGGCTGCCCCCCAGCCCCCTTTACCCACCCCAGGCCCCTAGTACCCCCCCATAACCCATCTCAGGACCCCCATACCCACCTCAGGACCCCCCCAGGACCCCCGTACCCCTCTCAGGCCCCCCCAATGCCCCCCAGCCCCCCCATAACCACCTCAGCCCCCCAAGGACTCTCCAGCTCCCCCATACCCACCTCAGGACCCCCGTACCCACTCCAGCACCCCCCAGCCCCCCCATATCCACCTCACAACCCCCCAGCCCCCCCCAGCCCCCCTTTACCCACCCCAGGCCCCTAGTACCCCCCATAACCCATCTCAGGACCCCCGTACCCACCCCAGGACCCCCCCAGCACCCCCATACCCCTTTCATCCCCCCTTAGGACCCCCCAGCCCCCCCATATCCACCTCACGACCCCCCCAGGCCCCCCCAGCCCCCTTTACCCACCCCAGGCCCCTAGTACCCCCAATAACCCATCTCAGGACCCCCCCACAACCCCCGTACCCACCCCAGGACCCCCCAGCACCCCCATACCCCTCTCATCCCCCCTTAGGACCCTCCCCAGCCCCCCCATACCCATCTCTGACCCCTCCAGCCCCCCCAGCCCCCCCCAGCCCCCTTTACCCACCCCAGGCCCCTAGTACCCCCCAATAACCCATCTCAGGACCCCCCTCAACCCCCGTACCCACCTCAGGACCCCCCAGGCCCCCCAGCTCCACCATACCCATCTCTGACCCCCCAGACCCATCTCTGACCCCTCCAGCCCCCCCCCCAGGCCCCCCCTCCAGCCCCCTTTACCCACCCCAGTCCCCTAGTACCCCCCAATAACCCATCTCAGGACCCCCGTACCCACCCCAGGACCCCCCAGAACCCCCATACCCCTCTCAGCCCCCCTTAGGACCCCCCAGGCCCCCCATATCCACCTCACGACCCCCCAGGCCCCCCCCAGCCCCCCTTTACCCACCCCAGGCCCCTAGTACCCCCCATAACCCATCTCAGGACCCCCGTACCCCTCTCAGGACCCCCCCAGGCCCCCCAGCTCCACCATACCCATCTCTGACCCCCCAGACCCATCTCTGACCCCCCCTAGGCCCCCCCCCAGCCCCCTTTACCCACCCCAGTCCCCTAGTACCCCCCAATAACCCATCTCAGAACCCCCGTACCCACCCCAGGACCCCCCAGCACCCCCGTACCCCTCTCAGCCCCCCTTAGGACCCTCCCCAGCCCCCCAGACCCATCTCTGACCCCTCCAGCCCCCCCAGCCCCCCCAGCCCCCCCAGCCCCCTTTACCCACCCCAGTCCCCTAGTACCCCCCAATAACCCATCTCAGGACCCCCGTACCCCTCTCAGGACCCCCCAGGCCCCCCCAGCTCCACCATACCCATCTCTGACCCCCCCAGACCCATCTCTGACCCCTCCAGCCCCCCCCAGCCCCCCCCAGCCCCCTTTACCCACCCCAGGCCCCTAGTACCCCCAATAACCCATCTCAGGACCCCCGTACCCACCCCAGGACCCCTCAGCACCCCCATACCCCTCTCAGCCCCCTTAGGACCCTCCCCAGCCCCCGTGCCCCCGTGCCCCCCGCTCACACTGCTCCTCCTTGGTGTAGTAGTACTCCTTGTCGACCAGCACGTGCCCGTCCACCGCGTGCGCCAGCAGCTCGAAGGAGTTCATCACCTCGATGTTGCGCCCCTCCTGCCGCCCGATCAGCGCCCCGATAACTGGGGGGGGGGCTTCACATCACCCGGGGGGGGTTTGTCACCCCGGGGGGGGGCGTTGTTACCCATGGGGAGGGGGTTGTTAGCTTTAGGGGGGATGGGGAGCCCTCCAAGAGTTGTTGTCTGCACCCAGTATCGTGCTGGGGGTGTGGGGGGGGGTGCACTGGGAGCTCCTTGGGGGCAGTGGGGACAGGCTTGGGGACACCGGGAGCCCCCCCTGGGGACACCGGGACCCCCCCTTGGGGTCATTGGGAGCCCCCCCTGGGGATACTGGGGGGTACTGGGAGGTACTGGGATGCACTGGGGGGTACTGGGGGATACTGGGAGCCCTGTGGGGGCACCATATCCAGTCTAGGGCCCTATAGGGGGACACTGGGAGCCCCCCTTGGGGACACTGAGAGCCTCTCCTGGGATACTGGGGGGACTGGGAGCAACTGGGGAGCACTGGGATCCCCCTTAGGGACACCATGTCCAGTCTACGGCCCTATAGGGGGGCACTGGGACCCCCCTGGGGACACTGGGGACAGGCTTGGGGACACCAGGACCCCCTCTTGGGGACACTGAGAGCCCCCCCCGGAGATACTGGGAGGTACTGGGAGGTACTGGGGAGATACTGGGAGGTACTGTGAGGGGTACTGGGACCCCCCCTTGGGGGGACACCACAGGTTGGGTCCCTATGGGGGGCACTGAGACCCTACTGGGGACAACCTGGGGTAACTGGGGAGTACTGGGAAGAACTAGGGGGTACTGGAGGGATACTGGTGGGATACTGGGGAGAATACTGGGAGCTACTGGGGTCACTGGGGAGGTACTGGGAGCAACTGGGGGGTACTGGGGCCCCCTTGGGGGGTCACCACAGGGCCAATGGGGGTGGTCCCTATGGGTTGGGGCCCCATGGAGGGGCACCAGGACCCCACTGGGGGCAACTGGGAGGTACTGGGAGCAACTGGGGGGTGCTGGGGTGGGTATTGGGAACAACTGGAGGGTACTGGGAGCAACTGGGAGGTACTGGGGGGGTACTGGGACCCCACCTTGGGGGGGACACCACAGGTTGGGGCCCTATGGGGGGCACTGAGACCCTACTGGGGACAACCTGGGGTAACTGGGGAGTACTGGGAAGAACTAAGGGGTACTGGGGGGACACTGGGGGGATACTGGGGGGCACTGGGGAGATACTGGGAGGTACTGGGGGGGGGGTACTGGGACCTCCCCCTTGGGGGTCCCCATGGGTCAGGGCCCTATAGGGGGGCATTGGGACCCCATTGGGGACGCTGTGGGGTCGGGGGTTTAGGGGAGATTTTTGGGGTATTTTGGGGTGTTTTTGGGATTTTTTTTTTTTTTTTTTTTTTTTTTTTGGGGGGGGGGTCCCCACGTACCTTGGCCCGGGCGCCCCTCCTGGGAGCGCATGCGGATCCAGTGGTCGGAGATGTTGAGGATGACGAGGGGGTGCAGGGCCACCGAGACGCTGCCCGTCACCCCCCCCGCCATCACCGAGGGGGCTGCAGGGGGCGGGGCACAGCGTCAGGGGGCGGGGCTTAGCGAGAGGGGGCGGGGCTACCGGAGAGGGGGCGGGGCTAGGGGAGAGGGGCGGGGCTAAAGGCAGGGGGAGGGGGTATGGGGGTGAGGGGTGGGAGGGGGAAAGGGGTGAGGATGGGGGCAAGGGGAGGGGGCGTGGCCTGGGAGGGGGCGTGGTCAATGGAATGGGTGTGGTCATTGGAAGGGGTGTGGTCAGTGGAAGGGGGCGTGGCCTAAGTGGGCGTGGTCAAGGGAGGTAGGGCAGGGGTGTGGGCACTGGGAGGGGGTGTGGTCTGGAGGGGGCGTGGCCATAATCTGAGGGCGTGGTCTGGGGAAAGGGGGTGTGGCCACGAAAAGGGGTGGGGCCAGGAATCGGGGGCGTGGTCAAGAAATAGGGGGTGGGGCCAAAGGATGTGGAAGAGGCTGGGGGTGTGGTCAATGGGGGCGTGGCCATGTGTTGGGGGCGTGGCTTGGGGTAAAGGCCAGGGTCGGGGCTTGGTGAAGGGGGCGTGGCCGTGGGCTGTGGGCGTGGCCAAGGGGCAGGGCACAGCCCGGGGGCGTGGCCCGAGGACGGTGTGGGCGTGGCGAACCCCCCAGGGGGCGGAGCAACACCCACAATGGGCGGGGCAACGCCACGTGGGCGGGGCCAAACTGGGAGGGGCGGAGCGAACGGCGGCAAGGGGGCGGGGCCCGGAGGGGTTTAACCCCGAGGGGAGGGGGGGCCCTTCCCGGGTGGGCGTGGCCTACCCGGAGAGGGGCGTGGCCAGGGCGAGGAGGGGGCGTGGCTATGGGCCGAGGGGGCGTGGCCTGTACCTGCGGCGTCCACCTCCATGCCGCCCGCCCCGTTGCTCCCGGCCGCCGCGGCCGAGGCGCCGGCCGCCGCCGCCATCTTGGCTCCGTCCGCGCATGCGCGGGTGAGGGGATAGGGCGGAAGGGAGCGGGCGGGGCCACCTCGCGCATGCGCGGGAGGGGAAGAGGACGGGCGCTTGCGCGGTGGGGGGGGGCGTTGTAATTGGGGGTGGGGCTGGAATTAATGGGGGTGGGGGAGAAAAGGGGGGAATTGGGGCGGGGGGTAAATAAGGGGGTGGGGACCGTGGGGGGCACCAGGGGGAGGGTCACTATGGGGGGGACAAAATAATGGAGATTTGGGGAGGAATTGGGGCGGGGGGGGGCAAATAAGGGGGGTGGGGGGTAAAAGGGGGAGAATTGGGGTGGGGGGCAAATAATGGGGGTGGGGGGGAGGGGGTCACAAGGGGGAGGGCCAATTGGGATGGGGGCCAAATACTGGGGGTGGGGGGTCATAAAAATGGGGGGCACTGGGGGGGGGGGCACAATAATGGGGATGGGGGGAAAATGGGGAGAACTGGGGCAGGGGGCAAATAGGGAGGGTGGGGGGAAATAATAGGGGTGGGGGCTCATAAAAATGGGGGGCACTGGGGGGGCACAATAATGGGGATGGGGGGACAAGAAGGGGATAGGGGGGCACAGGCCAGGCCAGGACCCCCTCCCCCAACCCCTCCCAATCCAAATTCCCCCCAACCCCAAATCCCCCCAAAAAATAATAATAAAAAAACCGAGGCCGGTTTGGGGTCAAAACAGGTTTTTTATTGCCCCCCCACGGCGGGGGGGGGGCCGGCCGTGGCCGCCAGCAGCCGCAGGGGCACCAGGAAGAGGTTGAGGGGGCAGAGCCCCAGCGCCTCCCAGGTTGGGGTGGGGGGTGGCAGGGGGTCTTGACCTTGTGGCCCCCCTGCCCCCACGGTGCCCCCCCGGGGGCGGTGAGGGCGCTGTAGGCGGCTCGCAGGTGGTGCTGGAGGGGGCGCGGGGCAGGGCCCCCAGGGCGGGGGCAGCGAGGCCAGCAGGGCCAGCAGCACCGCGGCTTCTTTGGGGGGGGCACACAGGTTGGGGGGGTCACTTGGGGCACAGGGACCCCCCGAGTGCCCCCCCCCCATGTTTCCTGAGCCCCATCCCACACCCCTTTTTTTTGACCCCCTCCATGTCCCCTGACCCCCCAACCTCCTCCTGCCCCCCCATCCCCTGGACCCCCGCGCACCCAATTTATGCCCCCCAATCCCTTCCTGGCCCCCCCGCCATGTCCCATTTTTTGCCCCCCATGACCCCTGACCCCCATGACCCCTGACCCCCCCCATGTCCACTGACCCCCCAATCCCTCCCCCAACCTGTCCTGTGCCCCCCAAATCCCCTGGACCCCCCCCCAATTCCTGCCCCCGCCATGCCCCCCAATCCCCTGGATCCCCCCAATCCCTCCTGCCCCCCCAATTCCCCATCCCGTGACCCCCAATCCCCTCCCCTCCCCCCTACCCCCTGCCCCCCCATCCCATGCTTCCCCCCAAACACCCCCCCCCAACCCCTTCCTGACCCCCCCATCCCCTGGATCCCCCCATCCCCCCTCCTGCCCCCCATCCCATACCCAGCCCCCCAATTGCCCCCCCCCCCACCCCCGTGACCCCCCTCACCTCCGGGGGCAGCTCGGGGCATCCCCCCTCGCCAGCCGGGCCAGGAAGCCGTAAAGCCGCCCAAAATCCCCCCCCAGCTCCCCCCCCCGGAGGTTTCGCGGCTCCGTGCCCGCGATGGTCAACGCCTGGGGGGGGGGACGCATGGCTTCAGACCCCCCCCCTCAAAATCCCCCTCTTTGACCCCCAAAATTCCCCGTTTTGACCCCAAAATCCATGGCTTGGACCCCAAAACCACCCCCGGCCCTAAAATTCTTTGTCCTAAAATTTAGCCGCCCCCCCACACTTTACCCCCACGTTTAACACCCCCCCATTTTACCCCCAACCCCCCCATTTTACCCCCACCCCCCAATTTTCCTCCCACCCCCCATTTAACCCCATTTTACCCCCAACCCCCCATTTTACCCCCCTACCCCCTCATTTCCCCCCCACCCCCCATTTAACCCCCCTTTAATCCCCAACCCCCCATTTTACCCCCAACCCCGCATTTCACCCCCAACCCCCCATTTCCCCCACCCCCTAATTTACACCCCCCAATCCACCCCCAACCCCCCATCCACCCCCACCCCCCATTTACCCCCCCCAAAAAAATTCCCCCCCCCATTAATTTTTTACCCCCCCCCACCTGCGAAAACGCCGCCGCCGCCGCCTCCTCCACCCCCTCCGCCAGCGTCTGCGCCAGCTCCAGCCACACCTAGAGGGGGGGGGGACGGAAAAACCCACAAATATGACCCCCCCGCGTCCCCCCCCCACCCAAAAAAAAATAATTTGGGGTGGGGGGGGGCTCACCTCGATGGGGGCGCGGAGGCGGCGCTGCTCCTGCAGGCAGGCTCGGTGCTGGGTGCCCACGGCCTCGCGCGCCGCCCGCCCCCGCAGCCGCGACACCAGGCGGAGAATCTGGGGGGGGGGGCACAAAAAAATTAGGGGACCCCCCCTAAAATATTCCACACCCCCCCCCTTCAATATCCCATAGCCCCCCCCCCTAAAAAAAAATATCCCGTAGTTACAGCCCCCGGCAGCTGCCGCCACCCCCACCCTGACCCACTGGTATGGGGGGCCCCTCCATTGCCCCCCCACCCCGTTGCCCCCCCCCGTGTACCCCCAGACCCCCCATTGCCCCCCATCCCCACGCACCCCCTCATGGCCCCCCTGTGTACCCCCAGCCCCTCCCCATGTACCCCAAGAGCCCCCCCCCCCAATTAACCCCCCCATCCCCATGTGCCCCCCCCATTGCCACCCCCCCCCCATTTACACAGGACCCCCCCAAGCCCCCTCCCCCGAATAACTGGAAACCCAGGACCCCCCCCCCAAAAAAAAGAACTGTGGACCCAGGACCTCTTCCAACCCCCCAACCAAGGACCCCCCAGGTCGTTAAGGACCCCCCAGCCACTAAGATGCCCCCCCGGATACTAGGACCCCCCCAAGTCATTAAGGACACTCCTTGGGACCCCCAAGCCCCCCCGAATATTAAGGACTCCCCCCAGGGATATTAAGACCCTCCCGTCCAGATTTTAACCCCCCCGGGCATTTTAAGACCCCCCCAGGGCTATTAAGCCCCCGCCACACAAATTTTAACCCCCTCCCCCCAAAAAAAAAATTAACCCCCCGGACATTTTAACCCCCCGGGCCATTAAGCCCCCCAGCATTTTAAGCCCCCAAAAAAATTAACCCCCCCCTCGGGCATTTTAAGGCCCCCGGTCCATTAAGCGCCCCCAGCATTTTAAGCCCCCCCAAAAAATTTTAACCCCCTCCGTGCTTTTTAAGGCCCCCCGGTCCATTAAGCCCCCCAGCATTTTAAGCCCCCCCAAAAAATTTAAGCCCTCCCCGGACATTTTAAGCCCCCCCCCGGGCCATTAACCCCCCAAAAAATTTAACCCCCTACCCGGGCCATTAAGCCCCCAGCATTTTAAGCCCCCCAAAAAAATTTTAATCCCCCCTCATGCATTTTAAGGCCCCCCCGAGCCATTAAGCCCCCCAGCATTTTAAGCCCCCCCCCAAAAATTTAACCCCCCCTCGGGCATTTTAACCCCCCCTCCGGGCCATTAACCCCTTCTCCCCCGGGACTTGAAGCCCCCCGGCATTTTAACCCCCCCAAAAAAAATTTAACTCCCCCCGGTCCATTAAGCCCCCCAGCATTTTAAGCCCCCCCCCAAAAAATTTAAACCCCCCGGACATTTTAACCCCCCCCCCCGGGCCATTAAGCCCCCCAGCATTTTAAGCCCCCCCAAAAAATTTAAACCCCCCGGACATTTTAACCCCCCCCGGGCCATTAAGCCCCCTACAGCATTTTAAGCCCCCCCAAAAAATTTAACCCCCCTCGTGCATTTTAAGGCGCCCCCGGGCCATTAAGCCCCCCAGCATTTTAAGCCCCCCAAAAAAAATTTAACTTCCCCCCCCGGGCCATTAAGCCCCCTCCCAGCATTTTAAGCCCCCCCCCACATATTTTAACCCCCCCCCGGGCCCACCGCGGCCGCGGTCCTGCGGGGCCGGCGGTCCCGCAGCGGCCGGGCCTGGAGCTGGGGGAGGCCGAGCGCGGCCTGGGCCCGCAGCGCCGCCAGCAGCGAGCGCTTCTCCCGCAGCGACCAGGCCGCGGCTCGGGGCCTCCCCCCCGGGGCCTCCGCGAACCGGGCCGGGACCAGGCGGGGCCTCGGGGGAGGCTTCATGGCGCCGGGAGATGGCGTCAGAGCGACGAAATGGGGGGAGAAAAGGGGAAAATGGGAAAACGGGGGGGGGGGGGGGGAATGGTCCGCCCAGGATGTGGTTCGGACAGCAGGTCTACCCAGGTGGGAGATGGGAGTTGTGGTTTGGACAGCAGGTCTACCCAGATGAGAGATGTTTCGGACTGCAGGTCTACCCAAATGGTAGATGGTTCGGACAGCAGGTCTACCCAGATGGGAGACGTTAGGACAGCAGGTCTACCCAGATGGGAGACGTTAGGACAGCAGGTCTACCCAGGTGGGAGACGTTAGGACAGCAGGTCTACCCAGATGGTAGCTGGGAAGTGTAGTTCGGACAGCAGGTCTAGCCAGGTGGTGGCTATGGTTCGGACAGCAGGTCTACCCAGGGCTTGCGATGGGAAGCTTGATTCGGGGTGTAATGAGGGTTAGGGTTAGTATCCCGAGGGGGGGGGGATTGGGGGAGGAGAAGGGAGGGTCCTTAATGGCTTGGGGGGGTCTTAATGGTTATGGGGGATCCTTAATTAGGGCTAAGGGTTAGAGAGAGAGAAGGCGCAGAGTCCTGTTGCGGGTGGGATTATCTAACTCCGCAACTCTGGAGCGCGAGCCGAGCTCTCAGCACTCTCTCCCACAGCCTACTGTCATGCTGCTCCGCAAAGGAGCCCCACGGGAGGAGAGGGCCACCCTCAAGTGAGGTTTTGCAAATGGTGCTGGCAGCGCCTCGGGTCTCCCCTCTGGTTGCGGTCCCTCATGGCAGCATGTGGCAATCCCAGCCCTGACTGCCAAGAGCTGGGTACATCTCCGCGTGCCCCTAGAGGAGAGCTGAGCCGTGGGAGCGTTGGCATGGGGCACCCTGGCCCAAATCGGCCATCCGGGCAGTGTCAGGACCTGCCTGTGAGGAGGGCTGGCTGTGGGGAGGATCAGGATCAGGAAGGGCCCGGGCCTGTGTGTGGCTGTGGCACAGCCACTTTGAACAGGGGGGGTCTCGGCTGAGCGCTGGGCAGGGTCAGTGGCGCGCTCACAGCCCTCCTGTCTGCTCGTGCTGTGCTGCTCCCCAGCTCCCTTCCCCTGCGTTCCCTGCATGGCGGGCACAGTCTGGCTGACCCCCAGCACCGAGGACCCTCAGGGGTACTTCTCCAGCCAAGGCCTGCTGCGGGTCCCTGGGGATTGCTGTACAGAAGAGCCGGACTGCTGGGCTGTCTTATTGGATATTTATTGAGGGTGCAGCCCGGGGCTCAGTAATTGCCCCAGGCTGCACCCCGGGGGGGCGTCCCCCAGCCCTTGAAGGAGGGTGGGGGGGGTCGTGGGGGCGGTGCCCGTGTCCTTGAGGACTGGGGGGCGCTGGGCCGGTCGCGTGCCTTCCATTCTGTTTGTGCCGGGCGTGGGGGCCGCGGGGGCTGCGGGGGCCGCAGAGGCCGGGCTGGTGGCAGGCGCGCCGGGCTTTCAGGCACTGCTGGTGGCCGCTGGCGTCGGGCCTGGCTCTCAGGCCTAGCACGGTGCTCTGGCCTCCTGGACGGGCTCAAGGAGCGGCCACGGCTGTCGCTCTGGGCTGCCTGGGCTGCGGCGAGGCGCCTGCGGGGACAGGAATTGCTGAGGCCGTGCTGCGGCTGCGGTGCCAGGCGGGCGCGAGGCAGCGGGGTGCAGGCACGCGGCTGTCCGTGAGCTGCGGGCACGCAGTGCTCTGTGCAGAATTTGGGACAAGCCGTGCCCTCGATGGGACTCGCATCCCCTCCACAAGCTCGTCTCCTCCCCAGCGCCTCGCCGGCCATCCTCACCTGCCTGCTCTGCACGTGCTGTCCCAGGAAGAAGAGCAGGGGTGCAAAGCTGGGCTCAGCATGGCCAGGCCCCAAAAGCCACCGTCTGCCCTTCCCCAGAGCGCCTGGCAAGGACCAGCACTCAGCTCCCTGCCTGGCCCTGGCCCTGGCCCTGGCCCTGGCCCTGGCCCTGGCCCTGGCCCAACAAGGCGGCAGCCTCGGCTCACTGTTGGGTGAGGTGCTGCCCATCCGCTCTTTGGGATGTGGAATTAAACACACAAGCCCTGTCTGTGCTGCAGACACGCACGCTGGCAGCGCTCAGGTGCGGCTGTGACACACTGACTGCCCCTCTCCAAGGCAAAGAATTTGGCAGGAGGAGAGGAGAGGGAGTGCGGGAACAACAACTGACTGATTTTTCTGCCTGCAGCGCCGGATCAGCACGCAGCAGGCAACTGTGACGAGCAGGAGGGGAACCAGGAACGCTGCAGCCCCTTCTATGCAGTAACGACGGTAGTTTGGGGGCCCTGCGGTGTTTGCCTTGTTCTCCTCATCCGCTCCTGGAAGAACAATTGTGGACATTGCTGTGTCCTGTGCCCTCCTGGTAATTCAGGAGGGGCCATGAGGTGACAGCGGATGGCCAAGAAACAGCCTTCACCTGGTGTGGCAGTTGCCTGCGTTGCCTCTACTCCCTTGCCAGAGAGCGGCATCGTGCGACCCTTTAATTTCCACAGCACCTCCTTTGGTACTGTCTCTCTGGCCATCCCTTTAGAAAGGAAGCAGGACAGTGTGACTATAAGGAACGGCTCCTCCTTTGCAGGACGGTGTCTTCGGAGGGTAGCGCTTCTCAAAAACCAGAGTGAAATATACCCACCAGGTGCTGCCTCCGCTAACTCCTTTACGATATCCTCTGTGATGTTAGGAGATGTTGGGGAAGATTTTCTTAAATCGGCTTTTCCCTTTCTTCTTCGAGGACCTGAACAGAAAGCAGCAAGTTCACTTTGGCCCCAGTGCGATTTGGAGAAGCCGGGCCTAGTCTGTGAAGTCAGGGAAAGGACTCCCCACCCCTGCGAGACCAGCTGGGCTCCAGTGCATGAAACAGCCGAGGGTCTGGTGGAGCCCTCCCTGGGGACACTTCTGCAAGCAAAGAGCCGTGAGACCCTCAGGGGTACTTCTCCAGCCAAGTCCTGCTGCGTGTTCGCGGGGATTGCTGTACAGAAGAGCTGGGCTGTCTTATTGCTGTGCTCTATTTTTGCTGAGCCGATCGGCTCCGGGGCAGACGTGTTCTGCAGCGGAGCAGGGGACCGAGGCGGGCAGGGCTTTTTGTCCGGCATCGAGGCCCCTCGGGGGAGTCGCCGGGACCCGGCAGTCCTCGCGAGGGAGGCCGACGAGGCTCGGGCGGAGCCAGCAGCGCCCCCTCCCCAAAAAAGTTGCCCCTAGGGAGCGCGAGCGACCAGGACGGGTAAGCAGGGCGCGGCGCGGCCGTTTGCGCGGCCGTTTGCGCGGCCGTTTGCGCGGGCAGGGCGAGCAGGGGGGGCCATCGTCGCTCTGTCGCAGCTGCCTCTCCCTTCGGTGCTTGTAACCTGCTCGAGCAGAACCTGACCATGGTATCGACCAGGCAGAAAACCGTGGCCTCCGCATCTCGTGCGGCCTCTCCAGCCACGGTCGCCGGTGTGGCTACTCAGACGGAGGGCTCGGGGAAACACGCAGCCGTCCAGGTCCTGGGCTGCAGAGTGTGCCCCAGCCTTCTGTCGGTCTCCGACAGCAGTGGTGGGTATGCCTGTGGGAGGTGTGCCCAGGTTGAAGAACTGCTCAGCCAGGTATGGAGCTCCGGGAGGAGGTGACCAGGCTCAGGAGCATCAGGGAATCAGAGAGGGAAATTGACTGGTGGAGGTGCGCTCTACCCTCTCTGAGGCAGGCTCACGAGACTGCCACGGCACAGGCGTCTCCTGTTTTGCAGAAACGGAGGCTCCCTCCTCCTGCCAGGCAGCGGGAGGAGACCTAGATCAAGGGGGGGAATGGAGGCAGGTGCCTATTCGGGGTGGTAGGCGAGCCCTCTCTCTGCCCACCTCACCTTCTCATCTACCCTTAAATAATCGATATGAAGGACTAGAACAAGACAATCTGAATGACAAAGTAGATAAAAACCCGTCCCAGTTGGAGGGGGTGCCTAAGACAAGGCGACCTACACGTCGCATTGCCACATCATCCTTCAAAAAAGAAAGAAGGGCTACTGTTATGGGGGGCTCCCTTCTGAAAGGGACAGAGGGACCGATATGCCGACCGGACCCAACCCGCAGAGAAGTCTGTTGCCTCCCTGGGGCTCGGGTGAGAGACTTTGCCAAGAAAGTCAGGCGCCTGGTACGGCCCACTGACTACTACCCGCTACTGGTCTTTCAGGCTGGTAGCGATGAAGTAGCAATGAGAAGTCCGAAGGCGATCAAAAGAGACTTTAGGGATTTGGGGTGACTACTTAGAGGATCAGGGGCGCAGGTGGTGTTTGCCTCTGTCCTTGCGATAGGGGGGATCGAGGCTGAAAGGCGTGCTGTTCACATAAACTCGTGGCTTCGAGACTGGTGTGACCGGCAGAACTTTGGGTTCTTTGATCACGGGAAGGTCTATGCTACACCGGGCCTGATGGCACCGGATGGGATGCGCCTCTCTCGGAGAGGGGTAAGGATCTTTGGTCAGGAGTTGGCAGGGCTGATAGATAGGGCTTTAAACTAGAGTCGAAGGGGGAAGGGGATAAAACCAGGCACGCTGGTGAAGACCTAAGGGATGGTACGCTAGAATCAGAGGGGCTGTGTGCCAGTGAGGTCCTTCGGTCAGATCCACAAGGTGCTGAGTGTAAGGAGACGCACTTGAAATGCTTTTACACAAACGCACGCAGTATGAGGAATCAAATGGATGAGCTAGAAGTCCTGGCCTAGTCCCGCAACTCCGACATCATCGGCATAAGCGAAACCTGGTGGGATGAGTCCTGTGACTGGGGTGTTGCGATAGATGGTTACAGGCTCTTCAGGAGGGACAGGCAGGGTAGGCGAGGTGGTGGGGTGGCGATGTATGTGAAGCAGGGGCTGGACTGTGTGGGACTTCAGGTCGGCGATGGCAAAGTTGAGAGCCTCTGGGTAAGGATCGAGGGACGAATGAATAAAGGGGATGTCGTTGTGGGAGTCTATTACAGACCGCCTGGCCAGGACGATAGCGCCGATAAATTATTCTTTACAGAACTAAGAGAGGCCTCGAGATTAACTCCCCTTGTCCTTATGGGGGACTTCAACTTGCCGGACGTTACCTGGGAGTGCCACACGGCTGACACGAGCAAGTCCAGGAGGTTCATGAAGCACCTAGATGATAACTTCTTGGTGCAGGTGCTAACGGAGCCAACTAGGAAAGGTGCCCTCCTAGACCTGTTGCTAGAAAACAGAGAGGGTCTGGTGGGAGATGTGGTGATTGGTGGCCGCCTTGGTCATAGCGACCATGAAGTGGTTGAGTTCAAAATTTATGGTGACAGAAGGAAAAGTGCCACCAAAACCTCATCCCTAGATATGGGGAAAGCGGACTTCAGGCTGCTCAGGGAACTAGTCAGCAAGGTCCCCTGGGAAACTGCTCTTGAAGGCCTCGATGTCCACCAGTGCTGGTCATTCTTTAAGCGATGCCTCCTAGAAGCACAAGATCAGGCAATTCCTAAATATCGCAAGTCAGGCAGGCGGGGCAGGAGGCCGGCGTGGCTGACCAGGAACATTCTAATGGAGATTATGTGGAAACAGAGAGTGTTTCGCTACTGGAAGGAGGGCCAGGCGTCATGGAAAGAATACAGGGATGCTGTTCGTGTTTGTAGGGAGAAAGTTCGTGTGGCCAAAGCACACCTAGAGTTGAAGCTGGCTGTGTCTGTGAGAGAAAATAAAAAGTTTTTTTTTTAGATATGTGAATGGAAAAAGGAGAACTAAAGAATACATAGGGCCGCTCCTTGATAGGGAAGGTCTCCTCACAGACAATGACATAGGCAAAGCAGAGACGCTTAACGCCTTCTTTGCCTCTGTCTTCAATGCCGATGATGGGCTTCGGGACCCAGGGTGCCCTGAGCTGGAGGACCGGGACGGTGGGGATGACAAACTCCCGACCGACCCTGAACGTGTGCGGGATTTGCTACTCCACCTGGATCCCTACAAGTCCATGGGTCCGGATGGGATTCATCCCCGGGTGCTGAAAGAGCTGGCGGACGTCATCGCGGAACCTCTCTCAATTATTTTTCAACGATCCTGGGAATTTGGAGAGGTCCCAGTAGACTGGAAGCTGGCAAATGTTGTGCCAATTTTCAAGAAGGGTCAGAAAGAAGACCCTAGCAATTACAGGCCTGTCAGTCTCACATCAGTGCCTGGTAAAATCATGGAGAAGTTGGTTCTCGAACTTATTGAGGCGCACCTGGGGGACAAAGCAGTCATTGGTCCCAGCCAGCATGGGTTTGTGAAGGGTAGGTCCTGCCTAACTAACCTGATTTCCTTTTATGATAAGATCACCCGTATGGTGGACCAAGGGAAACCAGCTGATGTGATTTTTTTGGACTTCAGCAAGGCTTTTGACACAGTTTCCCACAGGATCCTACTGGACAAAATGTCCACCATACAGCTAAATAAAAACATCATACGATGGGTGAGCAATTGGCTAACGGGCAGGGCCCAAAGGGTTATGGTAAATGGAGCTGCGTCAGGCTGGTGGGCGGTCACCAGTGGGGTCCCTCAAGGCTCCATTTTAGGGCCGGTACTTTTCAATATTTTTATAAACGATCTGGATGTAGGAATAGAAGGTATTTTGAGCAAGTTTGCTGATGACACCGAACTTGGAGGAGTTGTGGACTCGAATGAGGGTGGAAAGGCCTTGCAGAGGGATCTGGACAGGTTGGAGAGCTGGGCGATCACCAACCGCATGAAGTTCAATAAGAGCAAGTGCCGGGTCCTGCACCTGGGACGGGGAAACCCTGGCTGCACGTACAGACTGGGCGATGAGACGCTGGAGAGCAGCCTAGAAGAGAGGGATCTGGGGGTCGTGGTAGACAGCAAGTTGAATATGAGCCAGCAGTGTGCCCTGGCAGCCAGGAGGGCCAACCGTGTCCTGGGGTGCATCAAGCATGGCATCGCTAGTAGGTCAAGGGAGGTGATTGTCCCGCTCTACTCTGCGCTGGTGCGGCCTCACCTCGAGTACTGTGTGCAGTTCTGGGCACCACAGTATAAAAAGGACATGAAGCTGTTGGAAAGTGTCCAGAGGAGGGCTACGAAGATGGTGAAAGGCCTGGAGGGGAAGACGTACGAGGAACGGCTGAGGTCACTGGGCCTGTTCAGCCTGGAGAAGAGGAGGCTGAGGGGAGACCTCATCACAGTCTACAACTTCCTCGTAAGGGGGTGTCGAGAGGCAGGAGACCTTTTCTCCATTAACACCAGTGACAGGACCCGTGGGAACACGGGGTTAAGCTGAGGCAGGGGAAATTTAGGCTGGACGTCAGGAGGGGGTTCTTCACAGAGAGTGTGGTCGCACACTGGAACAGGCTCCCCAGGGAAGTGGTCACTGCACCGAGCCTGTCTGAATTTAAGAAGAGATTGGACTGTGCACTTAGTCGCAGGGTCTGAACTTTTGGGTAGACCTGTGCGGTGTCAAGAGTTGGACTTGGTGATCCTTAAGGGTCCCTTCCAACTCAGGGTATTCTAGGATTCTATGATTATCCAATATTTATTGAGGGTGCAGCCTGGGGCTCAGGAATAGCTCGTGCTGTGCTGCTCCCCAGCTCCCTTCCCCTGCGTTCCCTGCATGGCGGGCACAGTCTGGCTGACCCCCAGCACCGAGGACCCTCAGGGGCACTTCTCCAGCCAAGGCCTGCTGCGGGTCCCTGGGGATTGCTGTACAGAAGAGCCGGACTGCTGGGCTGTATAATCCGATATTTAATGTTGGTGCACCCTGGGGCTCAGTAATTGCCCCAGGCTGCACCCCGGGGGGGCGTCCCCCAGCCCTTGAAAGAGGGTGGGGGGGGTCGTGGGGGCAGTGCCCATGTCCTTGATGACTGGGGGACGCTGGGCCCGTCGCGTGCCTTCCACTGTGTTTGTGCCGGGCGTGGAGGCCGCGGGGGCCGCGGAGGCCGGGCTGGTGGCAGGCGGGCAGGTCTTCCAGGCACTGCTGGTGGCCGCTGGCGTTGGGCCTGGCTCTCAGGCCTAGCACGGTGCTCTGGCCTCCTGGACGGGCTCAAGGAGCGGCCACGGCTGTCGCTCTGGGCTGCCTCCTCCTGAGTGAGCTGCAGCGCCTGGAGGGGGCTCAGGCAATGATGAGGGACCCAGGCACGAGCCCAGATTTCCCAAGCCAGCAAGGGGCCTGCTGAGCTGTAGGCTCTCTCTCGGCCCCGGCCCTGTCCACCCAGCTGCTCCTGGGGGCCGCCATGGTGCAGCCTGGGCACACAGGCCCACCAGGAGGAGGAAGAGGAGGTGGGCAGGGGCCGTGGCTCCCCACACAAGCACCATGCCTCCACCTCCACCGCTGCAGCTGCAGCTAGTGCTGCCGCCGGGACTGGTGCACAATAGGGCCTGTGGCCCGGCCCAGCATCACAGCGGGGTGTCGGGACCTCACGGCTTGGCACAGCAGTGTCCCAGCAGAGTTGGGAAGATATTCTGCAGTTGAGCTTACGCTTCTTGCTCACAGGTTTTCAAGCGAAGAATTGTGTCGATCAGCTGCCTTTGTCCTTAGGGGTAACTTCCATTTGCCAGATTACAGCCGATAGAAAGCTGATCGGTGATGGAGCTGCTGTTAGGCATTTGACACCCATGGGCAGGGAGAAAAAACAGTGACAATTTTGGAAGAGACTTCAAGCCAATTCATTTGTCAGGAAGTCTCCACTAGCTAGGAACACCCCCTTTTCATTTTCTGTGGGTCCTTCCTTGAGCTCTGTGTCTAGAGCTCTGGTTTTTGCTGCTCTCGTGTGCCATGAGGAACAGGTCTGCTGCCCTCGGAGTCCGAAGCAGTCAGCCCTGCTCTGCAGCAGAGGGTTGAGGGGAAAAGTCTCTCGGACAAATACTGTAGCCGGACAACTCACCATTGGAAATATGGTGGAAGAAGAGTTTGACTTGTTTGGATGTTGAGCCGTTAGGACAGCAGGTCTGCCCAGGTGGGAGATGGGAGGTGTGGTTCGGACAGCAGGTCTACCCAGGTGGGAGCCTGGAGATGGTTCAGACAGCAGGTCTACCCAGGTGGAATATGGGAAATGGTTCAGACAGCAGGTCTACCCAGGTGGGAGATTTGAGATGGTTCGGACAGCAGGTCTACCCAGGTGGGAGATGGGAGGTGTGGTTCGGACAGCAGGTCTACCCAGGTGGGAGATGGGAGGTGTGGTTCGGACAGCAGGTCTACCCAGGTGGGAGATTTGAGATGGTTCGGACAGCAGGTCTACCCAGGGCTTGCGATGGGAAGCTTGATTCGGGGTGTAATGAGGGTTAGGGTTAGTATCCCGGGGGAGGGGCGGGAGATTGGGGGAGGCCCAGGGACGGTCTTTAATGGCTTGGGGGGGTCTTAATGGCTATGGAGGGGTCCTTACTTAGGGCTAGGGGTTGGAGAGAGAGAAGGCGCAGAGTCCTGTTGCAGGCGGGGCTGTGTAACTCCGCAACTCCGAAGCTCGAGCCGAGCTCTCAGCACTCTCTCCCACAGCCTGCTGTCATGCTGCTCCGCAAAGGAGCCCCACGGGAGGAGAGGGCCACCCTCAAGTGAGGTTTTGCAAATGGTGCTGGCAGCGCCTCGGGTCTCCCCTCTGGTTGCGGTCCCTCATGGCAGCATGTGGCAATCCCAGCCCTGACTGCCAAGAGCTGGGTACATCTCCGCGTGCCCCTAGAGGAGAGCTGAGCCGTGGGAGCGTTGGCATGGGGCACCCTGGCCCAAATCGGCCATCCGGGCAGTGTCAGGACCTGCCTGTGAGGAGGGCTGGCTGTGGGGAGGATCAGGATCAGGATCAGGATCAGGATCAGGATCAGGATCAGGATCAGGAAGGGCCCGGGCCTGTGTGTGGCTGTGGCACAGCCACTTTGAACAGGGGGGGTCTCGGCTGAGCGCTGTGCAGGGTCAGTGGCGCGCTCACAGCCCTCCTGTCTGCTCGTGCTGTGCTGCTCCCCAGCTCCCTTCCCCTGCGTTCCCTGCATGGCGGGCACAGTCTGGCTGACCCCCAGCACCGAGGACCCTCAGGGGCACTTCTCCAGCCAAGGCCTGCTGCGGGTCCCTGGGTATTGCTGTACAGAAGAGCCGGAGTGCTGGGCTGTATGATCCGATATTTAATGTTGGTGCACCCTGGGGCTCAGTAATTGCCCCAGGCTGCACCCCGGGGGGGCGTCCCCCAGCCCTTGAAAGAGGGTGGGGGGGGTCGTGGGGGCAGTGCCCATGTCCTTGATGACTGGGGGACGCTGGGCCCGTCGCGTGCCTTCCACTGTGTTTGTGCCGGGTGTGGAGGCCGCGGGGGCCGGGCTGGTGGCAGGCGGGCAGGTCTTCCAGGCACTGCTGGTGGCCGCTGGCGTCGGGCCTGGCTCTCAGGCCTAGCACGGTGCTCTGGCCTCCTGGACGGGCTCAAGGAGCGGCCACGGCTGTCGCTCTGGGCTGCCTGGGCTGCGGCGAGGCGCCTGCGGGGACAGGAATTGCTGAGGCCGTGCTGCGGCTGCGGTGCCAGGCGGGTGCGAGGCAGCGGGGTGCAGGCACGCGGCTGTCCGTGAGCTGTGGGCACGCAGTGCTCTGTGCAGAATTTGGGACAAGCCGTGCCCTCGGATGGGACTCGCATCCCCTCCACAAGCTCGTCTCCTCCCCAGCGCCTCGCCGGCCATCCTCAGCTGCCTGCTGTGCACGTGCTGTCCCAGGAAGAAGAGCAGGGGTGCAAAGCTGGGCTCAGCATGGCCAGGCCCCAAAAGCCACCGTCTGCCCTTCCCCAGAGCGCCTGGCAAGGACCAGCACTCAGCTCCCTGCCTGGCCCTGAAGCCACGCACGCTGGCAGCGCTCAGGTGCGGCTGTGACACACTGACTGCCCCTCTCCAAGGCAAAGAATTTGGGAGGAGGTGAGGAGAGGGAGTGCGGGAACAACAACTGACTGATTTTTCTGCCTCCACCGCCGGATCAGCACGCAGCAGGCAACTGTGACAAGCAGGAGGGGAACCAGGAACGCTGCAGCCCCTTCTATGCAGTAACTACGGTAGTTTGGGGGCCCTGCGGTGTTTGCCTTGTTCTCCTCATCCGCTCCTGGAAGAACAATTGCGGACATCGCTGTGTCCTGTGCACTCCTGGTAATTCAGGAGGGGCCATGAGGTGACAGTGAATGGCCAAGAAACAGCCTTTACCTGGTGTGGCAGTTGCCTGCGTTGCCTCTACTCCCTTGCCAGAGAGCGGCATCGTGCGACCCTTTAATTTCCACAGCACCTCCTTTGGTACTGTCTCTCTGGCCATCCCTTTAGAAAGGAAGCAGGACAGTGTGACTATAAGGAACGGCTCCTCCTTTGCAGGACGGTGTCTTCGGAGGGTAGTGCTTCTCAAAAGACAGAGTGAAATATACCCACCAGGTGCTGCCTCCGCTAACTCCTTTACGATATCCTCTATGATGTTACGAGTTGTTGGGGAAGATTTTCTTAAATCGGCTTTTCCCTTTCTTCTTAGAGGACCTGAACAGAAAGCAGCAAGTTCACTTTGGCACCAGTGCAATTTGGAGAAGCCGGGCATAGTCTGTGAAGTCAGGGAAATGACTACCCACCTCTGTGAGACCAGCTGGGCTCCAGCGCATGAAACAGCCGAGGGTCTGGTAGAGCCCTCCCTGGGGACACTTCTGCAAGCAAAGACCCGTGAGAAGTTTCTGTCACATCAACACCTACATCAGTAGCTCAGAAGGAGAGCATAGCAGGGGTCGTGCCTGGACAGGGCACAACCTGCATCATCCTGCAGGGATGCCTGGCTGACATTTGGGCTCTGCAGCACCTAGATGCTGCTTCCTTCCGCTGACTTACCCGTTGGATTTGGCTGAGACTCGTGGTCCACGTCAGGCCGAGATGTTAGATAGCCGGAGCCTACGAGAACAGCTGCAATCAAGCACAGAACAGAAACATTCCCCTCGCATGGTGCGATCTACCTCCTCCTCAGTGAGCTGCAGCGCCTGGAGGGGGCTCAGGCTATGATGAGGGACCCAGGCACGAGCCCAGATTTCCCAAGCCAGCAAGGGGCCTGCTGAGCTGTAGGCTCTCTCTCGGCCCCGGCCCTGTCCACCCAGCTGCTCCTGGGGGCCGCCATGGTGCAGCCTGGGCACACAGGCCCACCAGGAGGAGGAAGAGGAGGTGGGCAGGGGCCGTGGCTCCCCACACAAGCACCATGCCTCCACCTCCACCGCTGCAGCTGCAGCTAGTGCTGCCGCCGGGACTGGTGCACAATAGGGCCTGTGGCCCGGCCCAGCATCACAGCGGGGTGTCGGGACCTCACGGCTTGGCACAGCAGTGTCCCAGCAGAGTTGGGAAGATATTCTGCAGTTGAGCTTACGCTTCTTGCTCACAGGTTTTCAAGCGAAGAATTGTGTCGATCAGCTGCCTTTGTCCTTAGGGGTAACTTCCATTTGCCAGATTACAGCCGATAGAAAGCTGATCGGTGATGGAGCTGCTGTTAGGCATTTGACACCAATGGGCAGGGAGAAAAAACAGTGACAATTTTGGAAGAGACTTGAAGCAAATTCAGTTCTCAGGAAGTCTTCACTAGCTATGAACGCCCCCTTTTCATTTTCTGTGGGTCCTTCCTTGAGCTCTGTGTCTAGAGCTCTGGTTTTTGCTGCTCTCGTGTGCCATGAGGAACAGGTCTGCTGCCCTCGGAGTCCGAAGGAGTCAGCCCTGCTCTGCAGCAGAGGGTTGAGGGGAAAAGTCTCTGGGACAAATTCTGTAGCCGGACAACTCACCATTGGAAATATGGTGGAAGAAGAGTTTGACTTGTTTGGATGTTGAGCCGTTAGGACAGCAGGTCTGCCCAGGTGGGAGATGGGAAGTGTGGTTCGGACAGCAGGTCTACCCAGGTGGGAGATGGGAGACGGTTCGGACAGCAGGTCTACCCAGGTGGGAGATGGGAGACGGTTCGGACAGCAGGTCTACCCAGGTAGGAGATGGGAGGTGGTTCAGACAGCAGGTCTACCCAGGTGGGAGATGGGAGACGGTTCGGACAGCAGGTCTAGCCAGGTGGTGGCTATGATTGGGACAGCAGGTCTACCCAGTTGGGAGATGGGATGTGTGGTTTGGACAGCAGATCTACCCAAATTGTGGCTATGGTTCGGACAGCAGGTCTACCCAGGTGGGAGATGGGAGGTGTGGTTCAGACAGCAGGTCTACCCAGGTGGGAGATGGGAAGTGTGGTTCGGACAGCAGGTCTACCCAGGTGGGAGATGGGAGACGGTTCGGACAGCAGGTCTACCCAGGTGGGAGATGGGAGACGGTTCGGACAGCAGGTCTACCCAGGTGGGAGATGGGAGGTGGTTCAGACAGCAGGTCTACCCAGGTGGGAGATGGGAGACGGTTCGGACAGCAGGTCTACTCAGATGGGAGACGTTAGGACAGCAGGTCTACCCAGATGGTAGCTGGGAAGTGTAGTTCGGACAGCAGGTCTAGCCAGGTGGTGGCTATGATTCGGACAGCAGGTCTACCCAGGGCTTCGGATGGGAAGCTTGATTCGGGGTGTAATGAGGGTTAGGGTTAGTATCCCGGGGGAGGGGCGGGAGATTGGGGGAGGCCCAGGGACGGTCTTTAATGGCTTGGGGGGGTCTTAATGGCTATGGAGGGGTCCTTACTTAGGGCTAGGGGTTGGAGAGAGAGAAGGCGCAGAGTCCTGTTGCAGGCGGGGCTGTGTAACTCCGCAACTCCGAAGCTCGAGCCGAGCTCTCAGCACTCTCTCCCACAGCCTGCTGTCATGCTGCTCCGCAAAGGAGCCCCACGGGAGGAGAGGGCCACCCTCAAGTGAGGTTTTGCAAATGGTGCTGGCAGCGCGTCGGGTCTCCCCTCTGGTTGCGGTCCCTCATGGCAGCATGTGGCAATCCCAGCCCTGACTGCCAAGAGCTGGGTACATCTCCGCGTGCCCCTAGAGGAGAGCTGAGCCGTGGGAGCGTTGGCATGGGGCACCCTGGCCCAAATCGGCCATCCGGGCAGTGTCAGGACCTGCCTGTGAGGAGGGCTGGCTGTGGGGAGGATCAGGATCAGGATCAGGAAGGGCCCGGGCCTATGTGTGGCTGTGGCACAGCCACTTTGAACAGGGGGGGTCTCGGCTGAGCGCTGGGCAGGGTCAGTGGCGCGCTCACAGCCCTCCTGTCTGCTCGTGCTGTGCTGCTCCCCAGCTCCCTTCCCCTGCGTTCCCTGCATGGCGGGCACAGTCTGGCTGACCCCCAGCACCGAGGACCCTCAGGGGTACTTCTCCAGCCAAGGCCTGCTGCGGGTCCCTGGGGATTGCTGTACAGAAGAGCCGGAGTGCTGGGCTGTCTTATTGGATATTTATTGAGGGTGCAGCCCGGGGCTCAGTAATTGCCCCAGGCTGCACCCCGGGGGGGCGTCCCCCAGCCCTTGAAGGAGGGTGGGGGGGGTCGTGGGGGCGGTGCCCGTGTCCTTGATGACTGGGGGGCGCTGGGCCGGTCGCGTGCCTTCCACTGTGTTTGTGCCGGGCGTGGAGGCCGCGGGGGCCGCGGAGGCCGGGCTGGTGGCAGGCGGGCAGGTCTTCCAGGCACTGCTGGTGGCCGCTGGCGTTGGGCCTGGCTCTCAGGCCTAGCACGGTGCTCTGGCCTCCTGGACGGGCTCAAGGAGCGGCCACGGCTGTCGCTCTGGGCTGCCTCCTCCTGAGTGAGCTGCAGCGCCTGGAGGGGGCTCAGGCAATGATGAGGGACCCAGGCACGAGCCCAGATTTCCCAAGCCAGCAAGGGGCCTGCTGAGCTGTAGGCTCTCTCTCGGCCCCGGCCCTGTCCACCCAGCTGCTCCTGGGGGCCGCCATGGTGCAGCCTGGGCACACAGGCCCACCAGGAGGAGGAAGAGGAGGTGGGCAGGGGCCGTGGCTCCCCACACAAGCACCATGCCTCCACCTCCACCGCTGCAGCTGCAGCTAGTGCTGCCGCCGGGACTGGTGCACAATAGGGCCTGTGGCCCGGCCCAGCATCACAGCGGGGTGTCGGGACCTCACGGCTTGGCACAGCAGTGTCCCAGCAGAGTTGGGAAGATATTCTGCAGTTGAGCTTACGCTTCTTGCTCACAGGTTTTCAAGCGAAGAATTGTGTCGATCAGCTGCCTTTGTCCTTAGGGGTAACTTCCATTTGCCAGATTACAGCCGATAGAAAGCTGATCGGTGATGGAGCTGCTGTTAGGCATTTGACACCCATGGGCAGGGAGAAAAAACAGTGACAATTTTGGAAGAGACTTCAAGCCAATTCATTTGTCAGGAAGTCTCCACTAGCTAGGAACACCCCCTTTTCATTTTCTGTGGGTCCTTCCTTGAGCTCTGTGTCTAGAGCTCTGGTTTTTGCTGCTCTCGTGTGCCATGAGGAACAGGTCTGCTGCCCTCGGAGTCCGAAGCAGTCAGCCCTGCTCTGCAGCAGAGGGTTGAGGGGAAAAGTCTCTCGGACAAATACTGTAGCCGGACAACTCACCATTGGAAATATGGTGGAAGAAGAGTTTGACTTGTTTGGATGTTGAGCCGTTAGGACAGCAGGTCTGCCCAGGTGGGAGATGGGAGGTGTGGTTCGGACAGCAGGTCTACCCAGGTGGGAGCCTGGAGATGGTTCAGACAGCAGGTCTACCCAGGTGGGAGATGGGAAATGGTTCAGACAGCAGGTCTACCCAGGTGGGAGATTGGAGATGGTTCGGACAGCAGGTCTACCCAGGGCTTCGGATGGGAAGCTTGATTCGGGGTGTAATGAGGGTTAGGGTTAGTATCCCGGGGGAGGGGCGGGAGATTGGGGGAGGCCCAGGGACGGTCTTTAATGGCTTGGGGGGGTCTTAATGGCTATGGAGGGGTCCTTACTTAGGGCTAGGGGTTGGAGAGAGAGAAGGCGCAGAGTCCTGTTGCAGGCGGGGCTGTGTAACTCCGCAACTCCGAAGCTCGAGCCGAGCTCTCAGCACTCTCTCCCACAGCCTGCTGTCATGCTGCTCCGCAAAGGAGCCCCACGGGAGGAGAGGGCCACCCTCAAGTGAGGTTTTGCAAATGGTGCTGGCAGCGCCTCGGGTCTCCCCTCTGGTTGCGGTCCCTCATGGCAGCATGTGGCAATCCCAGCCCTGACTGCCAAGAGCTGGGTACATCTCCGCGTGCCCCTAGAGGAGAGCTGAGCCGTGGGAGCGTTGGCATGGGGCACCCTGGCCCAAATCGGCCATCCGGGCAGTGTCAGGACCTGCCTGTGAGGAGGGCTGGCTGTGGGGAGGATCAGGATCAGGATCAGGATCAGGATCAGGATCAGGAAGGGCCCGGGCCTGTGTGTGGCTGTGGCACAGCCACTTTGAACAGGGGGGGTCTCGGCTGAGCGCTGTGCAGGGTCAGTGGCGCGCTCACAGCCCTCCTGTCTGCTCGTGCTGTGCTGCTCCCCAGCTCCCTTCCCCTGCGTTCCCTGCATGGCGGGCACAGTCTGGCTGACCCCCAGCACCGAGGACCCTCAGGGGCACTTCTCCAGCCAAGGCCTGCTGCGGGTCCCTGGGTATTGCTGTACAGAAGAGCCGGAGTGCTGGGCTGTATGATCCGATATTTAATGTTGGTGCACCCTGGGGCTCAGTAATTGCCCCAGGCTGCACCCCGGGGGGGCGTCCCCCAGCCCTTGAAAGAGGGTGGGGGGGGTCGTGGGGGCAGTGCCCATGTCCTTGATGACTGGGGGACGCTGGGCCCGTCGCGTGCCTTCCACTGTGTTTGTGCCGGGTGTGGAGGCCGCGGGGGCCGGGCTGGTGGCAGGCGGGCAGGTCTTCCAGGCACTGCTGGTGGCCGCTGGCGTCGGGCCTGGCTCTCAGGCCTAGCACGGTGCTCTGGCCTCCTGGACGGGCTCAAGGAGCGGCCACGGCTGTCGCTCTGGGCTGCCTGGGCTGCGGCGAGGCGCCTGCGGGGACAGGAATTGCTGAGGCCGTGCTGCGGCTGCGGTGCCAGGCGGGTGCGAGGCAGCGGGGTGCAGGCACCCGGCTGTACGTGAGCTGTGGGCACGCAGTGCTCTGTGCAGAATTTGGGACAAGCCGTGCCCTCGGATGGGACTCGCATCCCCTCCACAAGCTCGTCTCCTCCCCAGCGCCTCGCCGGCCATCCTCAGCTGCCTGCTGTGCACGTGCTGTCCCAGGAAGAAGAGCAGGGGTGCAAAGCTGGGCTCAGCATGGCCAGGCCCCAAAAGCCACCGTCTGCCCTTCCCCAGAGCGCCTGGCAAGGACCAGCACTCAGCTCCCTGCCTGGCCCTGAAGACACGCACGCTGGCAGCGCTCAGGTGCGGCTGTGACACACTGACTGCCCCTCTCCAAGGCAAAGAATTTGGGAGGAGGAGAGAGAGGAGGAGGGGGAGTGCGGGAACAACAACTCACTGATTTTTCTGCCTCCTACGCCGGATCAGCACGCAGCAGGCAACTGTGACAATCAGGAGGGGAACCAGGAACGCTGCAGCCCCTTCTATGCAGTAGCGACGGTAGTTTGGGGGCCCTGCGGTGTTTGCCTTGTTCCCCTCATCCACTCCTGGAAGAACAATTGTGGACATTGCTGTGTCCTGTGCACTCCTGGTAATTCAGGAGGGGCCGTGAGGTGACAGCGGATGGCCAAGAAACAGCCTTTACCTGCTGTGGCAGTTGCCTGCGTTTCCTCTACTCCCTTGCCAGAGAGCGGCAGCGTGCGACCCTTTAATTTCCACAGCACCTCCTTTGGTACTGTCTCTCTGGCCATCCCTTTAGAAAGGAAGCAGGACAGTGTGAGTATAAGGAACAGCTCCTCCTTTCCAGGACGGTGTCTTCGGAGGGTAGTGCTTCTCAAAAGACAGAGTGAAATATACCCACCAGGTGCTGCCTCCGCTAACTCCTTTACGATATCCTCTATGATGTTAGGAGATGTTGGGGAAGATTTTCTTAAATCGGCTTTTCCCTTTCTTCTTCGAGGACCTGAACAGAAAGCAGCAAGTTCACTTTGGCCCCAGTGCGATTTGGAGAAGCCGGGCCTAGTCTGTGAAGTCAGGGAAAGGACTCCCCACCCCTGCGAGACCAGCTGGGCTCCAGTGCATGAAACAGCCGAGGGTCTGGTGGAGCCCTCCCTGGGGACACTTCTGCAAGCAAAGAGCCGTGAGAAGTTTCTGTCCCATCAGCACCGACAGCAGTAGCTCAGAAGGAGAGCATAGCAGGGGTCGTGCCTGGCCAGGGCACAACGTGCATCATCCTGCAGGGCTGCCTGGCTGACATTTGGGCTCTGCAGCACCTAGATGCTCCCTCCTGGCGCTGACTTACCCGTTGGATTTGGCTGAGACTCGTGGTCCACATCAGGCCGAGGTGTTGGATAGCCAGAGCCTAGGAGAACGGCTGCCATCGAGCACAGAAGAGAAACCTTCCCCTCGCGTGGTGCGATCTGCCTCCTCCCGAGTGAGCTGCAGCGCCTGGAGGGGGCTCAGGCTATGATGAGGGACCCAGGCACGAGCCCAGATTTCCAAAGCCACCAAGGGGCCTGCTGAGCTGTAGGCTCTCTCTCGGCCCCGGCCCTGTCCACCCACCTGCTCCCGGGGGCTGCCATGGCGCAGCCTGGGCACACAGGCCCACCAGGAGGAGGAAGAGGAGGCAGGCACGGGCCATGGCTCCGCACAGAAGCACCATGCCTCCACCTCCACCGCTGCAGCTGCAGCTAGTGCTGCCGCCGGGACTGGTGCGCAATAGTGCCTGTGGCCCGGCCCAGCATCACAATGGGGTGTCGGGACCTCACGGCTTGGCACAGCAGTGTCCCAGCAGAGTTGGGAAGATATTCTGCAGTTGAGCTTACGCTTCTTGCTCACAGGTTTTCAAGCGAAGAATTGTGTCGATCAGCTGCCTTTGTCCTTAGGGGTAACTTCCATTTGCCAGATTACAGCCGATAGAAAGCTGATCGGTGATGGAGCTGCTGTTAGGCATTTGACACCCATGGGCAGGGAGAAAAAACAGGGACAATTTTGGAAGAGACTTCAAGCCAATTCATTTGTCAGGAAGTCTCCACTAGCTAGGAACGCCCCCTTTTCATTTTCTGTGGGTCCTTCCTTGAGCTCTGTGTCTAGAGCTCTGGTTTTTGCTGCTCTCGTGTGCCGTGAGGAACAGGTCTGCTGCCCTCGGAGTCCGAAGCAGTCAGCCCTGCTCTGCAGCAGAGGGTTGAGGGGAAAAGTCTCTGGGACAAATTCTGTAGCCGGACAACTCACCATTGGAAATATGGTGGAAGAAGAGTTTGACTTGTTTGGATGTTGAGCCGTTAGGACAGCAGGTCTGCCCAGGTGGGAGATGGGAGGTGTGGTTCGGACAGCAGGTCTACCAAAGTTGTAGATTGGATGGTTCGGACAGCAGGTCTACCCAAATGGTGGATGTTAAGCAGGTGGTGGATGGATGTGGTTTGGACAGTAGGTCTACCTAGGTCGTAGGTGGATATGGTTCGGACAGCAGGTCTACCCAGGTCTTCCGATGCGAAGCTTGATTCGGGGTGTAATTAGGGTTAGGGCTAATATCCCGATGGGAGACCTCTAGGGCGTCCTGGAGGCAACTGGGAGGCACTGGGAGGCTTTCGGGGGGAGCTGGGGGGCACTGGTAGACCTGCACGGTCTCTAGGGTGGACTTGAGATGCGCAGGAGGCATTGTGAGAAACAAGTTGTGTTTTTGCAGTAAATAACTGATTTTTTTGTCTTCAAAAAAAAAAAAACAAACCGTTTTTTTTGTCTTCTTAGTACCACTCTTATATATATTATTATATATATAAATTATATTAATTATAACTTTATTAACTTTTTAATATAATTTATTTATTTTAAATTTAATTTATTTTATAAAGTTAGAATTATAATTATATTATTATTAATATTAATGAGATATTACATAATTAATAGTATAATAATAATATAATAAAATAATATTTATATATAATATAATATATTATATATGAATATATAATTAATATAATAATATGATATAATAATATAATAATGTAATATAACGGGAGGAATTTGTGGAAATGAGGTCTTGGAGCTAATTTGAATACAAAGTGGGGAGAGGTCATGAATATTTAGGGCATATTGGGAAATTTCAACGTCGAAATCACCTCTGATTTGGGATTTATATACTTAAATATACTTTCGGGTTGTGAGGAATGTTTTAACAATTCGTGTCCATAAAGAACAATTCTGTTTGAATCCTGTCTGCCTCTGGGCCCTGCACTGGCAATTTAGAAGCTGAAGGACGGCTGGGAGACAAGACCTGCAGAAAATGTTCTATAAACTTGGGATGGTGCCAAGTAAGTACAAAGGGGAGAGGAAGACTACGAGCCTTCAGCATGAAAGACCCCCGGAGACCCCCAGAAGAGACCCCCAGAGGAGACTGCGCATGCTCCAGCAGGAGGGACTGCACCCTGGAAGTTAATTATAATAATCTATTATTTTTAGAAGTTGTAATGAATATGTATTAGCCTAGGAGCATAAAAATCAGCTGCTTGATGTAACTGGTGTGCGTCCTGGTGGAGCGGAGCCTCCCGGCGCACCCAGCGCTGTTTGCTCACCTCTATTCCTTTATATTCTTTCAATAAATCCTATTTTTTTCTTTAATCCTCATTTGAATCCTGAGCCATTTATAACAGGGTTTTATAGACTTTTATCTTCTTTGCGTTTTTATACTTTTTTCTACTTTGGGTTTCTAGACTTTATTTTTTTTTATATATATATTTGCCCCGAATCCCAGTGGCAGGGGATTTCCGCGCTCCCTCCTTTGGGTTCAGGCTCCCTTTCTGGCTGAAAAAAAGTAAAATAAATAAATAAATAACAACAACAACAAAAAAACTTAATAAATAAAAATATAAATAAATAACTAACCAAAATAAATAACCAAAATGAATAACTAAAATGAATAAGTAAATAAAATAAATAAGTAAATAAAATAAAGAAATAACTAGAATAAATAAAAAAGTAAATTTCAACTTGAAACTTTTTTAAAAAAATAACAATAATAATAAATTTTAAAATTACGAAAAACCTGCATTTTAAAATAAAAGTTAGATTGACATTTATAAAACAAAAATCGATTTTTTAATTCAAATAAATCTGAAAAGTTCATCGCTCGTAACCCCCCTGCCCCCCCCTGCCCCCCCCCCCCGGTGTTTATCGAGGGGGGCACCGAATAACCAACGGGAGGCAGGGAACGGGGAGGCGTCAAGGCCAACACGGGGGGGGCACAAAACACGTGGGGGGGCGTCCTCAGGGTCTTTGACCCCCTCCCCCCCCCCCGAGGTCTTTGTAAGTAAAGGGCAAAAATAAGGGGGAAAAAAAGGGGGAATCAAGAAATAAAGGAATAAAATAAAAAAAATAATTAAAAATTAAAAAAAATAAATAAAAAATAAATTAAAAATAAATAATAAATAAGTAAATAAATAAATAAAAAATAAATAAAATAAAATAAAATAAAATAGATAAATAAAATAGATAAATAAAATAAATAAAATAATAAAATAAATAAAATAATAAAATAAAATAAAATAAAATAAAATAAAATAAAATAAAATAAAATAAAATAAAATAAAATAAAATAAAATAAAATAATAGATCAATAAAATAAAATAAAATAAAATAAAATAAAATAAAATAGATAAATGAAATAGATAAATAAAATAAATAAAATAATAAAAGAAATAAATAAAAAATATTAAAATAAAATAAAATAAAATAAAATAAGAATTTAAAATAACTAGAATAAAATAAAATAGATAAATAAAATAAATAAAATAATAAAAGAAATAAATAAAATAAAATAAAATAAAATAAAATAAAATAGATAAATGAAATAGATAAATAAAATAAATAAAATAATAAATAAATAAAATAAAATAAAATAAAATAAGAATTTAAAATAACTAGAATAAATAAAATAAAAGAGATAAATAAAATAAATAAAATAATAAAATAAAATAAATAAATAATAAAATAAAATAAAATAAAATAGATAAAATAAATAAAATAAATAAAATAATAAAATAAAATAAAATAAAATAAAATAAAATAAAATAAAATAAAATAAAATAAAATAAAATAAAATAACTAGAATAGATGGAAATAAGGGAAAAAAAGGGGAATAAAGGAATTAAATAAAGAGATAAATAAAAGTAAAATGGATACATGAAATAAAAAAATGAAATAAAAAAATGAAATAAAAAAATGAAATAAAAAATTAATTAAATGAATAATTACATGAATTTATAAATAAAATAAATAAAACAAAGTAAATAAAATGGATAAAATAAATAAAATGGATAAAAGAAATAAAATGGATAAAATAAATTAAAAAATGAAATAAAATAAATCAAATAAATAAAAGAAAATGGATAAATGAAATAAATAAATTAATTAAATAAGAAATCAAAGAAAAGGCTAAAATAAATGAAGGAAATAAAATAAGTCAAATAAATGAAGAAATAAATAAAAATAAAATGATAAAATAAATAACTAAAATAAAAAATAAATAAAATAAATAATAAAATAAATAAAATGGATAAATGAAATAAAGAAATCAAAGAAATCAAAGAAAAAATCAAAGAAAAAACTAAAATAGATAAATAAAATAAATACATAAATGAATGAATAATTGACTAAATAAATGAAATAAAATAGATTAATAAAATAAATTAATTAAAATAAAATGATAAAATAAATAAAATAAATAAATAAATAAAAATAATACATTAAAAGATTAATTAATTAAAAGGAAATAATAGAATAAATCAAATAAATAGATAAAATAAATCAAATGAAATGAAATAAAGTAAAATAAAGTAAAATCAAATAAAATGAAATAAAATAAAATAAAATAAATCAAATAAAATGAAATAAAGTAAAATAAAGTAAAATAAAATAAAATAAAATAAAGTAAAATAAAATCAAATAAAATGAAATAAAGTACAATAAAGTAAAATCAAATAAAATCAAATAAAGTAAAATAAATGAATAAAATTAAAAATAAAATGAAATAAATAAATAACTAAACAAATTTCGACTTGAATTTTTTCGTTAAAAAAATTAAATTTAATTAAAAACAAAACAAAACAAAACAAAACAAAAAAAAACCCGCGTACTTTAAAAGAAAAACCCCAAATTTACCGTTTTTGCCCTAAACCCGGGGGTTTTTCACCAAAAAGAAACCCTAAAAAGCTCCTGCCCCCCCCCCCCGTGCTCTTTGCCCCCCCCTTTATTTTTTTACCCCCCCCCGTGCTCTTTGCCCCCCCTTTTTTTTTCACCCCCCCTTTTTTCACCCCCCCGTGCTCTTTGCCCCCCCCCAGGTTATAAAAACCCCCTGGGGGGGCCGGGGGGGGCCCAATTATTTCCCCCCCCCCCCTCCAAGCCATGTCCCTCGCCCTCTTGGCCTCCCTTTGTGTTTTTTCCCTCCGGGGGGTCCTGGGGGCCGGGGGTCGGCGGCGTGGCCCCCCCCCCAGGAACTGACGGTGCCCAACGGGGGGCCCTGGGGGGCCTGGGGGGAGCCCGAATTTTGCCCCCCCGGCTCCTTCGCCACCGGCTTCCAGCTCAAAGTAAGACACAAAAGTTTTCGGGGGGGGGGGGGCACAAATTTTTTTTGTGGGGGGGCAATTATTTTGTTTGGGGGGGGGCCCACATTTTTAATTTTTTGGGGGGGGGGCTCAAATTTTTTTTGGGGTGGGGGGCAATTTTTTTGTTGGGGGGGCCCAAATTTTATTTTTGGGGGGGTCACCAAATTTTTTTTTGGGGGGGGGCCCAAATTTTATTTTTTCGGGGGGCAAATATTTAATTGGGGGGGCAAATATTTAATTTGGGGGGGGGGCAAATTTTTTTTTTATCGGGGGGTCCCTAAATTTTTTTTGGGGGGGTCCCCAAATTTTATTTTTTTCGGGGGGGGGCCCAAAATTTATTTTTTTTGGGGGGGGCAATTTTTTAATATTTTTTGGGGGGGGGGGGGGCCAAATTTTATTTTTTTTTTCGGGGGGGGTCCCTAAATTTTTTTTGGGGGGGGCCCAAACTTTTAATTTTTTTGGGGGGGGGGGGCCCAAATTATTAATCTTTTTTGGGGGGGGGCAAATTTTTAATTTTTTTTTGGGGGGGGGTCCCTAAATTTTTTTTTTTCGGGGTCCCTGAGGGTGCCCCCCCCGTATATTAATTTTGGGGTCCCCCCCCCAGGTGGAGCCCCCCTGGGGGTGTTTCGGGACGACACGGCGCTCAACGCGGTGCGGCTGCTCTGCGGGGGGGCCGAGGCGACGTCCAGCGAGGGGCTGTGAGTAACGGGGGGGGGCACTTTTTTGGGGGGGGGGGCATTTTAATTTTATTTATTTAATTTTAATTTATTTTAATTTAATTTATTTTTTTTTTTTATTTTTTTTTTAATTTTTTGGGGGGGGGACACTTTTATTTGGGGGTGGGGGGCAATTTTTTGGGGGGGCATTTTAATTTTATTTATTTTAATTTATTTTAATTTAATTTTATTTTATTTTTTTTTTATTATTTTTTTTTTAATTTTTTTTGGGGGGGCACTTTTATTTGGGGGATGGGGGTGCAATTTTTTGGGGGGGGCAACTTATTTTAATTTAATTTAATTTAATTCAATTTTTTATTTATTTATTTTTTGGGGGGAGAATTTTACTTGGGGGGGCAATTTTTTGGGGGGGCATTTTAATTTCATTTATTTTAATTTAATTTAATTTAATTTTTATTTAATTATTTTTTTTAATTATTTTTTTATTATTTTTTTTGGGGGGGACACTTTTATTTGGGGGTGGGGGGCAATTTTTTTGGGGGCGATTTATTTTATTTTAATTTATTTTAATTTAATTTATTTTTTATTATATATTTTATTTTTTATTATTTTTTATTTTTGGGGGGGCAATTTTATTTGGGGGTGGGGGGCTATTTTATGGGGGCCATTTTTGGGGGGGGGGCATTTTATTTTATTTTATTTTATTTTATTTTATTTTATTTTATTTTATTTTATTTTATTTTTTATTTTATTTTATTAGTTTTTGGGGGGGCTATTTTTTGGGGGGGCATTTTAATTTCAATTTATTTTATTTTATTTTAATGTAATTTTTTTTGGGGGGGGGCATGGGGTCCTTATATGGGATGGGGGGGCACTGGGGTCTTTATGGGGGGGCATTGGGGTCTTTATGGGGGTCATTGGGGTTTTTATATTGGGGGGTCATTGGGGTCCTTATAGGGGTCTTTATGGGGTCATTGGGGTCTTTATGGGGGGGTCATTGGGGTTTTAATATTGGGGGGGCCATGGGGTCTTTATGGGGGGGTCATAGTGTCTTTATATTGGGGGGGGGCCACATTTGGACCCCCTAAACCCCCCCCCAAAAAAAAAATCTCAGATCCCCAATGAAATCCAATCAGACTGGGGCTCATGGGGATTTTTTGGGGGGGTCCCACATATTTATCTTGACCCCCCCCCTCCAAAATAGGTGGGGTGAGTGGACCCCCCCCCAGCACTGCGGGGGCTCGGGGCGCCTGGTGGGCTTTATATTGGGGGGGGGGGACATTGGGGGCGTTATGGGGGGTCATTGGGGTTTTTATATTGGGGGTCATTGGGGTCTTTATGGGGGTCATTGGGGTTTTTATATTGGGGGGTCATTGGGGGTCTTTATGGGGGGGTCATTGGGGTTTTTATATTGGGGGGGTCATTGGGGTTTTTATATTGGGGGGGGCATTGGGGTTTTTATATTGGGGGGGTCCTGGGGTCTTTATGGGGGGGGTCATAGGGTCTTTATAAAGGGGGGGGGGCATATTTAGGGGCCAATCCCCCCCCCCCAAAAAAAAAATCTCAGCTCCCCATTGAACTCCAATCAATCTGGGATTTTTTTTTGGGGGGGTCCCAGACATTTAACCTGTGCCCCCCCCCCCAAAATAGGTGGGGTGAGTGGACCCCCCCCCAGCACTGCGGGGGCTCGGGGCGCCTGGTGGGCTTCCGTCTGCTGGTGGAGCCCCCCCGGGGGCTGGGGGACGACACGGCCGCCAACAGCCTGGACGGGGCCTGCTCCAACGGGGGGTCTTGAGCGGGGGGGGCACCAGGGGGTCTGGGGGAATTGGAGCACCCCCTGTGCCCCCCCGGGCCGTCTGCGGCCTCCGCAGCCGGGTGGAAGCCCCCAGCGAAGCCGGGACGACACCGGCCTCAACGACGTCGTCCTCTATTGCTGTGCTTGAGGGGGGCAAGACCCCCCCCCAATTTAGGACCCCCCCCCAATTCGAAGACCCCCCCAAATCCCAAAAGACCCCCCATGTCTCAAAAGACCCCCCATGTACCCCAAGACCCCCCCATGGCCCCCATCATCTCCTGGTGTCCCCCCATGTCCCCCCCATCCAAGACCCCCCCAATTTAAGAGCCCCCCATTCGAAGACCCCCCCCAAATCCCAAAAGACCCCCCCCGGGTCCCAAAACCCCCCGGGTCTCAAAAGACCCCCCCCATGTACCCCCAAGACCCCCATATCCCCCAAGACCCCCCAAGACCCCCCCTCAGGACCCCCCCACTTTAAGACCCCCCCCCCCAATTCCGAAGACCCCCCCCAAATCCCATAAGACCCCCTATATCCCCCAAGACCCCCCCATGTACCCCAAGACCCCCCATATGTCAAAAGACCCCCCATATTCTACAAGACCCTCCCCAAGACCCCCCCCACTTTAAGACCCCCCCCCAATTCGAAGACCCCCCCCAAATACCATAAGACCCCCCATATCTCAAAGACCCCCCCCAAATCCCAAAAGACCCCCCCATATCCCACAAGACCCCCCAAGACCCCCCGGGACCCCCCCCCCCACTTTAAGACCCCCCCCCAAATCTCATAAGACCCCCCCAATCCCAAAAGACCCCCCCGGGTCTCAAAAGACCCCCATATCCCCCAAGACCCTCCCATGGTCCCAAAAGACCCCCCTGAGACCCCCCAAGACCCCCCCAGGACCCCCCCACTTTTAGACCCCCCCAACTCGAAGACCCCCCCCAAATCCCATAAGACCCCCCGGGTCCCAAAAGACCCCCCATATCCCAAAAGACCCCCCCATATTCTACAAGACCCCCCAAGACCCCCCAGGACCCCCCCACTTTAAGACCCCCCCCCAATTCGAAGACCCCCCCAAATCCCAAAAGACCCCCCCGGGTCCCAAAAGACCCCCCATATCCCACAAGACCCCCCCATGTCCCCCCCCCCCCCCAATCCAAGACCCCCCGGGACCCCCACCTCAAGACCCCCCCAAGACCCCCCCGGGACCCCCTCAAAAAACCCTCCCCAAGACCCCCACACATCCCCAAGACCCCCCCAGGACCCCCAAAACCCCCCAGGACCCCCCCCCCCCAAGACCCCCGGGACCCCCCCCCAAAGACCCCTCCCCCAAGACCCCCCAGGACCCCAAAACCCCCCAGGACCCCCCAAGACCACCCAAGACCCCCGGGACCCCCCCCCCAAAGACCCCCCCCCAAGACCCCCCTTCGGGCCCCCCCCCACGTCCCCATGCCCCCCCCTCGGTGCCCCCCCCCCTTTTTTTTCCTTGTGTCCCCCCCCTTGGACCTCATTAAAGACCCCCCCCAATAAGAGCCCCCGCCTCTGTTTTCTTATGGGGGGGGGCAAAAAATTTGGGGGGGGGGCAGGGGGGGGGGGCAGAAATTTGGGGGGGGGGCAGAAAATTTGGGGGGGGGCGGGAAATTTGGAGGGGGCAGGGAATTTTGGGGGGGGCAGGAATTTTGGGGGGCACAAAATTGGGGAGGGGGGCCGAAATTTTTGGGGGGGGGGCAGAAATTGGGGTGGGGGGTCATTCCTGGAAGGGGGGCAGGAATTTGGAAAGGGGGGGGCAATATTTTTTTGGGGGGGGGTCATTCCCCTATTTACTTTTTTTGGGGGGGGGGGGTCATTACCCTAATTATTTTTTTGGGGGGGTCACTGCCCTATTATTTATTTTTTTGGGGGGGGGTCATTGCCCTATTATTTTTTGGGGGGGGGCCAGGATTTTTTTGGGGGGGTCATTGCCCTTTTCCTGGAATGGGGGGCAGAAATTGGGATGGGGGGGCAGAATTTATTTGGGGGGGGGTCATTACCCTAATTTTTTGGGGGGGGGGTCATTGCCCAATTTTTTTGGGGGGGGGTCACTGCCTTATTATTTATTTTTTTGGGGGGGGTCAATGCCCTATTTTTCTTTGGGGGGGCAGGATTTTTTTGGGGGGTCATTACCCTTTTTTTTTTTTTTGGGGGGGGGTCATTGCCCTATTTTTCTTGGGGGGGGGTCATTCCCCTATTATTTTTTTTTTGGGGGGGTCAATGCCCTATTTTTCTTTGGGGGGGCAGGATTTTTTTGGGGGGGTCATTCCCCTATTTATTTTTTGGGGGGGGGTCATTACCCTAATTTTGGGGGGGGGCAGGATTTTTGGGGGGGGGGTCATTACCCTATTTATTTTTTTTGGGGGGGGGTCATTACCCTATTATTTTTGGGGGGGTCATTCCCCTATTATTTTTTTGGGGGGGTCAATGCCCTATTTTTTTGGGGGGGCAGGATTTATATTTTTGGGGGGGTCACTGCCCTATTTATTTTTTTTGGGGGGGTCACTGCCTTATTATTTATTTTTGGGGGGTCACTGCCCTATTGTTTTGGGGGGGGTCATTCTTTTTTTTGGGGGGGGGTCATTCCCCTATTTTTTGGGGGGGCCAGGATTTTTTTTTTTGGGGGGGTCATTACCTTATTTATTTTTTGGGGGGGGGTCATTGCCCTATTTTTTTGGGGGGGGGCCAGGATTTTTTTTTTGGGGGGGTCATTACCCTATTTTTTTTTTTTTGGGGGGGTCAATGCCCTATTTTTCTTTGGGGGGCAGGATTTTTTTGGGGGGGTCATTGCCCTATTTATTTTTTGGGGGGGTCATTACCCTAATTTTTTGGGGGGGGGCAGGATT
The DNA here is from genome assembly GCA_026413565.1 of Aythya baeri. NCBI lineage: Eukaryota > Metazoa > Chordata > Aves > Anseriformes > Anatidae > Aythya > Aythya baeri. The sequence continues at coordinate 396,069 of JAKRSJ010000102.1, read as the reverse complement.
TTTTTTGGGGGGGGGGTCATTACCTTATTTATTTTTTGGGGGGGGGTCACTGCCCTATTTTTTTTTGGGGGGGGCCAGGATTTTTTTTTTTTTTTTTTTTTTTTGGGGGGGGGGGGGTCACTGCCCTTTTCCTGGAAGGGGGGCCCCGAGCCCAGCCCCTCCCCCTTGTGTTGCTCCCTGGACCTTTGCCCCCCGGTAATAATTAACCACGGGGGGGGGGGGGGGGACACGGAACCCGGGGCAGCGTTGGGTAAGAGCCTTTGGGGGAGGGGGGGGGGGCAAATTTTGGGTCCCCCCCCGTGACCCCCTCCCCCCTGAAGGCTCCTTTTTAATTCCAGCCCCCCCGCACCCAGCCAGGATGGAGGAGGGGCAGGTAAAGGGGGGGGAGGGGGTTTTGGGGTGGGGGGGGGGGGGTCACTGAGCCCCCCCCCGAATTTTGACCCCCAAAATTTTTGGCCCCCCTCCCGAAGCCCCCAGGCCAGGAGGAGCCCCCGAAATGGCCCCGAAGCCCCCAAAAAGGCCGGGGGGAGGGGGTGAGCACCAAGGGGGGGTAGAGGGGGGGGGGACTGGGAGGGACTGGGAGGGAACTGGGGGGAACTGGGGGGACTGGGGGGGCTGGGGGGGGCTGGGGGGACTGGGAGGGACTGGGGGGCTGGGGGGAACTGGGGGGACTGGGAGGGACTGGGGGGAGCTGGGGGGTAATTGGGAACAGGGGGGGGACTGGGAGGTACTGGGAGATACTGGGAGGGAACTGGGAGGGGGAAATTGGGAACTGGGGGGGTACTGGGAGGTATTGGGAGGTACTGGGAGGGACTGGGGGGGAGCTGGGGGGGGGAAATTGGGAACCCGGGGGTACTGGGAGATACTGGGAGATACTGGAAGATACTGGGAGGGAGCTGGGGGGGTAATTGGGAACTGGGGGGTACTGGGAGGTACTGGGAGATACTGGGAGGGAACTGGGGGTGGCAATTGGGAACTGGGGGTACTGGGAGGGACTGGGAGGGACTGGGAGGGACTGGGAGGGACTGGGGGAGCTGGGGGGGGAAATTGGGAACTGGAGGGGTACTGGGAGGTACTGGGAGATACTGGGAGATACTGGGAGGGAACTGGGGGTGGCAATTGGGAACTGGGGGGTACTGGGAGGGACTGGGAGGTACTGGGGGGACTGGGGGGACTGGGGGGAGCTGGGGGGAAATTGGGAACCGGGGGGTACTGGGAGGTACTGGGAGATACTGGGAGATACTGGGAGGGAACTGGGGGTGGCAATTGGGAACTGGGGGGTACTGGGAGGGACTGGGAGGGACTGGGGGGACTGGGGGGACTGGGGGGAGCTGGGGGGGGAAATTGGGAACCGGGGGGTACTGGGAGGTACTGGGAGATACTGGGAGATACTGGGAGGGAACTGGGGGGCAATTGGGAACTGGGGGTACTGGGAGGGACTGGGGGGAGCTGGGGGGTAATTGGGAACAGGGGGTACTGGGAGGTACTGGGAGATACTGGGAGGGAACTGGGAGGGGAAATTGGGAACTGAGGGGGTACTGGGAGGTACTGGGAGGTACTGGGAGGGAACTGGGGGGAGCAATTGGGAACTGGGGGGAAATTGGGAACCCGGGGGTACTGGGAGATACTGGGAGATACTGGAAGATACTGGGAGGGAGCTGGGGGGGCAATTGGGAACTGGGGGTACTGGGAGGTACTGGGAGATACTGGGAGGTACTGGGAGGTGGCACTGGGAGGTACTGGGAGGGAAATGGGGGGTACTGGGAGGTACTGGGAGGTACTGGGAGATACTGGGAGGGGGCAAGTGGGAACTGGGGGAGCACTGGGGGGGGAATTGGGAACTGGGGGGTACTGGGAGGTACTGGGAGGTACTGGGAAGGACTGGGGGGCGGAATTGGGAACTGAGGGGGTACTGGGAGATACTGGGAGGTACTGGGAGGGAACTGGGGGGGGCAAGTGGGAACTGGGGGGGGGAAATTGAGAACTGGGAGATACTGGGAGGTACTGGGAGATACTGGGAGGAGGCAATTGGGAACTGGGGGGGTACTGGGAGATACTGGGAGATACTGGGAGAGGCAATTGTGAACTGGGGGTGTACCGGGACGGGACGGGGGGAGCAGGGGGGTTGTGGGGGTCGCTGACCCCCCCGGCCCCCCCCTGTTTCCACATGTGCCGCCCGTCGCTGGGGGGGCAGCGGCTGCTGGCCGAGCTCCGCGCCCCCCCGCTGCGCCCCGCCCGCCGCCCCTCGGCCCTCACCACCGTCTTCCGAGGCCCCCCGAGGTGAGACCCCCCCCCAAAAAAAATTTTGGGGTGGGGGGCCCAAAAAAAAAAAAAAAATTGGGGGGGTGCCCCAAAAATCGCCCCCTCCCCCACTAATTTTGTGTCCCCCCCTTCCAGAGCTGCTGCCAGGGCCCGGAGCTGGGGGGGCCGGCGGGGGGATGGGCCCGGACCCCCCCCCAAGAAGCCCCCCCCCAAATAAATAAATAAGTTATAATTAATTTTTTTAATGATTAAAATTAATTTAAGGGTTGAAATAAACGGCCCTGTGGTTGATTGACAGCCGTGACCTTTGACCTTTGAGTGACGTCATGGGGAGTGACGTCATGGGGAGTGACGTCATGGGGAGTGACGTCACCACAGGGCAACTCTTGGGGGGGGCACGGTGGTGGAGGGAGGAGGGGAGAGCCACGCTGCCGTAAAGCGCGGATGGGTGGAGGTGTCGTGAAAGCAAAGAGCCACGCTGCCGTAAAGCAGCGCTGCGGTTTTGCGGGAGGCGCCACTCTGCCGTAAAGCGCGCGTGGGGTGAGGTGTCGTGAAAGGGGCTCGCCGCTCTGCCGTAAAGCAGCGCCGCGGGGGGGGTGTAGGGAGGGAGAAGTGTCGTGATCGCCCGCCGTAAAGCAGGTCGGGGAGGGAAAAGGGGGACGCCGCGCTGTCGTAAAGCGCGGAAGGGCGGAGTGTCGTGAAAATGCACAGCCACTCTGCCGTAAAGCAGCGCTGCGGGGAGTAAGGGAGCGCCACAATGCCGTAAAGCGCAGAAAGACGAGGTGTCGTGAAAGCGGCTCTCTGCCGTAAAGCAGAACGGGGAGAGAGTGGGATGGCCACGCTGCCGTAAAGTGAGGATGGCTGAGGTGTCGTGAAAACAGGATGCCACTCTGCCGTAAAGCAGTGCTATTAGGTACAGGGAGAGTCACTCTGCCGTAAAGCGCAGGAGGCTGCAGTGTCGTGAAAGCAAGTTGCCACTCTGCCGTAAAGCAAATCTTGAAGGGTTGGGGACACCACGCTGCCGTACAGCGCTGATGGATGAAATGTCGTGAAAGCCCGCCGCCACACTGCCGTTAAGCAGTCCGCGGATGAGCCGGCACACCACTCTGCCGTAAAGCACGGAATACTGAAAGTGTCGCAAAACCCCTCCGCCACGCTGCCGTAAAGCAGGTGGCGGAGGCGACGGGGAGGGGGAGGGGGACCGCGCTGCCGTAAAGCGCGCCGGCCCGCGCCCCGCTTATGCCGCGCGCGGCTCGCGCTTTACGGCAGCGTCGCAAAAAGGCGGCGGAAGATGGCGGCGGTGACGGCGCAGGCGGCGGCGGGGCCCTGGGACGGGGCCGGGGCCTGGACGGGGCCTTGGGAAGGGGCCGGGAACGGGAACGGGGCCGGGGTCGTGGCTTGGGGGGGGCCGGGCCCCGCCGGGCTGCACCGGGACTGGACGCAGGAGGCCGTCAGCACCGGGGTGAGGGGCGGGGGGACCTGGGGGGGAAAATTGGGGGTTTGGGGGGGTTGGGGGGAATTGGGGCTGGGGGTGAATTGGGGTCTGGGGGGGTTATGGGGGGAGAGGGAGCTCAATTGGGGGGGTTATGGGGTTGGGGGCCCTTTGGGGGGGCTATGGGGCTGGGGGGTGTTATGGGGTGAGAGGGAGCCCAATTGGGGGGGGGGGGTTTATGGGGCTGGGGGGGCTATGGGGGGTTATGGGGGAGAAGAGACCCCTTTGGGGGGGTTATGGGGCTGGGGGGACCCTTTTTGGGGGATTGGGGGTTATGGGGGGAAAGGGACCCCTTTGGGGGGGGCTATGGGGCTGGGAGGGGGCTATGGGGTGAGAGGGACCCCTTTGGGGGGTTATGGGGCTGGGGGACCCCATTGGGGGCGTTATAGGGGGGAGGGACCCCTTTGGGGAGGTTATGGGGCTGGGGGGTCTATGGGGCAGGAGGAACCCCATTGGGGGGGGTTTATGGGGCTGGGGGACCCCATTGGGGGGTTATAAGGGGGAGGGACCCCTTTGGGGGGCGTTATGGGGCTGGGGGCTATGGGGTGAGAGGGACCCTGTTGGGGGCTTTGGGGCTCGGGGGGGGGCTATGGGGTGAGAAAAACCTCGTGGGGGGGGGGGATTTATGGGGTTGGCGGGGGTCTATAGGGTGGGAGGGGCCCCATTGGGGGGGGTTATGGGGCTGGGGGTGGTTTTGGGGCAAGAAAACCCCCTTTAGGTCATCCTATGTACCTTGGGGGGTCTCACGGGATGGGGGGGTCCCGTGGGATACGGGGGGTCCCGTGGGATACGGGGGGGTCCCGTGGGGTTGTGGGGGGGCTCCTTGTAGGATTTTAACCCCTTTTTTTTTCCTCCCCCCCCCCAAAAAAAAAAAAGACCACCATCATGGCCGTGGAGTTCGAGGGCGGCGTGGTGATCGGCGCCGACTCGCGCACCACCACGGGGTGAGCTTCGTTTGAGGGGGGGGGGGTCCGGGGCTTAATTAAAGACCCGATTAAGGTCCGGGGGGGGTTAATTAATATTTGGGGACCCCCCCCCGGCAGCTCCTACGTGGCCAACCGGGTGACGGACAAGCTGACCCCCGTCCACGACCGCATCTTCTGCTGCCGCTCGGGCTCGGCGGCCGACACGCAGGCGGTGGCCGACGCCGTGGCTTACCAGCTGGCCTTCCACAGGTAATTTTCACCCCGGGGGGGGCCCCAAAATTAATTTGGGGGGGGTTAATTAATTAATTAACTTCTTTTCTTGCCCCCCCAACAAGTATTGAGCTGGAGGAGCCCCCCCGGGTGCGCACGGCCGCCCGCTTGTTCCAGCAGAGCTGCTACCGCTACCGCCAGGAGCTCACCGCTGGGATCATCGTGGCCGGATGGGATCGGCGCCGGGGGGGGCAGGTGGGGGCTCCAAAAATATTTAGGACCCCCCCCCAAATTTTTCGGACCCCCCCCAAGTCCGTCAGGGCCCCCCCGGGGGTTTGGTTGCAGGTTTGGGGCTCTGGGACCCCCCCCTCGCCCTCCTTTCCCCCCCCCAAGTGACCCCAGGGGGATGGGATCGGTGCTGGGGGGGGCGGGGGGGCTAAAAAATATTTAGGACCCCCCCCCCCAAATTTTTCGGACCCCCCAAGTCTGTCAGGGCCCCCGGGGGTTTGGTTGCAGGTTTGGGGCTCTGGGACCCCCTATCAGCCTCCCCCCCCCCGGTGGTCTCAGGGGGTTGGGATCGGTGCTGGGGGGGGCAGGGGGGCTAAAAATATTTAGGACCCCCCCCCAAAATCCCTCAGACCCCCCCGAACCCCCCCGGGGGTTTGGTTGCAGGTTTGGGGCTCTGGGACCCCCTCGCCCTCCTTTCCCCCCAAGTGACCCTCAGGGTTTGGGATTGGTGCTGGGGGGCAGGGGGGGCTAAAAAATATTTAGGACCCCCCGAATTTCTCGGACCCCCCCGAGCCCCCCCAGGGGTTTGGTTGCAGGTTTGGGGCTCTGGGACCCCCCTTCAGCCTCCTTTCCCCCCCCCAAGTGACCGTCAGGGTTTGGGATAGGGGCTGGGGGGGCGGGGGGCCCAAAAATATTTAGGACCCCCCCGAATCTCTCAGGGGCTCAAAAAATATTTAGGACCCCCCCCCCGTATTTCTCGGTCCCCCCCCGAGCCCCCCAGGGGTTTGGTTGCAGGTTTGGGGCTCTGGGACCCCCCCCTCAGCCTCCTTTCCCCCCCAATAGTGACCCGGAGGGTTTGGGATCGATGCTGGGGGCAGGGGGCTAAAAATATTTAGGGCCCCCCCGAATTTCTCGGACCCCCCCGAGCCCCCAGGGGTTTGGTTGCAGGTTTGGGGCTCCGGGACCCCCCCCTCCCCCTCCTTTCCCCCCCCCAAGTGACCTCAGGGGGATGGGATCGGTGCTGGGGGCAGGGGGCCCAAAAAATATTTAGGAACCCCCAAATTTTTCGGACCCCCAAGTCCGACTGGTCCCCCCCGGGGGTTTGGTCGCATGTTTGGGGCTCCGGGACCCCCCCCTCGCCCTCCTTTCCCCCCCCCCAGGTGACCCCAGGGGTTTGGGATCGGTGCTGGGGGGGGCAGGGGGGGGCTAAAAAATATTTAGGACCCCCGAATTTCTTGGACCCCCCCCAAGCCTCTCAGACCCCTCCCGAGCCCCCCAGGGGTTTGGTTGCAGGTTTGGGGCTCTGGGACCCCCCTTGGCCCCCCCAAACGCCCCCAAAGCCTCCCCCAGGGCCCTATTTCGAGCCTCTGCCCCCCCCCAATTCCTTCGGGACCCCCCCCAATTTATTCGTCCCCCCCCCAGGTCTACGTGGTGCCCATGGGGGGGGCTCCTACATCTGAGAACCCCCCCAGGACCCCCCCAATGCCCCCAAAATCCCCCCAAAGCCCCCCCAGGGCACTATTTCGAGCCTCTGCCCCCCAATTGCTTCGGGACCCCCCAATTTATTCGTCCCCCCCAGGTCTACGTGGTGCCCATGGGGGCTCCTACATCTGAGAACCCCCCAGGACCCCCAAGACCCCCCCAATGCCCCCCAAACCCCCCCAAAGCCCCCCAGGGCCCTATTTCGAGGCTCTGCCCCCCCAATTGCTTCGGGACCCCCCCAATTTATTCGTCCCCCCAGGTCTACGTGGTGCCCATGGGGGGGCTCCTACATCTGAGAACCCCCCCAAAGCCCCCTAACCCCCCCAGGACCCCCAGCCCCCCAAAATCCCCCCACAACCCCCCCAAAGCCCCCCCCAGGGCCCTATTTCGAGCCTCTGCCCCCCCCCAATTGCTTCGGGACCCCCCCCAATTTATTCGTCCCCCCCCCAGGTCCACGTGGTGCCCATGGGGGGGGCTCCTACATCTGAGAACCCCCCAGGACCCCCCAATGCCCCCAAAACCCCCCAAAACCCCCCCAAAGCCCCCCAGGGCCCTATTTCGAGGCTCTGCCCCCCCAATTCCTTCGGGACCCCCCAATTTATTCGTCCCCCCCAGGTCTACGTGGTGCCCATGGGGGGCTCCTACATCTGAGAACCCCCCAGGACCCCCCAGTGCCCCCAAAACCCCCCCAAAACCCCCCAAAGCCCCCCAGGGCCCTATTTCGAGCCTCTGCCCCCCCCCCAATTGCTTCGGGACCCCCCAATTTATTCGTCCCCCCCAGGTCCACGTGGTGCCCATGGGGGGGCTCCTACATCTGAGAACCCCCCAGGACCCCCCCAGTGCCCCCAAAACCCCCCAAACCCCCGAAAGCCCCCCCAGGGCCCTATTTCGAGGCTCTGCCCCCCCAATTGCTTCGGGACCCCCCCAATTTATTCGTCCCCCCCCAGGTCTACGTGGTACCCATGGGGGGCTCCTACATTTGGGAACCCCCAGGACCCCCAATACCCCCAAAACCCCCCAAAACCCCCCAAACCCCCCCCAGGGCCCTATTTCGAGCCTCTGCCCCCCCAATTGCTTCGGGACCCCCAATTTATTCGTCCCCCCCAGGTCTACGTGGTGCCCATGGGGGGCTCCTCCTGCGGCAGCCTTTCGCCGTGGGGGGGTCGGGGAGCTCCTACATCTACGGCTTCGTCGACGCCGCCTTCAGGCCCGGGATGAGCCGGGAGCGCTGCGAGGAGTTCACGGCACAGGGTGGGTGATTTTTTTTTGGGGGGGGGGCATATTTTTTATGGGGGGGTCACAGGGACACTGGGGGGATTTGGGGACACGGGGGGCACAGGGACACCGGGGGGCACGGTTTGGGGGCGAGGGGGGGACAAAGAGGGCTGGGAGGGGTTCACGGCACAGGGTGGGTGATTTTTTTTTGGGGGGGGGCATATTTTTTTGGGGGGGGGGTCACAGGGACACTGGGGGGATTTGGGGACACGGGGGGGCACAGGGACACCGGGGGCACGGTTTGGGGGCGAGGGGGGACAAAGAGGGCTGAGAGGGGTTCATGGTATAGGGTGGGGGGTTTTGGGGGTGTGGGGCATATTTTTTTTGGGGGGGGGCATATTTTTTATGGGGGGTCTTGGGGACATTGGGGGGATTTGGGGACACGGGGGGGCACAGGGACACCAGGGGGCACGGTTTGGGGGAGCTGGGAGGGCTGAGAGGGGTTCACGGCACAGGGTGGGTGGGTTTTTTTGGGGGGGGGGCATATTTTTTGGGGGGGGGGGGCATATTTTTTATGGGGGGGTCACAGGGACACGGGGGGCACAGGGACACCGGGGGGCACGGTTTGGGGGCGAGGGGGGACAAAGAGGGCTGAGAGGGGTTTGTGGGGTAGGGTGGGTGGGTTTTTTTTGGGGGGGGGGGGCATATTTTTTATGGGGGGGGGGTCACAGGGACACTGGGGGGGATTTGGGGACATGGGGGGCATGGGGGGGACAGGGACCCGGTTTGGGGGGCATGGGGGTGGGGGAGGGGCACAGGACACCAGTTTTGGGGGTGGGGGGCATGGGGGGCACAGGGACATGGGGGGGGGTGATGGGGACATGGGGGGGACACGGGGGGTGACGGGGACCCAGTTTGGGGCTGGGGGGCCCAGTTTGGGGGTACTGGTGCCGAGGGGGGCCCAGTTTGGGGGTGATGGGGATACTGGGGGGTGCTGGGGACCCAGTTTGGGGGTGTTGGGGATGGGGGGCCCAATTTGGGGGTGGGGGGACCTGGGGACATGGGGGGACACGGGGGGTGATGGGGACCCAGTTTGGGGCTGGGGGGCCCAGTTTGAGTCTGGGGGGCCCAGTTTGGGGGTGATGGGGATACTGGGATGATACTGGGAGTACTGGGAACCCAATCCGGCTATACCGGTAACGCACTGGGGGCCAATTGGGGGTCTGTGCCCCTTTGCTGCCCCCTTATTTTGTCCCCCCAGCCCTGGCCCTGGCGATGGCACGGGACGGCTCGAGCGGCGGCGTGGTGCGGCTGGCGGCCATCACCGAGGGGGGGGTCGAGCGCCGGGTCCTGGCGGGGGCCGAGCTGCCGGGGGGCGAGGGGGGGCCCCCAGCCTGAGAGGGTCCCAAAATTTTTATTTGGGGGGGGGTCCTGAAGGCGTTTTGGGGGGGGTCCCGGCCTCGGCGGGGCAATAAATGGGTCCTGAGACGCTCCCAGCGCCGCCTCCTCTTGGTGTTAACCCCCCCCCAGAAGCCACGCCCACGGTCCAGAAGCCACGCCCATATCACACAAGCCACGCCCATATCACACAAGCCACGCCCACTTGTCTTAAGCCACGCCCCAAAGTGTCAAGCCACGCCCATGTGCTGGAGCCCTGCCTGGAATTGGTGCCCATGTGCCTCCAGGCCCCGCCCACAAGTCCTAAGACCCGCCCACACATCCTCAAGCCACGCCCCAAAGTGTCAAGCCACGCCCACGGGTCCTAAGCCACGCCCCTGTGCTGGAGCCCTGCCTGGAGTGGTGCCCATGTGCCCCAAGCCCCGCCCACATGTCTTAAGACACGCCCACATCTCCTTAAGCCACGCCCATGTCCCATAAAGCCACGCCCACTCGTCTTAAGCCACGCCCCAACGTCTCAAGCCATGCCCACGTGTCCTAAGCCACGCCCCTGTGCCGGGAGCCCTGCCTGGAATGGTGCCCATGCGCCTCCAAGCCACGCCCACATGTCTTAAGCCCCGCCTACACATCCTCAAGCCACGCCCACTCGTCTTAAGCCACGCCCCAAAGTGTCAAGCCACGCCCATGTGTCCTAAGCCACACCCCTGTGCCATGACCCCTATCCTGGAGTGGTGCCAATGCACCTCCAAGCCCCGCCCACATCCCACAGCCACGCCCACATGTCTTAAGCCACGCCCATATCCCAGAAGCCACGCCCACTCGTCTTAAGCCACGCCCCAAAGTCTCAAGCCACGCCCCTGTGCCAGGACCCCTGCCTGGAATTGGTGCCTATGTGCCCCAAGCCACGCCCACATGTCTTAAGCCACGCCCATGTCTCGCAAGACACGCCCTCTTGTCTTAAGCCACGCCCCCAAAGTCTCAAGCCACGCCCACATGTCCTAAGCCACGCCCCTGTGCTGGAGCCCTGCCTGGAATTGGTGCCAATATGCCTTCAAGCCCCGCCCACAAGTCCTAAGCCCCGCCCACACAGCCTCAAGCCACGCCCGCTCGTCTTAGGCCACGCCCACTCGTGCCGAAACCCCGCCCCCTTACCCTGAGATGAGCCCTGCCTGTAAACATCAAGCCACGCCCACAAGGCTCTAGCCCCCGCCCCCTTCACCTTAAGCCACGCCCGTTCTGAGCCGCGCCCACTCCCCCAAGCCCCACCCATTCACCCTGAGCCCCGCCCATGCTCTACAAACCCCGCCCACTCCCCCAATACCCTACTATACTCCCCAAGCCCCGCCCACGCACCCCAAGCCCCGCCCAGTCTCCCTGAGCCCCGCCCATGAGCTACAAGCCCCGCCCACTCCCCCAACCCCCTCCTGTGCTCCCCAAGCCCCGCCCACACCCTCCAAGCCCCGCCCACTCCCCCAAGCCTCTTCTATACTCCCTAAACCCCGCCCACACGCCCCAAACCCCTCCCACACCCCCAAACCCCACCCACACCCCCACTCGGCCCCGCCTCTTGCTCCCCCGCGCATGCGCAGTGCGCGGGGGCGGGGCCGGCGCTGCCCATCCGAGCCGCAGCCGCGGCCGCCCCGGTGCCGCTTCCCGGTGCCCCCTCCCCCCCCGCCATGGCGGAGCCACGCCCCCTCCGCCCCCGCCCCCCCGCGGCCTCGATGACGTCGACCTCGGAGCGCTGAGGGTGAGCGGGGGGGAGGGGGGGCACCGGGTTGGGGGGGGGGGGACCAGTATGGACCAGTATGGACCAGTATGGACCAGTATATCCCAGTATGGCCCCAGGGGTCTCCCAGTATATCCCAGTATGGACCCCGGGATCTCCCAGCATCTCCCAATATGCCCCAGCATGGCCCCCGGGATCGCCCAGTATGGACCAGTATGTCCCAGTATGGACCAGTATGCCCCAGTATGGCCCCAGGGGTCTCCCAGTATATCCCAGTATGGACCCCAGGATCTCCCAGTATCCCCCAGTATGGTCCCCAGTATGCCCCAGTATATCCCAGTATGCCCCAGTATGCCCCAGTATGGTCCCCAGGATCTCCCAGTATCCCCCAGTATGCCCCAGCATGGTCCCCGGTATCCCCCAGTATGTCCCAGTATGGCCCCCAGGATCTCCCAGTATCCCCCAATATGCCCCAGCATGGCCCCCGGGATCGCCCAGTATATCCCAGTATGTCCCAGTATGGACCAGTATGGACCAGCATGGCCCCTGGGATCTCCCAGTATCTCCCAGTATGCCCCAGCATGGCCCCCGGGATCTCCCAGTATATCCCAGTATGTCCCAGTATCCCCCAGTATGGTCCCCAGGATCTCCCAGTATCCCCCAGTATGGACCCCGGGATCTCCCAGTATCCCCCAGTATGGTCCCCAGTATCTCCCCATGCTCCCCAGTATGGCCCTGTTGTCTCCCAGTGCCCCCCAGTATCTCCCAGTATCCCCCAGCATGCTCCCTGGGATGTCCCAATATATCCCAGTATGCCCCAGTATGGTCCCCGGGATCTCCCAGTATATCCCAGTACCCCCCAGCATGGCCCCTGGGATCTCCCAGTATATCCCAGTATCCCCCAGTACGGCCCCGTTATTCCCCAGTGCCCCCTCAGGATCTCCCAGTATGGCCCCCAGGATCCCCCAGTACATCCCAGTATGGCCCCGTTATCTCCCAGTATCCCCCAGTACAGTCCCAGTACAGCCCCCAGTATATCCCAGTATCTCCAAGTGCCACCCAGTAAGGCCCCAGTATCTCCCAGTCCCCCCAGTACAGCCCTCAGTAACTCCCAGTGCTCCTTGGCCCTGTTTTGGGTCCAGAAAGCCCAAATTTGGGTCCAGAAGGGCCCATTTGGGGCACAAGAAGCCAAATTTTGGGTGTGGGAGCCCCATTTTGGGTGCAGAAAGCCAAATTTTGGGTGCACGAGGCCCATTTTGGGTGCAAAAAGCCCAGTTTTGGGTGCAGGACCCCAATTTTGGGTGCAAAAAGCCCAGTTTTGGGTGCAGGACCCCAATTTTGGGTGCAGAAAGCCCAATTTTGGGTGCAGGAGGCCTGGTTTTGGGTGCAAAAAGCCCAGTTTTGGGTGCAGGAGGCCCAATTTTGGGTGCAAAAAGCCCAGTTTTGGGTGCAGGAGGCCTGGTTTTGGGTGCAGAAAACGCAGTTTTGGGGGTGCATGAGGCCCATTTTGGGTGCAGAAAACCCCAATTTGGGTCCAGGAGCCCCATTTTGGGTTCAGAAAGCCCCAAATTGGATCCAGGCGGCCTCATTTTGGGAGCAGAAATACCAATTTTGGGTACAGAAGGCCCAGTTTTGGGTGCAAAAAGCCCAGTTTGGGGTGCTGGAGCCCCATTTTGGGTGCAGAAAGCGCAGTTTTGGGTGCGGGAGGCCTGGTTTTAGGTGCAGAATCCCCCAGCTGGGGTGTGGGAGGCCTCATTTTGGGTCCAAAAAGCCCAATTTTGGGCTTTTCGGTCCCGGGAGCCGTGCTCTGGTTCCGCCGCAGCTCCCGGGGGGGGACGCGGTGACCCCAAAATGGGGCTATTTATACACCGGGGGGGGGGGGTTCTTTAACTAATTTTAATCCTAAAATTTCCTCCCCCAATCCCAAATTTCCCCCCCTAATCCCAAATTTGCCTCCCCAATCCCAAATTTGCCCCCCCTAATCCCAAATATGCCCCCCCAATCCCAAATTTGCCCCCCTCAAATCCCAAATTTGCCCCCCCAATCCCAAATTTTGCCCCCTAATCCCAAATTTGCCCCCTTAATCCCAAATTTGCCTCCCCAATCCCCAAATCCCCCCCAATCCCAAATTTGCCCCCCCATTCCCAAATTTGCCCCCCCTAATCCCAAATTTGCACACCTAAAATCCCAAATTTCCCCCCAAATCCCAAATCTGCCCACCTTAATCCCAATTTCCCCCCCCAATCCCAAAATCCCCCCCCAATCCCAAAGTCCCCCCCCTAATCCCAAATTTTGCCCCCCCCCAGGACCCCGCGGGCATCTTCGAGCTGGTGGTGGTGGTCGGCAACGGGACCTACGGGCAGGTCTACAAGGTGAGGGGGGGCCCCAAAATTAAGGGGGGGGGTCCCGGTGGGGGGTTGGGCACCATCCTGACCCCCCCCATCCCAAATTTACCCCCCCAATCCCAAAATCCCCCCCAATCCCAAATTTCCCCCCAAAATCCCAAATTTGCCCCCAAATTCCCCCCCAAATCCCAAATTTCCCCCACCCAAATCCCAAATTTTCCCCCCAATCCCAAATTTTGCTCCCTCAATCCCAAATTTCCCCCAAAAAATCCCAAATTTGCCCCAAAATTCCCCCCCAAATCCCAAATTTCCCCCAAAAAATCCCAAATTTGCCCCCAAATTCCCCCCCATAATCCCAAATTTGCCCCCCCATAATCCCATATTTGCCTCCCCAATCCCAAATTTGCCCCCCCAAATCCCAAATTTCCCTCCCAAATTTCCCCCCAATCCCAAATTTCACCCCCCCAAAACCAAAATTTCCCCCCCAATCCCAAATTTTCCCCCCAATCCCAAATTTTGCTCCCTCAATCCCAAATTTCCCCCAAAAAATCCCAAATTTGCCCCCAAATTCCCCCCCATAATCCCAAATTTGCCCCCCCCATAATCCCATATTTGCCTCCCCAATCCCAAATTTGCCCCCCCATAATCCCAAATTTGCCCCCCCAATCCCAAATTTCCCCCCAAAATTCCCAAATTTGCCCACAAATTCCCTCCCAAATCCCAAATTTGCCCCCCCATAATCCCAAATTTTCCCCCCAATCCCAAATTTCCCCCCAATCCCAAATATTCCCCCAATCCCAAATTTTGCCCCCCAATCCCAAATTCCCCCCTCTAATCCCAAATTTACCCCCCTAAATCCCAAATTTACCCCCCCAAATCCCAAATTTACCCCCCAATCCCAAATTTGCCCCCCCAATCCCAAATTTCCCCCCAAAAATCCCAAATTTGTCCCCAAATTCCCCCCCAAATCCCAAATTTCCCCCCTCCCAAACCCCAAATTTCCCCCCCTAAATCCCAAATTCCCCCCCAAATCCCAAATTTGCCCCCCCCAATCCCAAATTTTGGCCCCCCTATCCCAAATTTGCCCCCAAATTCCCCCCCCAATCCCAAATTTCCCACCCAAAATCCCAAATTTGCCCCACCCAATCCCAAATATACCCCCAATACCAAATTTGCCCCCCCAATCCCAAATTTACCCCCCAATCCCAAATTTACCCCCCTAAATCCCAAATTTACCCCCCCAAATCCCAAGTTTCCCCCCCAATCCCAAATTTGCCCCCCACATCCCAAATTCCCCCCCAAATCCCAAATTTCCCCCCCTAAATTCCCAATTCCCCCCCAAATCCCAAATTTGCCCCCCCAATCCCAAATTTTGCCCCCCCCAAATCCCAAATTTTGCCCCCCCCAGGGGCGCCACGTGAAGACAGGGCAGCTGGCGGCCATCAAGGTCATGGACGTCACCGAGGTGAGACGGGGGGGGGTTAATTAGTGTTAATTAGCGTTAATTAGCATTAATTAGGGTTAATTAAGGTCAGGGGAATTAACTTATTAGGGTCGGGGGGGTTAATTAGGGTTAATTAGGGTCGGGGGTTAATTAATTAGGGTAGTGGAGGTTAATTAGGGTTAATTAGGGTCAAGGGGGTTAGTTTGGGTCGGGGGGAGTTAATTAGGGTCGGGGGGGTTAATTAGGGTTAATTAGGGTCGGGGGGTTAATTAATTAGGGTCAGGGGAGGGATAATTAGGGTCGGGGGGTTAATTAATTAGGGTCGGGGGGGTTAATTGGGGCCGGGGGGGTTAATTAGGGTTAATTAGGGTCAGGGGGTTAATTAATTAGGGTTGGGGGGGTTAATTAGCTCCTTGGCCCTGTTTTGGGTCCAGAAAGCCCAAATTTGGGTCCAGAAGGGCCCATTTTGGGGGCAGGAAGCCAAATTTTGAGTGCAGGAGCCCCATTTTGGGTGCAAAAAGCCCAGTTTTGGGTGCAGGAGCCCAGTTTTGGGTGCAGAAAGCCCAAATATGGGTGCAGGAGGCCTGGATTTGGGTGCAAAAAGTCAATTTTTGGGTTCAGGAAGCCCAGTTTTTGGGTGCAGAAAGACGGTTTTGGGGTGCATGAGGCCCATTTTGGGTGCAGAAAGCCCATGTTTGGGTCCAGGAACCCCATTTTGGGTGCAGAAAGCCCAATTTTGGGTACAGAAGGCCCAGTTTTGGGTGCAAAAAGCCCAGTTTGAGGTGCTGGAGCCCCATTTTGGGTGCAGAAAGTGTAGTTTTGGGTGTGGGAGGCCTGGTTTTAGGTGCAGAAACCCCCAGCTGGGGTGCGGGAGGCCTCATTTTGGGTGCAGGAAGCCCCATTTTGTGTGCAGAAGGCCCAGTTGTGTGTGCAAAAAGCCCAATTTTGGGTACAGAACGCCCAGTTTTGGGTGCAAAAAGCCCAGTTTGGGGTGCTGGAGCCCTGTTTTGGGTGCAGAAAGCGCAGTTTTGGGTGAGGGAGGCCTCATTTGGGGTGCAGAAACCCCCAGCTGGGGTGCGGGAGGCCTCATTTTGGGTGCAGGAAGCCCCAGTTTAGGTCCAGGAACGCCATTTTGGGTGCAGGAAGCCCCATTTTGGGTTCAGAAAGCCCCAAATTGGGTCCACGCAGCCTCATTTTGGGTGCGGAAAGCTCAATTTTGGGTACAGAAGGCCAAGTTTTGGGTGCAAAAAGCCCAGTTTGAGGTGCTGGAGCCCCATTTTGGTTGCAGAAAGCGCAGTTTCGTGTGCAGGAGGCCTCAATTTGGGTGTGGAAACCCCCAGCTGGGGTGCGGGAGGCCTCATTTTGGGTGCAGAAAGCCCAAATTTGGGTGCAGAAGGCCCAGTTTTGGGTGCAAAAAGCCCATTTTGGGTGCAGAAAGCGCAGTTTTGGGTGCGGGAGGCCTGGTTTGAGGTGCAGAAACCCCCATCTGGCGTGCGTGAGGCCTCATTTTGGGTCCTAAAAACCCAAAATTGGGTGTCCGCCCCCCCAGGACGAGGAAGAGGAGATCAAGCAGGAGATCAACATGCTGAAGAAATTCTCCCACCACCGCAACATCGCCACTTACTACGGCGCCTTCGTCAAGAAGAGCCCCCCCGGGAGCGACGACCAGCTTTGGGTGAGCCCCTATTTTAATTTGGGGGGGGTCCTTCAATTCGGGACCCCCAAAAAAAGGTGCTGACCCCCCCCTTTTTTTTTTTAAGCTGGTGATGGAGTTTTGCGGCGCCGGCTCCGTCACCGACCTGGTGAAGAACACCAAGGGCAACGCGCTGAAGGAGGATTGCATCGCCTACGTCTGCCGGGAAATCCTTCGGGTATGTGGCCCCCCCAGGCTTAAATAACCCCCCCCACATCCCAAAATTTCCCTTAAAACCCCCTTTTTTAAAAATTTTTATAGGGTTTGGCCCACCTGCACGCCCACCGGGTGATCCACCGCGACATCAAGGGGCAGAACGTGCTGCTGACGGAGAACGCCGACGTCAAGCTGGGTACGTGCCCCCCACCCCAAAATAAATACCCAAAACCCCCCCCCCAATGCTCCCAGTTCTCCCAGTGCTCCCAGTGACCCCCCCGTAGTGGATTTTGGGGTGAGCGCCCAGCTGGACCGCACGGTGGGGCGCCGCAACACCTTCATCGGCACCCCGTACTGGATGGCCCCCGAGGTGATCGCCTGCGACGAGAACCCCGAAGCCACCTACGATTACCGGGTACCCTTTTTTGGGGCAAGGGGGGGTCCGGCTGATGCCCCCCCTGAAAAAAATTTGGGTCGAAAAAGCTTTATTTTAACGCCGCCCCCCCGCTTTATTTTGGCAGAGCGACATCTGGTCCCTGGGCATCACCGCCATCGAGATGGCCGAGGGGGCGCCCCGTAAGTATTGGGGGGGGGTTTTAATTAAAAGGGGGGGTTAATTATTAAAGGGGGGGGGTGATTTAAATACTGGGGGGGGTTATAGGGTGGTGGGGACCCCCCCGGTTAAGGGGTTTTTGGTGTCCCCCCCCCCCCAGCCCTCTGCGACATGCACCCCATGCGGGCGCTGTTCCTCATCCCCCGCAACCCCCCCCCGAGGCTCAAGTCGAAAAAATGGTCCGGGGGGGCTGTCTTTTTTTTTGGGGGGGGGATTTTGGGGTCTGGGGGGGGATATTTGGGGTCTGGGAGGGGATATTTGGGGTCTGGGGGGTGATGTTTGGGGTAAAGTGGGGTTTTGGGGGCATAGCAGGGGGTTTTGGGGTGGTATTTGGGGTGGGGGGCAATATTTGGGGTCGGGGGGCAAATTATTGGGGGGGGCACAATTTAGGGTCTGGGGGGCAATATAGGGGGTCCTGGGGGGGATATATGGGGTCTGGTGGGAAATGAGTGGGGTTTTGGGGCATAATGTGGGGTTTTGGGGGCATAATTAGTGGGGACTGGGGGCAAATTATGAGGTGGGGGGCAATATTTGGGATCTGGGGGGCAAATTTGGGGTGGGGGGCAAGATTTAGGGTCTGGGGGGGCAACATTTGGGATCTGGGGGGTGATATTTGGGGTCTGGGGGGTGATGTTTGGGGTAAAGTGGGGTTTTGGGGCATAATGTGGGGTTTTGGGGATAATTAGTGGGGTCTGGGGGGGCAATATTTGGGGGGGGGGGGCACATTTAGGGTCTGGGGGGCAACATTTAGGGTCTGGGGGGCAATATATGGGGTCCTGGGGGGCGATATATGGGGTCTGGGGGGAATGAGTGGGGTTTTGGGGCATAATGTGGGGTTTTGGGGGCAATGAGTGGGGTCTGGGGGGCAAATTATGGGGTGGGGGGCAAATTATTGGGGGGCAACATTTAGGGTCTGGGGGGCAATATATGGGGTCTGGGGGGCGATATATGGGGTCTGGGGTGGGATATATGGGGTCTGGGGGGAATGAGTGGGGTTTTGGGGCATAATGTGGGGTTTTGGGGATAATTAGTGGGGACTGGGGGGGCAAATTATGGGGGGGGGCACATTATTGGGGGGCAACATTTGGGGTCTGGGGGGGCAATATATGGGGTCTGGGGGGCGATATATTGGGTCTGGGGGGCCAATATATGGGGTCTGAGTGGGGAACGAGTGGGGTTTTGGGGCATAATGGGGGGTTTTGGGGATAATTAGTGGGGTCTGGGGGGGGCAAATTTTTTGGGGGGGCACATTTATGGTCTGGGGGGGCAACATTTAGGGTCGGGGGGGCAATATATGGGGTCTGGGGGCGATATATGGGGTCTGGGGGCCAATATATGGGGTCTGAGTGGGGAACGAGTGGGGTTTTGGGGCATAATATGGGGTTTTGGGGATAATTAGTGGGGTTGGGGGGGCAAATTTTTTGGGGGGGCACATTTAGGGTCTGGGGGGGCAACATTTGGGGTCTGGGGGGGCAATATATGGGGTCTGGGGGGCGATATATGGGATCTGGGGGGGATATATGGGCTTTTGGGGGCACCATATAGGGTCTGGGTGCCAGTGGGGTCCACCGAGCCCCCTTGGGTCTCGCGGCAGGACTCCGAGGGGGGTGTCCCATGGTGCCCCCACCCCAAAAAAATAAAAAATGTGCCCCCCCCCCAGGTCCAAACCCTTCGTGGACTTCGTGGAGCGCTGCCTGACCAAGGCGTCCGCCCAGCGCCCCGGCACCGAGCAGCTCCTGCGAGCCCCCTTCATCCGCGAGCAGCCCCCCGAGCGCCAGGCCCGGGTCCAGCTCCGCGACCACATCGACCGATCCCGACGGCGGCGGGGGGAGCGAGGTTTGGGGGTGGGGGGGCGTTATTTGGGGTGGGGGGTCCCGGGGGGTCACTTATGGGGTGGTGAGTTGGGTCCCCAAGTGTGGGTGCGGCTCTGTGACTGCATTGAGTGATGATGGTGATGGTCCAGAAGTGATGTGGAGGTCAGGAAGGGGTTAATTTTATGGGGGGGTCCCCGGGGGGTTAATTTTTTGGGGGGTCCTGGGGGGTCAGTTATGGGGTGGTGAGTTGGGTCCCCAAGTGTGGGTGCAGCTCTGTGACTGCATTGAGTGATGATGGTGATGGTCCAGAAGTGATGTGGAGGTCAGGAAGGGGTTAATTTTATGGGGGGGTCCCCGGGGGGGTTAATTTTTTGGGGGGGGGTCCCGGGGGGGTCACTTATGGGGTGCTGAGTTTGGTCCCCGAGTGTGGGTGCAGCTCTGTGACTGCATAGAGTGATGATGGTGATGGGCAGGAAGGGGTTAATTTTATGGGGGGGTCCCCTGGGGGGTTAAATTTTATGGGGGGTCCCTGGGGGGTAATTTTTTGGGGGGGGTCCTGGGGGGGTCACTTATGGGGTGGTGAGTTGGGTCCCCAAGTGTTGGTGCAGCTCTGCAAGCACATGGACTGCACATGGTGATGGCCAGGAAGGGGTTAATTTTATGGGGGGGTCCCCTGGGGTGGGTAAATTTGATGGGGGGGGTCTCTGGGGGGGTTAAATTTTGGGGGGGGGTCCCGGGGGGTCACTTATGGGGTGCTGAGTCCGGTCCCCGTGACCTCATGGACTGCACTTGGTGATGGGCAGGAAGGGGTTAATTTTTCGGGGGGGTCCCTTGGGGCGTTAAATTTTTTGGGGGGTCCCCTGGGGTGGGGGGGTCATTTTATTTTGGGGGGGGGTCACTTATGGGGTGCCCCCCCCCCCCCAGATGAGACCGAGTACGAGTACAGTGGCAGCGAGGAGGAGGAGGGCGGCGGCGGGGAGGAGGGGGAGCACAGGTGGGCGTGGCCTAAGGGGGCGTGGCCCAAGGGGGGGCGTGGCTTAAAGGGGCGTGGTCTGAATGGGTGTGGTCTAAGGGGGTGTGGTCTGAATGGGTGTGGTCTAAAGGGGTGTGGTCTAAATGGGAATGGTCTAAGGGGGCATGGTCTAAATGGGTGTGGTCTGAAGGGGCGTGGTCTAAGGGGGCGTGGTCTAAGGGGGTGTGGTATGGGTGTGGTCTAAATGGGCATGGTCTAAGGGGGCATGGTCTAAGGGGGCGTGGTCTAAGGGGCGTGGTCCAAATGGGTGTGGTCTAAGGGGGCGTGGTCTAAAGGAGGTGTGGTCTAAGGGGGCGTGGTCTAAAGGGGGTGTGGTCTAAATGGGTGTGGTCTAAGAGGGAGGGGTATGGGGAAGGGGAGGGGGCTAGGGAAAGGGGCGGGGCTTGGGTTGGGGGCGGGGTTAGTGGAAGGGGAGGGGCTTAGTGTGTTGGGGGCGGGGCTTGGGGAAGGGGAGGGGCTTGGGGTTTGGGGGCGGGGCTATAGGGAAGGGGAGGGGCTTGGGGATGCTGGGGTGGGGTTTGGGGTGGGGCTATGGGAAAGGGGCGTGGCCTGCTGGGCGGGGCTTGAGCCATGGGGGCGGGGCTTGTGCCTAGTGGGCGGGGTCTGAGCATGTGGGGGCGGGGCTTGTGCCTTGGGGGCTGGGCTTCTACCTTGGGGGCGGGGTCTGAGCGTCTGGGGCGGGGTTTCCTAGTGGGCAGGGCTGTTGTTGTGCCTTGGGGGTGGGGCCTGAGCATAAGGGGCGGGGCTTCTGCCTTGGGGGCGGGGCTGGTGCCTTGGGGGCGTGGCCTGAGCATGTGGGGGCGGGGCTTGTGCCTTGGGGGCGTGGCCTGAGCACGTGGGGGCGGGGCTTCCTAGTGGGCGGGGCTTACCCCTCGGGGGCGTGGTTTCACTTGGGGCGGGTTCTGAGCACGTGTGGGCGGGGCTGCTGCCTTGGGGGCGGGCCCTCGACCTGAGGGGGGGGGGCGTGTCCTCCTCGCTAAGCCCCGCCCCTTTTCCCCCTTTGGCCCCGCCCCCTTTTCCAGCTCCCTGCTGGCCACGCCCGACTCGACGCTGCGCCGGGAGTTCCTGCGGCTGCAGCAGGAGGACAAGTCCCGCCCCCCGGGCGTGGCCCCGCCCCCGGCCCCGCCCCCCGGCCCCGCCCAGCTCCAGCAGCTCCTCCTCCAGCGCCAGCTCCGCCTCCAGCAGCAGCGGGACGAGAGACGGCGCCTCGAGGAGGTGGGGGGCACGAGACCCCCCCGGGGTCACCGACCCCCCCAAGGTCACCGACCCCCCCAAGGTCATTGACCCCCTAAGGTCACCGACCCCCCCAAGGTCATTGACCCCCCCCCAAGGTCACCGACCCCCCCCCGTGGTCATTGACCCCCCCCCGGGGTCACTGACCCCCCCAAGGTCACCGACCCCCCCGGGGTCATTGACCCCCCCCAAGGTCACCGACCCCCCCGGGGTCACCGACCCCCCCCAGATGTCCCCAAACCCCCCTTGGTGTCCCCAACCCCCATTTGCCCCCAACCCCCCCATTTGCCCCCAACCCCCCAATTTGCCCCCAACCCCCCAATTTCTCCCCAATGCCCCCCATAATGTCCCCGACCCCCCAATGTCCCCAACCCCCCCCAAATGTCCCCAAATGTCCCCAACCCCCCCCTTTTTGTGTCCCCCCCCCCGCAGCAGCAGCGCCGCCAGCAGGACCTGAGGCAGGCCGAGCGCGACCAGGTGGGGACGACTGGTGGCTACTGGTGGCCACTGGTGGCTACTGGTGGTCACTGGTGGCTACTGGTGGCCCCGGTGGCTACTGGTGGCCACTGGTGGCTACTGGTGGTCACTGGTGGTCACTGGTGGCTACTGGTGGCTGCTGGTGGCTACTGGTGGTTACTGGTGGTCACTGGTGGCTACTGGTGGCTACTGGTGACCCTGGTGGCTACTGGTGGCTACTGGTGGTCACTGGTGGCTACTGGTGGCCCCGGTGGCCACTGGTGGCTACTGGTGGCAACTGGTGGTCACTGGTGGCTACTGGTGGCCCTGGTGGCTACTGGTGGCTACTGGTGGTCACTGGTGGCTACTGGTGGTCACTGGTGGCTACTGGTGGGCCTGGTGGCTACTGGTGGTCACTGGTGGTCACTGGTGGCTACTGGTGGCCCCGGTGGCCGCTGGTGGCTACTGGTGGCTATTGGTGGTCACTGGTGGCTACTGGTGGCCCTGGTGGCTACTGGTGGTCACTGGTGGCTACTGGTGGCTACTAGTGGCTACTGGTGGTCACTGGTGGTCACTGGTGGCTACTGGTGGCTACTGGTGGTCCTGGTGGCTACTGGTGGCCACTGGTGGCTACTGGTGGCTACTGGTGGCCCTGGTGGCTACTGGTGGTTACTGGTGGCTACTGGTGGCTACTGGTGGCTACTGGTGGACCTGGTGGCTACTGGTGGCCATGGTGGTCACTGGTGGCTACTGGTGGCCCTGGTGGCTACTGGTGGCTACTGGTGGTCACTGGTGGCTGTGGTGGCTACTGGTGGCCCTGGTGGCTACTGGTGGTTACTGGTGGCTACTGGTGGCTACTGGTGGCTACTGGTGGCTACTGGTGGCTGTGGTGGCCATGGTGGCCACGGTGGCACTTGGTAGCCCCTTGTGGCTCTTGGTGGCCACAGTGGCTCCTGGTGGCCATGGTGGCCCCTGGTGGCCCCTCATGTCCCCTGGTAGCCCCTGGTGGCCCCTGGTAGCCCCTGGTGACCCCTGGTGACCCCTGGTGGCCCCTGGTGGCCCCTGGTGGCCCCTTGTGGCTCTTGGTGGCCACAGTGGCCCCTGGTGGCCCCTTGTGACCCCTGGTGACCCCTGGTGACCCCTGGTAGCCCCTGGTGGCCCCTGGTGGCCATGGTGGCCCCTGGTGGCCCCTGGTGGCCATGGTGGCCCCTTGTGGCTCTTGGTGGCCATGGTGGCCCCTGGTGGCCCCTTGTGACTCCTGGTGACCCCTTGTGACCCCTGGTGGCCCCTGGTGGCCATGGTGGCACTTGGTGGCCCCTTGTGACCCCTGGTGGCCCCTGGTGGCCATGGTGACACTTGGTGGCCCCTTGTGGCTCTTGGTGGCCACAGTGGCCCCTGGTGTCCCCTGGTAGCCCCTGGTGACCCCTTGTGACCCCTGGTGGCCCCTGGTAGTCCCTGGTGTCCCCTGGTGGCCATGGTGACACTTGGTGGCCATGGTGGCACTTGGTGGCCATGGTGGCTCTTGGTGGCCTCTGGTGGCTCTTGGTGGCCCCTTGTGGCTCTTGGTGGCCACAGTGGCCCCTGGTGGCCCCTGGTGTCCCCTGGTGTCCCCCGGTGTCCCCTTGTGGCCATGGTGACACTTGGTGACCCCTGGTGACCCCTGGTGTCCCCTGGTGTCCCCTGATGACCCCTGGTAGCCCCTTATGACCCCCGATAGCCCCTGGTAGCCCCTGATGTCCCCCGCTAGCCCCTGATGTCCCCTAATGTCCCCTAATGTCCCCAAATTTTTTTGTCCCCCCCCCCAGGACCTCCTCCGCCACAAGCTGCAGGAGGAGCAGCGCCAGCTCCAGCTCCTCCAGCACCAGCTCCTGCACGAGCAGGCTCTGCTCCTGGTACACCCACGGGGGGGGCCCCAAATTTTTTGGGGGGGGTCCCCAGACCCTACCCCATCCCCCCGACCCCCCCCCTTTTTAATTTTTGTCCCCCCAGGATTACAAACGCAAGCAGCAGGAGGAGCAGCGCCAGGCGCAGCGGCTCCAGCGCCAGCTCCGCCAGGAGCACGCCTTCCTCAAAGCCCTCCAGCAGCACCGGGGACCCCCCAAAAAAAACGGGGGCCCCCCACCCCCAGAAGACCACCGGACCCCCGCCCCAAAAAGACCCCCAGGGGGCACCCAAAGGGGAGGGGAGCCCCGAAAGCTCGCCCCGGGCATGGGAGGTGAGTGGGGGGCTGTGAGTTATTTTTATTGTTATATTTTTTTTTGGGGGGGGGCGTTATGGGGACCCCCCACCCCCAGAAGACCACCGGACCCCCCGCCCCAAAAAGACCCCCAGGGGGCACCCAAAGGGGAGGGGGCCCCGAAAGCTTCGCCCCAGGGATGGGAGGTGAGTGGGGGCTGTGATTTATTTTTTATTTTTTGGGGGGGTGATGGGGACCCCCCCCTTTTTTTTTTTTAAGGGGTCTGGGGGCGGCTGAATTCCCCCCCCCCCCGAAATAATATCCACCCCAAATAACCCCCACCCCAAATAACCCCCCAAATGACCCCCCCAAAAATAACCCCCCATTTACCCCCCATATCACCCCCCATAAATGATCCCCCAAAATAACCCCATAAAATGACCCCCAAAATAACCCCCCCAAATGACCCCCCAAAAATAAACCCCCATTTAACCCCCCATTTTATGACCCCCCCAAAAAAAACCCCCAAAATAACCCCATAAAATGACCCCCCCAAAATAACCCCCCCAAATCACCCCCCAAAATCACCCCCCATAATATGACCCCCCAAATGACCCCCCCAATTAACCCCCCTATTTAACCCCCCCAAATCGCCCCCCATAATATGACCCCCCCAAATGACCCCCAAAATAACCCCCCCATTTTATGACCCCCAAAATCACCCCCAAAATCACCCCCCAAATCACCCCCATTTTATGACCCCCCCAAATGCCCCCCCCCAAAATAACCCCCCCATTTAGCCCCCCCAAAATAACCCCCCCATTTAACCCCCCATTTTATGACCCCCCAAAATGACCCCCCAATTTAACCCCCATTTACCCCCCATTTTATGACCCCCCCAAAATAACCCCCCCAAAATAACCCCATAAAATGACCCCCCCAAATAACCCCCCCATTTAACCCCCCCATTTTATGACCCCCCAAATGACCCCCCAAAATCCCCCCAAAAATCACCCCCCAAAATCCCCCCATTTACCCCCCCAAAATCCCCCCCATTAACCATTAACCCCCCAAAAAAATCCCCTTCCCCCTCAACCCCCCCCCCCCCCCAAAAAAAAATCCCTTTTCCCCCCCCCCCCAATTTTAACCCTTTTTTTTTCTTCCCCCCCGCAGGCAGAAGACCGCCCCCTCCCCCCTCCCCAATTGCCCCCCCCGGCGTCGTCCCCCCCCGCGTCCCAGACCCCCCCATGCAGCGCCCGGTGGAGCCCCAGGAGGGGTCGCACAAGGTGGGTGCCCCCCCAATTTTTTTTTTTTGGGGGTGGGGGGTCACACCCAGACCCCCAAAAAAAAATTTTTTGGTGCCCCCCCAGAGCCACGTCGCCCACCGGGTGCCCCTCAAGGTGCCGCGCTCGCAGTCGCTCCAGGACCAAGCTGGGAGGGGGCGCGCCCCCCTGGACCCCCCCCCGGAGGACCCCCCCACTTGTGGACCCCCGGGGCTGGAGCCCCCCCACCCGGTGGTGCGGCAAAATTCGGACCCCCTCCCACAGCCCCCCCGCCGGACGCCCCTGGCTCAGGGGGCCCCCCGACGCCCCCCCAAAGGTGAGTGACCCCCCCCCCCCGTGACCCCCCCCCGTGACCCCCCCGTGACCCCCCCCCAGGACCCCCCCATCTCCTATGTGCCCCCCCCCCCCCAGGACCCCCCATCTACCCCAGGACCCCCCAGACCCATTTTGCCCCCCCAGACCCATTTTTTGCCCCCCCAATATTTTTTGCCCCCCCAATATTTTGTGCCCCCAGACCCATTTTTTGCCCCCAATATTTTTTGCCCCCCCAATATTTTGTGCCCCCCAGACCCATTTTTTGCCCCCCATATTTTTTGACCCCCCCAATATTTTGTGCCCCCCAGACCCATTTTTTGCCCCCATATTTTTTTTGCCCCCCCCAATATTTTGTGCCCCCCCCAGACCCATTTTTTGCCCCCCATATTTTTTGACCCCCCAATATTTTGTGCCCCCCAGACCCATTTCCCCCCCAGACCCATTTTCCCCCCCAGACCCATTTTTGCCCCCCCGTATTTTTTTGACCCCCCCAATATTTTGTGCCCCCAGAGCCATTTTTGCCCCCAGACCCATTTTTGCCCCCGTATTTTTTACCCCCCCAATATTTTGTGCCCCCCGGCTCATTTCTTGCCCCCCAGAGCCATTTTTGCCCCCCAGACCCATTTTTGCCCCCCATATTTTTTTGACCCCCCCAATATTTTGTGCCCCCAGACCCATTTTTTGCCCCCCCATATTTTTTTTGCCCCCCCAATATTTTGTGCCCCCCAGACCCATTTTTTGCCCCCCATATTTTTTTGACCCCCAATATTTTGTGCCCCCCCCAGACCCATTTCCCCCCAGACCCATTTTTTGCCCCCCCAGACCCATTTTTTGCCCCCATATTTTTTGACCCCCAATATTTTGTGCCCCCCGGCTCATTTCTTGCCCCCCAGAGCCATTTTTGCCCCCAGACCCATTTTTTGCCCCCCCATATTTTTTTGACCCCCAATATTTTGTGCCCCCCAGAGCCATTTTTGCCCCCCAGACCCATTTTTTGCCCCCCCAATATTTTTTGCCCCCCAATATTTTGTGCCCCCCAGACCCATTTTTTGCCCCCAATATTTTTTTGCCCCCCCAATATTTTGTGCCCCCCCAGACCCATTTTTTGCCCCCCCAATATTTTTTTGCCCCCCAATATTTTGTGCCCCCCCCAGACCCATTTTTGCCCCCCCCCGTATTTTTTTGCCCCCCAATATTTTGTGCCCCCCAGACCCATTTTTGCCCCCAATATTTTTTGACCCCCCCAATATTTTGTGCCCCCGGCTCATTTCTTGCCCCCCAGCCTCATTTTGTGCCCCCCATCCTCATATCCCCCAATTTTTTTCTGCCCCCAATTTTTTCCTGCCCCCCCAATTTTTTTCCTGACCCCCCAATTTATTTCCTGCCCCCCCAATTTTTTTTCTGCCCCCCCATTATTTTGTGCCTCCCCCCAGCCTCATATTTTGCCCCCTCCATCCTCATATCCCCCCCCAATTTTTTCTGCCCCCCAATTTTTTTCCTGCCCCCAATTTATTTTTCTGCCCCCCAATATTTTTTCTGCCCCCCCATTATTTTGTGCCCCCCAGCCCCATTTTTCCCCCCATCCTCACATTTCCCCCTCCATCCTCATATCCCCCCAATTTTTTTTGTCCCCCCCCCCCAATTTTTTTCCTGCCCCCCAATTTATTTCCTGCCCCCCCCAATTTATTTCCTGCCCCCCATTATTTTTTGCCCCCCAGACCCATTTTTCCTCCCCCAGACCCATTTTTCACCCCTCTCCAACCTCATATCCCCCCCCAATTTTTTTCCTGCCCCCCCCAATTTTTTTCCTGCCCCCCCAATTTTTTTTCTGCCCCCCCCAATTTTTTTTCTGCCCCCCCCCATTATTTTTTGCCCCCCCCAGACCCATTTTTCCCCCCCCCAGACCCATTTTTCACCCCTCCGGACCCATTTTTCACCCCTCTCCAACCTCATATCCCCCCCCAATTTTTTTTCTACCCCCCAATTTTTTTCCTGACCCCCCCAATTTATTTCCTGCCCCCCCAATATTTTTTCTGCCCCCCCATTATTTTTTGCCCCCCCCGACCCATTTTTCACCCCCCCAGACCCATTTCTTCCCCCCAACCTCATATCCCCCCCCAATTTTTTTCTGTCCCCCCCATTTTTTTTCCTGCCCCCCAATTTTTTTCCTGCCCCCCAATTTTTTTCTGCCCCCCAATTTTTTTTCTGCCCCCCATTATTTTTTGCCCCCCCAGCCTCATATTTTGCCCCCAACCTCATATCCCCCCCCCCAAAAAATTTTTTCTGCCCCCCAATTTATTTCCTGCCCCCCCCAATTTTTTCCTGCCCCCCCAATATTTTTTCTGCCCCCCAATACTTTGTGCCCCCCAGACCCATTTTTTCCCCCCATCCTCATATCCCCCCCAATTTTTTTTTCTACCCCCCCCAATTTTTTTTCCTGCCCCCCAATTTTTTTCCTGACCCCCCCAATTTTTTTCCTGCCCCCCAATATTTTTTCTACCCCCCCAATATTTTGTGCCCCCCAGACCCATTTTTCCCCCCCGCCTCACATTTCCTCCAACCTCATATCCCCCCCATTTTTTTTCTACCCCCAATTTTTTTCCTGCCCCCCCCAATTTTTTTCCTGCCCCCCCAATTTTTTTTCTGCCCCCCCCATTATTTTTTGCCCCCCCAGACCCATTTTTCCCCCCCCAGACCCATTTTTCACCCTCCGGACCCATTTTTCACCCCTCTCCAACCTCATATCCCCCCCCAATTTTTTCTTCTACCCCCCCAATTTTTTTCCTGCCCCCCAATTTATTTCCTGCCCCCCCCAATATTTTTTCTGCCCCCCCCATTATTTTTTGCCCCCCCCCAGGTCCCCCAGCGCACCGCCTCCATCACCAGCGCCCTCAACGTCCTCGCCCGCCCCCCCCACTCCATCCCCGCCAGGTAAAAATTTTTGGGGGGGGGGGCACCAAATTTTTTTTTTGGGGGGTCACTCAGACCCCCCCACACCCTGACCTTGCCCCCCCCCCCCCAGCAACCCCGACCTGCGTCGCAGCGACCCCGCTTGGGAGGGGGGGGGCACCGAGGGGCGCCCCCAGGCTGGGTCCCTGGAGAGGAATCGGCTTGGAGGTGAGGGGGGGGGCAAAATTTTGGGGGGGGGCAAAATTATTTGGGGGGGGTCAAAATTTCATTTTGGGGGGGTCACAATTTTTTTGGGGGGTAGCAACATTATTTTTGGGGGGGCAAAATTTTTTGGGGTGGTGAAATTTTTTGGGGGGGGGCAAAATTATTTGGGGGGGCAAAAATTTTTTGGGGGGGTGAAATTTTAATTTGGGGGGGGTCAAAATTTTATTGGGGGGGCAAATAATTTTTGGAGGGGGGTGAAAATTTTATTGGGGGGTCAAAATTTTTTTTGGGGGGGCGAAATTTTTTGGGGGGGCAAAATTATTTTGGGGGGGGTGAAATTTTAATTGGGGGGGGTCAAAATTTTTTTTGGGGGGGGCAAATAATTTTTGGAGGGGGGTGAAAATTTTATTGGGGGGTCAACATTTTTTTTGGGGGGGGGCGTAAAAATTTGGGGGGGTGCAAAATTATTTTGGGGGGGAGTAAAAATTTTGGGGGGGGCAAAATTATTTGGGGGGGTCAAAATTTCTTTTTGGGGGGGCAAATAATTTTTGGAGGGGGGGTCAAAATTATTTGGGGGGGACAAAATTATTTTGGGGGGGCAAGGTTTTTTTTGGGGGGGGCATGGGGATATGAGGGGGGGTATGTGGGGGGGTATTGGGGGTGGGGGTGGGGATTTTGGGGTAGGGGGTCACCGGGGGGGGCACAGGGATGTGGGGGGGGCACAGGGATGGGGGGGGGGGACATGAGGATGGGGGGGTCGAGGAGGAGATTTTTTGGGGGGGGCACAGGGATATGGGGGGGGGTTGGGGGAGGTGGGGGAAATTTTTTGGGGGGGGGCACCTGGGGGGGGGCACAGGGATGGGGGGGCATTGGGACATGGGGGGCGAGGGGACACAGGGGGAGGTTGGGGGGTGGAGGTGATTTTTGGGCATGGGGGGTCTGCGGGGGGGTCTGATCACTGTGCCCCCCCCCCCAAATTATCTCCCCCCCAGGCACAGCGCGCCGCGACGCCCCCCTCCTACCCGTGGGACCCCGGCGGCCGGTGGTGAGATTTATGGGGGGGGTGAAAAATAGGGGGGGATTTGGGTGAAAAACGAGCGATTTTGGCTAATTTTTTTTTTTTTTTTGGGGGGGGGCAGAACCTGGTGCCGCTGACCAAGGCCATGGAGTACTCGTCCTCCAGCGAGGAGGGGGACAGCAGCGAGGACGAGGGGGGGGACACCGAGGGTGGCAGGTGGGACACCCCCGGGGGGGGGGGCTTGGGGACAGTTTGGGGACAATTTGGGGCAGTTTGGGGGCGGTTTGGGGACAGTTTGGGGATGATTTGGGGGTGTTTTGGGGCAGTTTGGGGAGCTTGGGGACACTTGGGGACACCTTGGGGACACTTTGGGGGGGCTTTGGGGTGACCTTGGGGACACCTTGGGGACACTTGGGGACAGTTTGGGGATGTTTTGGGGGGACCTTGGCGATGTTTTGGGGCAGTTTGGGGACCTTGGGGACACCTTGGGGACCTTGGGGACCTTGGGGAAACCTTGGGGACACTTTGGGGGGCTTTAGGGGGACCTTGGGGACACCCTGGGGACACTTTGGGGACACTTGGGGACAGTTTGGGGATGATTTGGGGATATTTTGGGGGCATTTGGGGACCTTGGGGACACCCTGGGGACACCTTGGGGACCTTGGGGACACCCTGGGGACACCCTGGGGACATGGGGTCACCCTGGGGACACTTTGGGGACACTTGGGGACAATTTGAGGATGTTTTGGGGATGTTTTGGGGGCATTTGGGGACTTTGGGGACACCTTGGGGACACTTGGGGACACTTGGGGACAATTTGGGGACACTTGGGGACAATTTGGGGGTGCTTTGGGGATATTTTGGGGACACTTTGGGGACCTTGGGGACACCTTGGGGACACCTTGGGGACACTTGGGGACACTTGGAGACAATTTGGGGACACTTGGGGACACTTGGGGACAATTTGGGGACCTTGGGGACACCTTGGGGACAATTTGGGGACACTTGGGGACAATTTGGGGGTGCTTTGGGGATATTTTGGGGGCATTTGGGGACCTTGGGGACACCCTGGGGACACTTGGGGACACTTGGGGACACTTTGGGGACACTTGGGGACAATTTGGGGGTGCTTTGGGGTCAGTTTGGGGACCTTGGGGACACCTTGGGGACACTTGGAGACAATTTGGGGACACTTGGGGACACCTTGGGGACAATTTGGGGACACTTGGGGACAATTTGGGACACTTGGGGACAATTTGGGGGTGCTTTGGGGATATTTTGGGGCCATTGGGGGACCTTGGGGACACCCTGGGGCCATGGGGACACTTGGGGACACCTTGGGGACACTTTGGTGCCCCCCCCTTTTTTTTTTGGTCCCCCCCCCAGACCCAACGACGGCGCCACCGCCCCCGTGGGCACCCTGCTGCTGCGCCACCCCCCCCCCACGGGGGGGGGGGGCCCCCCGCCCCCCCCAGAGGCACGGTGACATCAGGGGGGGACACAGGGGGACGTCACCCCCTAATGTCCCTTTTGTGTCCCCCCAAAAATAAAGGACGCCCCCCCCCCCGGTGCCACCAACCTCCCCGACCTCCTGCAGCCCGGCCGCGACCCCCCCGGGGACCCCCCCAGCGACGTGAGTTGGGGACAAATTGGGGGATTTTGGGTTTCTGGGGACACCGGGGGGGGGGTTGGGGCCCCCGTGGGGGTGTCCCCAAATTGTTTGGGGGGGTCCCGGTGACATCAGGTGTGCCCCCCAGTACCAGGCGAGGGGGCTGGTGAAGGCGCCCCCCCCCCGCAGCGTCTTCGTGGACCTGGGCGGCCCCAGCGCTGGTGAGAGGCACCCTTGGGTGCTCCCCCCCCCCAGTGTCACCTTGGGTGGCCCCCCCGTGTCCCCTTGGGTGGCCCATGGCCCTTGGGTGCCCCCCCCGTGTCCCTTTTGGGTGTCACCCTTGGGTGGCCCCATCCCTGTTGGGTGGCACCCTTGGGTGCCCCCCCCGTGTCCCCTTTGGGTGTCACCCTTGGGTGCCCTGTCTCCCTTGGGTGCCCCCCCCGTGTCCCTTTTGGGTGTCACCCTTGGGTGGCCCCATCCCTGTTGGGTGTCTCCCTTGGGTGCCCCCCCATGTCCCCTTTGGGTGCCACCCTTGGGTGCCCCGTCTCCCTTGGGTGCCAACCCCCGTGTCCCCTTTGGGTGGCCCTGTCCCCTTTGGGTGTCACCCTTGGGTGCCCCATCTCCCTTGGGTGCCCCCCCCGTGTCCCCTTTGGGTGTCACCCTTGGGTGGCCCATGAGTGTCACCCTTGGGTGTCCCCCTAGGGTGTCCCTGTCCCGTTTGGGTGTCCCCCGTGTCCCTTTGGGTGGCCCTTGGGTGGCCCTGTCCCTTTTGGGTGGCCCTGTCCCCTTTGGGTGTCACCCTTGGGTGTCCCCCTAGGGTGTCTCATGTCCCTTGGGTGTCACCCTTGGGTGTCCCTGTACCCTTTGGGTCCCCCCCCTTGGGTGTCCTCATCCCCTTTGGGTGCCCCCCTCGGGTGTCCTTGTCCCCTTAGGGTGTCCCATGGGTGCCCCCCCTTGGGTGTCTCACCCCCCTTGGGTGCCCCCCTCTCCCTTGGGTGTCCCCTTGGGTGTCCCATGTCCCGTGGGTGTCCCATGGGTGCCCCCCCTTGGGTGTCCCATCCCCCTTTGGGTGCCCCCTTTGGGTGTCCCATGGGTGCCCCCCCCCTTGGGTGCCCCCCCTTGAG
Source organism: Aythya baeri (assembly GCA_026413565.1). Classification (NCBI taxonomy): domain Eukaryota; kingdom Metazoa; phylum Chordata; class Aves; order Anseriformes; family Anatidae; genus Aythya; species Aythya baeri. The sequence goes on along the minus strand of JAKRSJ010000102.1, from coordinate 363,704 downwards.
TGCCCCCTCCCCTTTGGCTACCCCCTTGGGTGTCCCATGGGTGCCCCCCCCCTCGGGTGTCCCATGGGTGCCCCCCTTGGGTGTCCCCATCCCCTTTGGGTGCCCCCCTTGGGTGTCCCTTGGGTGTCCCCTTGGGTGTCCCATCCCCTTTGGGTGTCCCATGGGTGCCCCCCCCCGGGTATCCCATGGGTGCCCCCCCCTCAACTAACCCCCCCCTTCACCCGTGGGTGCCCCCCTTGGGTGTCCCCATCCCCTTTGGGTGTCACCCTTGGGTGTCCCATGACCCTTGGGTGTCCCATGGGTGCCCCCCCTTGGGTGTCCCACCCCCCTGGGGTGCCCCCCTCTCCCTTGGGTGCCCCCCTGGGGTGTCCCATGTCCCTTGGGTGTCCCATGGGTGCCCCCCCTTGGGTGTCCCACCCCCCTTGGGTGCCCCCCTCTCCCTTGGGTGCCCCCCTTGGGTGTCCCTGTCCCCTTAGGGTGTCCCATGAGTGCCCCCCCTTGGGTGTCCCATCCCCCTTTGGGTGTCCCATGTCCCTTGGGTGTCCCCTTGGGTGTCCCATCCCCTTTGGGTGTCCCATGGGTGCCCCCCCTTGGGTGTCCCATCCCCCTTTGGGTGTCCCCTTGGGTGTCCCATGGGTGCCCCCTTGGGTGCCCCCTTGAGTGCCCCCTCCCCTTTGGCTACCCCCTTGGGTGTCCCATGGGTGCCCCCCTCGGGTGTCCCATGGGTGCCCCCCCTGGGGTGTCCCAGCCCCCTTTGGGTGTCCCTGTCACCCTTGGGTGTCCCATGGGTGCCCCCCTTGGCTGCCCCCCCTTGGGTGTCCCCCTCCCCTTTGGCTGCCCCCTTGGGTGTCCCTTTGGTGCCCCCCCCCTCGGGTATCCCATGGGTGCCCCCTTGGCTGCCCCCTTGGGTGCCCCCATCCCCTTTGGCTGCCCCCTTGGGTGTCCCATGGGTGCCCCCTCGGGTATCCCATGGGTGCCCCCCCTCTCAACTAACCCCCCCACCCTTGGGTGCTCCCCCTCCCCCCGCAGACGCAGCCCGTCGCCGCGGGGGGGGGGGCAGCCCCGCCAGGGGGCCGTGGTCAACGTCAACCCCCCTCGGCGCGGGGGGGCGCCGGGGGGGGGCACCCATGGGACCCCCGGCGACGCCCCCGAAATTCGCAAGTACAAAAAACGCTTCAGCTCCGAGATCCTCTGCGCCGCCCTATGGGGTGAGTGGGACCCCCCCCCCAAAAAAAAATGTCCCCAAATGTCCCCAAATGTCCCCAAAATGTCCCCAGATGTCCCCCAATATCCCCCAATATCTCCAAATGTCTCCCAATGTCCCCAAATGTCCCCAAATGTCCCCAAATGTCACCAAAATGTCACCAAAATGTCCCCAAACATCCTTAAAATGTTCCCAAAATGTCACCAAAATGTCCCCAAATGTCACCAAATGTCCCCAAATGTCCCTACAATGTCCCCCCATATCCCCCAATATCTCCAAATGTCTCCCAATGTCCCCAAAATGTCCCCAGATGTCTCCAAATGTCCCCAAATGTCACCAAATGTCACCAGGTGTCACCAAATGTCCCCAAAATGTCCCCAAATGTCCCCAAAATGTCACCAAATGTCACCAAATGTCACCAAATGTCCCCAAAATGTCCCCAAATGTCACCAAATGTCACCAAATGTCACCAAAATGTCCCCAAATGTCCCCAAAATGTCCCCAAATGTCCCCAAAATGTCACCAAATGTCACCAAATGTCACCAAAATGTCCCCAAATGTCCCCAAAATGTCCCCAAATGACCCCAAAATGTCCCCAAAATGTCCACAAACATCCCCAAAATGTCCCCAAATGTCCCCAAATGTCACCAAAATGTCCCCAAATGTCCCCAAACGTCCTTAAAATGTCTCCAAACATCCTTAAAATGTCCCCAAACATCTATAAAATGTCCCCAAATGTCCCCAAAATGTCCCCCCGTATCCCCCAATATCTCCAAATGTCTCCCAATGTCACCAAATGTCACCAAATGTCCCCAAATGTCATCAAAATGTCACCAAAATGTCCCCAAACATCCTTAAAATGTTCCCAAACGTCTCCAAAATGTCCCCAAAATGTCACCCAATGTCCCCAAAATGTCCCCAAAATGTCACCAAATGTCCCCAAATGTCCCCTAATATCTCCAAATGTCTCCCAATGTCCCCAAACGTCCTTAAAATGTCTCCAAATGTCACCAAAATGTCCCCAAACATCCCTAAAAGGTCTCCAAACGTCTCCAAAATGTCCCCAAAATGTCCCCAAAATGTCCTCAAATGTCCCCAGATGTCCCCAAATGTCCCCAAATGTCCCCAAAATGTCCCCCCGTATCCCCCAATATCTCCAAATGTCCCCAAATGTCCCCAAACGTCCTTAAAATGTCTCCAAACATCCTTAAAATGTCCCCAAACATCTCCAAAATGTCCCCAAATGTCCCCAAAATGTCCCCCCGTATCCCCTAATATCTCCAAATGTCCCCAAATGTCCCCAAAATGTCCCCAAATGTCCTCAAATGTCACCAAAATGTCCCCAAATGTCCCTAAATGTCCCCAAATGTCCCCAAATGTCCCCAAAATGTCACCAAAATGTCCCCAAACATCCTTAAAATGTTCCCAAACATCTCCAAAATGTCCCCAAAATGTCACCCAATGTCCCCAAAATGTCCCCAAATGTCCCCAAATGTCACCAAAATGTCCCCAAATGACCCCAGGTGTCACCAAATGTCACCAAATGTCCTCAAATGTCACCAAAATGTCCCCAAAATGTCCCCAAACATCCCCAAACGTCCCCAAACGTCCCCAAAATGTCCTGAAATGTCCCCAAATGTCCCCAAACGTCCCCCAAACATCCCCCAAACATCCCCAAACGTCCCCAAATCTCCCCAAACGTCCCCAAACGTCCCCAAAACGTCCCCAAAATGTCCTGAAATGTCCTCAAATGTCACCAAAATGTCCCCAAATGTCCCCAAACGTCTCCAAAATGTTCCCAGATGTCCCCAAATGTCCCCTCCTTGTCATCAAATGTCCCCCAAAGGATCCCCCAATGTCCCCAGATGTCCCCAAATGTCCCCCCATGTCCCTAAATGTCCCCAAACATCCCCCAAATGCCCCCAAACGTCCTCAAACATCCCCAGTATCCCCCCCATGTCCCCAAAAGTCCCCAAATGTCCCCTCCATGTCCCCAAATCTTCCCCCCATGTCCCCAGATGTCCCCAAATGTCCCCCCCATGTCCCCAAATTTCCCCCCCATACACCCAAATGCGCCCCCATGTCCCCAAACATCCCGCAACATCCCCAAAACGTCCCCCAACGTCCCCCAAACGTCCCCAAACACCTCCTGGAGTCCCCAAATGTCCCCAAACGTCCCCAAAATGTCCCCAAAATGTCCCCAAATGTCCCCAAATGTCCCCAAATGTCCCCAAATCTTCCCCCCATGTCCCCAGATGCCCCCCCCATGTCCCCAAATATCCCCTCCATGTCCCCCAGTGTCCCCAAAAGTCCCCGAAACATCCCCCAAACGTCCCCAGGGGTCCCCAAATGTCCCCAAACATCTCCAAAACGTCCCCCAATGTCCCCAAAAGTCCCCCAAACGTCCCCCAACATCCCCCGAACATCCCCAAACGTCCCCTGGGGTCCGAAATGTCCCCTTCCCATGTCCCCCAATGTCCCCAAATGTCCCCAAACATCCCCAAACATCCCCAAAATGTCTCCAAACGTCCCCCAAAGTCCCCCAAACATCCTCAAACATCCCCAGTATCCCCCCCCATGTCCCCAACTGTCCCCAAACATCTCCTGGGGTCCCAAATGTCCCCAAATATCCCCAAAATGTCCCCCCAAGGCGTCAACCTCCTGGTGGGGACGGAGACGGGGCTGCTCCTCCTGGACCGCTCGGGGCAGGGCAAGGTGTACGGGCTGATCGCGCGGCGCCGCTTCCAGCAGATGGACGTCCTGGAGGGGCTCAACCTCCTCACCACCATCTCGGGTAAGCCCCCAGAGACCCCCCCCTAAAACCCGACGACCCCCTCCAGCCCTAAAAAACGCCGTTTTTGGGGTCTTTTTGGGGTTGCAGGGAAGAGGAACAAGCTGCGGGTTTATTACCTCTCCTGGCTGCGCAACAAAATCCTGCGCAACGACCCCGAGGTGGAGAAGAAGCAAGGCTGGACCACGGTGGGCGAGATGGAAGGCTGCGTCCACTACCGAGTCGGTAAGAAAAGACCCCAAAAAAACCCCCAGACTCTCCAATTTTGGCTTATTATTCTTTATTTCCCCCAAAAAAAAAGTGAAATACGAGCGCATCAAATTCCTGGTCATCGCCCTGCGCTCCTCCGTCGAGGTCTACGCGTGGGCGCCCAAACCCTACCACAAGTTCATGGCTTTCAAGGTAACTTTTGGGGGAAAAAAACCTCTTTTAGGGGGTCGTTCCCAACCTGTCGGACCCCCCCTTTTTCTTTTTGGCCCCCCCCAGTCTTTCGGGGACCTCCCCCACCGCCCGCTGCTGGTGGAGCTGACGGTGGAGGAAGGGCAACGCTTGAAGGTCATCTACGGCTCCGGCGCCGGCTTCCACGCCATCGACGTCGACTCGGGCAACACCTACGACGTCTACGTCCCCGTCCACGTGAGGGGGGGGACCCCAAAATTAATCGGGGGGGGCACCAAAACCTATTGGGGGGGCCAAAAAACCCCCTTTGGGTCCCCCCCTCCAGCGCCCGCGGGTGCCACGTTGGCGCGCCGTCGCCGCGCCGTCTCGGCGCCGTCCCCAATTCTTGGCGCCCCCCCCTTTTAATTTTTTTAATTTTTAAATTTTTTTTTTTAATTTTTTTGTGCCCCCCCCGGACAGATCCAGAGCCAGGTGACCCCCCACGCCATCATCTTCCTCCCCGAGACGGGGGGGCTGGAGATGCTGCTGTGCTACGAGGACGAGGGGGTCTACGTCAACACCTACGGGCGCATCACCAAGGACGTGGTGCTGCAGTGGGGCGAGCCCCCCACCTCCGTGGGTCCGTGTCCTTCGTGGGGGGGTTTTTTGGGACCCCCCCAGCCTGCTAATTATTTTTTCCCCCCCCCCAGCCTATATCTGCTCCAACCAGATCATGGGGTGGGGGGAGAAGGCCATCGAGATCCGCTCGGTGGAGACCGGGCACTTGGACGGGGTCTTCATGCACAAGCGGGCGCAGCGCCTCAAGTTCCTCTGCGAGCGCAACGACAAGGTGGGGGGGCACTTTTTTTGGGTGGGGGGGCACCTATGGGGGTGGGGGCACCCCTCTTGGGGGTGGAGGGGAGGGTGACCCTTGAGCCCCCTCCTGGTGGTCCCCTGCCCGTGAGTCTTGGCTCTGTCTGTGAGCCCCCGGTGCTCCCTCGTGAGCTCTGACCCCCCCTCGTGACCCCTGACCCCCCCATGACCCTGAAACCCCCCATGACCCTTGACCCCTCTTGTGACCCCCTGATCCTCCCTCGTGACCTCTGACCCCCCTTGTGAACCCTGACCCTGGTTTGCGACTTCGACCCCCCCATGACCCTTGGCTCCTCCTGTGACCCCTCGTGACCTCTGACCCCCCCCTTGTGAGACCTGACCCCCCCATGACCCTTGACCCCTCTTGTGACCCCCTGACCCTCCCTCATGACCTCTGACCCCCCCTTGTGAGTCCAGACCCTGATTCATGACCCCTGACCCCCCCATGACCCCTCCTGTGACCCCTGACCCCCCCTTGTGAGACCTGACCCCCATGACCCTTGACCTCTCCTGTGACCCCTCTTGTGACCCCTGACCCCGACTCATGACCCCTGACCCCAACCTTGTGTCTCCCCGTGTGTCCTCTGACCCCGACCCCCCTTGTGACCCCCTCCCCATAACCCCTGACACTTCGTGACCCCTGACCCCTCCCCATAACCCCTGACCCCTCATGACCCCTGACCCCTCCCCATGACCCCTGACCCCTCATGACCCCTCCCCATGACCCTCCCTTGTGACCCCTGACCCTTAACCCTGACTCATGACCCCTGCGCCCCCCCTCGTGACCCCTGCCCCCTCCCCGTGACCCCTCATGACCCCTGACCCCTCCCCATAACCCCTCCCCATGACCCCTGACCCCTCCCCATGACCCCCATGACCCCTCCCCATTACCCTCCCTTGTGACCCCTGACCTTTAACCCTGACTCATGACCCCTGCGCCCCCTCGTGACCCCTGACCCCTCCCCATGACCCTCCCTTGTGACCCCTGACCCTTGACCCTTGTGCCCACCCCTCGTGACCCCTGACCCCTCGTGACCCCCGCCCCCTCCCCGTGACCCCTGACCCCTCATGACCCCTGCCCCCTCCCCATGACCCCTGACCCCTCGTGACCCCTGCCCCCTCCCCGTGACCTTTAACCCCCCCCCCCCCCGGTGTTCTTAGCCGCGGTGCGGGCGGGGGGCAGCAGCCAGGGTTATTTCAAGACCCGAAACCGCAACGGCGCCCTAAGCGGGTGACGGCAGCCCCGGCCCGGCCCAACAGCGCCCGCCGCCGCCGAGCTGGCCCCGCCCCCTCCCCACCTCGGGGGCGGGTCTTCTGCGGTTTCCAAGGCGACAGCACGTGATTGACAGGCAGGAGACCCGCCCCCTAAAGCCCCCCCCACCCGCTATGGGGCTGTGCCCCTGCCCCCCAACTGCTGTGGGTCGCCCCCCCGCTATGGGGCAGACCGCCCCCCCCGCCATAGGGTGCCCCCCATACTATGGGGCTGACCCCCCCCCCGCTATGGGGCAGCCCCACACACTGTGGGACCCCCCCGCTATGGGGCAGCCCCCCTGCTATGGGGCAGCCCCCCCCCTGCCATAGGGTGCCCCCCATACTATGGGGCAGCCCCCCCGCTATGGGGCAGACCCCCAAGCTGTGGGTTTTGCACCCCCCTGCTATGGGGCAGAGCCCCCCCCATGCTATGGGGCAGCCCCCCCCACCCTGGGGCAGACCCTGACGCTATGGGGCAGCCCCCCACCCGCTATGGGGCAGCCCCCCCCCCATGCCATAGAGCAAACCTGGACGCTATAGGGCAGCCCCCCAAGCCGTGGGCCGCCCCCTACCCTATGGGGCAGACCCCCTGCTATAGGTCTCACCCCCCAATGCTATGGGGCAGACCCCGATGCTATGGGGCAGCCCCCCAAGCTGTGGGTCGCCCCCCCATGCCATGGATCCCCTCCCCCCGCTATGGGGCAGCCCCCCAAGCTGTGGGTCTTGCACCCCCCCCGCTATGGGGCAGCCCCCCAAGCTGTGGGTCTTGCACCCCCCATGCTATGGGGCAGCCCCCCAAGCTATGGGTCACCCCCCACACTATGGGGCAGCTCCCCCCACCCCTCTGTGGGTCTCACCCCACACGCTATGGGGCAGCCCCCCCCCGCCATAGGGTGCCCCCCATGCTATGGGGCAGCCCCCCAAGCTATGGGTCGCCCCCCACGCTATGGGGCAGCCCCCCCCACCCCTCTGTGGGTCTCACCCCACACGCTATGGGGCAGCCCCCCCCCGCCATAGGGTGCCCCCCATGCTATGGGGCAGACCCTGACACTATGGGGCAGCCCCCCCCACCCTGCTGTGGGTCTCACCCCACACGCTATGGGGCAGCCCCCGCGCTATGGGGCAGCCGCCCCCCCCACCCCCACTTTTCGCCGCCGTCACCGCGCTCGGGGCCGTCTCTATTTTGCTTTAATTATTTTATAACGAGGAGGAGTCGTTAACGAAGCACTTTACGCCCCCGAACCCCCGAAGACCCCCCCAAGAGGAGGAGGGGGAGGGGGGGAAAGGAGGATTGGGGGGCCCCCTTCCCCCCCCCCCAGCGCCGTGGCCTTGATTCGCTGTCAATAAAGCACCGAACCCCAAAGCGCCCCCGCGGGGATTTTTTTGGGTGGGGGGCACTTTTGGGGTTGGGGGGCGCTTTTTAGGGTTGGGGGGGGGGCGCTTTTTGGGGTATTTTTTTATGGGGGGGGGGATTTTAGGGGTGGGGGCTCACCTGATTTAAGGGACTCAGCGTGCGGAGGGGCTGGGGGGCACACAGTGGTCACCCCGTGCCCCCCCCCTTATAAAAATTAACCCCTCACGGTGAGGGGGGGGGGGGGGGAAAAAAAAAAACACTAACCGCCGGGCCCCCCCCCATTCCAAATAAAAAATAAAAAACCCAAAAAATTCCTTTTTCCACTGATTTCCACGCTTGACGACGCTCCGGGGGGGGGCGCAGCCCCCCGTATCATCGAGGGGGGGGCACCCTAAAGCTGGGCGGGTGGGGTTTTTTTTTGGGGGGGGGTCAGGCGCTGAGGAAGAAGCGCTTGTAGTATTTGTTCATCTGCTCGAGGAAGATGAAGGTGAGCACGGTGTGGGGGCCCAGGCGGGCGTAGTAGGGGGTGAAACCCTTCCAGAGGCTGAAGAAACCCTCGTAGCGCACCACCCGCACCAGCACGTCCTAAAAAATTTGGGGGGGGGGCGTAAATTAAACGAGGGGGGGGCACAAAATCACGAGGGGGGGGCGCCACTCACCAGCCCGTTGCGGTATTCCGGCTTCCCGTCGATCGTCCGCATGTTCTGGATGCTGTTAGGGGGGGGAAATGGTATCAGAAAGATTTTTTTGGCCCCCCCCCTAAATTATTAAAGCCCCCCCCTTGTTAATTGTGTTAATTAAGTGTTATTTGGGGCCCCCCCCCGGTGAAAAACCCACCGGGTTTTGACGATGTCGACGGGCATGGAGGCGGCGGTGGTGACCAGCCCGCTGATCATGCTGGCGCAGAAGTGGCAGAGGATGTCGTCCCGGAAATACCCTGGCCAAATTGGGGGAAAAAAAGGTCAAATTGGGGTTTTTTTATTTCGGGGGGGGGCTGCCCTAAATGTAGGGGCCCCCCCCAAAAAAAGCTGGCACTCACCGGAGTCGAGCAGGAACTGCTTGGACTGCGAGTAGGAGGCGAGCTGCGCCGCGTTCACCACCACCGCCCGCGCCATGGTGGGGATGCAGCCCTGGGGGGGGCAAAAAAAAGTGAGGGGGGGGCAAAAGGGGTGTGTGGGGGGGTTGTTGAGACCCCCCCGGGGGGTTTTTAAGGGGTCCCCCCCCCGGGAAACGTACCCTCCAGAGGGTGAGGACGCCCTCCTCCCGCGCCATCCGCAGCAGGGCGTCGAAGACGTTGCGGTAGCCGCGGCGCTCGGCCGGGGGCAGCCTTGGAAAGGGGGGGGTCAAATAAATTAGGGGTGTGATAAACGTGATATTTGACCCCCCCCCAAAAAAGAAAAATAAGCCAGGGGTGGAATAAATGGGATAAAACACCCCCCCCCCAAAAAATAAAATAAGCCACGGTCGTCCGCAATAAGGCACTGAGGATGTTGTGATAGGCTTGGGGGGGGGGTAAAATAAATTAAGGGGGGGGATAAATGAGATATTTCACACCCCCCCCCCTCAAGGAAAATAATCTAGGGGTGGAATAAATGGGATATTTCACCCCCCCCAGGAGGAAAATAAACCGTGGCCACGCACAATAAGTCATGGAAAGTGTTGAGGTACCGGAGTTGCTTGGCCTTGGGGGGGGGTTAAATAACCTGGGGGTGCAATAAATGTGATATATCGCCCCCCCCAAGAAGAAAATGACCCCCGGGGGTGAAATAAATGTGATAATCAACCCCCCCAGAAGGAAAATAAACCACGGCCATCCACATTAAGTCATGGAAGACGTCAGGATGCCTGAGTTCCTTAGCCTTGGGGGGGGTAATAAATAACCCAGGGATGCAATAACTGCGATATATCACCCCCCCAAGAGGAAAATAACCCCGGGGGTGAAATAAAAGTGATAATCAACCCCCCCAGAAGGAAAATAAACCACAATCATCCTCACTAAGTCATAGAACACGTCATGATACCTGCATCACTCAGCCTTGGGGGGGGGAATAAATAACCCGGGGGTGCAATAACTGCGATATATCACCCCCCCAAAGGAAAATAACCCCGGGGGTGAAATAAAAGTGATAATCAACCCCCCCAGAAGGAAAATAAACCACAGCTATCTGCATGGAGGTGTCGGAGACATCACGATACCCGCGTGGCTCAGCCTTGGGGGGGGGAATAAATAACCCGGGGGTGCAATAACCGCGATATATCGCCCCCCCAAAGGAAAATAACCCCCGGGGGGGGCCGTACCGGCCGTCGGCCGTCATGCGGATGAGGGCCACCTCGGCGGGGGTGCCCACGAAGGCGCCGGTGGCCCCCGCCGTCATGCCGATGGCCGCCTTGGTGAGGAAGCCGGGGGGGGTCCCGTCGGCCCCCGTCAGGCGCTCGAAGAGGACGGTGTAGATGCCCAGGCGGGTGGTGGTGTAGGTGGCCTGGCGCAGGAGGCCGGCCGAGAGGCTGGGGGGGGCAGAAAAAATTAAATTGGGGGGTTGGGGGCAAAAAAATTAAAAAGGGGGGTTGGGGGCAAAAAAATTAAAAAAAGGGGGGTTACGGGGGTAAATGGTCGCTATGGGGGGGATAGAGGGGGTAAAAGGTAAGGGGAGGGGGATAAAAAGGGGAAGGGGGGGCAAAAAAATAAAATGGGGGGTTGGGGGGCAAAAAAATTAAAAAGGGGGGGGGTTGGGGGCAAAAAAATTAAAAAAGGGGGGTTACGGGGGTAAATGGTCGCTATGGGGGGTTGGAGGTGGTGGGGAGGGGGTTGGGGGGGTAAAAGGGAACATGGGGGGGCAAAAAATTAAAATGGGGGGCAAAAAAATTAAAGTGGGGGGCAAAAAATTAAAATGGGGGGGGAAAATTAAAAAAGGGGGGGTTACGAGGGTAAATGGTCACTACAGGGGGCTGGGGGGTTGGAGGGGGTGGGGAGGGGGTAAAAAGGAGAAAGGGGGGTTTAGAGGAGGTGGGGGGGCTGGGGGCAAAAAAATTAAAATGGGGGGGAAAATTAAAAAAGGGGGGTTTCGGGGGTAAATGGTCGCTACGGGGGGATAGAGGGGGTAAAAGGGAAGGGGAGGGGGTGAAAAAGGGGAAAGGGGGGGCAAAAAAAATAAATTGGGGGGGTTGGGGGGCAAAAAAATTAAATTGGGGGGGTTGGGGGGCAAAAAAATTTTAAAAAGGGGGGGTTACGGGGGGTAAATGGTCACTATGGGGGGGTTGGGGGGTTGGAGGGGGTGGGGAGGGGGAGAAAAGGGGATGGGGGGCAAAAAAAATAAATTGGGGGGGTTGGGGGGCAAAAAAATTAAATTGGGGGGGTTGGGGGGCAAAAAAATTTAAAAAAGGGGGGGTTACGGGGGGTAAATGGTCACTATAAGGGGGTTGGGGGGGTTGGGGGTGGTGGGGAGGGGGAGAAAAGGGGATGGGGGGGCAAAAAATTAAATTGGGGGGTTGGGGGGCAAAAAATTTAAAAAAGGGGGGTTACGGGGGTAAATGGTCGCTATGGGGGGATGGAGGGGGTGGGGAGGGGGTTGGGGGGGTAAAAGGGAACATGGGGGGGTTTAGAGGAGGTGGGGGGCAAAAAATAAAATGGGGGGGCAAAAAATTAAATTGGGGGGTTGGGGGGCAAAAAAATTAAAAAAGGGGGGTTACGGGGGTAAATGGTCACTATGGGGGGGATAGAGGGGGTAAAAGGGAAGGGGAGGGGGTGAAAAAGGGGAAAGGGGGATAAAAGGGGAAAGGGGGGCAAAAAATAAATTGGGGGGTTGGGGGGCAAAAAAATTAAAATGGGGGTTGGGGGGCAAAAAATTTAAAAAGGGGGGTTACGGGGGGTAAATGGTCGCTATGGGGAGGTTGGGGGGTTGGGTGGGGAGGGGGTAAAAAGGGGAAAGGGGGGTTTAGAGGAGGTGGGGGGGCAAAAAATAAAATGGGGGGCAAAAAAATTAAAATGGGGGAAATATTAAAAAAGGGGGGGTTACGGGGGTAAATGGTCATTATGGGGGGGATAGAGGGGGTAAAAGGGAAGGGGAGGGGGTGAAAAAGGGGGAAAGGGGGGCAAAAAAAATAAATTGGGGGGGCAAAAAAATTAAAATGGGGGGGAAATTATAAAAGGGGGTTACAGGGGTAAATGGTCGCTATGGGGGAGGTTGGGGGGTTGGAGGTGGAGGGAAGGGGGATAAAAAGGGGAAAGGGGGGATTTAGAGGAGGTGGGGGCTGGGGGGGGCAAAAAAATTAAAATGGGGGGAAAAATTAAAAAAGGGGGGGTTACGGGGGTAAATGGTCGCTATGGGGGGGATAGAGGGGGTAAAAGGGAAGGGGAGGGGGTGAAAAGGGGGAAAGGGGGGATAAAAGGGGAAAGGGGGGGGCAAAAAAATGAAATGGGGGGGTTGGGGGGCAAAAAAATTAAATTGGGGGGTTGGGGGGCAAAAAAATTAAAAAAGGGGGGGGTTATGGGGGGTAAATGGTCGCTATGGGGGAGGATTGGGGGGTTGGAGGTGGTGGGGAGGGGGAGAAAAGGGGATGGGGGGGGCAAAAAAATTAAATTGGGGGGTTGGGGGGCAAAAAAAATAAATTGGGGGGTTGGGGGCAAAAAAATTAAATTGGGGGGTAAAAATTAAAAAAGGGGGGGGTTACGGGGGGTAAATGGTCACTATGGGGGGGCTGGGGGTGGTGGGGAGGGGGAGAAAAGGGGATGGGGGGGTTTATGGGGTGGGGGGGGCCCTGATGACCCCCAGGGTGTGGGGGGGTCCCGGGGGGTCAGGGGGTCTGGGGGGGTCAGGGGGAGGGCGGACCCCAATGTAGAAGCCCCACAGCCCCTTGTAATGGGGGTGGGGGGGGATAGGAGGAAAAGGGGGGTAAAAAGGACCGAGGGGGGTTATGGGGTGGGGGGGTCCGGGGGGTCCAGGGGGGTCCAGGGGGAGTCTGGGGGGGTCAGGGTGGTGTGGGGGGAGGGGCAGAACCCCATATAGACACCATACACCCCCTTGTAATGGGAGTGGGGGGGGATAGGAGGAAAAGGGGGGGTCAGGGGAGGTGGGGGGGTTATGGAAAATGGGGGGGTCCGGGGGGTCCCGGGGGGTCCAAAGGGAGTCTGGGGGGGTCAGGGTGGTGTGGGGGAGGGGCAGAACCCCATATAGACACCATACACCCCCTTGTAATGGGGGTGGGGGGGATAGGAGGAAAAGGGGGGTAAAAAGGACCGAGGGGGGTTATGGGGTGGGGGGGTCCGGGGGTCCCGGGGGGTCCTGGGGGAGTCTGGGGGGGTCAGGGTGGTGTGGGGGGAGGGGCAGAACCCAGTGTAGAAGCCCCACAGCCCCTTGTAATGGGGGTGGGGGGGGATAGGAGGAAAAGGGGGGGACAAAAAGAAGGGGGGAGTTTAGGGGATGGGGGGTCCGGGGGGTCCCGGGGGGGTCCTGGGGGGGTCGGGGAGGGGTGGGGGGAGGGGCAGAACCCCATATAGACACCATACACCCCCTTGTAATGGGGGTGGGGAGGGGGATAGAAGGAAAAGGGGGGGTAAAAAGGACCGAGGGGGGTTATGGGGTGGGGGGGTCCGGGGGTCCCGGGGGTCCTGGGGGGGTCTGGAGGAGTTTGGGGGGTTGGGGGGAGGGGCAGAAGCCACGCAGCCCCTTGTAACGGAGGTGGGGAGGGGGATAGAAGGAAAAGGGGGGGTAAAAAGGACCGAGGGGGGTTATGGAAAAGGGGGGGTCTGGGGGGTCCCGGGGGGTCCCGGGGGGCAGTACCCGGTGTAGATGCCCCGGAGCCCCTCGTGGCGCAGGACGGAGGCGAGGGCGTGGAGGCTGGTGCGGTGCTCGCGGGGCCGGGCCCCCTCCCCGCTCAGCTGCATGCGGTTCTTCACCAGGTCCAGCGGCTGCACGAACACCGTGGCGCCCATCCTGGGGGGGGGGACACAAGGGGGGGGCACGACCCCCAAAAAATTTAGAACCCCCCGAGGCTTATAGCCCCCCCGAGGCTTTTAGCCCAGCCCAATGTCTGATAGTGATCCCTGAACCTCGCCCCCTCCCCAATTTCACAGTCCCCCCGTCTCAGAGCCCCCCCAAAAAATTTAACCCCCCCAACAATTTAGACCCCCCAAAATTTACAGACCCCCCAAATCTTACAGACCCCCCCGAACCCCCAAAACCCCTCCCAGAGCCCCCCAGCTCCCCCAATCCCGGTGCCCCCCATGACCCCAAAGCCCCCCAATCCATGTGCCCCCCCACAGCCCCCCCGAATCTCAAAGCCCCCCATAATTTACAGACCCCCCAACCCCCCCAAATCCCCCCAGCGCCCCCACCCCAAAATCCCCCCAATACCCCCAAAATCCCCCCAAACCCCCCTCCCCCTTACCCCCAACACCCCCAAACCCCCCCAAAACCCCCCAGGGCCCCCCCAACCCCCCGGTGCCCTCATTGCCCCCCACCCCCTTTTTACCCCCCCCCCAACCCCAAAATCCCCCCAAATCCCCCCAAACCCCCCAATTCCCCCTAAAACCCCCAAATCCCCCCAGTGTCCTCAGTGTCCCCCCACCCCAAAATCCCCCCAATTCCCCCCCAACCCCCCCAATTCCCCCAAAATCCCCCCAACCCCCCTCCCCTTACCCCCAACCCCCCACACTCCCCCCAGTGTCCTCAATGCCCCCCCACCCCAAAATCCCCCCAAACCTCCCCAAAACCCCCCAAACCCCCCAAACCCCCCCAAAATCCCCCCAAACCGCTCCGGTGCCCTCAGCGCCCCCCACCCCCTTTTTACCCCCCCCCAAACCCCCAAATCCCCCCAACCCCCCTAAATCCCCCCAGTGTCCTCAATGCCCCCCCACCCCAAAATCCCCCCAATTCCCCCCAAAACCCCCTAACCCCCCCCAGCCCCCCCAAACCCCCCCAATTCCCCCTAAATCCCCCCAACCCCCCAAACCCCCCCGGTGCCCTCAGCGCCCCCCCACCCCCTTTTACCCCCCCCAACCCCCAAATCCCCCAAATCCCCCCAATTCCCCCCAAAATCCCCCCAACCCCCCTAAATCCCCCCTAAATCCCCCCAGTGTCCTCAGTGTCCCCCCACCCCAAAATCCCCCAATTCCCCCCAACCCCCTCCCCTTACCCCCAACCCCCCCAAACCCTCCCCAAAATCCCCCCACCCCCTTTTTACCCCCCTCCCCAAAAATCCCCCCAACTCCCCCCCCCCAACCCCTCTCCCCTTACCCCCAACCCCCCCACACACACCCCCAATTCCCCCCAGGGCCCCCCCCACCCCAAAATCCCCCCAAATCTCCCCCAACCCCCCCAAACCCCCCAACCCCCCCCAAAATCCCCCCAAACCCCCCGGTGCCCTCATTGCCCCCCCCCCCCCTTTTTACCCCCCCTCCCCAAAAATCCCCCTCCCCCCCTCACCCCGCCAGGCCCCCGAACAGGAACTTGACGGCCTTGGGCGACGTCTGAGGCCTCTCGGCCGCCGGCGCCGCCGCCATGGCGGAGCACCGGAACCGGAACCGGGCACCGGCAACCGGAACCGGAACCGAGAACCGGAGCTCGGTTTGAAGGTGGGGGGGGGGGCACCGGGGCCGCGCAGCCCCAAGGTGACTCCGGGGGGGGGCGGCGGCGGCTGCGCGCGCAGCGCCCCCCCCGTCCTCTCACCGCCCCCCTCGCCGGGGGGACTGCGCCTGCGCCGCGCGCCTGCGCCGTAAGGGGCTGGGGGAAAAGGGGCGGGGCTTTGGTGAGGGAGGCGGGGATTGGCTCCGAGGAGGGTGTGGGCGGGGTGTGTTGCTAGGGGAGGGGGTTGTTGCTAAGGGCGTTGATCCTACGGGGTGCGGCTTGTTGCTAGGGGCGTGGCTTGTTGCTAGGGGCGTGTTATGTGCTGTGTTTGTGGGTTGTTGTTAGGGGCGTGGCTTGTTGCTAGGGGCGTGTTAAGCGCTGTGGGTATGGCTGTTGCTAGGGGCGTGGCTTGTTGCTAGGGGTAAGCGCAGGAGGGGGCGTGGCCGGTTGCTAGGGGCAAAGGTAGGCCCTGGGACGTGCCTGTTGCTAGGGGCGTGGCCTGTTGCTAGGTTGTGTGTTGCTGGGGGCGTGGCTTTGTTGCTAGGGGGCGTTGCCAAGCGCTAGGGGCGTGGCCTCGCCCTCAGACCCCGCCCTATAGGCGAGGCCAGCTCCAAGGGGCGTGGTCTTCGCCACCTCTTCGCCCCGCCCCCTCTCCCTCTCCGCCGCTTCCTATTGGCTGGAGGCGCCTGGGTGGGCGTGGCTGGGCCCCGCCGGTCTCGCGAGAGTCGCCGTGGGCGCCGCCATGTTGGGTCGGGCTGTGAGCACTGGGGGAGGGGCTACTGGGAGCACTGGGACGTACTGGGAGCCATCCTGAGGGGGCTGGGGGCACTGGGAGGCCTTACTGGGATGTACTGGGAGCCATCCCGAGGCCCACTGGGGGCACTGGGATTTACTGGGAGGCCTACTGGGAGCACTGGGATGTACTGGGACTTACTGGGAGGCCTACTGGGAGCACTGGGATGTACTGGGAGCCCTACTGGGAGCACTGGGATTTACTGGGAGGCCCACTGGGGACACTGGGATGTACTGGGATTTACTGGGAACCATCCTGAAGCCCACTGGGGGCACTGGGATTTACTGGGAGGCCTACTGGGAGCACTGGGATTTACTGGGATCCATCCTGAGGCCTACTGGGGGCACTGGGATGTACTGGGAGCCATCCTGAGGGAGTCTGGGGGCACTGGGAGCCACCTCGGCCATACTGGGAGGCACTGGGAGGCACGTAGGCTGGACTGGGAGGCGGCTTGGTCGTAATGGGAGGTACTGGGAGGCTCCCTGAGTGTACTGGGAGGCACTGGGACCTTATCTGGGCTGTACTGGGAGGTACTGGGAAACGCCCTGGGCATACTGGAAGGTGACCTGGGTGTACTGGGAAGCACTGGGAGGCACCCAGGGCATACTGGGAGGAGCCCTGGGTGTACTGGGAGGCACTGGGCGAAACGGGGGCCCCTCCCTGGCTGTACTGGGATGTAGTGGGGGAGGGGAAGCCTTACTGGGAGGCACTGGGAGGACTGGGAGGCCTTACTGGGAGGCGCCCCGCCCCATAGTGACCCCAAAAGGACCCCCCAAGCCCTATAAGGCCCCCCCCAGCCCTAAAATGACCCCATAAGGACCCCAAAATGACCCCCCCAACCCCAAAACGACCCCATAAGGCCCCCCCCAACCCCATAGGGACCCCAAAATGACCCCCCAGCCCCTAAACGACCCCAAAATGACCCCATAACGCCCCCCAGCCCTAAAATGACCCCATAAGGACCCCAAAACGCCCCCTGCCCCAAAATGACCCCATAAGGACCCCCCCCCAGACCCCATACGACCCTATAAGCCCCCCCAGCCCCAAAATGACCCCGTAAGACCCCCCCGGCCCCAAAACCACCCCATATCGCCCCCCCGCCCCAAAATGACCCCATAACGCCCCCCCAGCCCAAAAACGACCCCATAAGGACCCCAAAACGCCCCCCCAACCCCATAAACCCCCCCCAACCCTAAAACCACCCCAAAACGCCCCCCGGCCCCAAAACCCCTCCCCCACCCCACGTGGCCCCCCCCCCAGCGTTGAGTCACCGCGGGGGAAACCGGAAGCGGCCGAGCCGGCGCCGATGCCCTTATAAGGGCAAATCGGGCCCGGGCCCCCCGCCGATTTCCGCTGCCCCCCCAGCATCCGGGACCCCCGACCTCCTGGACCCCCCGCGGGATCCGGGACCCCCCCCCAAGCACTCAGGACCCCCCTTTTTGCTCCCCCCCCCCCCTTGGAGCCCCATCTGCAACCATGTGAAGCTTCCCCCCAAAATAAACCCGGGGGGGGCCACATAATTTTATTACCCCCCCAATAAAAAATCTGGACCCCCCCGCACTCATTTACGCCCCCCCCATTTATTTCTGACCCCCCCCCACTTATTTATGACCCCTTTTTTTCCCCCCCCCCCCCAAAGCCATCTGCAACCATGTGACGCTTCCCCCCCCCCAAAATAAACCCGGGGGGGGGGCCATAAAATTTTATTACCCCCCCAATAAAAAAATCTGGACCCCCCCGCACTCATTCACGCCCCCCATTTATTCATGACCCCCCTTACATTTTTTTCAGCCCCCCCCCACAGCTTGGCCCCCTGTGTGCAAGCACCCGCCGTTCCCCCAAAAAAAAAAAAAAAAAACAATAAACCCGTGTACGTGCCGTGGGGGGGGGACCGGGGGGGGGTCACACCTTTTACGACCCCCCCGTTAAAAAAAAATCATAAAAAGCGCCCCCCCTTTTTAAATGGACGTGGGATGTCCCCAGGAGGCGATTTTATTGCTGCCGGCAGCGGGGGGGGGTCGGGGGAGGAATTGAGCGGGGGGGGGGCACGGGGGGGGCAGAAATAAAAGAAATGAGCGCGGGGGGGGGCCCTCGGGTGTGTATTTTTGCCCCCCCCCCCGGCTCAGTACTGGGAGCGCCGCAGGTGGTTGGCCATCTCGTAGCACTTCTGGTGGACGCAGCCGCCGTGGACGCCTTCCTTGCCCATCACCAGGACTATTGCTGCGGGGGGGCAAAAATACGAAAAGGGGGGTTAGGAATGAAGTGGGGGGGTTGAAAAATGGGGGGGGGTCAAAAAAAATTGGGGGGGTTAAAAAAATTTGGGGGGGGCACAGGGAAATTGTCAGGGATGCTTCGCTTGCGTATCAGTGGGGTTGTTGGTAAAATGGGGGGGTTAAAAATAAAATGGGGGGGTTAAATATTAAAAGGGGGGGTTAAAAATGAAGTGGGGGGGTTAAAAAATGGGGGGGTGAAAAAAAATTCGGGGGGGGCGGTTAAAAAATGGGGGGGGCACAGGGAAGTAGGGAAGTCATTCAGGTGTAGTTCTTGTCCATCATGGGATAAAGGGGGGGTAAAAAATAAAATGGGGGGGTAAAATATAAAAAGGGGGGGTTAAAAATGAAGTGGGGGGGTAGGAAAATGGGGGGGTGAAAAAAAATTTGGGGGGGTTAAAAATTTTTGGGGGGGGGACAGGGAAATTGTCAGGGATGCTTCTGTTGCTTATCAGGAGGGGTATTGGTAAAAGGGGGGGGCTAAATTAAAATGGGGGGGTAAAATATAAAAAGGGGGGGTAAAATATAAAAAGGGGGGTAGGAAAATGGGGGGGTGAAAAAAAATTCGGGGGGGGCGGTTAAAAAATGGGGGGGGCACAGGGAAGTTGTTGTGGTGCTTTCCCTGCCCATCGGTGGGGTGGGGGGGGTAAAAAATTAATGGGGGGGAAATTAAATGGGGGGGAAATTAAATGGGGGGGCCAAAAAATAAATGGGGGGTAAAAAATAAATGGGGGGGTAAAAATTAAATGGGGGGGCCAAAAAAATAAATGGGGGTGAAAAATTAATTGGGGGGGGGCAAAAAAATAAATGGGGGGGTGAAAAATTAAATGGGGGGGTAAAAAATTAAATGGGGGGGTGAAAATTAAATGGGGGGGTGAAAAAATAAAAGGGGGGGGAAATTAAATGGGGGGGCCAAAAAAATAAATGGGGGGTAAAAATTAAATGGGGGGCAAAAATTAAATGGGGGGCATAAAAATAAATGGGGGGTAAAAAATTAAATGGGGGGCAAAAATTAATGGGGGGGCAAAAAAATAAATGGGGGGTAAAAAAATAAATGGGGGGGGGGAAATAAAAGGGGGGGTAAAAAATTAATTGGGGGGGGGAAATGGGGCTGGGGGTCCTGGGGGGGTCATAAAGGTGGGGGGCGCGGGGGGGTCATGGGGTGAGGGGGGCACAGGGAATTGGGGGGGGGGCACCAGTTGGGCCCAGTAACTGGGATCCCAGTATGGGGGGGGGGGAAAATGAGGTGGGGGGGTCACAGGGGGGTCATAGGGGTGGGGGGTCAGGGGGGGTGGGGGTCATGGGGGGGTCATGGGGGTCATGGGGGGGGGGGCGAAACCAGTTGCTCCCAGTATAATGAGGCACTGGTAACTGGGGATCCCAGTATGGGGGGGGGGGGGGCTTGGGGGGGTCACAGGGTTGTGGGGGTCACGGGGTTGTGGGGGTCCCAGGGTGTTGGGGGGTCACGGGGGTCACAGACAGGAAATGGGGGTCATAGGGTGGGGGGTGAAACCAGTTGCTCCCAGTATAATGAGGCACCGGTAACTGGGGATCCCAGTACAGGGTGGTGCTGGGGGGGCTCAGGGTGCCGGGGGGGGGTCGTGGCAATGTGGGGGGCCGGGGGGGTCCCAGGGTGTCGGGGGGGGGTCACAGGGTGGGGGAGGGGGGCACAGAACAGGGCTGGGGGGTGAAACCAGTTGCTCCCAGTACCATAACTGGGGATCCCAGTACAGAGTGGTCCTGGGGGGGCTCAGAGTGCCGTGGGGGTCGTGGCGATGTGGGGGGCCCGGGGGTGGTCCCAGAGTGTTTGGGGGGGTCCCAAGCAGGAAATTCGGGGGAAATCACACTGCAATGGGGGACACCAGTTGCTCCCAGTACCATAACTGGGGACCCCAGTACAGAATGGTCCTGGGGGGGCTCAGGGTTTTGTGGGGGGGTCGTGGCGATGTGGGGGGTCCGGGGGGCCCAGAATGTTCGGGGGGTCACAAGCAGGAAATGGGTGGGAATCACTCTGCAATGGGGGACTCCAGTTGCTCCCAGTACCGTAACTGGGGATCCCAGTACAGAGTCGTCCTGGGGGGGGGCTCAGGGTTTTGTGGGGGGGTCGTGGCGATGTGGGGGGGTCCCAGGGGGGTGGGGGGGGGTCACAGGGGGGTTCCAGGCTGGAAATGGGGGGAAATCACTCGGCACTGTGGGCCTCCAGTGGCTCCCAGTACCATAACGGGGGATCCCAGTACAGAGTGGTCCTGGGGGCTCAGGGTTTCGTGGGGGGTCTTGGCGCTGTGGGGGGGTCCCGGGGGGGTCCCAGGCAGGAAATGGGGGGTCTTAGGAAGGAAATGGGGGGTCCCAGCCACATGGGGCGACACCAGTTGCTCCCAGTACCATAACTGGGGATCCCAGTACAGAGTGGTCCTGGGGGGGCTCAGAGTGCCGTGGGGGTCGTGGCGATGTGGGGGGTCCCAGGGTGTTGGGGGGGGTCACAGGGGGTTCCAGGCTGGAAATGGGGGGAAATCACACTGCAATGGGGGACACCAGTTGCTCCCAGTACCATAACTGGGGATCCCAGTACAGAGTCGTCCTGGGGGGGGCTCAGGGTTTTGTGGGGGGTCGTGGCGATGTGGGGGTCCGGGGGGGTCCCAGGGTGTTTGGAGGGCTCACAGGGGGTCTCAGGCAGGAAATCACACTGCAATGGGGGACACCAGTTGCTCCCAGTACCATAACTGGGGATCCCAGTACAGAGTGGTCCTGGGGGGGGGGTCAGGGTTTGGTGGGGGTCGCGGCGATGTGGGGGGTCCGGGGGGTCCCAGGGTGTTTGGAGGGCTCACAGGGGGTCTCAGGCAGGAAATCACACTGCAATGGGGGACACCAGTTGCTCCCAGTACCATAACTGGGGATCCCAGTACAGTGGCGGCTCCGGGGGGGGGTCAGGGTTTCGTGGGGGGGTCACGGCGATGTGGGGGGGTCCCGGGGGGGGGTCCGTGACTCACTCTTGTTGGTGATGGTGGCGGTGATGTTGAAGGTGGGCGCCCCGGCGGCGCTCTTGGTGCGCAGGTCCATGGTGTGCTCGCCCTCCACCAGCAGCGAGTCGCGGATCACCGAGCACTTCTGGCCCCCCAGGGTCAGCCCGTTCACCAGCAGGCTGCTGCGGTCCTTCCCCACCAGCACGTTCACCTCCGCGGGCTTTTTTTTTGGGGGGGGGGCAGCGAAAATTGGGAAAAAAAAGGAAAAAAAAGGAAAAAGTTAAAGGGACGCAAAGGGAGTTAAGAGGCGGTCGTAGGTAACCAAGTGCTTCCATGTGTCCCCCCCCCCCAATGTGAATCTGTTCATCATAAGGTTGTTGGGGTTCCTTGGGCCCCCCCCATATTATTTTCATTTGGGGGGGGCACCAAAAATTGGGAAAAAAAAGGAAAAAAAAAGAAAAAACGGGAAAAAGTTAAAGGGACGCAAAGGGAGTTAAGGGGGGGTCAGAGATAACCAAGTCCTTCCATGTGTGTGTCCCCCCCCCAATGTGAATCTGTTCACCAGCAGGTTGCCAGGGTCATTGTGCCCCCCCCCATATTATTTTCTTTTGGGGGGGGCACCAAAAATTGGGAAAAAAAAGGAAAAAAAAGGAAAAAACGGGAAAAAGTTAAAGGGACGCAAAGGGAGTTAAGGGGGGGTCAGAGAGCACCAAGTGCTTCCATGTGTCCCCCCCCCCAGGGTCAGCCCGTTCACCAGCAGGCTGCTGCGGTCCTTCCCCACCAGCACGTTCACCTCCGCGGGCTTTTTTTTTGGGGGGGGGGGCGCAAAAATTGGGAAAAAAAAGGAAAAAAAAGGAAAAAGTTAAAGGGACGCAAAGGGAGGTAAGAGGCGGTCGTAGGTAACCAAGTGCTTCCATGTGTGTGTCCCCCCCCCAATGTGAATCTGTTCACCAACAGGCTGCTGCGGTCCTTCCCCACCAGCACGTTCACCTCCGCGGGCTTTTTTTTTGGGGGGGGGGGGCAGCGAAAATTGGGAAAAAAAAGGAAAAAACGGGAAAAAGTTAAAGGGACGCAAAGGGAGTTAAGAGGCGGTTGTAGGTAACCAAGTGCTTCTGCCCCCCCCCCAGCATCAGCCCCAATTTGTGGGTTGTTTTGGTTCCTTGCCCCCCCCAGGTTATTATCTTCTGGGGGGGGCACCAAAAATTAGGAAAAAAAAGGAAAAAAAAGGAAAAAATGGGAAAAAGTTAAAGGGACGCAAAGGGAGTTAAGAGGGGGTCGTAGGTAACCAAGTGCTTCTGCCCCCCCCCCCAATGTGAATCTGTTCACCATAAGGTTGTTCTGGTTCCTTGGCCCCCCCCCATATTATTTTTATTTGGGGGGGCAGCGAAAATTGGGAAAAAAAAGGAAAAAATGGGAAAAAACGGGAAAAAGTTAAAGGGACGCAAAGGGAGTTAAGAGGGGGTCGGAGATAACCAAGTGCTTCTGCCCCCCCCCAGTGTAAGACCATTCACCATAAGGTTGTCCTGGTTTCTTGGCCCCCCCCCAGATTATTTTTATTTGGGGGGGCACCAAAAATTAGGAAAAAAAAGGAAAAAAAAGGAAAAAACAGGAAAAAGTTAAAGGGACGCAAAGGGAGTTCAGGGGGGGTCAGAGATAACCAAGTGCTTCCATGTGTGTCCCCCCCCCAGGGTCAGCCCGTTCACCAGCAGGCTGCTGCGGTCCTTCCCCACCAGCACGTTCACCTCCGCGGGCTTTTTTTTTGGGGGGGGGGGCAGCGAAAATTGGGAAAAAAAAGGAAAAAACGGGAAAAAGTTAAAGGGACGCAAAGGGAGTTAAGGGGGGGTCACAGATCAACAAGTCCTTCCATGTGTGTCCCCCCCCCCCCAATGTGAATCTGTTCACCATAAGGTTGTTTTGGTTCCTTGGCGCCCCCCCCAGTTATTTTGTTTTGGGGGGGGGCACCAAAAATTGGGAAAAAAAAGGAAAAAAAAGGAAAAAGTTAAAGGGACACAAAGGGAGTTAAGGGGGGGGTCAGAGATAACCAAGTGCTTCCATGTGTGTCCCCCCCCCCCAGGGTCAGCCCGTTCACCAGCAGGCTGCTGCGGTCCTTCCCCACCAGCACGTTCACCTCCGCGGGCTGGTTTTGTCCCGGGGGGGACCAAAAATTAGGAAAAAAAAGGAAAAAATGGGAAAAAACAGGAAAAAGTTAAAGGGACGCAAAGGGAGTTAAGAGGGGGTCGTAGGTAACCAAGTGTTTCCATGTGTGTGTCCCCCCCCCAATGTGAATCTGTTCACCAACAGGCTGCCAGGGTCCTTTTGCCCCCCCCCCCGGTTATTTTGTTTTGGGGGGGGCACCAAAAATTAGGAAAAAAAAGGAAAAAAAAGGAAAAAGTTAAAGGGACACAAAGGGAGTTAAGAGGGGGTCGTAGGTAACCAAGTGTTTCCATGTGTGTCCCCCCCCCAATGTGAATCTGTTCACCAGCAGGTTGCCAGGGTCATTGTGCCCCACCCCCAAGTTATTATCTTTTGGGGGGGGCACCAAAAATTAGGAAAAAAAAGGAAAAAAAAGGAAAAAACGGGAAAAAGTTAAAGGGACGCAAAGGGAGTTAAGGGGGGGTCGGAGATAACCAAGTGCTTCTGCCCCCCCCCTCCTCCCCAATCTGTTCACCATAAGGCTGCCAGGGTCATTGTGCCCCCCCCCAGGTTATTATCTTTTGGGGGGGGCACAAAAAATTGGGAAAAAAAAGGAAAAAAAAGGAAAAAACGGGAAAAAGTTAAAGGGACGCAAAGGGAGTTAAGGGGGGGTCAGAGAGAACCAAGTGCTTCCGTGTGTGTCCCCCCCCCAATGTGAATCTGTTCACCATAAGGGTTGCCAGGGTCATTGTGCCCCCCCCCAGGTTATTTTGTTTTTGGGGGGGTCACCAAAAATTGGGAAAAAAAAGGAAAAAAGAAAAAACGGGAAAAAGTTAAAGGGACGCAAAGGGAGTTAAGGGGGGGTCGGAGATAACCAAGTGCTTCTGCCCCCCCCCCCAGGCTTTTTTTGGGTGCCCCCCCCCAAATATTCGGTCCTTCCTCAATCCTCACCCCCCCCCCAAATCCTAAATAACCCCCCAAAATCCCTAAATCCCCCAAAATGCCCCCAAAATCTCAATTTCCCCAAAATCCCCAAGTTTCGCCCCAAATCCCTAACCCCCCCCAAGCCCCCCCAACCCCAATTTCCCCGTGTTTTCCCCCAAATCCTCAACCCCCCAATCCCTAAAACCACCCCAAGTGCCCAAGAACCCCCCAAAATCCCTAAATCCCCCTAATTTCCCCCAAACCCCTGTGCCCCCCAAAATCCCTAAACTCCCGAAATCCCCCAAAATCCCTGTAACCCCCCCCAAAAAATATCCCTAGGACCCCCAATGTGCCCCCCCAAATCCCTAAATCCCCCAATTCCCCCTCAATCCTTGTGCCCCCCAAAATCCCTAAACTCCCCAAAATCCCTAAATCCCTCAATTCCCCCCCAAACCCCTAAAAACCCCAAAATCCTCCTAATTTCCCCCAAACCCCAACTGCCCCAAAATCCTCGTGTCTCCCCCCAAACCCCTGCACCCCCCCGACCCCAAATACCCCCTGCCCCCCTATAACCCCCAACCCCAAATACCCCCTGCACCCCCCAAAAATCCCTAAACACCCCCAAAATCCCCTCATTCCCCCCAAAATCCCTAAACGCCCCCAAAATCCTCCTAATTTCCCCCAAACCCCAACTCCCCCAAAATCCCTGCGCCCCCAACCCCAAATCCCCCCTGCCCCCTATAACCCCCCTGACCCCAAATCCCCCCACACCCCAAATGACCTCCCCAAAACCCTAAAAAGCCCCCAAAATCCTCCTAATTCCCCCCAAACCCGTGCCCCCCAAAATCCCTAAACACCCCCAAAATCCTCCTAATTTCCCCCAAATCCCAACTCCCCCAAAATCCCTGCGCCCCCCAACCCCAAATACCCCCCTGCCCCCCTATAACCCCCCCAAATCCCTAAAAAGCCCCAAAATCCCCCTAACTCCCCCAAACCCCTAAAAACCCCCAAATCCTCCTAATTTCCCCCAAATCCCAACTCCCCCAAATCCCTGCACCCCCCGACCCCAAATACCCCCCCCGACCCCAAATACCCCCCACACCCCCTTGTACCCCCCAACCCCAAATACCCCCCCAAAACCCTAAAAAAACCCCAAATCCTCCTAATTTCCCCCAAACCCCAACTGCCCCAAAATCCCCACGTTTCCCCCCAAAACCCTGCACCCCCCAACCCCAAATCCCCCCCCTGCCCCCTATAACCCCCCCCGACCCCAAATCCCCCCCCCCAAACCCCAAATTTCCCCCCCGTCCCGGTTCCTCCCCGCGGGGGGGCCGGGCCACGCTGGCAGCGCTGCTCCCGGCCGCATTTTTGCCTTTTTGTCCCGGTTCGGCCCGGTCCTGAGGGGGGGGGGCCCCGATCCTCCCCCACCTTAAAACTCCCCCCACCCCCATCCATTTTTGGGCCCCCCCCCATCCATTTTGGCCCCCTCCTCCATTTTTGGCCCCCCCTTCCCTTTTTGCCCCCCTCCTTTTTCTCCCTTCCCCCCCCCCTCGAGGAAGCTCCCGGCTTCCCCAAGAGGGAAAAAAAGCCCCAAAAGCTCGCTTTTTCACCCCAAAACTCCGCTTTTTCGCCCCAAAAGCTCACTTTCTCACCCCGAAACCTCACATTTTGCCCCAAAAGCTCATTTTTTTGCCCCAAAAGCTCACTTTCTCACCCCGAAACCTCACATTTTTGCCCCAAAACCTCGCTTTTTCGCCCAAATACCTCACATTTTGCCCCAAAACCTCGCTTTTTCGCCCCAATACCTCACATTTTGCCCCAAAACCTCGCTTTTTCGTCCAAAAACCTCTCTTTTTCACCCCGAAACATCACATTTTTGCTCCAAAACCTCTCATTTTCCCCCCAAAACTCAGCTTTTTCGCCCCAAAACCTCACATTTTCGCCCCGAAACCTCACATTTTCACCCCAAAACTCCACTTTTTCGCCCAAAAACCTCTCTTTTTCACCCCAAAACCTCCCATTTTTGCCCCAAAACTCCACTTTTTCGCCCCAAAAGCTCAGTTTCTCACCCCAAAACCTCACTTTTTGCCCCAAAACTCCACTTTTTCGCCCCAAAAGCTCAGTTTCTCACTCGAAAACCTCACATTTTTGCCCCAAAACCTTGCTTTTTTGCCCCCAAACCTCGCTTTTTCACCCCGAAACCTCACATTTTTGCTCCAAAACCACTCATTTTCGCCCCAAAACTCCACTTTTTCGCCCCAAAAGCTCAGTTTCTCACCCCAAAACCTCACATTTTTGCCCCGAAACTCCACTTTTTCACCCCAAAACTCCAGTTTCTCACCCCAAAAGCTCACATTTTTGCCCCAAAACCTCGCTTTTTTGCCCCAAAACTCCACTTTCTCACCCCGAAACCTCACATGTTGCCCTGAAACCTCGCTTTTTCGTCCCAAAATCTCTCTTTCTCACCCCGAAACCTCACATTTTTGCCCCAAAACCTTGCTTTTTCGCCCAAAACCCTCCCTCTTCTTTCTTTACTCCCCCTCCTCCTTTTTTCTCCCCCCCCTTCCTTTTTCTCCCCTCCCCCCCGGGCAGGGCCCAACTTCCTGAAGAGAAAAACCCCCAAAAAGCCCCAAAACCTCGCTTTTTCACCCCAAAACGCCTCTCTCCCTTCCCCCCTTCCTCCTCCTTCTCCCTCCTCTCCCCCCCCATTTTTTTTTTTTTTTTTACCCCCCCTTCCTTTTTCTCCCCTCCCCAGGGCAGGGCCCAACTTCCTGAAGAGAAAAACCCCCAAAAAGCCCCAAAACCTCGCTTTTTCACCCCAAAACACCTCCCTCCTTCCCCCTCCCTCTTTTTCCCACCCCCCTCACTTTTTCCCCCCCACCTCAAAAGCAGGGCCCTGACTCCCCCAACCCCACCCCAAAGCCCCAAAACTCCCCAAAACCCCACTTTTTCGCCCCAAAACCCCATTTTTCACCCCAAAACCTTCTTTTCGCCCCACAACCTCGCTTTTTCGCCCCAAAACCCCTCCTTCCTTCCCCCTCCTCAATTTTTCTCCCCTTTTTTTCCCTCCCCCCACCCCCCCTCAGGGAAACTCCCAACTTCCTGAAGAGAAACAGCTCCGAAAAGCCCCAAAACCCCGCTTTTTCGCCCCAAAACCTTCTTTTCGCCTCAAAACCTCGCTTTTTCGCCCCAAAACCTCGCTCTTTCTCCCCCCCCACCCCCTTTTTCACCCCCCCCGGGCCCCCCGCCCCCGCTTCCTCTCCCAACCGCCGTTTCCTCCCGGCCCCCCCCTTTGCCGCCGCCCCCCTCCGTTTCCCGCCTTTTTACCTCAGCGCCGACCCCCCCATCCCCC
This sequence comes from Aythya baeri, assembly GCA_026413565.1. Classification (NCBI taxonomy): domain Eukaryota; kingdom Metazoa; phylum Chordata; class Aves; order Anseriformes; family Anatidae; genus Aythya; species Aythya baeri. Next base: position 335,859 of record JAKRSJ010000102.1, on the reverse strand, counting down.
CTCCCCCCCGTTTCCCGCCCTTTCCCCTCAGCCGCTTCCCGCCTTTTCTCCTCACGCGCCGCTTCCCGCCCTTTCCTGTCAGGGGCGCCCCCCCCTCCTTTAACCCCCCCTCAGGCCCCGGTGACCCCCCCCTTTTAATTTTAATCCCCCCTTTTAATTTTAACCCCCCTTTCCTTTTAGCCCCCCTTTTTACCTTTAACCCCCTTTTTTACCTTTAACCCCCTTTTTTACCTTTAACCCCCCCGTTTCCCGGTTACGCCCCTTTAGCTCCCGGTTACCCCCATTCCCATTTAACCCCCCCAATTCCCTTTTAACCCCCCCCCCAATTCCCAGTTAACCCCCCCAATTCCCAGTTAACCCCCCGGCCCCATTTGCCCCCCCTTTCCTTTCACCCCCTTCCCTTATCACCAACCACCTCCCTTATCACTAACCCCCCCAACTTCCTTTTACCCCCCCCAGGCCTCATTAACCCCCCCCCATCTTACCGATAACCCCCCCTTTTTATCAGTATTCCCCCCCCAGCCTCATTAACCCCCTCCTCAGGCTCCGGTGACCCCCCCCTCTTACTGGTATCCCCCCCCAGCCCCAGTAACCCCCTCATCTTACCAGTAACTCCCCCCTTTTACTGGTATCCCCCCCAATCTCACCAGTAAGCCCCCCAGACCTCATTAACCCCCCCAATCTTACCAGTATCCCCCCAATCTTACCAGTAACCCCCCCATCTAACTGGTATCCCCCCAGCCCCAGTAACCCCCCAATCTCACCAGTAACCCCCAATCTCACCAGTATCCCCCCACAGCCCCAATAACCCCCCCAGCCCCAGTAACCCCCCAATCTCACCAGTATCCCCCCAATCTCACCAGTATCCCCCCAGCCCCACTAACCCCCCCAATCTCACCAGTAACCCCCCCAGCCCCACTAACCCCCCAATCTCACCAGTAACCCCCACCACAGCCCCAATAACCCCCCAGCCCCAGTAACCCCCCAATCTCACCAGTAACCCCCCAATCTCACCAGTATCCCCCCAATCTCACCAGTATCCCCCCAATCTCACCAGTATCCCCCCAATCTCACCAGTATCCCCCCAATCTCACCAGTATCCCCCCAATCTCACCAGTAACCCCCCAGCCCCAATAACCCCCCAATCTCACCAGTATCCCCCCCAATCTCACCAGTATCCCCCCCCCAGCCCCAGTAACCCCCCCAATCTCACCAGTAACCCCCCCTTTTCGCCACCTACCGTGATATTGGCGAAGGTCTTGCCGGGGGTGGCGGCCCAGACGGCGGGGGTGTCCTTGTAGCCCACGATGGCGGCGTCCTGGCACGTCCCGTCCGCCATCAGGCTGTCCACGTACGGCGCCCACCCGCTCATGGCGGCAACGGGAACCGGGCAGGCAAACCGGGCGGGGACCGGGGCGGGGATTTAAAAAAAAAAAAATAAAAAAAATAAAAAAATAAAAGGGGGGGGGGCGGGCAAATGGGGGGGCGCGTGCGCGGAGAGGGCGGGCGGAGAGAGACGGGGCCCGGCGGCCGGGGGGCCGCGGAGCGCGGGTTTATATAGGAGGGGAAGGGGGCGGGGCTTGGAGGGGGTGGGGTTTGGGGAATAGGGGTGGGGTTTGGGGAATAGGGGTGTGGTTTGGAGGATAAAGGGGTGGGGTTAGGGGTGTGGTTTGGTGGGAGGCCACGCCCAGCCGGCGCGCCCTGAGGATGGCGCTTCCTGGATGGGGATGGGGGGGGGGAGGGGAGGGGATGGGGCGGCTCCGGGACCCCCGGTAAAGGGGGGAGGGGAGATCCGGGAACGGGAATGGGGCGACCCCGGGACCGGGCATCGAACGGCCCCGAGACCCCCGGGATTGGGCATGGAACGGGCCCGGGACCGGGCATGGGAGGGTCCCGGGACCCCCGGTACAGGGCTTGGGGGGGCCCCGGGACCCCCGGTACAGGGCTTGGGGGGGTCCCGGGACCCCCTGGACCCCCGGTACCGGGTACGGGAGGGTCCCGGGACCCCCGGTAATGGGCACGGGACGGCCCTGGGACGGTCTCGAGACCCCCAGGACCGGGCTTGGGATGGCCCCGGGACCCCCGGTAATGGGCACGGGAGGGTCCCGGGACCCCCAGGACCCCCGGTACCGGGTACGGGAGGGTCCCGGGACCCCCGGTAAAGGGTGGAGCTCCGGTACCGGGAATTGCATGGCCTGGGGCAGTTCCGGTACCGGGCTTGGGAGGGTCCCGGGACCCCCGGTACCGGGCTTCGAGCGGCCCCGGGACCCCCGGTACCGGGTACGGGATGGCCCCGGGACCCCCGGTAATGTACACGGGAGGGTCCCGGGACCCCCAGGACCCCCGGTACCGGGTACGGGACGGCCCCGGGACCCCCGGTACCGGGCTTGGGATGGCCCCGGGACCCCCAGGACCCCCGGTACCGGGTACGGGACGACCCCGGGACCCCCGGTAATGGGCACTGGAGGGTCCCGGGATCCCCAGGACCCCCGGTACCGGGTACGGGAGGGTCCCGGGACCCCCGGTAAAGGGTGGAGCTCCGGTACCGGGAATTGCATGGCCTGGGGCAGTCCCGGTACCGGGCATGGGAGGGTCCCGGGACCCCCGGTACCGGGTACGGGACAGCCCCGGGACCCCCGGTAATGGGCACTGGAGGGTCCCGGGACCCCCAGGACCCCCGGTACCGGGCACGGGACAGCCCCGGGACCCCCGGTACCGGGCTTGGGACGACCCCGGGACCCCCGAGACCCCCGGTACCGGGTACGGGACAGCCCCGAGACCCCCGGTACCGGGCTTGGTACGACCCCGCGACCCCCGGTACCGGGCTTGGGACGACCCCGGAACCCCCCCGGTACAAAGCACGGGCCCCCCCCGGGCCCCCCGGTAAAACACATTGCAAAGCCCCATTACCGGGCATTGCACCCCCGGACCCCCCCACCCCCCACCCCCACACCGGCCCCGTGCAAAACGCACCCCTCGTGCAACGCCCCCCCCCCCGCCCCCCGTGAACCATTGCACGAGGCTCTGGTGCAAACGGAGCCCCCCCGGTGAACCACGGGGGGTGCAAAACTCGAGCTCCCCGTGCAATAATTGCCCCCCCCGCCCCCCCTCCTTGCACAAACACGCCCTGGTGCAAGCCGGGCACGACGTGGCCCCGTGCGGTTCAAAGGGCGGCCTCGCCGCCGTGCAACGCCCCCCCGCTTCCCTCCTTCCCCCCCCCCGAAAGGCGATACAAAAGCATCTCCATACAAGGCAAAGCGGCTCGGTGCAATGCGCCCCCCTCGTGCAAGGGAACGCAGCTCCGTGCAAGGCGAGCCCTCGTGCAATGCAACCCCCCCCCCGTGCAATGCACCCCCGTGCAATGCAAACCCTCGTGCAATGCACCCCCCCGTGCAATGCACCTCGTTTCTGTGCAATGCACCCCCCCACAGTGCAATGCACCCCCCCAGTGCAATGCACCCCCTTTGTGCAATGCAAACCCTCGTGCAATGCACCCCCCTGTGCAATGCACCCCCCCCGTGCCATGCAACGTGTTCCTGTGCATTGCAACCCCCCCCGTGCAATGCAAACCCTCGTGCAATGCAACCCTTTGTGCAATGCACCCCCCCGTGCAATAATGCACCCCCCCGTGCAATGCAATGTGTTTCTGTGCAATGCACCCCCCCGTGCAATGCACCACATTTCTGTGCAATGCACCCCCTCGTGCAATGCACCCCCCCGTGCAATAATGCACCCCCCCGTGCAATGCAACGTGTTCCCGTGCAATGCACCCCCCCGTGCAATGCACCCCCTTTTTGCAATGCACCCCCCTGTGCAATAATGCACCCCCCCGTGCAATGCAAACCCTCGTGCAATGCACCCCCTTTGTGCAATGCACCCCCCCGTGCAATAATGCACCCCCCCATGCCATGCAACGTGTTCCTGTGCAATGCGGCCCCCCCCCCCCGTGCAATGCAGCCCATCTCCATGTAAGGCAACCCCTCGAGCAAAGCAACGCGTTTCTGTGCAATGCGCTCCCCCCCCCCGTGCAAAACAACCCCCTTGCAATGCAACCCCTCGTGCAATGCACCCCCCCCTTGCAATGCAACACGTTTCTGTGCAATGCGACCCCCCCGTGCACCCCCTGTGCAATGCAACCCTTCGTGCAATGCACCCCCCGTGCAATGCAGCCCCCCCCCGTGCAATGCAACCCCCCCCCCGTGCAATGCAGCCCATGGCCATGTAAGGCAACCCCTCAGGCAATGGATGTCTCCGTGCAAGGCACCCCCTCGTGCAAGGGGAACCCTCGTGCAAAGGAACCCCTCGTGCAAAGGAAACCCTCGTGCAAAGGAAACCCTCGTGCAAGCGAATGCATCATTTCATTCACCCCCCCCTTGCAATGCAACAAGTTTCTGTGCAATGCGACCCCCCGTGCAATGCAACCCCCGTGCAATGCACCCCCCGTGCAATGCACGCCCCCCGTGCAACGGACGTCTCCGTGCAACGCACTACATCATGCAACGCCCCCTCGTGCAATGAGCCCCCCTTTGCTTTGCACCCCTTCGTGCAATGCACCCCCCCCGTGCAATAATGCACCCCCCTCGTGCAATAATGCACCCCCCACGTGCAATAATGCACCCCCCCTCGTGCAATGCACCCCGTTTCTGTGCAATGCACCCCCCCCCGTGCAATGCATTTATCTGTGCACCCCCCCCCTCGTGCAATAATGCACCCCCTCGTGCAATGCAACAAGTTTCTGTGCAATGCGACCCCCCCGTGCAATGGGCATCTTGGTGCAATGCGACCCCCCCGTGCAATGCACCCCCCCCCCCTCGTGCAATGCACACCTTGGTGCAATGCATTTCTCTTTGCAACCCCCCGGTGCAATGCACCCCCCGTGCAATAATGCACCCCCCTCGTGCAATGCACCCCTTTTCTGTGCAATGCACCCCCTCGTGCAATAACGCACCCCCGTGCAATGCATTTCCCTGTGCCCCCCCGTGCACCGCACTTTTGCTTTCCCAACCCCCCTTCCTTGCCCCCCCGCCACCACCGAGCTCGGGCGTTTTGAGTCAGCGCCGGGCGGGACTTTCCGGGGGAGGGGCGGCGGTTTCACTTCCTGTCCCTGCCCCCCCACCTCAAACCCTGCCCCCCCCCCCTCCCTTCCCCTCCCCCTCCCTTCCCCACCCCCCGGCGCCTCGGGGGGTGTGGGAAACGTGGAAAGGGGGAGGGGGGGGGGCATTTTGGGTAACGCCCCCCCAGGGTAAAACCGGAGAGGGTGGGGGGTCAAGGCTTTCCCAGCCCCCCTTTTTAACGCCCCCCCGTGGGAACTTCCCCCGCCCCGGGAAGTGGTTGGGCGCCGGCGCCCCTCCCCACCCCGCTGCAAGGGGCCCCCCTCGGTGTCCCCCCCCCAAAATGTGCCCCCCCCCCAAAATGTGCCCCCTCCCCCAAAATGTGCCCCCCCAATGTGCCACCCCCTCGAAACCCCCCATGATGCCCCCCAGATGTGCCCCCCCCAAATGTGCCCCCCGGTGCCCCCCCCACCGATTTTACCCCCCCAGGTGACCCCCCCCCCCCAAAAAACCTCCCCCCAGGTCCCCCCCCCCCCATCCTACCCCCCCAATGCCCCCGAAGTGCCCATCCCCCCATCCCCCCCACCCCAATTCCCCCCCCCATTCCTGTGCCCCCCGGTGCCCCCCCATCGATTTTACCCCCCCCAGGTGACCCCCCCAAAAAACCTCCCCCCAGGTCCCCCCCCATCCTACCCCCCATGCCCCCCAGGTGCCCATCCCCCCATCCCCCCCACCCCAATTCCCCCCATTCCTGTGCCCCCCAAATGTCTGTGACCCCCCCAAATGTCTGTGCCCCCCATGTCTGTGCCCCCCCCCCCAGCTCCCCACTGCCCCCTTGGGCCTCCCGTGGGGTTTTATTTTTTTTTGGGGGGGGAGGTTGGGGGTCTCGTGTTACCGTGCCCTTTCCTGGCACTCCGACCTTTAGGGGGGGCCTAAAAATAACCTGGGGTAGCAGAGGGGGGGGGCACGGGGGGGTCCATAAATACCCCTGGGGGCCCCCTCGGGGAGCAGAACCGCAGCACCCACCAGTGAGCACCTATTGGGGGGGGGGGGGGGCTGGGGTTTTGGGGGGGTTTATGGGCACGGGGGGGTGCAGAGAGGGCTGGGGGGTACAAAGAGCTGGGGGTCCCGATGTTAATGTGCCCCCCCCCAGAAATGTCCATCCAGAAGATCGTGGCCAGGGAGATCCTGGACTCGCGGGGGAACCCCACGGTGGAGGTGGACCTGCACACGGCCAAGGGTGGGGGCACCGGGGGGGGGACATTTGGGGACATTGGGGGGGCGTGGGGGTGTTGGGGACATGGGGGGCGTTGGGGACACTGGGGACATGGGGGGCTTTGGGGACACCAGGGGGTTGAGGGAATAGGGGGATTTGGGGACGTGGGGGGGGGATTTGGGGACGGGGGGGGGTGTTGGGGACGTGGGGGGATTTGGGGACGTTGGGGACATTGGGGACACGGGGGGGGGTGTTGGGGACATGGGGGGCTTTGGGGACACAAGGGGGTTGAGGGCATGGGGGTGTTGGGGACTTTGGGGGGGGTGTTGGGGGCACCGGGGGGGGATTTGGGACACGGGGGGATTTGAGGACGTGGGGGGATTTGGGGACGTTGGGGACATGGGGGGGCGTGGGGGCGTTGGGGACACCAGGGGGTTGAGGGCATGGGGGTGTTGGGGACTTTGGGGGGGGATTTGGGGACATGGGGGAGGGATTTGGGGACGTGGGGGGGGCTTTGGGGACGTGGGGGGCTTTGGGGACGTGGGGGGCTTTGGGGACGTGGGGGGGGCTTTGGGGACGTGGGGGGATTTGGGGACGTTGGGGACATGGGGGGCTTTGGGGACACCAGGGGGATGGGGGCATGGGGGTGTTGGGGACTTTTGGGGGGGTGTTGGGGGCACGGGGGGCTTTGGGGACACGGGGGGGGGATTTGGGGACACGTTGGGGACATGGGGGGCATTTGGGACACGGGGGGGATTTGGGGACATGGGGGGGGGATTTGGGGACGTTGGGGACATGGGGGGCGTGGGGGGCGTTGGGGACACCAGGGGGTTGAGGGCATGGGGGTGTTGGGGACTTTGGAGGGGGTGTTGGGGGCATGGGGGGCTTTGGGGACACGGGGGGATTGGGGGACACGATGTGGGGGGATATGGGGACACCACGGGGTGGGGGGGGGTCACGACCTCATTTTGTGTCCCCCCCGTCCCCCCCCCAGGCCGTTTCCGCGCCGCCGTCCCCAGCGGAGCCTCGACCGGGATCCACGAGGCGCTGGAGCTGCGCGATGGGGACAAGAGCCGCTACCTGGGCAAAGGTGGGACAGGGACTTTTTTTTTGGGGGGAGAACCCCCAGGACCCCCCCACCCCCCCAGACCCCCCAGAGTCCCGGTGACCCCCTCGAAGCCCCCAACCCTCCGAAACCCCCTAAACCCAGGCGGGCTCTCCAATCCCAACGACCCCGTAGGATCCAAATTGGGTCCCCAATGACCCCAAAGACCCCCCACCCCCAAAAATGGGTGGGGGTCCCAAAAGTGCCCCCCCCCCACCCCCAGGTGTGCTGAAGGCCGTGGAGCACATCAACAAGACCATCGGCCCCGCTCTGGTGGAGAAGGTGAGTGCGTGGGGTGGGGGGGCAAAAAGGGGGGAAAAACCCCAAATTAGGGAGGGGGCAAACCCTAAATTTTGACCCCCCCCCTAGAAAATCAGCGTGGTGGAGCAGGAGAAGATCGACAAGCTGATGATCGAAATGGACGGCACCGAGAACAAATGTACGCCCGTGTGCCCCCCCGCCTTGCACCGTGCCCCCACCCCTCAAGGACCCCCCACACTCAATCCTCTTCTTCTCGCCCCCCCCCCGCAGCTAAATTTGGGGCGAATGCCATCCTGGGGGTGTCGTTGGCCGTCTGCAAGGCCGGCGCGGCGGAGAAGGGCGTCCCGCTCTACCAGCACATCGCCGACCTGGCCGGCAACTCCGACCTCATCCTGCCCGTGCCGGTAACGCTGGGGGGGCGCGTTGGGTTTTGGGGGGGTCGCAGTTGGGTTTTGGGGGGTCTCCGTTGGGTTTTGGGGGGGCGCAGTTGGGTTTTGGGGGGGCGCCGTTGGGTTTTGAGGAGGTGTCGTTGGGTTTTGGGGGGCAAAGTTGGGTTTTGGGGGGTCGCAGTTGGGTTTTGGGGGGTCGCAGTTGGGTTTTGGAGGGTCATCGTTGGGTTTTGAGGAGGTGTCGTTGGGTTTTGGGGGTTATAGTTGGGTTTTGGAGGGTCATTGTTGGGTTTTGGGGGGGCGCCGTTGGGTTTTAGGGGTTATAGTTGGGTTTTGGAGGGTCATCGTTGGGTTTTGAGGAGGTGCCGTTGGGTTTTGGGGGGGCGAGTTGGGTTTTGGGGGGGTCATCGTTGGGTTTTGGGGGGTCGCAGTTGGGTTTTGGGGGGTCGCTATTGGGTTTTGGGGGTCATCGTTGAGTTTTGGAGGGTCATCGTTGGGTTTTGGGGGGGCGCCGTTGGGTTTTGGGGGGGCGCCGTTGGGTTTTGGGGGTCATCGTTGGGTTTTGGGGGGTCATTGTTGGGTTTTGGGGGAGCGCCATTGGGTACGGGAGGGTCGCCGTTGGGGTTTGGGGGGGTCGCAGTTGGGTTTTGGGGGGGAGCCGTTGGGTTTTGGGGGGGAGACGTTGGGTTTTGAGGTGGTGCGGTTGGGTTTTGGGTGTCATGGTTGGGTTTTGTGGGGGGGCCGTTGGGTTTTGGGGGTCATCGTTGGGTTTTGAGGAGGTGTTGTTGGGTTTTGAGGGGGTGCTGTTGGGTTTGGGGGGTCATCGTTGGGTTTTGGGGAGTCATTGATGGGTTTTGAGGAGGTGTCGTTGGGTTTTGGGGGGGTGCCGTTGGGTTTTAGGGGGTTATAGTTGGGTTTTGGAGGGTCATCGTTGGGTTTTGAGGAGGTGTCGTTGGGTTTTGTGGGGGTCATCGTTGGGTTTTGGGGGGTCGCAGTTGGGTTTTGGGGGGTTGCAGTTGGGTTTTGGGGAGCATCGTTGGGTTTTGGGGGTTCTCCGTTGGGTTTTGGGGGTCTCTGTTGGGTTTTGGGGGTCATCGTTGGGTTTTGGGGGTCATCGTTGGGTTTTGGGGGGCATTATTGGGTTTTGGGAGGTTATCGTTGGGTCATTGGGGTCTTGGGGGGGTTCATTGGTTCTTGGGAGAGTCATTTCATCTTGGGGGGGGTCGTTGGGTCTTGGGGGGGTCAATGGCTCTTGGGAAGGGTCATTGGGTCTTGGGTCATTGAGTCTTTGGGGGGGGTCGTTGGGTCTTTGGAGGGTCATTGGGTCTTGGTTGTTGGTTCTTGGGGGGGTCATTAATTTTTGGGGGGGTCGTTGGGTCTTGGGGGGGTCATTAAGTCTTGGGGGGGGTCAATGGCTCTTTGGAGGGTCATAGGGTCTTGGTTCTTGGGGGAGTCATTTCATCTTGTGGGGGCTCGTTGGGTCTTGGGGGGGTCATTTGGGTCTCGGGGTGCGTCATTAATTTTTGGGGGGGTCATTAAGTCTTGGGGGGGGTCATTAAGTCTTGGGGGGGGTCATTAAGTCTTGGGGGGGTCGTTGGGTCTTTGGAGGGTCGTTGGGTCTTGGTTGTTGGTTCTTGGGGGAGTCATTTCATCTTGGGGGGGGTCGTTGGGTCTCGGGGGGGGGCATTAATTTTTTGGGGGGTCATTAAGTCTTGGGGGGTCATTAATTTTTGGGCGTGGTCATTAAGTCTTGCGGGGGGGGGCGCCCCCCCACCCCTTGCCGGCCTTCGGCCGCGTCTCCGCCGCGCCTCTCGCCGGCGCTCCTTACCCCTCGGAGTTGGGCATGTGTGGGTGGCTGGGGGGGTCCGAAACCCCTTCCCACGCCCCCCCCCCGACCCTATTAACCCCCCCCCAGGCCGTCAACGTGATCAACGGGGGGTCGCACGCCGGGAACAAGCTGGCCATGCAGGAGTTCATGGTGCTGCCGGTGGGCGCCGCGTCCTTCCGCGAGGCCATGCGCATCGGCGCCGAGGTCTACCACAGCCTCAAGGGCGTCATCAAGGCCAAGTACGGCAAGGACGCCACCAACGTGGGCGACGAGGGCGGCTTCGCCCCCAATATTTTGGAGAATAACGAAGGTGGGGGGGGTTTCGGGGGCGGGGGCTGGGGGCGCGCTACTTTTAGCGCCGCGGTTTTGGGTTTCGCCGCGCCGCGGTGGAACGAGCGCCGGTGGCCGTAACACGAGAAAGGCTACGGGGTGTGGGGGGGGGTGTGGAAAGGGCACGAGCAACGCGTGGCCCCCCCCCCCCACAAAGGTCCCGGGGAAGTTGGGGGGGGGGGGTGAAGGTTTGGATAATTTTGGGGGTGGTCCCGTTAATTTTTTGGGGGTGGTCCCAATGGACGCACCCTTGGCACTCATCAACCCCCGTGGTGGAGGAGGACGAAGGAAGGGGGCGTCCAAAGGTCCCTCTATTTTTGGGGGGTGGTCCCATTAATTCTGGGGGGTGGTCCCATTAATTTTAGGGGGTGGTCCCGTTAATTTTTTGGGGGTGGTCCCAATGGACGCGCCCTTGGCACTCATCAACCCCCGTGGTGGAGGAGGACGAAGGAAGGGGGCGTCCAAATGTCCCTCTAATTTTGGGGGGTGGTCCCTCTAATTTTGGGGGGTGGTTCTGATAATTTTGGGGGGTGGTCCCGTTAATTTTGGGGGGTGATCCCGTTAATTTTGGGGGTGGTCCCGTTTATTTTTGGGGGGTGGTCCCAATGGACGCGCCCTTGGCACTCAAGGCCTAGACTCATGGTCTAGGAGGAGGAAGAAAGAAGGGGGCGTCCAAAGGTCCCTCTAATTTTGGGGGGTGGTCCCTCTAATTTTGGGGGGTGGTCCCTCTAATTTTGGGGGGTGGTCCCGTTAATTTTGGGGGGTGGTCCCGTTAATTTTGGGGGGTGGTCCCTCTAATTTTGGGGGGTGGTCCCGTTAATTTTAGGGGATATTCTTGCTAATTTTAGGGGATGCTCCTGCTAATTTTAGGTGATGGTCCCGCTAATTTTGGGGGATCATTCTGCTAATTTGGGGGTGTGATCCCATTAATTTTAGGGGATATTCCCTCTACTTTCAGGGGGTGGTCCCTCTATTTTAGGGGATAATCCCACTAATTTTGGGGGGTGGTCCCATTAATTTTAGGGGATATTCCCGCTAATTTTTGGGAATGGTCTTCCTAATTTTGGGGGTGGTCCCTCTACTTTTGGGGGATGGTCCCACTAATTTTGGGGGGATGCTCCTGCTAATTTTGGGGGGTGGTCCCATTAATTTTAGGGGATACTCCCTCTACTTTTGAGGGGTGCTCCCTCTATTTTGGGGGATAACCCCACTCTTTTTTTGGGGTGCTCCCACTATTTTTAAGGGATATTCCTGCTAGTTTTAGGGGATAATCCCACTAATTTTGGAGGGTGATCCCACTAATTTTAGGGGATATTCCCACTAATTTTGGGGGGTGATCCTGCTAATTTTGGGGGGTGGTCCCTCTAATTTTAGGAGGTGGTCCCTCTACTTTTGGGGGTTGGTCCCATTAATTTTGGGGGTTGGTCCCATTAATTTTAGGGGATATTCCCGCTAATTTTTGGGAATGGTCTCCCTAATTTTTGGGGGTCGTCCCTCTACTTTTGGGGGGTGGTCCCTCTAATTCTAGGTGATGCTCCTGCTAATTTTGGGGGGTGGTCCCTCTAATTTTAGGGGACACTCCCTCTACTTTTGGGGGTCGATCCCGTTAATTTTAGGGCACATTCCCTCTAAATTTTGGGGAGCGCTCCCTCTACTTTTGGGCGCTGATCCCACCGGTCTCGACGACTCCCGGGGGGGGGGTCCTAACACCCCTTATCTCCCCCCCCCCCCCCAGCTCTGGAGCTGCTGAAGGCGGCTATCGCGCAGGCCGGCTATCCCGACAAGGTCGTCATCGGGATGGACGTGGCGGCCTCCGAGTTCTGTCGCGACGGGCGCTACGACCTCGACTTCAAGTCCCCCCCCGACCCCAAACGCCTGATCTCGGGGGAGCAGCTGGGGCAGCTCTACCAGAGCTTCATCAAGAACTACCCCGGTACGGGGGGGTCGGGGGGTTTGGGGGTTTGGGGGGTCGGGGGGATTCTCTAGGGGCTCGTATAGGGTTGGGCGTAAGGCTGGTTTTGCTGGGAGGCACTAGGAAGGGGGTTTTTTTTGGGGTGGGGGGGGTTTATAGGGATGGGAGGATGGAGATAGGATTTGGGGGAGGGTTTGGGGGGTTCTGGGTGAAATGGGAGGCACTGGGGTGAACTGGGAGGCACTGGGAGGTCTCTAGGTAGCCACTGGGGAGAACTGGGAGGCACTGGGGAGAACTCGGAGGTCTCTAGGGAGCCACTGGGGAGAACTGGGAGGCACTGGGGAGAACTGGGAGGCACTGGGAGGTCTCTAGGCAGGCACTGAGTAGAACTGGGAGGCACTGGAGGGTCTCTAGGCAGCCACTGGGGAGAACTGGGAGGCACTGGGGAGAACTGGGAGGCACTGGGAGGTCTCTAGGCAGGCACTGGGCAGAACTGGGAGGCACTGGTGTGGCTTCAGGGGCTCTACCAGAGCTTCATCAAGAACTACCCCGGTACGGGGGGCCGGGGGTTTGGGGGTCGGGGGGTCGGGGGATTCTCTAGGGGCTCGTATAGGGTTGGGCGTAAGGCTGGTTTTGCTGGGAGGCACTGGGAAGGGTTTTTTTGGGGGTGGGGGGTTGCTGGGGGTTTTATAGGGATAGGGGGTGGTGGAGGGGGGATGGAGGTGGGTTTGGGGGGGTTTGGGGGGTTCTGGGTGAAATGGGAGGCACTGGGGTGAACTGGGAGGCACAGCAGGGTCTGGAGACGGGCACTGGGGAGAGCTGGGAGGCACTGGGGGGTCTCCAGGCAGGCACTGGGGAGAACTGGGAGGCACTGGTGTGGCTTCAGGGGCGCAGGGCTGTACCGGGGGGGGGTCATCACCAGCACCCATAGCACCCACAGCACCCATAGCACCCCCAGAGTACCTGCAGCACCCACATAGCACCCACACCACCTGTAGCACCCATATAGCACCCAGAGCACCCAGAGCACCCACATAGCACCCACCTAGCACCCAGAGCACCCACAAAACACCCAGAGCATCCCCAGCACCTACATAGCACCTGCAGCACCCAGAGCACCCCCATAGCACCCAGAGCACCCAGAGCACTCCCAGCACCCAGATAGCACCCAGAGCACCCATATAGCACCCATAGCACCCATAGCACCCATAACACCCATATAGCACCCCCAGAGCACCCCCAGCACCCCCATAACACCCCCAGCACCTGTACCACCCGCAGCATCCCCAGCACCAACATAGCACCCAGAGCACCCAGACCACCCAGAGCACCCGGGGCACCCGGGGCACCCAGGGCACCCCCCAGAGCACCCATGGGTGTCCCCCGCAGTGGTGTCCATCGAGGACCCCTTCGACCAGGACGACTGGGAGGGCTGGCAGCGCTTCCTGGCGCAGGTGGACATCCAGGTGGTGGGGGACGACCTGACCGTCACCAACCCCCGCAGCACCCACACAGCACCCAGAGCACCCACATAGCACCCATAGCACCCACATAGCACCCATAGCACCCACATAACACCCAGAGCATCCCCAGCACCTACATAGCACCTGCAGCACCCAGAGCACCCACTTAGCACCCAGAGCACCCAGAGCACTCCCAGCACCCAGATAGCACCCAGAGCACCCATATAGCACCCATAGCACCCATAGCACCCATAACACCCACATAGCACCCCCAGAGCACCCACAACACCCCCATAACACCCCCAGCACCTGCACCACCCGCAGCATCCCCAGCACCAACATAGCACCCAGAGCACCCAGACCACCCGGGGCGCCCATAGCACCCCCCCAGAGCACCCATGGGTGTCCCCGCAGTGGTGTCCATCGAGGACCCCTTCGACCAGGACGACTGGGAGGGCTGGCAGCGCTTCCTGGCGCAGGTGGACATCCAGGTGGTGGGGGACGACCTGACCGTCACCAACCCCTGCAGCACCCACACAGCACCCAGAGCACCCAGAGCACCCATAACACCCACATAGCACCCAGAGCACCCACATAGCACCCAGAGCACCCAGAGCACCCACATAGCACCCATAGCACCCACATAACACCCAGAGCATCCCCAGCACCTACATAGCACCTGCAGCACCCAGAGCACCCACTTAGCACCCAGAGCACCCAGAGCACTCCCAGCACCCAGATAGCACCCATAGCACCCATATAGCACCCAGAGCACCCATAGCACCCATATAGCACCCCCAGAGCACCCACAACACCCCCATAACACCCCCAGCACCTGTACCACCCGCAGCATCCCCAGCACCAACATAGCACCCAGAGCACCCAGACCACCCAGAGCACCCGGGGCACCCGGGGCACCCAGGGCACCCCCCAGAGCACCCATGGGTGTCCCCCGCAGTGGTGTCCATCGAGGACCCCTTCGACCAGGACGACTGGGAGGGCTGGCAGCGCTTCCTGGCGCAGGTGGACATCCAGGTGGTGGGGGACGACCTGACCGTCACCAACCCCCGCAGCACCCACACAGCACCCAGAGCACCCACATAGCACCCATAGCACCCACATAGCACCCATAGCACCCACATAACACCCAGAGCATCCCCAGCACCTACATAGCACCTGCAGCACCCAGAGCACCCACTTAGCACCCAGAGCACCCAGAGCACTCCCAGCACCCAGATAGCACCCAGAGCACCCATATAGCACCCATAGCACCCATAGCACCCATAACACCCATATAGCACCCCCAGAGCACCCACAACACCCCCATAACACCCCCAGCACCTGTACCACCTTCAGCACGCCCAGCACCAACATAGCACCCAGACCACCTGGGGCACCCCCCCGAGCACCCATGGGTGTCCCCGCAGTGGTGTCCATCGAGGACCCCTTCGACCAGGACGACTGGGAGGGCTGGCAGCGCTTCCTGGCGCAGGTGGACATCCAGGTGGTGGGGGACGACCTGACCGTCACCAACCCCCGGCGCATCCAGCGCGCCGCCGAGCTGCGCGCCTGCAACTGCCTCCTGCTCAAGGTCAACCAGATCGGCTCCGTCACCGAGTCCGTGCAGGCGTGAGTCCCCTCGTTTTTAATTAATTTTAATTAATTTTAATTAATTTTAATTAATTTTAATTAATTATGGCCCCCCCCGGCCCTAAAATATAACCCCCAATAGGTGTAAGCTCGCCCAGAGTCACGGCTGGGGGGTGATGGTGAGCCACCGCTCCGGGGAGACCGAGGACACCTTCATCGCCGACCTCGTGGTGGGGCTTTGCACCGGCCAGGTGGGGTGTCCCCCCCCCCAAAATGTCCCCAAATGTCCCCAAGTTTTGGTTTTGTCCCCAAAGTTCTTATGTTTTTTTTTTCTTGCCCTCCCCAAGATCAAGACGGGCGCCCCGTGCCGCTCCGAGCGCTTGGCCAAGTACAACCAGCTGATGAGGTGAGGGGGGGGTCCCCAAACGTCCCCCGGGGGGGGGTCCCCAATGTCCCCAGGGGGTCCCCAAATGTCCCCAATGGTCCCCAGGGGTCCCCAAATGTCCCCAGGGGGTCCCCGAATGTCCCCAGGGGGTCCCCAAATGCCCCCGAGGGGTTCCCAAATGTCCCCAACTGTCCCCAGGGGGTCCCCGAAGGTCCCCAAATTTCCCCAGGGGGTCCCCAAATATCCCCAGGGGGGTCCCCAAATGTCCCCAATGGTCCCCGGGGGTCCCCAACCATCCCTGAATGTCCCCAGGGGTCCCCAAATGTCTCCGGGGGGGGTCCCCCAATGTCCCCAGGGGGTCTCCGAATGTTCTCAGGGGGTCCCCAAATGTCCCCAGTGGTCCCCAGGGGTCCCCAACCATCCCTGAATGTCCCCAGGGGGTCCCTGAATGTCCCCAGGTGTCCCCAACCATCCCCAAATGTTCCCAAGGGGTCCCCAAATGTCCCTAATGGTCCCCAGGGGTCCCCAACCATCCCCAAATGTCCCCAAGGGGGTCCCCAAATATCGCCAGGGGGTCCCCAAATGTCCCCAGTGGTTCCCAGGGGTCCCCAAATGTTCCTGAAGGTCCCCAATGTCCCCAGGGGATCCCCAAATGTCCCCAAGGGGTTCCCAAATGTCCCCAGGGGGTCCCCAGATGTCCCCAGGGGGTCCTGAGGGGGTCCCTAACTGTCCCCAAATGGGTCCCCAATGGTCCCCAGATGCCTCCAAATGTCCCCAGGGGTCCCCAAATGCCCCCCCCCATTGTCCCCATGCCCTAAAGTGTCCCCAATCCCCCCACCCACCCCGTGTGCCCCCCCCCTTGAAAAACACCCCCACCTCTCCCCCATCCCCAAATCCCTGGGTGTCCCCACGGCCACGGGGGGTGTCCCCATGGACTCTGGGGGTGTCCCCACGGACTCTGGGGGTGTCCCCACAGACTCGGGGGGTGTCCCCACGGGTGTGCCCCCCCCCAAAAAAAAACCTGACCCCGTTGTGTCCCCCCCAGGATCGAGGAGGCTCTCGGGGACAAAGCCAAGTTCGCCGGGCGCAAATTCCGGAACCCCAAAGCCAAATAAGACGGGGGGGGGGGACGCACCAAAACACCACGACCCCCCCCCCACGAGGCCACCGTGACCCCCCCGGGGATCACCGTGACCCCCCCTCCTCAATAAAGGCTCCAAAGCCCCCCCCCCGTTTTGTCCCAGCCTCTTTATGGCATCACACACACCGACACCATTGGGAAGGGAGCAGCTTTATGGACCCCTTTTGCGCCCCCTTTGTTAAATACCCCCCGGGGGCTCGCCCCCCCAAAAAAGCCTACGCCGAGGCCCCCGGCCCCCTCGTCCTCCGCCTGCCGCAGCCGCTTCTTGGCCCGGATCTCGTTCATGGCCTCCTCGATGGAGCGCGTGTCCCGCTTGTTGGCCACGGGCACTGGGGGGGGGGAACAAAAATGGGGGGGGGGAGGACAGGGGGTGAGCGGGGGCCCCCCCGGCAAGGGAGACCCCGATGGGGGCGCCCCCGTGCTGAAGGGAGCCCCCAAAGCAAGGGAGACGTCCCAAAAATAAGGGGACCCCCCAATCAGGGGACTCCGGTGCCCCCCCCAAGGGAATTACCCCCCAGTGCCCCCCCAAGGGAATTACCCCCCTGTGCCCCCTCCCAGGCTCAGTGTCCCCCCCAATGCCCTCCTATAACCCCCTGAGCACCCCCACCCCCAATATCCCCCCTCCATCCCCCCCCCCAATAAACCTACCCCCCCACGTGCCCCCCCAAGGAAATTTCCTCCCCCGTGCCCCCCCCGTGCCCCCCATGCCCTCCTATAACCCCCTTAGCACCCCCCACCCCCAATACCCCCTCCACCACCCCCCCAGACCCCTCCCCCCATACCCCCTCCCTGTGCCCCCCCAACCCCACCACCCCCCACACCCCCCCATGCCCCCCCAAGTGAACTACCCCCCTTGTACCCCCCAATGCCCCCTTAGCACCCCCCACCCCCAATACCCCCTCCACCACCCCCCCAGACCCCTCCCCCCATACCTCCCCCATTGGTGCCCCCCTTGTTGCCCCCCCGGTGCCCCATTGCCCCCCCCATGCCCTCCTATAACCCCCTTAGCACCCCCCACCCCCAATACCCCCCTCCACCACCCCCCCATGGCACCTACCCCCCCAGAGCCCCCCAATAAACCTACCCCCCAAGAGCCCCCCCCCAATAAAACTACCCCCTGTGCCCCCCCGTGCCCCCCATGCCCTCCTATAACCCCCTTAGCCCCCCCCACCCCCAATACCCCCTCCACCACCCCCCCAGACCCCTCCCCCCCATACCCCTCCCCCATCGGTGCCCCCCCCCCTTGGTGCCCCCCCATCGGTGCCCCCCTCACCGCAGCCGTAGGCCTTGTTGGCCTGCATGGTGCGGGCGGCGTCCTTGGCGGCCTGGCAGCCAATCAGGTGCCGGTATTTGTCCTTGTAGTCGCTGGGGGGGCCGGGGGCGGGGCCCGGATCCAGCTCCGCCTCCTCCTGCTGCGCCGCCAGCTCCTGGGGGGGGGGGGGGAAGGGGCGGGGCTTCGGTGGGTAACGCCCCCCAGCCACAAGCCACGCCCTCTTTGCTCCAAGCCCTCTTTAGCTTCAAGCCACGCCCCTTTTGTCTCAAGCCCCTCCCCCTTTTGCCTTAAGCCCCTCCCCTTTTGCCTCAAGCCCCTCCCCTTTTGCCTCAAGCCCCTCCCCTTTTGCCTCAAGCCCCTCCCCTTTTGCCTTAAGCCCCTCCCCCTTTCACCACAAGCCCCACCCCATTAACCTCAAGCTCCACCACTTTCACTTTCAGCCCCCTTTGCCTTAAGCCCCGCCCCCTTTGCCTGAAGCCCCGCCCCCCTTTGCCTTAAGCCCCTCCCTCTTTCACTTTAACCCCCCTTTGACTTTAAGCCCCTCCCCTGTTGCTTCAAGCCCCGCCCCTTTCACTCCAAGCTCCTCTCTTTTTAAGCCCCGCCCCCTTTTCTTTAAACCCCACCCTTTTTGCATTAGGCACCTCCCATTTTGTTTAAGCCCCACCCCTTTCGCCTTAATCCCCACCCCTTTTGCCTCAAGCCCCTCCCCTTTCACTTTAAGCCCTCCCCCTTTTGCTTCAAGCCCCTCCCCCTTTTGCCTTAAGCCCCTCCTCTTTCACCTTAAGCCCCTCCCCTTCTCTTTAACCCCCGCCCCTTTCACTTCAAACCCCTCCCCTTTCCCCAATCACCTCCTACTTTCCCCAAGCCCCTCCCCTTTCCTGAAGCCCCTCCCACTTTCCCCAAGCCCCTCCCACTTTCCCCAAGCCCCTCCCTCACCCAAGCTCCTCCCCCTCCCCAAACCCTACCCCTCCCCGCCAAACCCCGCCCCCTCCACTAAACCCCACCCCCTCCATCAAGCCCCACCCCCTCCCCACTAAACCCCACCCCCTCCATCAAGCCCCACCCCCTCCCCACTAAACCCCACCCCCTCCCCCAAGCCCCGCCCCCTCCCTTAAGCCCCGCCCACCTTCAGCCGCCTCCTCTCCTCCGCCCGGGCCGGGTCCCACTCCTCTCCGCGCCGATAAGCCTCCAGCTCCTCGTCCGAGGGGGCAAATTCCTGGGGGTTTTTTGGGGGGGGACACAGCTCAGACCCCCCAACCCTAAAAGCCCCCCCCCTAATTAAAATCCCCCCCCCCGACCTTTTTAAAGACCATGACGTAGCGGCTGTCCTCGTCGTCCCCGAAGGAGAAGGAGGTCAGCCCGGCCACCTCGGCCACGTCGTGCCTGGGGTTTTTAAAGGGGGGGGGGTTAAAATGAGCCCCCCCACCCAAAAAAAAAAGCCCCCCC
This sequence comes from Aythya baeri, assembly GCA_026413565.1. Taxonomy (NCBI): domain Eukaryota; kingdom Metazoa; phylum Chordata; class Aves; order Anseriformes; family Anatidae; genus Aythya; species Aythya baeri. The sequence continues at coordinate 316,469 of JAKRSJ010000102.1, read as the reverse complement.
CCCCAAAAAAAAGCTCACAGGATGCTGCGCTCGATCTTGGTCATGGGCTGGAAGCGGCGCCGCGGCTCCCCGCTGGCCTGGATGAAGGCTGAGACCTCCTGCTCCATCTGGGGGGGGGATTTTTAATGAGGGGGGGGGATTTTTAATTAGAGGGGGGATTTTTAATTAGGGGGGGGGATTTTTAATTGGGGGGGGGCACAAGGGGGGTCCCCACGGGGAGCAGGGGGGCACGGGGGTTATTATATTGGGGGGAAGGGGGAAAAGGGGGGGAAAAATGGGGGTGGGGGGCAGGGGGCAGGGGGGGCCCCACGGTGAGGGGGGTGGGGGGGTCATCGTATTGGGGGGGGGGCACGGGGGAGAAATGGGGGGTAGAAGGGGTGGGGGTAGGGGGGAATAGGGGGGTAGGGGGAAAAGGGGGGTATTGGGGATAAGGGGGGGCAATGGGGGTGTGGGGGGTCACCATATGGGGGGGCTGAGGGGATAAGGGGGGACCCCGATTTGAGGGGGGCCCCATATTGGGGGGGGCAAAAGGGACAGAAGGGGGCAAGGGGGGAGGACCTGGGGGGGGAGACATTTGGGGGGGGATGAAGGGGATGGGGGGGGGTCACCCGAATTGGGGGGGGGGGTCAGAGGGGTTGGGGGGTCCTGGGGGGTCGTGGGGGGGTCCCGGGGGGGGGGAGGGCTCTCACCCTCTTCCTGAACTCGACTTTTTGGCGCTTTTCCTGCTCCTGCAGCTTCTTCACGTGGGCGGCTTGCTCTGAGGGGGCGTGGCCAAGCGTGGGGGCGTGGCCAGAGGGCGTGGCCACGTGGGAAAGGGGCGTGGCCACGAGGGAAAGGGGGAGGGGCCATGTGGGGAAGGGGGCGGGGGGTGGTGGGGTCCAGGGGAAGGGTGAGGACGCCCAGGGGTTGTGTGGAGGGGGCGTGGCCAACCGCAGGGGGCGTGGCAAGGGGCGTGGCCACCAAGAGAGGGGTGGGGCTACCTAGGGGGCGTGGCCAGGTGGATGGGGGCGTGTTCAGGTGGGATAGAGGGTGGGGCTATGTGGGGATAAGGGCGGGGCCAGGACCCATGGGGGTCTACAAAGGGGGCGTGGCCACACCCAGGGGCGTGGCCAGGCAGTTTCGGGGGCGGGGCCAGGACCACTGGGGGGCGTGGCCAAAACACAGGGGGGCAGGTCACACGGGGACACCTAGGGGGAGGGGATACATAGGGGGCGTGGCTTCGTGCAGGAGGGGGCGGGGCCTGATTGCCTCGGGGGCGTGGCTTCGTGAAGAGGGTGTGGCCAAACCCAGGAGGGCGTGGCCGGGGATAGGGTCACACGGGGACAGGTATCCCTAAGGGGCGGGGCCTGGTGGGCTAGGGGGCGTGGTTTAGCGAAGGGGGCGTGGCCAAACCCAGGGGGCGTGGCAATGGGGTAGGGTCACATGGGGACATTTAGGGGGCGGGGGCCTTTTGGGCTAAGGGGCGTGGTTCTATAAAGTGGGCGTGGCCAAACCCAGGGGGCGTGGCAATGGGGGTAGATTCACTTGGGGGCATCACGGGGGCGGGGGCCTTGGGGGGGGCGTGGCGTTGTGAGAGGGGCGTGGCCAAGGGGCGTGGCCAAGGGGCGTGTCCACCCCTCCCACGCAGGGCGGGGGCGGGGGCGGGGCCTCTGAGCGGCCGCTTCCCCCTCCTCCCCCTCCCCCCTCCCCTAGCTCCCCCCCCACCCGCCCCCTCCCCTCCCCGGTGACCTCCCGCTGACCCCGGCGGTGACCTCGCGGTGCCCCCGCGGTGCCCCCCCGCTGACCCCGTGCCCTCCGCCGCTCCTCCCCGTCCGCCGCCGCCGGCGGCCGCTCCATGGCGCTGAGGATGGAGCCCAGCAGGTCGAGCTCCGCCATCTTGGCGCCGCCGGGACACGCCCCCCCGACGCCCGCCCGACGTCACCGCGCACGGCAGGACGCAAAAGGGGGCGGGGCGCGCCTTAAAAGGGCATGGGGGGGGGTGGAAGGGGAGGGAGTGGCTAAAAAGGGAAGGGTGGGGGTTAAGGGGGTGGGGCTTGGCTTAAAAGGGCATGGCGGGTCTTAAAGGGGCGGGGCGTTCCTTAAATGGGCATGGCGGCTCTTAAAGGGGTGGGGCTTGCCTTAAAAGGGCATGGCGTGCCTTAAAGGGGAATGCGGTCGCTGAAAGGGGCGTGGCTTCGCTTAAAGGGGCGGGGCTTGCCTTAAAAGGGCAAGATGTCTCTTAAAGGGGCGGGGAATCCCTTAAAAGGGCATTGTATACCTTAAAGGGGTGGGACATCCCTTAGAAGGATATGGCGTCACTTAAAGGGGCGGAGCTTCCCTTAAATGGGCATGAGGTCACTTAAAGGGGCGTGGCTTGGCTTAAAGGGGCGGGGTTTGCCTTAAAAGGGCACGGCGTGCATTAAAGGGGCGGGGAATCCCTTACAAGGGCATTGCATACCTTAAAGGGGCGGGGCGGCTCTTAAAAGGATATGACGTCTCTTAAAGGGGGCGGGGCTTGCCCTAAATGGGCATGAGGTCACTGAAAGGGTGTGGCGTCGCTTAAAGGGGCGGGGCTTGCCTTAAAGGGGAATGGATTCACTTAAAGGGGCAACGACTGAAGGGGTGGGGCTTGCCTTAAAAGGGCATGGGTAGCCTTAAAGGGGCGTGGTTTCCCTTAAAAGGGCATGTGGTCACTTAAAGAGGCGGGGCTGTCATGAAAGGGGCGGGGCTTTCCTTAAAAGGGCACGGGCTCCTCTTAAAGGGGGCGTGGCTTCACTTAAAGGGGCATGGGTAACCTTAAAGGGGCGTGGCTTCCAAAGGGGGCGTGGCTTTCCTAAAGAGGCGTGGCTTCCCTTAAAGGGCCAGGCGCCCCCAATGCAGCTGCCCCCCCCCCGGCGCGTGTCCTCCCCCGTGCCCCCCCATTTAATTTCACTTTTTTTGCATTTTTTTCCCGTTCCGCCTCTTTTTTCCTTCATTTTTAATGGAAATTTGTACAAAGGGGCCCCTGCGGGGGGGGGACAACATGCAGGGGGGGCCGCCGGGCAGATTTTTTTGGGGGGGGGGGGCGCTTGGCACCAGAGATAAGGCAAAGCCGGGGGGGGGGGGGGAGGGTAACCCCTCCCCACCCCCTCCTTGTCCCCCCGTGCCCCCCCCCACCGCGGGGGGGTCAGGAGGCCAGGCCCCGCTTCTGTAAACTTTCCAGCTCCCTGCTCTGCTTCAGCTCCTTCATCCTGGGGGGGACACGTGGGGGGGGGTGGTGAGGAAATGGGGGGGGGCACACACACAGTGACCCCCCCACCCCCTCCATAACAGCTTCAACCCCCCCCGGCAGCCCCACGAGGTCTCCCCGTGTCCCCCCAGTGTCCCCACGCCCCCCCATGTCCTCACGCCCCCCCAATTTCCCAAAGCCCCCCCCTTGTCCCCAGACCCCCCCATGTCCCTATGACCCCCCCATGACCCCATGTGTCCCCCCATGTCCCTGTGCCCCCCATGTCCCTATGACCCCCATAACCCCCATGACCCCAAGTCCCCCCTCATGTCCCTTTGCCCCCCATCCCCAGGACCCCCCAAGTCCTTGTGACCCCCCATGTCCCCACATCCCCCCATGTCCCTATGACCCCCCATGACCCCATGTGTCCCCCCATGTCCCTATGACCCCCCACGCCCCCCATGTCCTTGTGACCCCCCATGACCCCATGACCCCCCCCGACCCCAAGTCCCCCCCCCATGTCCCTTTGCCCCCCCATCCCCAGGACCCCCCCAAGTCCCTGTGACCCCCCATGTCCCCACACCCCCCCATGTCCCTATGACCCCCCCATGACCCCCATGACCCCAAGTCCCCCCCATGTCCCTTTGCCCCCCATCCCCAGGACCCCCCAAGTCCCTGTGCCCCCCATGTCCCTATGACCCCCCCATAACCCCAAGTCCCCCCCATATCCCCACACCCCCCCCCATCCCCACTTCCCCCCATGTCCCCGTGTCCCCCCGTGTCCCTGTGCCCCCCTTGTCCCTGTGCCCCCCCATGTCCCCATGGCCCCCCCGTGCCCCCCCCCCCCGTGTCCCCCCCACCGGTGGCGGCAGCGCCTCAGGAAGCGCATGATCTTGCGCGCCGCCTGGTCCTGCTTCTTGGTCAGGAAGGGGGCCCTAAAATTATTAGGGGGGGGGGGGCACAGGGCTCAGGACCCCCCCCAATAAAAAAAGGGGTCCTGTGCCCCCCCCGCCAAAAAAAAACGGGGTCCTGCTGACTTGCTGGGATGCTGCAGGGGGGCCCTGGAGGTGCCTGGGGGGGCACCCATTGGGCTCAGGACCCCCCCCCATAAAAAATAGGAGTCCTGTGCCCCCCCCAGATTGAAGAAGGGGGTCCTGTGCCCCCCCCCAATAAAAAATAGGGGTCCTGGGCCCCCCCCCCCCAAAAAAAAGGGGTCACCCCTCACTTGCTGTGATGCTGGAGGGCAGCAGGGGGACACCTGGGGGGGCCCCCATTGGGCTCAAGACCCCCCCCCATAAAAAATAGGAGTCCGTGTCCCCCCCCCCGCAAAAATAGGGGTCCTGTGCCCCCCCCCAATAAAAAATAGGGGTCCTGAGCCCCCCCCTGGGCCCCCCCCTCCCAAAAAAAAGGGGTCACCTCATGTCCTTCTCACTGCACTGCTTCAGGGGGTCCCTGGCGGTGCCTGGGGGGTCCCCATGGGGTTCAGGACCCCCCCCCATAAAAAAAAGGAGCCTGTGCCCCCCCCAAATAAAAAATAGGGGTCCTGTGCCCCCCCCCCAATAAAAAAAGGAGGTCTGGTGTGTCCCCCCCCCCTCCAAAAGAAGGGGTCCCACTCATCCTGCTCACTTACGGTGCTATTGGAGGGCAGTGGGGGGGCACCCATTGGGCTCAGGACCCCCCCCCATAAAAAAAATAGGAGTCTGTGCCCCCCCCGTAGAAGAAAGGGGTCCTGTGCCCCCCCCAAAATAAAGAAGGGGGTCCTGTGCCCCCCCCCAGTAAAAAATAGGGGTCCTGGGCCCCCCCCCCCCAAAAAAAAGGGGTCACCCCTGACTTGCTGTGATGCTGGAGGGCAGCAGGGGGACACCTGGGGGGGCCCCCATTGGGCTCAAGACCCCCCCCCATAAAAAATAGGAGCCCGTGTCCCCCCCCCCTAAAAAATAGGGGTCCTGTGCCCCCCCCCAATAAAAAATAGGGGTCCTGTGCCCCCCCCTCCCAAAAAAAAGGGGTCACCCATGAGTTGATGAACTGCATCAGGGGGTCCCTGGCGGTGCCTGGGGGGTCCCCATGGGGTTCAGGCCCCCCCCCCTTATCAAAAAAGCCCCCCCCACTCACTTGGTGCGCGGCGCCGGGGCGGGGGGGGCGCGGGGGGGCCCCTGCAGGCCCTGGCGGTGGCTGCGGAAGCGCTGCTGGATGAGGAGGGCGGCGCGGCGGCGGCGCTGGAAACGCTTCTGCTCCTGGTAACTGCGGAACTTGCTCTGGATCAGGATGGCCGCGCGGGTCATCCGCTGGAACAGGGCGAACTGGGGGGGGGGGGACACCCCAAAAAGGGTCAGGGGGACCCCAAAAAGGCCTGGGGGACCCCAAAAGGGGCAGGGGGAGTTGGGGATCCCAAAAGGGACCCCAGTGTTTGGGGATCATCGCACAAGGGTCAGGATCAGGATGGCCGCGCGGGGCATCCGCTGGAACAGGGCGAACTGGGGGGGGGCACGGGGGGGTCAGGGACCCTAAAAAGGGTCGGGGGACCCCAAAAGGGTCAGCAGGGTCAGGGGATCCCAAAAGGGACCCCGGTGTTTGGGGATCGCACAAGGGTCAGGGTGGTTGGGGACCCCAAAAGGACTGGGGTGGTTGGGGACCCCAAAAGGGATGGGGGGGTCAGGGACCCTAAAAAGAGGCACGGGGACCCCAAAAGGGTCTGGGGGACCCCAAAAGGGGCATGGGGACCCCAAAAGGGTCTGGGAGGGGATGGGGACCCCAATAGGGTCAGGGACCCCAAAAGGGACCCCAGTGGTTGGGGATCGCACAAGGGTCAGGGTGGTTGGGGTCCCAAAAGGACTGTGGTTATTGGGGATCCTAAAAGGGTCGGGGGGGTCAGGGACCCTAAAAAGGGTCAGGGGGACCCCAAAAGGGTCAGGGGGATCCTAAAAGGGTCTGGGAGGGGATGGGGACCCCAATAGGGTCAGGGGGGACCCCAAAAGGGCTCCTGGTAACTGCGGAACTTGCTCTGGATCAGGATGGCCGCGCGGGTCATCCGCTGGAACAGGGCGAACTGGGGGGGGGGGACACCCCAAAAAGGGTCAGGGGGGGCCCCAAAAGGGTCAGGGGACCCCAAAAAGGGGCAGGGACCCCAAAAGTGACCCCAGTGTTTGGGGATCGCACAAGGGTCAGGGTGGTTGGGGACCCCAAAAGGATCGTGGTGGTTGGGGACCCCAAAAGGGTGAGGGGGGGATAAAAGGGTCAGGGGGGGTCAAGGACCCTAAAAAGGGGCAGGGGGACCCCAAAAGGGTCAGGGGACCCCAAAAAGGGGAAGGGACCCCAAAAGAGACCCCAGAGATTGGGGACCCCAAAAAGGGCCCCCACTATTGGGGGACCCCAAAAGAGCCCCCAGTGTTTGAGGACCCCAAAAACACCCCCAGAGTTTGGGGACCCCAAAAGGGACCCCGGTGTTTGGGGATTGCACAAGGGTCAGGGTGGTTGGGGTCCCAAAAGGACTGTGGTTATTGGGGATCCTAAAAGGGTCGGGGGGGTCAGGGACCCTAAAAAGGGGCAGGGGGGGCCCCAAAAAGGGCAGGGGGACCCTAAAAGGGTCTGGGAGGGGATGGGGACCCCAATAGGGTCAGGGACCCCAAAAACACCCCCGTTTTGGGGGGACCCCAAAAGTGACCCCATTATTGGGGGGACCCCAAAAATGCCCCCATTTTAGGGGACCCCAAAAATGACCCCATTGTAGGGGGACCCCAAAAACGCCCCCTTTTTTAGGGGACCCCAAAAATGCCCCCGTTTTTAGGGGACCCCAAAAGGGACCCCATTGTTGGGGGACCCCAAAAATGCCCCCAGAGTTTGGGGACCCCAAAAACGCCCCCGTTTTTAGGGGACCCCAAAAATGCCCCCAGAGTTTGGGGACCCCAAAAACGCCCCCGTTTTGGGGGGACCCCAAAAGGGACCCCAGAATTTGGGGACCCCAAAAACACCCCCATTGATGGGAGACCCCAAAAACACCCCCGTTTTTAGGGGACCCCAAAAGAGACCCCATTGTAGGGGGACCCCAAAACCGCCCCCTTTTTTAGGGGACCCCAAAAATGCCCCCAGAGTTTGGGGACCCCAAAAATGCCCCCATTTTTAGGGGACCCCAAAAATGCCTCCGTTTTTAGGGGACCCCAAAAGGGACCCCATTGTTGGGGGACCCCAAAAATGCCCCCGATTTTGGGGGACCCCAAAAGGGCCCCGTTTTTGGGGGCCCCCCGGCAGCCCCCCCGTTACCTTCAGAGCAATCCAGGTCAGCTTGTGGGACGGAGACACAGGGTTAGTGGGGGGGGGCTGGGGGGTCTCGGGGGGCTTGGGGTTTTTGGGGGATTTGGGGTTTTTGGGGGATTTGGGGGTTTTTGGGGGATTTGGGGGGCTTTTAGGGGGTCTTGGGTTTTTTTGGGGGTTTAGGGGTTTTAAAAGGGTCTTGGGGGGTCTCAGGGGGTTTTGGGGGTCTCGGGTGGCCTGGGGGGTTTTGGGGGGTCTGGGGGGGTATTGGGGTTTTTTGGGGGGATTTGGGGTTTTTTGGAGGATTTGGGGGGCTTTTAGGGGGTCTTGTTTTTTTGGGGGGTTTAGGGGTTTTGAAGGGGTCTTGGGGGTCTCAGGGGGTTTTGGGGGGCTTCAGGGGGTTTTGGGGGGTCTCGGGGGGCTGGGGGGCTTTGGGGGGTGTCGGGGGGTCTTGGGGGTTTTGGGGGGATTTGGGTTTTTGGAGGGATTTGGGGGGGTTTTTAGGGGGTCTTGGGGTTTTTTGGGGGTTTAGGGGGTTTTGAAGGGGTCTTGGGGGTCTCAGTGGGGTTTGGGGGGTCTCAGGGGGATTTGGGGGGTCTCGGGGGCTGGGGGGTTTAGGGGGTCTCGGGGGTCTTGGGGTTTTTGGGGGGGCTTTGGGGTTTTTTGGGGGATTTGGGGGCTTTTAGGGAGGTCTTGTTTTTTGGGGGGGTTTAGGGGGTTTTGAAGGGGTCTTGGGAGGTCTCAGGGGGTTTGGGGGGGCTTTAGGGGGATTTTGGGGAGTCTCGGGGGGCTGGGGGGTTTGGGGGTCTCGGGGGGTCTTGGGGTTTTTTGGGGGATTTGGGGTTTTGGGGGGGGATTTGGGGGGCTTTTAGGGGGTCTTGGGTTTTTTTTGGGGGGGTTTAGGGGGTTTTGAAGGGGTCTTGGGGGGTCTCAGTGGGGTTTGGGGGGTCTCAGGGGATTTTGGGGGGTCTCGGGTGGGCTGGGGGGGTTTGGGGAGTCTCGGGGGGTCTTGGGGTTTTTTGGGGGGATTTGGGGGTTTTGGGGGGATTTGGGGGGCTTTTAGGGAGGTCTTGGTTTTTTTTGGGGGGGGGGTTTAGGGGGTTTTGAAGGGGTCTTGGGGGGTCTAAGGGGGGTTTGGGGGGCTTCAGGGGGATTTTGGGGGGTCTTGGGGGGCTGGGGGGTTTCAGGGGTTCTCGGGGGGCTTGGGGTTTTTTGGGGGATTTGGGTTTTTTTGGGGGGATTTGGGGGGCTTTTAGGGGGTCTTGTTTTTTGGGGGGTTTAGGGGCTTTTGAAGGGGTCTTGGGGGGGTCTCAGGGGGTTTTGGGGGGCTTCAGGGGGATTTGGGGGGGTCTCGGGGGGCTGGGGGTTCAAGGGGTTTTTGGGGGGGTCCTGTGGGGTCTCAGGGGGTTTGGGGGGGACCTCGCGGTTTTGGGGGGATTTTGGGGGGTTTGGGGATTTTTGGGGGGGTCTTGGGGGTTTTTGGGGGGAGTTTAGGGGGTTTTGAAGGGGTCTTGGGGGGTCTCAGGGGGGTTTTGGGGGTCTCGGGGGGCTGGGGGTTTTTGAGGGGGTTTTGGTGTGGGGTCTTGTGGGGTCTTGGGAGGTTTTGGGGGGACCTGGGGGTTTTGGGGGATTTTGGGGGGTTTGGGGATTTTGGGGGGGTCTTGGGGGTTTTTGGGGGGGGATTTAGGGGTTTTGAAGGGGTCTTGGGGGGCCTCAGTGGGGTTTTGGTGGGTCTCGGGGGGTCTTGGGTTTTTTGGGGGGATTTGGGGGGTTTTTGGGGAGGGATTTGGGGGGATTTTGGGGTTTTTGGGGGATTTGGGGGGCTTTTAGGGGGGGTCTTGGGGGTTTTTGGGGGGTCTTGGGGGGTTTTGAAGGGGTCTTGGGGGTCTCAGGGGGTTTCGGGGGTCTCGGGGGGCTGGGGGGTTTTGAGGGGGTTTTGGGGGGGTCTTGTGGGGTCTCAGGGGGTTTGGGGGGACCTCGCGGTTTTGGGGGGATTTTGGGGGGTTTGGGGATTTTTGGGGGGGTCTTGGGGGTTTTTGGGGGGTTTTGGGGGTTTTGAAGGGGTCTTGGGGGGTCTCAGGGGGGTTTGGGGGTCTCAGGGGGATTTTGGGGGTCTCGGAGGGGTTTTGGGGGGTTCAGGGGGATTTGGGGGGTCTTGGGGGGATTTGGGGTTTGGGAGGGACCTGGGGGTTTTGGGGGGATTTTGGGGGATTTGGGGATTTTTGGGGGGGTCTTGGGGGTTTTTGGGGGATTTAGGGGGTTTGGAAGGGGTCTTGGGGGGTCTGAGGGGTCTTGGGGAGCCTCAGTGGGGTTTTGGGGGGCCTCAGTGGGGTTTTGGGGGGTCTCGGGGGGTTAGGGGGATCCGTGGGGTCTCGGTGTGTTTCAGGGGGGGTGGTTTTGGGGTGAATTTGGGGCGTTTTGGGGTTTTTTTTTGGGGTCCCCCCCCCCGTTACCAGCTTGTACTTGCGGTAGCAGCGCTGGATGACGGCGGCCGCCAACACCAGCTGCTCCATCAGCCGCCGGCCCTGGGGGGGGACAGGGGGGTCAGGAAGGGTTTTTTGGGGGGTTTTGGGATTTTTGGGGGTGTTTTAGGGTTTGGGGGGTGTTTAGGGTTTGGGGGGGGGTGTTTAGGGTTTTGGGGGGTTAGGATTTGGGGGGAGCTGGGGATGAGGGGCGGCCTCGTAGAGCTCGTGGGGGTCAGGAAGGGTTTTGGGGGTTTTGGGATTTTTGGGGGGTTTTGGGAGTTTTGGGGGTGTTTAGGGTTTGGGGGGGCTTTAGGGTCTGGGGGTGTTTAGGGTTTGGGGGGGGGCTTTAGGGTTTGGGGGGTTAGGATTTGTGGGGGGCGCTGGGGATGAGGGGGCGGCCTCATAGAGCTCGTGCGGGTCAGGGAGGTCAGGAAGGGTTTTGGGGGGTTTGGGGATTTTTGGGGGTGTTTTAGGGTTTGGGGGGGGGGTGTTTAGGGTCTGGGGGGTGTTTAGGGTTTGGGGGGGCTTTAGGGTTTGGGGGGCTTTAGGATTTGAGGGGGGCGCTGGGGATGAGGTGGGCGGCCTCGTAGAGCTCGTGGGGGTCAGGAAGGGTTTTGGGGGGGATTGGGGATTTTTGGGGGGTGTTGTAGGGTTTGGGGGGTGTTTAGGGTTTTTGGGGTGTTTAGGGTTTGGGGGGGGGTCTTTAGGATTTGGGGGGTGTTTAGGATCACCTGGGACCTGCGGAAGGTGCTGGGGATGAGGTGGGCGGCCTCGTAGAGTTCGTGGGGGTCAGGGAGCGCAGGGAAGTTTCGGGGGGTTTTGGGATTTTTGGGGGGTGTTTAGGGTTTGGGGGGGGTGTTTAGGATTTGGGGGGGTGTTTAGGGTCTGGGGGGGTGTTTAGGGTTTGGGGAGGAGCTGGGGATGAGGTGGGCGGCCTCGTAGAGCTCGTGGGGGTCAGGAAGGGTTTTGGGGGGAGTTTTAGGATTTCAGGGGGGTTTAGGATTTGGGGGGGGCATTTAGGATTTGGGGGGGGTCTTTAGGATTTGGGGGGGATCCAGGGGGGGTCACTGGATCACCTGGGACCTGCGGAAGGTGCTGGGGATGAGGGGAACAGCCTCATAGCGCTCATGCGGGTCAGGGAGGTCAGGAAGGGTTTTGGGGGGAGTTTTAGGATTTTGGGGGGGTTTTAGGATTTGGGGGGGGGCTTTAGGATTTGGGGGGGCATTTAGGATTTGGGGGGGGCCCTCTGGATCACCTGGGATCTGCAGAAGGTGCTGGGGATGAGGGCAACAGCCTCATAGAGCTCGTGCGGGTCAGGGAGCGCAGGGAAGTTTCGGGGGTGGGTTTTAGGATTTCGGGGGGGTTTTAGGATTTGGGGGGGGGCTTTAGGATTAGGGGGGGGCCTTTAGGATTTGGGGGGGGTCTTTAGGATTTGGGGGGTGTTTAGGATCACCTGGGACCTGCGGAAGGTGCTGGGGATGAGGCGGGTGGCCTCATAGAGCTCATGCGGGTCGGGGAGCGCAGGAAAGTCTTGGGGTGGGTTTTAGGATTTTGGGGGGGTTTTAGGATTTGGGGGGGGGCTTTAGGATTTCGGGGGGGGCCTTTAGGATTTGTGGGGGGGTCACCGCCTCACCCGGGCCCTGCGGAAGGCGCTCTGGATGAGGCGGGCGGCCTCGTAGAGCTCGTGCTGCTCGTGGTCGGAGAGGGTGAGCAGCGCGAAGTCGCTCTCCAGCCGCGCCGAAGCCCCCAGGAACTCGGCCCAGCCGGCGGCCGACGAGGATGGGATGGGGGGGGGAAACCTCTCGGGACCCCCCCAGCGGGAAAAGGGAGCCGGGGGGGGCGCCTCCTGCCTGGATTTTAACGGGGGGGGGGAGAAAAAATAAATGAGGGGGTGCCAACGTTGTTCAACCCCTCGGTGGTGTCCGAGGGTGAGGTTTAAAGGAGTGGGGGGATTTTTGGGGATTTTTTTTTTTTGGGGGGGGGGGGTTACCTTTGAGGGGGGGGGCGGTCGACGCTGTCCAGGTAGGTGGCCAGCCAAGCCATGGCGGCGCTGAGCCCCCCCGGGGCCCCCCCGGCTTCGTGGCCCCCCCCCTGTTTGATGCGCTCGGGGGTGGCCTCCAGGATCTGCCGGGCCAGGGTCACCACCTCGGGCTGAGAAAAAAGGGGGGGTTAGGAGCTTGTTTTTTGGGGCCCCCCCAAAAAAAAATGGATGCCCCCCCCCCCCCAAAAAATCACCTGCAGGGCGTCGGAGGGCTGGGGGCTGTCGTCGGCCTCCGGGGGGCTCGGGGGCGGCGGGAGGGAGCCGGGGGCTCGGAGAGCTCGGGGGGGAGAGGCTGCTGGCGGTGCTGAGACCTGGGGGGACACGGGGGGGCACAGGGGGCACAAGGGGGGTTGGGGACATGAGGGGGGGCACAGGGGACGTGGGGGGGGTTGGGGATATGGGGGGGGGCACAGGGGGTGCGGGGGTGGGGGAAAATGGGGGAGTGGGGGGGGGGGGCGTGGGGGTGGGGGGTGTGGGGGGGGCACAAGGGGACATGGGGGGACACGGGGACAAGAGGGGACATGGGGGGTGGGGGGGACATGGGGGGACATGGGGGGCGTGGGGAGGGGGTGGGGGGCATGGGGGGATATGGGGGGCACAGAGGGACATGGAGGGATGTGGGGGCGTGGGGGGACAAGGGGGGACATGGGGGGATTTGGGGGGCACAGAGGGGACATGGGGGGACACAGGGGGACATGGGGGGACACAAGGGGACATGGGGAGACCTGGGGGACATGGGGGGGACACAGGGGGACATGGGGGGTCCCTGGGGACATGGGGGGTCCCTGGGGACATGGGGATATGGGGGGGACACAAGGGGACATGGGGGGACACAGAGGGGTATGGGGGGACACTGGGGGGACACGGGGGGGGTCTCTGGGGACATGGGGGGGACATGGGGGGACACAGGGGAATATGGGGGGACACAAAGGGACATGGGGGGGTCCCTGGGGACATGGGGGGGACATGGGGGGATACGGGGGACATGGGGGGATATGGGGAGACTTGGGGGCCACAGGGGGACATGGGGGGCCACAGGGGGACATGGGGGACACAGGGGGACATGGGGGGGGTCCCTGGGGACATGGGGGGGACACAGAGGGACATGGGGGGACACTGGGGGGACATGGGGGGGTCCCTGGGGACATGGGGGACATAAGGGGACATGGGGGGACACAAAGGGACATGGGGGGGACATGGGGAGACTTGGGGGGCCACAGGGGGCACAAAGGGGACACTGAGGGACATGGGGGGACATGGGGGGGCCACAAGGGGACATGGGGGGACACGGAGGGACATGGGGGGACACTGGGGGACATGGGGGGTCTCTGGGGACATGGGGGGGACACGAGGGGACACAGGGGGACATGGGGGACACGGGGAGACTTGGGGGGGCCACAGGGGGACATGGGGGGCCATGGGGGGCCATGGGAGGACACAGGGACATGGGGGGGACATGGGGGGGCCACGAGGGGCCACAGAGGGACACGGGGGGGACACCCACCAGAAGGGTCCCCCTCCCCAAAATCCCCCCAAAAAAAATCCCCCCTTACCTGTATCGGGGCTGGCCGAGAGCGGCGAGCGCAGCGCCTCGGGGCCAGGAGGAGGAGGAAGAGGAGGGGGGGGGGAGCCGGGGGGGGACAGAGGGGACAGCGGGGGGGACACAAGGTCCCAGGGGCTGTCCCCGGGTGTCCCCCCCCCGTTTTGGAGGTGTCGCAGCCGGGCCACCAGGGCCCGGTGGCCGCGGGCCAGCGCCAGCCCCAGGGGGAGGCGGCCCCGGGAGTCCGGCACCAGCAGCGCCCGCGCCTCCCAGCGCCACAGCCCCTCGGCCGCAGCACCGTGACCCAGGGCGCACGCCCACATCTTGGGGGGAAAAAGGGGGAAAACGGGCAAAACGGGGGGAAAAGGGGGGAAGGGGGGACAGGGGGGATAAGGGGGGATAAGGGGGGAAAGGGGGGAAGGGGCAAGGGGGAAGGGGGGATAAGGGGGGAAGGGGGGTAAAGGGGGGAAGGGGGAAGGGGGGGAAGGGGGAAAGGGGGTGTTGGGGACAAAAGGGGACAAAAGGGGACAGAAGGGGACAGAAGGGGGAAAAGGGGGAAAAGGGGGAAAAGGGACAAAGGGGGATAAAGGGGACAAAAGGGGTGTTGGGGGGACAGGGGGGATAAGGGGGATAAGGGGGGAAGGGGGAAGGGGGGAAAGGGGGTGTTGGGGACAAAAGGGGACAAAAGGGGACAGAAGGGGACAAAAAGGGGAAAAGGGGGAAAATGGGCAAAAGGGGGGAAGGGGGGGAAGGGGGGACATGGGGGTAAAGGGGGATAAGGGGGAAGGGGGGAAGGGGGGGGAAGGGGGGACATGGGGGGAAGGGGGAAGGGGGTGTTGGGGACAAAAGGGGACAAAAGGGGACAAAAGGGGGAAAAGGGGGAAAAGGGGGAAAAGGGGGGAAGGGGGAAAGGGGGGAAGGGGGGAAAGGGGATAAAGGGGACAAAAGGGACAAAAGGGGACAAAGGGGATGTTGGGGGACACAGGGGGATAAGGGGGTAAAGAGGGATATTGGGGACATTGGGGACATTGGGGACAACAGGGAATAAAGGGGACATTGGTGACATTAGGGGACAAAAGGGGACAAAGGGGGACATGGGGGGACACAGGGGGATAAGGGGGTAAAGGGGATATTGGGGGGTGAAGGGGGATAAGAGGGACATTTGGGGACAAAGGGGACTTTAGGGACACAGCGACACATCATGTCCCGGTCCCCACAGTGCCCCCACCCCCCCGTGTCCCCCCTGTGTCCCCCCGTCCCCAATGTCCCCCAATGTCCCCAATGTCCCCCCTGTCCCCAATGTCCCCAATGTCCCCAGTGTCCCCAATGTCCCCCATGGCCCCCCATCCCCAATGTCCCCAATGTCCCCAATGTCCCCAATGTCCCCCATGTCCCCAGTGTCCCCCCCATGTCCCCAGTGTCCCCCCCATGTCCCCCAATGTCCCCCCTGTCCCCAATGTCCCCCAATGTCCCCCCTATCCCCAATGTCCCCCCTGTCCCCAATGTCCCCAATGTCCCCCCAATGTCCCCAGTGTCCCCAATGTCCCCAATGTCCCCAATGCCCCCCCAATGTCCCCAATGTCCCCAGTGTCCCCAGTGTCCCCAGTGTCCCCCCGTACCAGGGGGGTGCATGAGCAGTGATCCACGTTGAGGGGGTCGATCTCCTGCTCCAGCGCCAGGCTGTCGGCCGCCAGCGCCCTGGGGGGGGGACAGGGGGGGGACATCAGGGGACAGGGGGTCCCCAGCGTGTCCCCGTGTCCCCCCATGTCCCTGTGCCCCCCATGTCCCCACGACCCCCGTGCCCCCCCATTTCCCCCCCCCATGTCCCCAAGGTGCCCCCCATGTCCCCACGACCCCCATGGTGCCCCCCATGTCCCCATTTGTGTCCCCACGCCCCCCACGCCCCCCCACATCCCCCCATGTCCCCATGTCCCCAAGGTGCCCCCCCGTGTCCCCACGTCCCCTTTTGTGTCCCCA
This sequence comes from Aythya baeri, assembly GCA_026413565.1. Taxonomy (NCBI): domain Eukaryota; kingdom Metazoa; phylum Chordata; class Aves; order Anseriformes; family Anatidae; genus Aythya; species Aythya baeri. The sequence goes on along the minus strand of JAKRSJ010000102.1, from coordinate 301,011 downwards.
CGCCCCCCCATGCCCCCCATGTCCCCAAAATGCCCCCCACGTCCCCCCACACCCTCCACGCCCCCCATGCCCAAGTGCCCCCCACCCCCACGACCCCCCATGACCCCCAAATGCCCCCCACGCCCCCCCAGCCCCCCAACGACCCCACACACACGCCCCCACGACCCCCCACGACCCCCACGACCCCCGCGCCCCCACGACCCCCACGCCCCCCACCCCCGTGCCCCCCTTGGCCCCCCCCACGCCCACCTCCACCTCCTCAGGGTGTGCAGGAGCCTCACCTACCCCTGCCCAGCCCCCCCCCACACCCCCCAAATTGCCCCCACGACCCCCCCAAGACCCCCGTGCCCCCCCACGCCCCCAAGTGCCCCCCACCCCCACGACCCCCACGACCCCAAAATGCCCCCAGGCCCCCCCCACGCCCCCTAAGTGCCCCCCACGACCCCCATGTCCCCAAAGTGCCCCTCCACGCCCCCACGACCCCCCCATGACCCCAAAATGCCCCCCCAGGCCCCCCCCCACGCCCCCTAAAGTGCCCCCCACCGCCCCAACGCCCCCCCACGACCCCCAACGCCCCCCACACCCCTCTAACGCCCCCGCACGCCCCCCATGACCCCAAAGTGCCCCCCACGCCCCCCCACCCTCCACGACCCCCACGCCCCCCAAGTGCCCCCCCCACCCCCCACGACCCCCCCATGACCCCCAAATGCCCCCAGGCCCCCCCACGCCCCCAACGCCCCCTAAGTGCCCCCCCATGTCCCCAAATTGCCCCCACGCCCCACCCCCCCACGACCCCCAAGTGCCCCCCACCCCCCCACGACCCCCCATGACCCCAAATGCCCCCAGGCCCCCCACGCCCCCCCACGCCCCCCAAGTGCCCCCCACACCCCCACGACCACCCCATGACCCCAAAATGCCCCCCACGCCCCCCACGCACCCCCACGCCCCCAAGTGCCCCCCACCCCCCCACGACCCCCCCCATGACCCCAAAGTGCCCCCCACGCCCCCCACACCCCCCACGACCCCAAAGTGCCCCCCACGCCCCCCCCCCCACACCCCCCCACCACCCCCCCCCATGACCCCAAAATGCCCCCCACGCCCCCAACGCCCCCTAAGTGCCCCCCACACCCCTCTAACGCCCCCGCACGCCCCCTAAGTGCCCCCCACGCCCCCTACGCCCCCAAGTGCCCCCACGACCCCCCCACGCCCCCCACCCCCGTGGCCCCCCCCCCCACGCCCACCTCCACCTCCTCAGGGTGTGCAGGAGCCTCACCTACCCCTGCCCAGACCCCCCACGCCCCCCATGACCCCAAAGTGCCCCCAGGCCCCCCACACCCTCCACGACCCCCCGACCCCCCCACGCCCCCCACCCCCGTGCCCCCCCCACGCCCACCTCCACCTCCTCAGGGTGTGCAGGAGCCTGGCGTAGCCCTGGGCGGCCGCCAGGTGCAGCAGGGTCAGCCCGCGGGGGCTCCGTGCGCCAGCCCGTGGCCCCCAACTGCTGGCCCCCCCGGTGCTGCTGGTGCCGGACCCCCGGCCCCCGGGCCATCAGCGCCTCGCACACGGCCACCAGGCGAGCCTCGAAGGTGGCCCCCGGGACCTGCGGGGGGACACAAATTATGGGGGGGTTAGGGGGCGTTTGGGGACATTGGGGGGGTTAGGGGGCGTTTGGGGGCATTTGGGGGGTCAGGGGGCGTTTGGGGACATTGGGGGGGTCAGGGGGCGTTTGGGGGCATTTGGGGACACTGGGGGCGCTGGGGGCATTTGGGGACGTTTGGGTGACATTGGGGGAGGTTAGGGGGTGTTTGGGGACATTGGGGGGGGTTAGGGGTGTTTGGGGGCATTGGGGAGTTAGGGGGCGTTTGGGGACATTGGGGGGTTAGGGGTGTTTGGGGACATTGGGGGTTAGGGGGCGTTTGGGGACGTTGGGGAGCATTTGGGGGGTTAGGGGGCATTTGGGGACATTTGGGGGCATTTGGGGGGGTTAGGGGGCGTTTGGGGTCATTGGGGGTCAGGGGCGTTTGGGGACATTTGGGGGCATTGGGGGTTAGGGGGTGTTTGGGGGACATTGGGGACATTTGGGGGCATTTGGGGGGGTTAGGGGGCGTTTGAGGGCATTGGGGGGGTTAGGGGGCGTTTGGGGACATTGGGGGTTAGGGGGCGTTTGGGGACGTTTGGGGGCGTTTGGGGACATTGGGGGTTAGGGGCGTTTGGGGGCATTGGGGGGTTAGGGGGTATTTGGGGACATTGGGGGGGTTAGGGGGCGTTTGGGGACGTTTGGGTGACATTGGGGGTCAGGGGGTGTTTGGGGACATTGGGGGGGTCAGGGGGCGTTTGGGGGCATTGGGGGTTAGGGGGCGTTTGGGGACGTTTGGGGGCATTTGGGGACATTGGGGGGCGCTGGGGGCATTTGGGGACGTTTGGGGGTTAGGGGGACATTTGGGGGCATTTGAGGGGCATTTGGGGACACTGGGAGGGGTTAGGGGGCGTTTGGGGGCATTTGGGGACATTTGGGGAGGGTTAGGGGGATGTTTGGGGACATTTGAGGGCATTTGGGGGGCATTTGGGGACCCCAGGGGACATTTGGGGCATTTGGGGACATTTGGGGGACATTTGGGGGGTATTTGGGGACATTAGGGGACATCTGGGGACATTGGGGGACTTTGGGGACATTTGGGATGTGGGGGGCATTTGGGGACATTTGGGGACTTTGGGGACATTTGGGACGTGGGGGGCCACAAGGGGACATTTGGGGACCCAGGGAACATTTGGGGGACCCCAGGGGACCCAAATTTGGGGACATTGGGGACATTTGGGGACATTGGGGACCCCAGAGGACATTTAGGATCCCCCAGGGGACATTTGGGGTCCCCCAGGGGACATTTGTACCCCGGGGGGGCCCCTCCATGACCCCCTACCCCCCCAAGACCCCCCCCCCCCAGCCCCTGACCTGCCCCGGGGGGGTGTGTGGGGGTGCCCCCCCCCCCTGGGGGGGTCGCGCGGCCGCCACGTCCGCCAGGCGCCGCTCCAGCTGCTCCAGGCGCTCCAGGATGGACATGCGGAACTGGTTGTCTGGGGGGGGGCAAAATAACCCCGGGGGGGGGCAAATTAGCACCTGGGGGGGGGTATCGGGGTGTGGGACCCCCCCCCGGAGGAGCTGGGGGGTCCCAATCCCTGTTATTGGTGTGGGAACGCAAGAAAGGGAGGGTTTGAGGGTGCCCCCCCAGCCCCAAAATGCAGGGAAATGGGGAGGGGGGGGCAATAATAGGATCTGGGGGGGTAAATTAGCACCTGGGGGGGGTAAATTATCACCGGGGGGGGCAAATTATCACTGGGGGGGGTCCCAATCCCTGTTATTGGTGTGGGGATGGTTTTAGGGTCCCCCCCCCGCCCCAAAATGCAGGGAAATGGCGAGGGGGGGGCAAAAATAAGACCTGGGGGGGGTAAATTAGCACCTGGGGGGGCAAATTATCACTGGGGGGGCCAAAAATATGACGGGGGGGGCAAAAATCAGGGCACGGGACCCCCCCCCAAGCTATCTGCACGGGGCCAATTTTGAACGGGGTGGATTTTGGGGTGCCCCCCCCGCGCCCCCCAGCCCCGTAACACACCCAAATGATGGGGGGGGCTTTTTTTATGCCCCCCCCTTAAAAAAAAAACCCCCACTCACCGTCCAGGGCCAACCAATCTCGCTGGGAAGCGGCGCCCCCCCCCCCCCCCACCCCGCGCCCGGTACTCGAAGGGGGCCGGGGGCGAGAGCAGCCGGGGGGGGCAGGAGACGCGCAGGGCGGCCAGGCCGGCTTCGTGGGCTGGGGGGGGACACGGGGGGGGTTATTTTACCACGGGGGGGCTGGATTTAAGCAGCCCCCCCCCCAAAAATGAAATACTTACGGGGGCAGTAGCAGCGCAGCACGCCGGGCTGGACGAGGGCGGCGGGCACGGAGACGCGGTCGAAGAGGCAGCTGTACCCCCCCCCCGCGCTCCAGGGGCCGGTGATCAGCACCTTGACCCCCCCCTGAGGAAATTAAAAAGGGGGGGCACTCGTCGGACCCCCCCTTGTTAAAAAAAAAAGCCCCCACCCCCAAGAAATGAAGGGTTTTTACCTCCGGGTACGACCACTCCGGGGAGAAGTCGGTGATGGTGGAGTCCTCCGGGGGGGCACGGGGCTGGGGGGCCGGGGGGGGGCTAGGGGGTCGTGGCCCCCTCGCTACCTCCCCCTGGCCCCCAGCAGCTGGGGGGGGGCAAAGGGCGAGGGGGGGCGAAAGGGGCGGCGGGGGGGCGAAAGGCTCCGGGGGAGGGGGAGGGAGGGGGGGGTGAAAGGCTCGGGGGGGGGGTGAAAGGCTCGGGGGGGGCCCCGTTGTTGGGGGGCCCCCAGGATCGTCGGGGGGTTGGGGGGCATTTTTGGGAGGGGGGGGGGGCTCGCAGCCGTAGGTTTGGCCCGGCGGGGCTGTTGAGGAAGCAGTCGGGGTCGAAAAGGAGCCCGGGGGGCGGGGGGCAAGGGGGGCCCTCGGTGGCCACCAAGTGTTGGCTGGGCGTTAGCCCCCCCCCGGGGTCGCCCCCCCCCCCGGGAAGGGGCGGCCCCCCCCCCCTAAATTGGCCACCAAGAGGAGGGGCAGCCCCCCCCTTTGGGAGGAGGAGGAGGAGGAGGAGGAGGAGGAGGAGGAGGAAGGGGGGAGGGGGAAAGGGACCCCCCGGAAGGGTTTTGGGGGTCCGGAGCCCCCCGGGGGTCCCGGGGAGGGTTGGGTGGTGTCGGGGGAGGAGGGGGCTTTGGGGGGGTCGTTGGAAGCCGCCCCCCCCCCGTGAAGTTTGGGGGAGATGAGGCGGTGCCGGGCGCTGCCGCACTTGTGGCCGGGGAGCCTGCGGGGGGGGGTTAAATTTTGGGGGGGCATGGAAAAGGGGGGTTGGGGACACCCCCGGGGGGGTTGGGGGGTGAGGGGGTTTTGGGGGGTTGGGGGGGGTTGGGGGGTTAAGGGGGTGTTGGGGGGTTTTTGGGGGGGGTTGGGGGGGGTTGGGGGGTTAAGGGGGTGATGGGGGGGGTTGGGGGTGATGGGGGGGGGGTTGGGGGGTTAAGGGGGTGATGGGGGGGTTTGGGGGGGGAGTAATTGGGGGGTCTCAGGGGGTCTTGGGGTGGTTGGGGGGGTCCTGGGGGGTTGGGGGTCCTGGGGGGGGTTCTGGGGGTCTTGGGGGGTCCTGGGGAGGTTCTGGGGGTCTTGGGGTCCCTGGGGGGGTCCTGGGGGGATGAGGGGGGGTCCTGGGGGGGTCCTGGTGGTCTTGGGGGTCCTGGGGGGGGTTCTGGGGGTCCTGGGGGGGTCTTGGGGGGCTCTTGGGGGTCCTGGGGTCCCTGGGGGGGTCCTGGGGGGGTCCTTGGGTTCCCAAGGGGGTCCTGAGGGTCCCGGGGGGTTCTGAGGGTTCTGGGGGGGTCCTGGGGGCTCCTGGGGGTCCTGGGGGGGTTGGGGGTCTCAGGGGGCTTTGGGGGTCTTGGGGGGCCCACGGGGGGTTCTGAGGGTCCCGGGGGGTTCTGAGGGTCTGGGGGCTCCTGGGGGTCTCAGGGGTCCCGGGGGGGCGTCCTGGGGGTCTCAGGGGTCCCGGGGGGTTTTGAGGGTCTTGGGGGGGTCTTGGGGGGGCTCTGAGGGTTCTGGGAGGGTCCTGGGGGTCCCAAGGGTCCTGGGGGGGGGGTCCTGAGGGTCTCGGGGGGGTCCTGGGAGGGGTTTGGGGGTCCTGGGGGGATTTTGGGGGTCCCGGGGGGTCTCTGTGGAGGGGGTCCCGCGGGGGGGGGTTCTGACGTTTGTGGGGGCTCCTGGGGGTCCTGGGGGTCCTAAGGGGGTGTCCTGGGGGTCTTGGGGGTCCTGGGGGGTCCCGGGGGGATTTTGGGGGTCCCGGGGGGGTCTCTGGGGGGGTGTCCCGTGTTGGGGGGGTCTGAGGTTTGTGGGGGGCTCCTGGGGGTCCCAAGGGGGGTCCTGAGCATCCCAAGGGTCCCGGGGGGGGGTCTTGGGAGTCTTGGGTGCCCTGGGGAGGGGTTTGGAGGTCCCGGGAGATTTTGGGTGTCTTAGGGGGATTTTGGGGGTCCCGGGGGGGGTGTCCCATGTTGGGGGGGGGTCTTTTTCCTCACCGCCACCCCCGGCACAGAAGCAGCCGTGCGTGCGGGGGGGGGGCCGCGCCCTCTGGCTGTCCAGGACGTGCTGCACCAACTGCTCCAGCGCCCCCCCCGCGCCGTTCCCGCACCCCCACTTCATCCCGTGGACTGCGGGGGGGTCAAATGATAAATTTCGAATCCGGGGGGGGTCATTTTAAAGAGTTTAACCCCAAAAATTTAGCGGGGGGGGGGGCTTACACATGGGGCGCAGCTGAGCCACCAGCTCCTCGGGCGAGCACTTGAGCCACTCGCGGCGGTCGGAGGCGCACAAAGGGGGGGGGGGCGCCCCGCTTCGCCCCCCCCCTCCTTCTTCCGCGGGGGGGGGCACGTTGAGGTAGTGCACCAGGACGATGTCGGGGTTCTGGGGGGGGGCTGGGGTCAGCTGGGAGCCCCCCCAGTTTTTTGGGACCCCCCCAAATTGAGGCTTACCTGCAGCAGCCAGTAGCAGCGGCGGTGGAAGGTGGGGACCAGGGAGGAGTGCACGTAGCAGCCGTACAGGCACTGGGGGGGGGGGAAAAAATGGGGGGGCACCCCGAAATTATCGTCACGGGGGGGGCAGCACCCTAAAATTGTCATATTGGGGGGGGCACGCCCCAAAATTATCATTATGGGGGGGTGACAGCCCCATATAGGTGCTGACGCCCCATGGGGTGACCCCCCATCTGTGTCCTTATCCTTTTTTTTTGGGGGGGGGGCACCCCGAAATTATCGTTAAGGGGGGGGCAGCACCCTAAAATTGTCATATTGGGGGGGCACACCCCAAAATTATCAATGGGGGGGGCCACAACGGGCTCTGACACCCCCAAAAGTGCCACTTGGGGGGCGTCCCCACCCCCAGTCTGTGAACTTTTCCTGCTGGGGGGGGGCAAAAATTGGGGGGGGCACCCCGAAATTATCGTCACGGGGGGGGCAGCACCCTAAAATTGTCATATTGGGGGGGCACACCCCAAAATTATCATTATGGGGGGGTGACAGCCTCATATAGGTGCTGACGCCCCATGGGGTGACCCCCACCTCCTGTCTGTGTCCTCCTGGGGGGGGCAAAAATTGGGGGGGGCACCCCAAAATTATCATCACGGGGGGGGCAGCACCCTAAAATTGTCATATTGGGGGGGGCACACCCCAAAATTATCAAAGGGGGGGGCCACAACGGGCTCTGATACCCCCAAAAGTGCCACTTGGGGGCACCCCCCACCCCCTGTCTGTGTCCGTGTTCTGCTGGGGGGGCTATTTTTTTTGGGGGGGGGCATTTTTTTCTGGGGGGGGGGGTGTTTTTTTTTTTGGGGAGTGGTGGGTGTTTTTTGGGGGGGGCTGTTTTTCTTTTGGGGGGGGCTATTTTCTCTTGGGGGGCGTTTTGGGGGCTATTTTCTCCTTAGAAAGCTGTTTTTTGGGGGCTATTTTCCCCTGGGGGGGGCTGTTTTTGGGGCTGTTTTCTCCTGGGGGGGCTGTTTTCCCCTGGGGGGGCTGATTTCTCCTTGGGGGGGCTATTTTCTCTTGGGGGGGCGTTTTTTGGGGCTATTTTCTCCTTGGGGCACTGCTTTTTGGGGGCTCCTTTCCCCTGGGGAGGTCTATTTTCCCCTGGGGGGGCTGTTTTTTTGGGCTATTTTCCCCTGGGGGGGCTGTTTTCCCCTGGGGGGGCTGATTTCTCCTTGGGGGGGCTATTTTCTTTGGGGGGGGGGGCTGTTTTTTGGGGCTGTTTTCCTTTGGGGGGGCTTTTTTCTCCTTGGGGTGGCTGTTTTTTGAGGCTGTTTTCCCCTGGGGGGGTTGTTTTCTCCCTGGGGGGGCCGTTTTTTAGGGGGGGGGCCCTACCTCCACGCCCTGCACCTTCAGCTTCATGTGGTCCTCGCGCGTGGTCTTGCCGTCGCGCCGTTTCTTCCAGCAGTAGCCGTCCTTGCGGTACTTCACCTTCTTGCGGTTGTACAGCAGCAGCGAGCCGTTCTGCGGCCTGGGGGGGCACGGCCCCATAGATGTCCCATAGCTGCCCCATAGCTGCCCCATAGATGTCCCATAGCTGCCCCATAGATGTCCTATAGCAGCCCCATAGTGGCCCCATAGATGTCCCATAGCGCCCCATAGCTGCCCCATAGATGTCCTATAGATGTCCCATAGCAGCCCTATAGATGCCCTATAGATGTCCCATAGCAGCCCCATAGCTGCCCCATAGATGTCCCATAGCTGCCCCATAGATGTCCCATAGCAGCCCTATAGATGCCCTATAGATGTCCCATAGCACCCCATGGCTGCCCCATAGCTGCCCCATATATATCCCATAGGTGTCCCATAGCTGCCCCATAGCTGCCCTATAGCTGCTCCATAGCGGCCCCATAGATGTCCCATGGCTGTCCCATAGCTGCCCCATGGCTGCCCCATAGCACCCCATAGATGCCCCATAGGGACCCACAGGACCCCATGGCCACCCCACAGCACCCCAAAGCCCCCACATCCACCCCACATCCACCCCAAATCACCCCACATCCACCCCAAATCACCCCACATCCACCCCAAATCACCCCACATCCACCCCAAATCCACCCCAAATCCACCCCACATCACCCCACATCCACCCCAAATCCACCCCAAATCACCCCACAGCACCCCATAGCGCCCCAAATCACCCCACAGCACCCCAAATCACCCCACAGTGCCCCACATCACCCCAAATCACCCCACATCCACCCCAAATCACCCCAAATCACCCCACATCCACCCCAAATCACCCCAAATCACCCCACATCCACCCCAAATCACCCCAAATCACCCCACAGGGCCCCACATCCACCCCACAGCGCCCCACATCCAACCCACATCTACCCCAAATCACCCCACAGCACCCTATATCCACCCCACATCCACCCCACAGCACCCCACATCCACCCCACATCCACCCCAAATCACCCCACATCACCCCACATCACTCCAAATCCACCCCAAATCACCCCACATCACCCCACATCCACCCCACATCACCCCAAATCACCCCACATCGCCCCACATCCCCCCCACCTCGTCTTGGGGGCGCAGGACAGCCACTCGTCGTGCTTCTCGAAGGTGATGAGATAGGAGGCGATTTCCTTGGGGAGGGGGGGGACGCAAGAAGCTGAGGAGCCGCCCCCCGACCCGAAACGCCCCAAAGTGTCCCAAAATGTCCCAAAGTGTCCCCAAATGTCCCCCCCAGGCCCCCACCTCGTTGGTGTTCCAGCGCAGCTGCTCCTTGGGCAGCGCGGGGCTCTTGGGCAGGCAGTCCACCAGCTTGCGCGGCAGGAACACCTTCAGCTGGCTCCTGTCTGCGGGACCGCACCGGCACCCCGCATCATTTGGGGTCCCCCCGGGTCCCCCCCATGTCCCCCGTGTCCCTTTGGGTCCCCCCGTGTCCCCCCCGTGTCCCTTGGGGTCCCCTCTGTGTCCCCTGAGATCCCCCCCCTGTCCTCTGGGGTCCCCCTGAGGTCCCCCCATGTCCCTTGGGGTCACCCCAAAGTCCCTCCATGTCCTTTGGGGTCCCCCTGAGGTCCCCCCATGTCCTCTGGGGTCCCTCCATGTCCCCTGGGTTCCACTTGGGGTCCCCCCCATGTCCCCTGGGGTCCCCCCCCTGTCCCTTGGGGTCCCCCGAGATCCCCCCATTGCCCCTTGGGGTCCCCCCACGTCCCCTTGAGGCCCCCCCGTTTCCTTTGGGGTCCCCCCGCAGTCCCCCCATGTCCCTTAGGATCCCCTTGGGGTCCCCCCGTGCCCCTTGGGGTCCCCTTGAGGTCTCCCCATGTCCCTTGGGGTCCCCCCCATATCTCTCATGTCCCCTTGGGTCCCCCCCGTGTCCCTTGGGGTCCCCCCAAGGTCCCCCCATGTCCCTTGGGGTCCCCCCATGTCCCCTGGGGTCCCCCCTGTGTCTCTTGGGGTCCCCTCCATGTCCTCTGGGGTCCCTCCATGTCCCTTGGGGTCTCCTTGAGGTCCCCCCATGCCCCCTGGAGTCCCCCAAGATCTCCCCGTGTCCCTTGGGGTCCCCCCAAAGTCCCCCCCATGTCCCCTGAAGTCCCCTGTGACCCCCTGAGGCCCCCCCAATGTCCTGGGGGTCCCCCCGGGCCCCCCCCCCCCCAGCCACCTCCGTGGTTTCCTGGCTGCTCATTTTGGGGGTTCGGGGCGGGGCCACGCGGTGGGGGCGGGGCCACGCGGTGGGGGGCGGGGCCCTCACAGCTCCCAGCCGGGGGGGCTCCAGAGGCGGGGGGCGCAGAGGGGCTCACACCTGGGGGGGGACGTCACCCTGGGTCCCCCACAGCCCCCATCCACCCCATATCCCTCCCATCCCCTCCCTGCCCCCATCCCTACCCCACAGCCCCCAATTCCTGCCCCATAGCCCCCCATATCCCCCACAGCCCCCATCCCTGCCCCATAGCCCCCTTATCCCTACCCTGTAGCCCCCCAAAGCCCCCCACAACCCCCCCATTTCCCCCCATCCCCTCCCTGCCCCACATCCCTGCCCCACAGCCCCCCATAGACCCCTTATCCCTACCCCATAGCCCCCCACAACCCCCTATCCCTGCCCCACAGCCCCCCAAAGCCCCCCACAACCCCCCCATATCCCCCCATCCCCTCCCTGCCCCACATCCCTGCCCCACAGCCCCCCATAGACCCCTTATCCCTACCCCATAGCCCCCCACAACCCCCATCCCTGCCCCATAGCCCCCCATAGCCCCCTATCCCCACCCCACAGCCCCCAGATCCCCAGATCCCTGCCCCATAGCCCCCAAAGCCCCCAGAGCCCCCCATATCCCCCCATCCCCTCCCTGCCCCACATCCCTGCCCCATAGCCCCCATAGCCCCCCATAGCCCCCCACAGCCCCCAAAGCCCCCAGAGCCCCCCATTTCCCCCCCCATCCCCTCCCTGCCCCACATCCCTGCCCCATAGCCCCCATAACCCCCCACCCCTGCCCCATAGCCCCCATATCCCCCATATCCCCCCACCCCTACCCCATATCCCCCCATAGCCCCCCATCCCCCCCCATCCCCCACAGCCCCCATCCCCGCCCCATAGCCCCCCTCAGGCCCCGCCCCCTCATGCCCCGCCCCCACCTGCCGGCTCGGGGCCTCCCCCCCCTCCTCTTCCTCCTCCTCCTCCCCCGCCGCCGCCGCCGGCCGCCATCTTCCCGCCCCGCCGGGGCCCGGCGCGTGACCTCAGCGCGTACGGGGGCGTGGCCAGGCGCCGGGGGGCGGGGCCAAGCGCCAGGAGGCGGGGCCAGGCGCAGGGGGGTGGCGCGGGAACGGTGGGACTGGAGCAAAGGGGCGGGGCCTGGCGCGGGGAGGACGCGGCCGTGTGCAGGGCAGGGCGTGGCCAGGGGAAGTGGGCGTGGTCAAGGAGTGTGGGTGTTGCTTGGGGTGGGCGTGGCTTGGCGGAGGTGGGCGTGGCTTAGTGGTGATGGCAGTGGCTTGAGAAGGTGGGAGGGGTTTGGTAGAGGTGGGCGTGGCCTGGGTGAGTGTGGGCGTGGTTTAGCAAGATGGGCATTGGCTGGTGATAGGTGGGCGTGGCTTGGTGAGGGTGGGCGTGGTTTAGCAATGGGAGTGTGGCTTGGTGGAGGGGGCGTGGCCTAAGGGAGGTGGGGCGTGGCCTGGTGAAGGTGAATGTGGGTTAGTGACAGTGGGCGTGGCTCGGTGGAGGTGGGCGTGGCCTGGAATAGATGGGCGTGGTCTGGAGATGAAGGCCTGGAGGAAGTGGGAGGGTCTTGGTGCTAATGGGCGTGGCCTGGATGAATGTGGGCGTGGTTTAGCAAATGTAGCTTATAGAGACAGTGGGCGTGGTCTCGTTGCGGTGGGCGTGGTTTAATGAAAGTGGGCGTGGCCACACCGGGCCCCTTCTCCCCCCCCCCAGCCCATCCATAGGGGGAGCTCCTATAGCACCCCCCCCCCCGGGGTACCTCTTGGGGGTACAAAGCCCGATTTTGGGGGCATGGGGTGGGAGCAAGGCCTGGAGGGGTGGGAGGGGGCCTGAGGGTCCTATGGGGGGGTCCTAAAAGAGGGGGTCCCAAAAAGGGGGGTCCCCAGCCTCACTCCTCCCTGGGCCCCACACACCGGCAGCAGCAGCACCCCCAGGCCTGGGGGCCGGGGGGGTCCTGGGGGGGTCCTGGGGGGGGGGGCGCGGCTCCTCCTGCCCCCGCAGCCCCCGGGGGTCTTGTGCCCCCTGTGCCACCCCATGCACGGCGCTTCAACCTGGGGGGGGCAGGGTCACGTGGGGGGCGTCAGAGTCGCGTGGAGGGGTCAGGGTCACCTGGGGGGCCAGGGTCACGTGGGGGGGTCAGGGTAGGGGGTCAGGGTCACCTGGGGGTGGGGTCAGGGTCATGTGGAGGGGGTTGGGTCACGTGGGGGCGTCAGGGTCATATAGGAGGGGTCAGGGTCATGTAGGGAGGGGTCAAGGTCACATGGGGGGTCAAGGTCACCTGAGGGGGGGGTCAGGGTCATGTGGGGGGGCTCAGGGTCACTATGGTGGTGGGTTGGGATCACATAGGGGGGTTGGGGTCACATGGGGGGGCTCAGGGTCACTATGGGGGTGGGTTGGGATCACGTGGGGGGCAGGGTCATGTAGGAGGGGTCAAGGTCACCTGGGGGGGTCAAGGTCACCTGGGGGGGGTCAGGGTCACATGGAAGGGGTCAGGGTCATGTGGTGGGGGTCAAGGTCACCTGGGGGGGTCAGGGTCATATAAGGGGGTGTCTGGGTCACGTGGGGGGGCTCAGGGTCACTATGAGGATGGGCTCAGGGATCACTATGGGGGTGGGTCAGGGTCACGTGGGGGGGTCAGGGTCATGTCAGGGGGTTGGGGTCACATGGGGGGTCAGGGTCATGTAGAGGGGGTCAGGGTCACATGGGGGGTCAGGGTCATATAAGGGGGTGTCTGGGTCACGTGGGGGGGTCAGGGTCACATGAGGGGGCTCAGGGTCACTATGGGGGTGGGTTGGGATCACATGGGGGTGGGTCAGGGTCACGTGGGGGGGTCAGGGTCACCAGGGGGGGGTCAGGGTCACCTGGGGGGTTGGGGTCACATGGTGGGGTTTCAGGGTCACGTGTGGGGGGTCAGGGTCACTTGGGGGGGCTCAGGGCCACATGGGGTGGGTCAGAGCCACATGGGGGGTCGGAGAGCCGTGGGGGGTCCCCAAAATGCCCCCCCCCCCAAACTCACTCATCCACGCTGCTCTGCCGCTGCTTCAGCTCCTGCAGGTGGGAGCGCACCAGCGCCTGCCCCCCCGCGGCGAAGTTTTGGGGCCCCCCCGGGACCCCCCCGGCGCCCGAACAGCTCCCGGGGTGAAGGCAGCGGGGAGCGGGGGCAGCGGGGGGCAGCGGGGGGGCCTGGCGGGGTCCCCCAGGCTCTAATTAGCTCTAATTAGCTGTAATTAAGGCGGGGGGGTAATTAAGGCGGGGGGGGGTAATTAAGGTGGGGGGGATAATACCCAGAGGGTGGTGGTGGTCTCGCGGCGTCCCCCTGTCCGGCCGGGGCTGGGGCTGGGGGGGGAGGGAAGCTCGTTAGGGGGTTAATGAGCAGGGGGTTAATGAGCAGGGGGTTAATGAGCAAGGGGTTAATGAGCAGGGGGTTAATTAGCAAGGGGTTAATTAGCAAGGGGGGGCCTACCTGGTGCTGAGGGGGGCGAGCGGCGACGGCGCACGGGGCGGGAGAGCCTGCGGGAGGGAGAGGGGTCAGCGGGGGGGGAGGAGGAGGAGGAGGAGGAGGGGGGAGGAAGAGGAGGGAGATGAAGAGGATGGGGCTTTTTTGGGGTGATTTCTGGGGTATTTGGGGCCAGCTCTGTGGTGTTTGGGGTGATTTCTGGGGTATTTGGGGCCGGCTCTGCACTATTTGGGGCGATTTCTGGGGGGTTTGGGGCCATTTCCGTGGTGTTTGGGGTGATTTCTGAGGTATTTGGGGTGGTTTCTGGGGGGTTTGGGGCCAGCTCTGTGGTGTTTGGGGTGATTTCTGGGGTATTTGGGACAGGCTTTGCCATATTTGGGGTGACTTCTGTGGTGTTTGGGGCTGTCCCTGCACTATTTGGGGCCATTTCCGTGGGGTTTGGGGTGATTTCTGGAGTATTTGGGGTGATTTCTGGGGTATTTGGGGCCAGCTCTGTGGTATTTGGGGTGATTTCTGGAGTATTTGGGGTGATTTCTGGAGTATTTGGGGTGATTTCTGGAGTATTTGGGGTGATTTCTGGAGTATTTGGGGCCGGCTCTGCACTATTTGGGGTGATTTCTGGGGTATTTGGGACAGGCTTTGCCATATTTGGGGTGACTTCTGTGGTGTTTGGGGCTGTCCCTGCACTATTTGGGGCCATTTTTGTGGGGTTTGGGGCCATTTTTGTGGGGTTTGGGGCCATTTTTGTGGGGTTTGGGGCCATTTTTGGGGTGTTGTGGGGCATTTTTTGTGGGGTTGGGGGCCTTTTTTGTGGGGTTTGGGGCCATTTTTGTGGGGTTTGGGGCCATTTTTGTGGGGTTTGGGGCCATTTTTGTGGGGTTTGGGGCCATTTTTGTGGTGTTTGGGGCCATTTTTGTGGGGTTTGGGGCCATTTTTGTGGGGTTTGGGGCCATTTTTGTGGGGTTTGGGGCCATTTTTGTGGGGTTTGGGGCCATTTTTGTGGGGTTTGGGGCCATTTTTGTGGGGTTTGGGGCCATTTTTGTGGGGTTTGGGGCCATTTTTGTGGGGTTTGGGGCCATTTTAGTGGGGGTTGGGGCCATTTAAGTGGGGTTATGGGCCATTTTTGTGGGGTTTGGGGCCATTTTTGTGGTGTTTAAATATTTTGTGGGGTTTGGGGCCATTTTTGTGGGGTTTGGGGCCATTTTTGTGGGGTTTGGGGCCATTTTTGTGGGGTTTGGGGCCATTTTTGGGGGGTTTGGGGGCATTTTTTGTGGGGTTTGGGGCCATTTTTGTGGGGTTTGGGGCCATTTTTGTGGGGTTTGGGGCCATTTTTGTGGGGTTTGGGGCCATTTTTGTGGGGTTTGGGGCCATTTTTGTGGGGTTTGGGGCCATTTTTGTGGGGTTTGGGGCCATTTTTGTGGGGTTTGGGGCCATTATAGTGGGGTTTGGGGCCATTTTTGTGGGGTTTGGGGCCATTTTTGTGGGGTTTGGGGCCATTTTTGTGGGGTTTGGGGCCATTTTTGTGGGGTTTGGGGCCATTTTTGTGGGGTTTGGGGCCATTTTTGTGGGGTTTGGGGCCATTTTTGTGGGGTTTGGGGCTGTCTCTGCACTATTTGGGGCGATTTCTGGGGGGTTTGGGGCCAGCTCTGTGGTGTTTGGGGTGATTTCTGGGGTATTTGGGACAGGCTTTGCCATATTTGGGGCCATTTTTGTGGTGTTTGGGGCGATTTCTGTGGTATTTGGGGCCATCTCTGTGGTGTTTGGGGCTGTCCCTGCACTATTTGGGGCTATTTCTGTGGTATTTGGGGCCAGCTCTGCGGCATTTAGGGTGATTTCTGGGGTGTTTGGGGTGATTCCTGCTAGGCTCAGGGTGTTGCCTTTGTTTTTTGGGGCGATTTCCATGGTTTTTAGGTCATTTCCTCGAGGCTGAGGGCACTTTCCCTGCTGGCGCAGGCGACTCCCGTGCCATAGGTACCCCTAGCAGTGGATCCTGCTTACTGGGGCCAAACTGGGGCCGTACTGGGGCCAAACTGGGACCATACTGGGGCCAAACTGGGGCCGTACCTGGTGCTGGGGCCGTAGCCAAATGGGGTCCAGGGCTCCTCGTCCATGAGGCGGCGAAGGGAGCGGGACGGAGCTGTGGAAATGGGAGAAATTATGAAGGAAAAAGGCAAAATGAGGGAAAAATTGAAGGGAAAGAAAAAAAAAGGGGAAATAGGAAGGAATTGGGGAAAACGGGAGAGGGAAGTTGTGGGGGGAAAGCGAGGGGAAATGGGGAGAAAGAGGGGAAAAGGTGGGAAAAGTTAGGAGGGAAAATGGGGTGGAATTGTATAAAAATGTGAGAGGAGAAGTATGAGGGAGAAAATCTGAGGGAAAAAATGGAAAATGTGGAGAAATTGTACAGAAATATGGAAGTATGAGGGGAAAGCATGAAGGAAATGTTGGGAAAAGGGAAAATATGGGAAAAGTGAGGGAAAATGTGGGGAAATGTGAGGGAAAAGTTATGAGGAAAAATGTGGGGAAATATGAGGGAAAATTAGGGAAAAATGTGGGGAAATATGAGTGAAAAACTATGAGGAAAAATGTGGGGAAATAGGAGGGAAAAGTTATGAGGCGAAAAAGGAGGAAAAGTGTAAGTGGAAAAAGGGAAAAAGAAGGGAAAATGTGAGTGAAAAAAGGCAGAAAAATTGTGAAGGGAAATGGGCTGGAAATGAGGGAAAAGTCTAGAAGAAAAAGTGAGGAGAAAACCCAAAAGTGATGGGAAAAGAGAAAAGTATGGGAAAAGAGGGAAAAGGGAAAAAGTGTGAGGGGAAAAGTTTGAGAAAAAGGGCGGAAAGTGAGGAAATGGGGGGGGAAGGAAACGTGAGGGGAAATAGGGGAAAGCGTGAGGAGAAATGAGGGAAAAAATGAGGGAAATGGGTGAGGGAAAAGTGTGAGTGGAAATGGGTGAAAAAAGGGAAAACTGTGAGGAAAAATGTGTGGAGAAATGAGGGGAAAAATGACAGAAATTGGTGAAGGAAAAGTGAGGGAAAGTGTGAGGAGAAAATGAGGGGAAACAGGGGAAAGCGTGAGGAGAAATAGGGAAAAAATGAGGGAAATGGGTGAGGGAAAAGTGAGGAAAGGTGTGAGGGAAAAGTGTGAGTGGAAATGGGTGAAAAAAGGGAAAACTGTGAGGGAAAAGCGGGGGGAAAATGTGAGGAGAAATGAGGGAAAAGATGACAGAAATTGGTGAGGGAAAAGTGAGGAAAAGTGTGAGGAGAAAGTGAGGGGAAATAGGGGAAAGCGTGAGGAGAAATGAGGGAAAAAATGAGGGAAATGGGTGAGGGAAAAGTGTGGGGGAAAGCGCGAGTGTAAAATGGGTGAAAAATGAGAAGTGTGAGGGAAAATTGGGGGAAAGCATGAGGAGAAATGAGGGAAAAGATGAGAGAAACGGGTGAGGGAAAAGGAGGGAAAAGTGTGGGGGAAAGTGTGAGTGGAAAATGGGTGAAAAAAGGGAAAAACTGGGGGAAAATGTGCGGAGAAATGAGGGAAAAAATGACAGAAATTGGTGAGGGAAAAGTGAGGGAAAGTGTGAGGAGAAAATAAGGGGAAATAGGGGAAAGCGTGAGGAGAAATAGGGGAAAAAATGAGGGAAATGGGTGAGGGAAAAGTGAGGAAAGGTGTGAGGGAAAAGTGTGAGTGAAAATGGGTGAAAAAAGGGAAAACTGTGAGGGGAAAAGTGGGAGAAAAATGTGAGGAGAAATGAGGCGAAAAATGAGGGAAATGGGTGAGGGAAAAGATGAGGAAAAGTGTGAGGGAAAAGTGTGAGTGGAAATGGGTGAAAAAAGGGAAAACTGTGAGGGAAAAATGGGGAAAATATGAGGAGAAATGAGAGAAAAGATGAGGGAAATGGGTGAAGGAAAAGTGTGAGGAGAAAATAAGGAGAAATATGGAAAGCGTGTGGAGAAATGAAGGAAAAATTGAGGGAAATGGATGAAGGAAAAGGAGGGAAAAGAGTGGGGGAAAGCGTGAGTGGAAAATGGGTGAAAAAAGTGGAAAAAAGGAAAAAAAAGGGAAAAACATGAGGTGAAACCAGGCAAAACCCGCGTGGCCGCGGGGACTCACCGGGCGCGAGCTCCCCCCGGCGGCTCCTGTGGCCCCCCCCCCCCCCCCCCCCCAATACCGGAGGGGCGGGGCGTAAGGGGCAAAAGGGGCGTGGTCACAATTTGGTCCCGCCCCCTTTTGACGTCACGGCGGCCCCGCCCCTCCCCGGGACGCCGCCGGGGCCCACCCGGGACCGGCGCAGCCCCGAGGGGCCCCCGGTGAGTGGGGGGGGGGGGGGGTCACGGACACGGGGGGGGGAGATCCGTGGGGGGGGAGGGGTCACGCGTGGGTCAGCAGGGAGGGGGAGGGGCCACCCGCTGTCCCGGAACCTTGAGGGTGGGGGGGTTAAGGGGGATGGGGGGTTGGGGGGTCCTCTCGGTGCCCCCCTAATTACCGGGTCCCCCCCCCACCCCCCCACCCGTGACCTCGGTCCCGCGTGGGCTCTGTTGCCCCCCCTTCCTGTGCCCCCTGCCCTTGGCGCTGCCCCCCCCCAGGCTGGGTCAGGGCTATTTTTAGCCCCCCCCTTGTTCCCGTGTTCACCGCGGGGGGGGCGCGGACACCGTGGAGGGGGAGGGGACACGGAGCTGCCCCCTCCCCCCGCTGTGATTCTTGGGGGGAGGGGAGGTGACCTCAGGTGACCTCAGGTGACCCCGCTGCCACTTGGGGACGGGGGGAGGGGGTCACGGGGGGGGTCACAGCGGGTTGGGGGGGGTCATAGGGCTGGGGGGGGGTCACAGGGGTTTAGGGGGGGGTCACACCAGTTTGGGGGGGTCACAGGTATTTTGGGGGGTCACAGTGGTTTGGGGGGGTCACAGGGGTTTTGGGGGGGTCACAGTGGTTTGGGGGGTGGTTTGGGGGTCACACCGGCTTGGGGGGGTCACACCGCTTTGAGGGGGGTAACGTCCCTAAAGTGACCCCCGGGAGGTGGGGGCCAAAATGGGAGGAGGGGGGGGGGGCACAGCATGAGTTTAACGTCTGTCTGTCCATCTGGCCTGCAGGAGCCCCCGGTGGAGCCCCCTGGAGTTTTGACCCCCGGTGAAGGCGACCCCCCCCAGGTGAAGAGGGACCCCCCCCCAGGTGAAGGGGACCCCCCCCCGGGATGGCGGGCTCCTCGGTGAAGGTGGCGGTGCGGGTGCGGCCGTTCAACGCCCGCGAGGCCGGCCGCCAGGCCAAGTGCGTCATCCGCATGCATGGAAACACCACCTGTGAGTGGGGGGGGCCCCCAAAATTCGGGGGGGGGCCCAGAAAATTCGGGGAGGGGGAGTTGAGTAACCTGGGGGGGGTGGTGAGTGACCTGGGGGGGAGTTGAAGATCCTGGAGGGGATTTAAACCCTCTGGGGGGGGCGTTGAATAACCGGGGGGGGCAATGAATAACCCGGGGGGTGTTGAACCTCCTGGGGGGGCATTAAACCCATGGGGGCGTTGAGTGACCTGGGGGGCGTTGAAGATCCTGGAGGGGATCTAAACCCTCCTGGGGGCGTTGAATAACCTGGGGGGCATTGAATAACCTGGGGGGGGGCGTTGAACCTCCTGGGGGGGTATTGAACCCATGGGGGGGGCCTTGAGTGACCTGGGGGGGGCCTTGAGTTACCTGGGGGGGCATTAAAACCCATGGGGGGGGCCTTGAGTGACCTGGGGGGGGCCTTGAGTGACCTGGGGGGGGCATTGAACCCCCTGGAGGGGATCTAAACCCCCTGGGGGGGGCATTGAGTAATTTAGGGGGGGCCTTGAGTGACCTGGGGGGGGGTCTTGAGTAACCTGGGGGGGCATTGAACCAATGGGAGGGGCTATAAAGCCTCTGGGGGGGGCCTTGAGTGACCTGGGGGGCATTGAACCCCCTGGAGGGGATCTAAACCCCTGGGGGGTGGCCTTGAGTGACCTGGGGGGGGTCTTGAATAACCTGGGGGGGCATTGAACCAATGGGAGGGGCTAATTAAAGCCTCTGGGGGGGCCTTGAGTGACCTGGGGGGGGGGTATTAACCCCTGGGGGGGGGGACTTTAACCCCTGGGGGGGGGGAGCCCAGCCCCACGGCGGGGATGCCGGGACCGGGACGGGTGCGGCCGCTGAGTCAGGGCCATCGCCGCACCCAGGTCGGGAACTGCGCCGTGGGGCAGGGCTGGATGTGGGGCTGGGCCCCATATGCTGTGGGGCTGGGCCCCATATACCATGGGGCAGGGCTGGATGTGGGGCTGGCCCCCATATGCCGTGGGGCTGGGCCCTATATACTGTGGGGCAGGGCCCCATATGCCGTGGGGCAGAGCAGGATGTGGGGCTGGGCCCCATATGCCATGGGGCAGAGCAGGATATGGGGCTGGCCCCATATGCTGTGGGGCAGGGCAGGCTATGGGGCTGGGTCCCATATCCATGGGGCAGAGCAGGATGTGGGGCTGAGCCCCATATGCTGTGGGGCAGAGCAGGATGTGCCCTATATACCATGGGGCCCAGCCCCATATGCCATGGGGCAGAGCAGGTTGTGGGGCTGGGCCCTATATGCCATGGGGCTGAGCCCCACATGATGTGGGGCAGGGCCCCATATGCTGTGGGGCAGGGCTGGATGTGGGGCTGGGCCCTATATGCTATGGGGCTGGACCCCACACACCATGGGGCAGAGCCCCACATGCTATGGGGCAGAGCAGGATGTGGGGCCGTGCCCTATACGCTATGGGGCCGTGCCCTATATGCTATGGGGCCGTGCCCCACATCCATGGGGCAGATCAATCCGTGGGGCCGTGCCCTATATGCCATGGGGCCGTGCCCCACATGCTATGGGGCAGAGCAGGCTATGGGGCTGTGCCCTATACGCTATGGGGCCGTGCCCCACATCCATGGGGCAGCCCTATGGGGCCGCGTGCCCCACGCTGGCCCCCCGCCGGCCGAGCCTCCTGGCCCCCAGCCACAGCCCAGCTGCCGCCAGCCTAAAAATAACCCCGGGGGGGGGGGCAAATTATTTTTTTGGGGGGGGGCAAATTATTTTAGGGGGGGGGCAGCACGGCTTCTAACCCCCTCTTTTTTTTTTTACCCCCCCCCTTTTTTTTAACCCCCTCCCCATTTTATTTTAATCCTCCCCCTTTTATTTTACCCCCCCTTTTTTATTTTACCCCCCCTTTTTTTTTTACCCCCCCTTTTTTTATCCTCCCCCCCCATTTTTTTATCCTTCTCCTTTTTTTAACCTCCCCTTTTTTTTTATCCTCCCCCCCTTTTCTTTAACCCCCCCCATTCACCCCCACTTATTTTACCCCCCTTTTTTCATTTACCCCCCCCCTTTTTTCTTTTACCCCCCCCTTTTTTCTTTTCCCCCCCCTTTTTTCTTTTACCCCCCCTTTTTTCTTTTACCCCCCCTTTTTCTTTTACCCCCCTTTTTTCTTTTACCCCCCTTTTTTCTTTTACCCCCCTTTTTTCTTTTACCCCCTTTTTTCTTTTACCCCCCTTTTTTCTTTTACCCCCCTTTTTTAGTTTACCCCCCCCTTTTTTCTTTTACCCCCCCTTTTTTCTTTTAACCCCCCCTTTTCTATTTTAACCCCCCCCTTTTTTTAACCCCCTCCTTTTTTTTTATCCTCCCCCTTTTTTTTCACCCCCTCCTTTTATTTATTCATTTATTTATTTATCTATCTATTTATTTATTTATTTATTTATTTATTTTTTACCCCCCTCCACTTTTCACCCCCCCTTAAAAAAAAAAAAAAGGCATCACCAACCCCAAACTCGCCCAGGACGCCCCCAAGAACTTCACCTTCGACTACTCCTACTGGTCCCACACCTCGGTAAGCAACCGTAGACTCTTCATGGGGGGGTCAGCGAGCATTTAACCCCCCAGTAATAATTTTCTTGCCCCCCCCCGGCAGGAAGAGGACCCCCAGTTCGCCTCGCAGCGCCGGGTGTACCAGGACATCGGGGAGGAGATGCTGCTGCACGCCTTCCAGGGCTACAACGTCTGCATCTTCGCCTACGGCCAGACAGGCGCCGGCAAATCCTACACCATGATGGGCAAGCAGGAGGAAGGCCAGCGGGGCATCATCCCGCAGGTTGGGGGCCATCCCCCCCTTCAAAAAAAATTGGGGGCAGACTCAGGGAATTCGGTAAATTCAGCTTTTTTTTGCGCTCCCCCCCCCCCAGCTCTGCGAGGATCTCTTCGCCCGCGTCGAGCGCGACGGCTCGGCGGAGCAGTCCTACTCGGTGGAGGTGAGCCCCCCCCAATATCCAAAGGGTTTTGAGCCCCCCCGCAAATTTTAGGGCCTCCTCCCAAATTTTAAGCCCCCCCCGCGGGAAAATTTTAACGCCCCCCCCCCCCCAATTTGACGCCCATTTAAAGCTCGGTGGAGGCGAGCGGTGCAGATCCCCCCCCCACGTATCCAAAGGGTTTGGGGGTACAAATTGAGCCCCCCCCCAAATTTTAATGCCCCCTCCAAATTTTAACACCCCCCCCAAACATTTTAACACCCCCACACACTTTTTAACCCCCCCCAAAATAAATTTACCCCCCCCCACCAAGGGATCCTTCTTGGTGGAGCTGAGGGGCACCCACGTGTCCAAAGGGTTTTGGGGTACAGATGGAGCCCCCAAATTTTAAGGCCCCCTCCCAAATTTTAACACCACCCCCAAATCTTAACACCCCCACACACATTTTAACCCCCCCAACAAAAAATTAACCCCCCAAAAAAAAATTTAATGCCCCCCCAAGCTTAACTTGTGATCCTTCTTGGTGGAGCTGAGCGGCACCCGTGCGCCCAAAGGGTTTGGGGGCGCACCTCAAGCTCCCCCCAAAAAATTTAAGCCCCCCCCAAATTTTAACACCCCCCCCAAATTTTAACACCCCCACCTAAATCTTAACACCCCCACACACATTTTAACCCCCCCCCCAAAAAAATTTAACCCCCCCCAAGGTTAACTTGTGATCCTTCTTGGTGGAGCTGAGCGGCACCCGTGCGCCCAAGGGGTTTGGGGGCGCATCTCGAGCTCCCCCCAAAAAATTTAAGCCCTCTCCCAAATTTTAACACCCCCTCCCAAATTTTAACACCCCCACACACATTTTAAGCCCCCCCCCATCCAAAATTTAATGCCCTCCCCAAATTTAACCCCCCCCCAAGTTGAGCTAACAATCCCACTCACTGGAGCTGCGCTGCGCCTGTGCGCCCAAAGGCTTTGGGTGCGCACCTCGAGCTCCCCCCAAAATTTTAAGCCCCCTCCTCAAATTTTAACACCCCCCCCCAAATTTTAACACCCCCACCTAAATCTTAACACCCCCACACACATTTTAAACCCCCCAAAATAAATTTAACCCCCCCCCAAGGTTAACTTGTGATCCTTCTTGCTGGAGCTGAGCGGCACCCGTGCGCCCAAAGGCTTTGGGGGCGCACCTCAAGCTCCCCCCAAAAAATTTAAGCCCCCCCCCAAATTTTAACACCTTCACACACATTTTAACCCCCCCAAAAATATTTACACCCCCCCAAAAAAAAATTAACACCCCCCTGAGGTGAGCTAGCCATCCTTCTTGGTGGAGCTGAGTGGCACCCGTGCGCCCAAATGGTTTGGGTGCGCACCTCGAGCCCCCCCTCTAAATTTTAAGCCCCCTCCCAAATTTTAACGCCCCCCCCCCAAAAAAAAACAACCAACCCACTTTAAAGGTGAGCTACATGGAGATCTACTGCGAGCGGGTGCGGGACCTGCTGAACCCCCAGGGCCGGGGGGGGCTGCGTGTGCGCGAGCACCCCATCCTGGGGCCCTACGTCCCCGACCTCTCCAAGCTGGCCGTCACCTCCTTCGGGGACGTGGCCGACCTGATGGACTGCGGCAACAAGGCCAGGTAATTTTCAGGGGGGTGGGGGCGTCCTTCGGGACCCCCCCTCGTTAAGGAGGACGCTAATTAGCCCCTTTGTCCCCCCCCTAATTAGGACGGTGGCGGCCACCAACATGAACGAGGCCAGCAGCCGCTCGCACGCCGTCTTCACCATCGTCTTCACGCAGCGCCGCCACGACCGGCTCACCGACCTGCACACCGAGAAGGTGCCCCCCCCCGGCATTATTTGCCCCCCCACGCCTTATTTGCCCCCCCCAAACCTTATTTGCCCCCCCCAACCTTTATTTGCCCCCCCCCGAAGCTTTATTTGCCCTCCCCTCGTCCTTATTTCCCCCCTCCTGCATCCTTATCTCCCTCCCACCCCTGCCTTTTCCCCCCTCCAAGCATTATTTGCCCCCCAGGCATTATTTACCCCCCCGGAATTATTTGGACCCCCAAACCTTATTTGCCCCCCCAAACCTTATTTACCCCCCCAACCTTTATTTGCCCCCTCCCATCATTATTTGCCCCCTCCTCCAACCTTATCTCCCTCCCACCCCTGCCTTTTCCCCCCTCCAAGCCTTATTTGCCCCCCTCCAAGCATTATTTGCCCCCCGGCTTAATTTACCCCCCAAGCCTTATTTACCCCCAAGCCTTATTTACCCCCCCAAGCCTTATTTACCCCCAAGCCTTATTTACCCCCAAGCTTTATTTGCCCCCCAGCCTCATTTTACCCCCTCTGACCTTATTTCCTTCCCCCTGACCCTATTTCTCCCCCCCAGCCTCATTTTACCCCCCCAGGCCTCATTTTACCCCCCAGGCCTCATTTTACCCCCCCCAGGCCTCATATTACCCCCCCCAAGCCTCATTTCCCCCCCCCCAGCCGCATTTCCCCCCCCCATTTAATTGCCCCCCCCCAGGTCAGCAAAATCAGCCTGGTCGACCTCGCCGGCAGCGAGCGCGCCGACGCCTCGGGCGCCAAGGGCATGAGGCTGAAGGTGAGGGGGGGGCTTTTTTTTTCAAAAGGGGGGGCTTTTTCTGCCTGGGGGGGCTTTTTCCAGCTGGGGGGGCTTCTCCCCTATGATATATCCCCGGGGGGGGGGCACAGGTTATGCTTTTTCCCCTTTTCCCCCCCCCCATAGGAAGGAGCCAACATCAACAAGTCGCTGACCACCCTGGGGAAAGTGATCTCCGCCCTGGCCGAGCTGGTAAATTTAACCCGGGGGGGGCCCAAAAATTAACCAGAGCCCCCCCTGGGTGTCTGCGTGCCCCCCCCAGCCTAAAAATGTGCCCACACCCCCCCAAAAAAAAAACAAACCAGCAGCAGAGCAGCAAGAAGAAGAAGCCGGACTTCATCCCCTACCGCGACTCGGTGCTCACCTGGCTGCTGAAGGAGAACCTGGGTGAGGTTTTTTTTAATAAGGGGGGGGCAAAATGATTAAATTATGGTGGGGGGGCACCTAAAAGACCCCCCCCAAAAAAAAAAACCCAGGGGGCAACTCACGCACGGCGATGATCGCGGCGCTGAGCCCGGCCGACAGCAACTACGAGGAGACGCTGAGCACGCTGCGGTGAGCGAAAGGGGGGGGGGTAAATTAAAACGGGGGGGGGTTTTGGGGATTTTTGGGGCCCCCCCGGTTAATTTAGGGCCCCCCCCAGGTATGCGGACCGCACCAAGCAGATCCGGTGCCACGCGGTGGTCAACGAGGACCCCAACGCGCGGCTGATCCGCCGGCTGAAGGAGGAGGTGGCCCGGCTGCGGGAGCTGCTGGGGGCCAGGGGGCTGGCCTGGGAGGCGGCCCCCCCCCAGTCCAGGGGTGAGGGGGGGGTTTGGGGGGTCGTGGGGGTTTTGGGGGTCGTGGGGGGTTGGGGGCGGTTGGGGGGGGGGGGGGGGTTTTGGGGGGGTTAAGGGGGCGCTTGGGGGGGTTTGGGGGTCGGGGGGGGGGGTTGGGGGGTCCTGGAGGGGTTTGGGGGTCGTGGGGGGGTCCTGGAGGGGTTTTGGGGGTCCTGGGGGGTTGGGGGGGTTGGGGGTCGTGGGGGGGGGCTTGGGGGGGTCCTGAGGGGGTTTTGGGGGTCGTGGGGGGGTCCTGGAGGGGTTTGGGGGGGGGGTTGGGGGTGGTGGGGGGGTCGTGGGGTGGTTTTGGGGGTCGTGGGGGGTTTGGGGGTCGTGGGGGGGTTTGGGGGTCGTGGGGGGGGGTTTGGGGGGGGCTTGGGGGGGTCCTGGAGGGGTTTGGGGGAGATTGGGGGGATTGGGGGGTTAAGGGGAGTTTGGGGACAGTTTTGGGGGCTTTGGGGACAGTTTGGGGGGGTCCTGGGGGGGGTTGGGGGTCGTGGGGGTCCTGGGGGGGTTTTGGATGGGTCGTGGAGGGGTTTTGGGGGCTCCTGGGGGGTCCTGCAGGGGTCCTGGGGGAGTTTGGGGGGATTGGGGGGGTTTGGGGGGGGTTTGGGGGGGTTGGGGGGATCTTGGGGGTATTGGGGGGCTTTGGGGACAGTTTTGGGGTCGTGGGGAGGGTCCTGGGGAGTTTTGGGGGTCGTGGGGGGTTTGGGGGGGTTGGGGGTCGTGGGGGGGCTTGGGGGGTCCTAGAGGGGATTGGGGGGTTTTTGGGGGGTCTGGGCGGTCCTGGGGGGTTTTGGGGGTCGTGGGGGGTCCTGGGGGGGGTTGGAGGGGGTTGGGGGGGGTTTTGGGGGATCCAGGGGTCCTGGGGGGTTTTGGGGGGGTTAAGGGGGGCTTGGGGGGAGGTTGGGGGTCCTGGGGGGTTGCGGGGGGTTGGGAGCAGTTCTGGGGGATTTGGGGCCAGTTTTGGGTCCGGTTCAGGGGGTTTTGGGGCCAATTCTGGGGGTTTTGGGGCCAGCTTG
The DNA here is from genome assembly GCA_026413565.1 of Aythya baeri. Taxonomy (NCBI): domain Eukaryota; kingdom Metazoa; phylum Chordata; class Aves; order Anseriformes; family Anatidae; genus Aythya; species Aythya baeri. The sequence continues at coordinate 274,570 of JAKRSJ010000102.1, read as the reverse complement.
GGGTCCAATTTTGGGGGTTTTGGGGCCAATTTTGGGGGTTTTGGGTCCAATTCCGGGGGTTTTGGGTCCAATTCCTGCTAATTTGGGGCCAGTTCTCCTTGTCCTACATTCCTTTTTTTGAGGGGGGGCCACATCTCAGCCCCCGATCCCCCCGACCCCCCCTGACCCCCTGACCCCCAACAGACCCGGACAAACCCCCGGCCCCCCCGACCCCCCCCTCGCCCCCTCCCCTAAATGGGACCTCGGAGCCCTTCCCCCCCCCGGGGCCGCAGCGGCTGGGCCCCGAGGAGGCCCGGGGGAGGCTGCAGGTGAGGAAAGACCCCCCCATAATTTTTTGGGGACCCCCCACACCTTTAGGACCCCCCCATAATTTTTGGGACCCCCCCAATTAATTTTTGGGTCCCCCCCCCCAGGAAACGGAGAAAATCATCGCGGAGCTCAACGAGACCTGGGAGGAGAAGCTGCGCAAAACCGAGGCCATCCGCATGGAGAGGTGGGGAGACCCCCCCCAAAAAAAAAAAAAAAAAACCCAGAACACTCAGGACCCCCCAGAAGACCCAGGACCCCCCCAAACACTCAGGACCCCCCCCCACGGGTATTTTTATGCCCCCCCCCCTCGCAGGGAGGCGCTGCTGGCTGAGATGGGGGTGGCTCTGCGCGAGGACGGCGGCACCGTCGGCGTTTTTTCCCCAAAAAAAGTAAGTTTTTTTGGTTTTATTGGGCCCCCCCATATCGGGCAGGGCCCCCCCGATCCCATAACGCTTTTTTTTTGTGTCCCCCCCCCAAAAAAAAAAACCCAGACCCCCCATTTGGTGAACCTGAACGAGGACCCGCTGATGTCCGAGTGCCTCCTCTACCACATCAAGGACGGCGTCACCAGGTTTGGGGGGGCACAAAAAGCTCGGGGGGGGCCCAAAAAGCTTGGGGGGGCTCCCCCTGACCCCCCCACACCCTTCTGACCCCCCCTTTTTTTTTTTGGCCCCCCCCAGGGTGGGCCGAGAGGACGCCGACATCAAACTGAGCGGCCCCTGCATCCGCCCCCAGCACTGCCTCTTCCGCAGCCTCCCCGGCCCCGACGGAGAAGGTTTGTCCTTTTTTTTTTGGGGGGGGGCATTTTTTGGGGTGTCCCCGATGTGGGGGGGGCTCCTCAGGACCCCCCCCAGCCCCTTAATTATTTTTTCCCCCCCCCCCTAATTTTATTTCTTGTGCTGGCGTTGGAGGAGGTCGCTGCGACCCCCAGGTACCGCGGAGGGGTCCCGAGGGTTGTTGGGGGGGTTTTTTTTTTTTTTTTTGAGGGGGGAACTTTTTTTTGGGGGGGGGTTTAGGAGCCCCCCCAGGCTCTTCTAACCCCCCCCACACAGCGGTGGTGACCCTGGAGCCCTGCGGGGGGGCCGAGACCTACGTCAACGGCAAGCCCCTGGGGGAGCCCCTGGTGCTCAAATCAGGTGGGTCCCGCGCCCCCCCCTCACCCATAAAACCCCCCTCGTTAAAAATAAAACATTTGGACCCCCCCACTTAAAAAATAACCCCCCCACACACACAGGGACCCGAATTGTGCTGGGCAAGAACCACGTCTTCCGCTTCACCCACCCCCAGCAAGCGAGGAGGGAGCGGGAGCGCGGCGCCCCCCCCCCCCTGCCACCACCGGGGGTGCCCCCCAGGGAAAACCCCCCCCACCCTGGGACCCCCGGATTGGAATTTCGCCCAGAGGGAGCTGCTGGAGCAGCAGGGCATCGACATCAAGCTGGAGATGGAGAAGAGGTTTGTTGGGGGGGGGGGGGATGTGTGTGTCCCCCCCGCCTCCCCATTTATTTGAGGCCCCCCCCCCCCCCCGCATTAATTATGGCCCCCCCCCCTCTTAATTATGTGCCCCCCACGCACAGGTTGCAGGATCTGGAGAAGCAGGATGGGGGAGAGAAGGAGGCTGAGCAGCTGGTGAGGGGCACTGGGGGGAACTGGGAGGGGACTGGGAGGCACTGGGGGGTGCTGGGAGGGCACTGGGGGTACTGGGAGGCATTGGGGGGTACTAGGAAGGTACTGGGGGGTACTGGGAGGCACTGGGGGGAGCTGGGGGTACTGGGAGGCATTGGGGGGTACTAGGAAGGTATTGGGGGGTACTGGGAGAGTACTGGGGGCATGGGGGGCACTGGGGGGTGCTGGGAGGGCACTGGGAGGCATTGGGGGGGCACTGGGAGGGTACTGGGAGGGCATGGGGGGAACTGGGAGGGTACTGGGAGGCATTGGAGGGTACTAGGAGGGTACTGGGGGACACTGGGGGGGCACTGGGAGGCATTGGGGGGTGCTGGGAGGGCACTGGGAGGCACTGGGGGTGCTGGGAGGGCACTGGGGGGAACTGGGGGGCACTGGGAGGCATTGGGGGTTACTGGGAGGGTACTGGGGGGCATGGGGGGCACTGGGGGGGAACTGGGAGGCACTGGGGGTACTGGGAGGCACTGGGGGGGGTGCTGGGAGGGCATGGGGGGCACTGGGGGGCATTGGGGGGTACTGGGAGAGCACTGGGAGGCACTGGGGGTACTGGGGGACACTGGGAGAGCACTGGGAGGCATTGGGGGGTGCTGGGAGGGCACTGGGAGGCACTGGGGGGGTGCTGGGAGGGCACTGGGAGAACTGGGGGGCACTGGGAGGCATTGGGGGATACTGGGAGGGTACTGGGGGGCATGGGGGGGGCACTGGGGGGAACTGGGAGGCACTGGGGGAACACTGGGGGTGCTGGGAGGCATTGGGGGTACTGGGAGGCATTGGGGGGTACTGGGAGGGCACTGGGGGGCATGGGGGGCGCTGGGGGGTACTGGGAGGGCATGGGGGGAACTGGGAGGGCACTGGGAGGTACTGGGGGGAACTGGGGGGCACTGGGGGTGTTTTGTCCCCCCCCCCACAATCACTGAGTTGTCCCCTTCCTCACTGTGCCCCCCATTCCCCCCCCACCCCAATTCCCCCCACGCCCCCATTACCCCCCTGTTACCCCCCATACCCCCCACCCCCCATTCCCCCCTTTGCCCCCCAGCCCCCCTCCATGCAGAGCTGGCTGCTGCTGCCCCCCTCGCTTCGCCCGCCGCCCCCCCTCCCGCCGCCACCGCGACCCCCTCCCCGTTTACCAAATCCCCCAACGCCGCCGGGACCCCCGGGGGGGGGCAGAGAAAAAGGGGGGGGACCCCCCCCAAGGGGGAGATGAGGAGTTGGGGGGGGGGCGCGGCACGAGCCCCCCCGGGTCGTGCGAGGTCACCGAAAGCAGCCAAAACGCGCAGGAATTGACCCAAAAGCGGCCCCAGGGGGCTCGAAGCCCCCCCGGGGCCGCCCCAAATCACCTCGAGGCCACCCAAAGCCCCCCCAGAAACACCCAAAATCACCTCAAAAGCGCCCAAAATCACCTCGAGGGTACCCAGAGCCCCCCCAGAGACACTCAGAGCCCCCCCACGACCACCCAAAGCCCCCCCAAGCCCCCCAAAACCCCCTGAATCCACCCAACACCCCTTCAGGACCCCCAGGGCCCCCCCACGACCCCCAAACCCCCCCAGACCCACCCAAATCCCCCTGAGACCCCCAAACCCCCCCAGACCCCCCAAACCCCCCTCAATCCCCCCAAACCCCCAAGCCCCCCAAATCCCCCTCAACTCCCCCAAAACCCCCCACGACCACCCAGAGCCCCCCCCCACCCCCCCAAACCCCCCCAGACGCCCCCCAAACCCCCCAAATCCCCCCAAACCCCCTCGTATCCCCCCAAACCCCCTCGTATCCCCCCAAACCCCCTCGTATCCCCCCAAACCCCCTCGGACCCCTCCCCAACCCCCTCGGACCCCTCCCCGAGCCCCCGAGCCCCCCGGCCCCCCCGGGGCGGTGGAGGGGCTCCGTGCCCAGGTGCTGGCCCTGGCGGGCCGGGTGCTGGAGGTGCGGCTGCAGAACAGCGCCAAGGACGCGCAGCTCCGGGCCCTGCGCCACCGCCTGGGACGCATGGAGAGAGCCGTGCCCGCGTGCGTGGTGAGGGACCCCCCCCGGGACCCCCCCGGGACCACCCCCCACCCGGGACCCCCCCGGGGTGTACCCCCACCCAGAGATTCCCCCTTGGGTGTACGCCCACCCACAGACACCCAGAGACCCCCCAAGGGCTCCCCTCTTAACCAGGGACCCCCCCCCACTGGGAGACCCCCACCCCAGGGACCCCCCCAGACCCCCCCGGGGTGTACCCCCACCCAGAGATCCCCAGGGACCCCCCCCGGGTGTACTCCCACCCAGAGACCCCCCCATGGGGCTGCACCCCCTCCCCAGGGATCCCCCAGACCCCCTGGGGCTGCATTCCCTCCCCATGGACACCCAGAGACCCCCCCACTGGGAGACCCCCACCCCAGGGACCCCCCAGGGACCCCCCCGGGGTGTACCCCCACCCACAGACACCCAGAGACCCCCCATGGGCTCCCCTCTTAACCAGGGACCCCCCCACTGGGAGACCCCCACCCCAGGGACCCCCCCAGGGACCCCCCCCCGGGGTGTACGCCCACCCAGAGACCCCCCCATGGGGCTGCACCCCCTCCCCATGGACACCCAGAGACCCCCCCGGGCTGCACCCCCACCCAGAGACCCCCCCCACTGGGAGACCCCCACCCCAGAGACCCCCCGGACCCCCCCGGGGTGTACGCCCACCCACAGACACCCAGAGACCCCCCATGGGCTCCCCTCTTAACCAGGGACCCCCCCACACTGGGAGACCCCCACCCCAGGGACCCCCAGACCCCCCGGGGTGTACCCCAACCCAGAGACCCCCATGGGGCTGCAGCCCCTCCCCAGGGATCCCCCCAGATCCCCCTGGGGCCGCATCCCCTCCCCATGGACCCCCCGCTGGGAGACCCCCTCCCCAGAGACCCCCCCACTTGGAGAACCCCTCCCCATGGACACCCAGAGACCCCCCCCGGGCTGCACCCCCACCCAGAGACCCCCTCTGGGACCCCCCCGGGGTGTACCCCCACCCAGAGACCCCCTGGGACCCCCCCGGGCTGTACCCCCACCCAGAGACCCCCCCACTGGGAGACCCCCTCCCCAAGGACCCCCCCAGACCCCTCCCCAGGGGCTCCCCCTCCCTAGAGACCCCCCCCCAGGAGCCCCCCATCCCCATAAACCCCCCAGACCCCACCCTGGGCCCCCCATTCCCCCCACCCCCTTTCCCCCCTCTCCCCCCCCTCCCTCTCCCCCTTCCCCCTGCCCCCCCTAATTTTTTTCCTTTTTTCTTTTTATCATTCTTTTTTCTTTCTTTTTTTTTCTTTTTTTCTTTTCTTCTTTTTTTCTTTTTTCTTTTTTCTTTTTTTCTTTTTTCTTTTTTCTTTTTTTCTTTTTTCTTTTTTTTTCTTTTTTTCTTTTTTTCTTTTTTTTCTTTTTTTCTTTTTTTTTTCTTTTTTTCATTTTTTCTTTTTTTTTTTCCTTTTTTTCTTTTTTCTTTTTTCTTTCTTTTTTTTTCTTTTTTTCTTTTTTTCTTTTTTTCTTTTTTTGTTTTTTTCTTTTTTTGTTTTTTTATTTTTTTATTTTTTTATTTTTTTATTTTTTTTTATTAATTAATTAATTAATTTTTTTTTTCTTCCCCCCAGGACGATCTCACCGAGGGGGGGTCCGCGGAGGAGGGGGGGGGCACGGAGGAGCGGCTGTGCCGCCTGATGGAGCAGGACCCGGCCTTCCGCCGGGGGCGCCTGCGGTGGCTGCAGCGTCAATGGGGGGGGCACCGGGGGGCACCGGGGGGCACCGGGACCCCCGCCGGCCCGGCCGCTTCGTGCCCCCAGGACTGCAAACTGCGCTTCCCCTTTAAGAGCAACCCCCAGCACCGCCTCTCCTGGGGGGGCGGTGGGGAGGGGGGACCACGATGGGGGGGCCCTAATTCGGGGGGGTGCCCCCCCCAGCCTGAGGGTGCCCCCCCACTCCAGGAGGTGCCCCCCACTTTAGGAGGTGCCCCCACTTTAGGAGGTGCCCCCCACACCTCGGGGGTGCCCCCTCCCCATCTAAGGGCGCCCCCCACTTCAGGGGGTGCCCCCCATTTTCAGGGGGTGCCCCCCATTTTCAGGGGTGCCCCCCACTTTTGGAGGTGCCCCCCCACCTTTGGGGGTGCCCCCGCCGCCACCCTCCCCAGGGCCTCAGCGGCGGGGGGGCGCTCCCCGCAGGCGCCGCCGGGGGTCTTTGGACAGGGGGCAGGGGGTGTGGGGGTGGGGGCACCCCCCGCCAGCAGCAGCCCCCGCCTCGGCCCCCCCCCACCTCCGCCGTGCCCCCCCCCCCGAAATGCGCCGCCAGCACTCGGCCCCCGACCTCAAGGAGCGCGGCCCCCGCGTAATTTTGGGGGGGGGCACATTTTTATTTGGGGTGGGGGCGCAATTGGGGGAGGGCACAATTAAGGGGGGAAAGAGCTGTTTTAATTAAGGGGGGCTCCCGGGGGCACAATGCTGCTGGGGGTGGGGCACTGCTTCACCCCCCCCCTTGACCCCCCCCGGACAATCAGGGCTGAGCTGCCCCCCCAATTAACCCTGCCCCCCTAATTAATCCTTCCCCCCACACTAATTAGCCCTGCCCCCCCTAATTAACCCTGACCCTAAATTGCCCCCCCCGGGGCTTAAATTTTTTGGGGGGGGGGGGTCTGGGGGTGCCCCCCACGCTGCTGCTGCTCCCTCCCCCATTAAAGTCGGTGCCGCCTCTGACTCCGCCTCCTCCCTGGCGCCACGCCCACATCCCACGAGGCCACGCCCACATCCACACGAGGCCACGCCCACCCCTTGGTCTACACGGGGCGTGGTTTCAATGAATGGGGCGTGGTGAATGAATGGGGGCGTGGTCTACATAAAGGGGGTGTGGTCAGTGTGTTGGGGGCGTGGTCAGAGAGAATGGGGCGTGGCCTAAATGTGTGTGGGCGTGGCCAGAGTGAATGGGGGTGTGGTCTAAACGAGTCGGGACGTGGCTGGAGTGAACGGGGCGTGGTCTAAATGAAGGGGGCGTGGTCAGAAGGAGTTGGGGCGTGGTCAAAATGAACGGGGCGTGGCCTAACCGGGTGGGGACGTGGCTAGAGTGAACGGGGCGTGGTCAGAAGGAATGGGGGCGTGGTCTAAACGACCGGGGGCGTGTTCTAAATGAAGGGGGCGTGGCCTGGATGACTGGGGACGTGGCCAGAGCGTTCGGGGCGTGGTCTACATGAACGGGGGCGTGGTCAGAGTAAACGGGGCGCGGTCAGAAAGGAACGTGGGCGTGGTCAGAACGAACGTGGGCGTGGTCCGGCTGACCGGGGGCGTGGCCAGCGCGAGTGGGGACGTGGCCACATCAAACGGGGGCGTGCCCACCACCACCGGGGGGGCGTGGCCAGACCGATTGTGGGCGTGGCCGGACCGAGTGGGGACGTGGCCAGCGCACCCGGGGCAGTCCCCAGGAGGAGGAGCCGGGGGGGTGGGAGGGCGGGGGCGGGAGGGCGTGTCCTTTGCAAGCCACGCCCCCTGCCCCCCCCCATTCGGCCCCGGCCCCGTCCCGAGCCGGCCGCGATGCCCCCCCCGCGCTGCTGCTGCTGGCGCTCGGCGCCCTCGGCCCCCGTGCTGGGGCAGGGCCCCCCGCCCCCGCCACAACGCCACCAGGTAACGACCCCCCTCGGTGACCCCCACGACCCCGGTGACCCCCCAAGACCCCTGTTACCCCCCAAGACCCCTGTTACCCCCCATGACGCCGGTGACCCCCACGACCACGGTGCCCCCCCAAAGACGCCGGTGACCCCCCCCACGAACCCGGTGTCCCCCCGACCCCCGGTGCCCCCCCACGACCCCGGTGTCCCCCCCCGGACTTACCGGTATCTCGGTGCCCCCCCAATTTACCAGTATCTCGGTGCCCCCCCACGACCCCTGTGTCCCCCCCCACGACCCCTGTTACCCCCCATGACGCCGGTGACCCCCCACGACCACGGTGCCCCCCCCCCACGACCCCGGTGTCCCCCCCTCCCCAAACTTACCGGGGTCTCAGTGCCCCCCCCAACTTACCAGTGTCTTGGTGCCCCCCCCCTACTTATCGGGGTCTCGGTGCCCCCCCCACGACCCCGGTGTCCCCCCCACCCCAAATTTACCGGCATCTCGGTGCCCCCCCCAATTTACCGGTATCTCAGTGCCCCCCCGGACTTACCGGGGTCTCGGTGCCCCCCCCAAACTTACCGGGGTCTCGGTGCCCCCCAAACATTTCGGGGTCTCGGTGCCCCCCCCTCGCTGCAGGCCGGTGTTTCTGTGCGGGGGAGCACAGCGGGGAGTCCGGGTACATCGCCAGCGAGGGCTTCCCCGGCACTACCCCCAACCGAAACTGCACCTGGACCATCACGGTACGGACCCCCCCAAAAAAAACACCCCCAGAACCCCCCAGACCCCACCGGGTCCCTGTGTCCCCCCAGGGCCCTGGGAACCCCCCAGGTCCTGAAATCCCCCGGGGTCTTGGGACCCCCCCAAGTCTTGGGACCCCCCCGGGTCCCGGTGACCCCCCAAGTCCTGGAATCCCCCCTGGGTCTTGGGATCCCCCCAGGGCCCTGGGTGCCCCCAGGTCTTGGGACCCCCCCGGGGTCTTGGGATCCCCCCCCAGGGCCCTGGGTGCCCCCAGGTCTTGGGACCCCCCCAGTCCTGGGATCCCCCCAGGTCTTGGGACCCCCCCGGGGTCCTGGTGTCCCCCCTGGGTCTTGGGATCCCCCCGGGTCCCTGGGAACCCCCAGGTCTTGGGACCCCCCCGGGGTCTTGGGATCCCCCCAGGGCCCTGGGTGCCCCCCCGAGTCTTGGGATCCCCCAGGTCTTGGGACCCCCCCAGTCTCGGTCCCCCCCGGGGTCTTGGGACCCCAGGGCCCTGGGTGCCCCGGGTCCTGGGACCCCCAAGTCCTGGGACCCCCCCAGGTCTTGGGACCCCCCAGGGTTCTGGTGACCCCCAGGTCCTGAAATCCCCCCAGTCCTGGTTCCCCCCCCAGGGTTCTGTGACCCCCCCCCCCAGGGCCCTGGGTGCCCCCCGGGTCCTGGGACCCCCCCCAGGTCTTGGGACCCCCCCCCGGGGTCTCGGTGCCCCCCCCCCCAAGTCCTGGGATCCCCCCCCCGGTCCCGGGATGCCCCCCGTCCCGCTGTCCCCACCCCCAGCCACGTGTCCCGCTGTCCCCCCCTCCCCCTGTCCCAGTGTTTCCCCCCCAGTGTCCCCCCCAGGTCCCCCCATGTCCCGGTGTCCCCCCCCTCCCTGTGCCCCCTAAACCCCCCCATCCCCGTGTCCCCCCCTGTCCCCGCAGGTCCCCGGGGCCAGCTGGTGGCACCGTCCCTGTCCCCAAACGGGTCCCCAAGGGCCAGCTGGGGACCCCCCGTGTCCCCATGTCCCCCCCGTGTCCTTATGCCCCCCCGTGTCCCCATATCCCCCGTCCCCATATCCCCCCATGTCCCCATGTCCCCCAGACCCATTTCCTGATGTCCCCATGTCCCTGTGTCCCCCCCCATGTCCCCATATCCCCCTGTCCCACCTCTGATGTCCCCATGTCCCCCTGTGTCCCCATATCCCCCCATGTCCCCATGTCCCCCAGACCCATTTCCTGATGTCCCCATGTCCCCACATCCCACCTTTGATGTCCCTGAGGGCCATGTCCCCATATCCCCCCATATCCCCCCATGTCCCCCAGACCCTTTTCCTGATGTCCCCAAGTCCCCAACATCCCCCTCATGTCCCCATATCCCCCCCATGTCCCCATGTCCCCCTATCCCACCTCTGTCCCCCCCCAGGTCCCCAAGGGCCACGTGGCCATGTCCCCATGTCCCCCAGACCCATTTCCTCATGTCCCCATGTCCCCATATCCCCCCATGTCCCCACATCCCCCCCATGTCCCCCTGTCCCCACATCCCACCTCTGTCCCCCCCCCAGGTCCCCGAGGGTCACGTGGCCATGTCCCCATGTCCCCCTATGTCCCCATGACCCCAACATCCCCCCCCATGTCCCCAAGTCCCATTTCCTGATGTCCCCATGTCCCATTTCCTGATGTCCCCATGTCCCCGTGTCCCCATATCCCACCTTTTACGTCCCCGCAGGTCCCCGAGGGCCACGTGGCCATGTCCCCATGACCCCAATATCCCCCAGATGTCCCCCCATGTCCCCATATCCCCCCCAACCCCATATCCCCCAGTGTCCCCTGTCCCCATATCCCACCTTTGATGTCCCCCCAGGTCCCCGAGGGCCACGTGGCCATGTCCCCATGACCCCAACATCCCCCCAATGTCCCCCCATGTCCCCCAGACCCTTTTCCTGATGTCCCCATGTCCCCATATCCCCCCCCGACCCCATATCCCCATATCCCACCTTTGATGTCTCTGAGGGCCATGTCCCTGTGTCCCCATGACCCCCCATATCCCCATGTCCCCCTGTCCCCACATCCCACCTCCGTCGTCCCCGCAGGTCCCCGAGGGCCACGTGGCCATGTCCCCATGTGTCCCCATGACCCCAACATCCCCCCCATGTCCCCACATCCCCCTATGTCCCCTCCATGTCCCCATGTGTCCCCATGTCCCCCTGTCCCCCCGTGTCCCCACACCCCACCTCCGTCGTCCCTGCAGGTCCCCTAGGGCCACGTGGCCATGTCCCCATGTCCCCAATGTCCCCATGACCCCAACATCCCCCCATGTCCCCAAGACCCTTTTCCTGATGTCCCCATGTCCCCCAATGTCCCCCCCATGTCCCCCAGACCCTTTTCCTGATGTCCCCATGTCCCCATGTCCCCTTATCCCACCATACGTCCCCCATGTCCCCGAGGGCCACATGGCCATGTCCCCATGTCCCCCAGACCCATTTCCTGATGTCCCCATGACCCCAATATCCCCCAATATCCCCCCAATGTCCCCCCATGTCCCCATATCCCCCCCATGTCCCCACATCCCCCCATATCCCCCATATCCCCCCTGTCCCCACATCCCACCTCCGTCGTCCCCGCAGGGCCCCCAGGGCCACGTGGCCACGTCCCCCGGACCCCCATCTCCCCCCCATGTCCCCATATCCCCCCCAACCCCATATCCCCCCCTGTCCCCATATCCCACCGTTGACGTCCCCCCAGGTCCCCGAGGGCCACGTGGCCATGTCCCCATGTGTCCCCATGTCCCCCACATCCCCCCCCATGTCCCCATGTCCCCCAGACCCATTTCCTGATGTCCCCATGTCCCCATATCCCCACAATCCATGTCCCCATGTCCCCACATCCCCCCCATGTAGCCACTCCCCTCCATTTACGCCCCCCCAGGTCCCCGAGGGCCACGTGGCCATGTCCCCATGTGTCCCCATGACCCCAACATCCCCCCAATGTCCCCCTGTCCCCCTATCCCACCTCCGTTGTCCCCGCAGGTCCCCGAGGGCCACGTGGCCATGTCCCCATGTCCCCCCATGTCCCCATGACCCCAACATCCCCCCATGTCCCCACATCCCCCTGTGTCCCCCCATGTCCCCATGTCCCATGTCCTCATGTCCCCATGTCCCCCTGTCCCCATATCCCACCTCCGTCGTCCCCGCAGGTCCCCGAGGGCCACGTGGCCATGTCCCCATGTCCCCCAGACCCATTTCCTGATGTCCCCATGTCCCCCTGTCCCCCCGTGTCCCCATATCCCACCTTTGACGTCCCCGCAGGTCCCCGAGGGCCAGGTGGCCACCCTCTGGTTCCGCGTCTTCGACCTGGAGCCGGACGCCCTTTGCCGTTTCGATTCCCTTTCCGTTTACGGGGGGCACGGGCCCGGGGCCCCCCTTTTGGGGCGTTTTTGTGGGACTTTTCGCCCCGGGGCCCTATTAGCCACCGGCAACCGCCTGCTGCTGCGCATGGAGAGCGACGGGGCCACCGCCGGCCGCGGCTTCCTCGTCTGGTTCAGCGCCGGGCTGCCCCCCTCCCAGGGTGAGCGGCTGCCTGGGGGGGGCCCCTGGGCGCCCCCCCCCCCCACGTTAGAGGGGGAGAAGCCTCGAGGCCCCCCCCCCCGCCGCCCCGAATCCTCCAGGCGGGCCCCCCCCAGCCTAAAGCCTTAGGGTCCAGCACCCCAAATCTCACCCCCAATCCTTGAGGCCCCCACACTAAATCCTAAAGGCCCCCCCAGCCCAAATCCTCGAGGCCCCACTGCACTAAATCCTAAAGGCCCCCCACCCCAAATCCTAAAGGCCCCCCGAGCCCAAATCCTAAATCCTTAAGGCTCAGCACCCCAAATCTCACCCCAAATTCTTGAGGCCCCCCCACCCTAAATCCTCGAGGCCCCGCTGCCCTAAATCCTTAGGGTTCAGTGTCCCAAATCTCACCCTAAATCCTTGAGGCCCCCCACCCTAAACCCTTAGGGTCCAGCACCCCAAATCTCACCCTAAATCCTCAAGGCCCCCCACCCTAAACCCTAAAGGCCCCCCCACCCTAAATCCTCGAGGCCTCGCTGCCCTAAATCCGTAGGGTCCAGTGTCCCAAATCTCACCCGAAATCCTTGAGGCCCCCCCACCCTAAATCCTAAAGGCCCCCCCGAGCCCAAATCCTAAAGGCCCCCCCACCCTAAATCCTTAGGGTCCAGCACCCCAAATCTCACCCCAAATTCTTGAGGCCCCCCACCCTAAATCCTTGAGGCCCCCCACCCTAAATCCTTGAGGCCTCACCGTGCTAAATCCTTAGGGTCCAGTGCCCCAAATCTCACCCTAAATCCTTGAGGCCCCCCCACACTAAATCCTAAAGGCCCCCCCGAGCCCATATCCTAAATCCTTAAGTGCCCAGCGCCCCAAATCTCACCCCAAATTCTTGAGGCCCCCCCACCCTAAATCCTAAAGGCCCCCCCAGCCCAAATCCTAAAGGCCCCCCCACCCTAAATCCTTAGGGCCCAGCGCCCCAAATCTCACCCTAAATCCTCAAGGCCCCCCACCCCAAATCCTAAATCCTTAAGGCCCCCCACCCCAAATCCCACCTGAAATCCTCAAGGCCCCCCCAAATCCTCAAGGCCCCCCCCCCTAAATCCTAAAGTCCCCCCCCCCCAAATCCCACCCTAACCCCCCGCACCCCAAAACCCCCAAAATCCCCCCCCCCCCTCCAAATCCTTAAAGCGTTTGTGTTGCCCCCCCGACCCCCCCGGCCACCCCCGCAGCCCCTTCCCCAACCCGCAGCACCTTTTGCAGGGCCCCCCCCGGGACGGCGGCGGGCGGGTGCTGGCGGTAAGCCCGGCTTTTTGGGGGAGTCCTGGGATTATTTCGACGGTGAGTACCTGGGGGGGGGGCACACGGCGTGGGGGGGGGGCACCCCCAAATATTTCTTCACCCCCCCCCCCTCTTCAACATCCTCATCCCCGTCAACGTCATCGTCACGCTCCTGAGGTCCCTAGAGGGGGGGGGGGTTGCGATGCGTCAAGGGGGGGTCGTGGGGATTTTAGGGGGGGGTTTTAACGCTGCCCCCCCCCCAAAATAATTTGGCAGAGCACCAGTTTTGCGGGGGGAGGCTGGAGAAGGAGCAGGGCAGCTTGAAGACCCCCAACTGGCCCGAGGAGAACTACCCGGCCGGCATCAGCTGCTCCTGGCACATCGTGGCGCCCGAGGGGAAGGTTGGTGTGTGTGTGGGGGGGGAAATTGGGGTGAAAAAGGGTGATTTTGGGGCTGAGGGGGGGGTTTTGTGTGTGTCTAGGTGGTGGAGCTGACCTTCGGGAAGTTCGACGTGGAGCCCGACGCTCACTGCCGCTACGACTACGTGGCCGTCTACGACGGGGGCGAGACGGACGACGCGCGGCGGGTGGGGAAGTTCTGCGGGGAGGAGACCCCCGGGTGAGCCCCCCCCCAAATCAGTGGGACCCCCCCGAGGCTAGAGGGACACCCCCGAATTTATAGGGACGCCCCCGAAGCAATAGGGACACCACTGATTCAATAGGGATACCGCAAAATCTATGGGGATACCCCAAAATCTGTGGGGATACCCCCGAATTTATGGGACCCCCCCAAATTAATGGGGACCCCCCCGAATCTATGGGGACCCCCCCGAATCTATGGGGACCCCCCCCGATCAATGGGACCCCCCCGAGGCTAGAGGGACACCCCCGAATTTATAGGGACCCCCCCGAAGCTATAGGGACACCACTGATTCAATAGGGATACCCAAAATCTATGGGGATACCCCCGAATTTATGGGACCCCCCCGAATTTATGGGGACACCCCCGAAGCAATGGGGACCCCCCCAAATCTATAGGGATACCCCCAATTCAATAGGGAACCCCCCGAATCAATGGGCACCCCTGAATTTATAGGGACACCCCAAAATCTATGGGGATACCCCCGAATTTATGGGACCCCCCCGAATTAATGGGAACCCCCCCGAATTAATGGGGACACCCCCCCGATCAATGGGACCCCCCCGAGGCTAGAGGGACACCCCCGAATTTATAGGGACCCCCCCGATTCAATGGGGACCCCCCCGAAGCTATAGGGACACCACTGATTCAATAGGGATACCCCAAAATCTGTGGGGATACCCCCAAATTTATGGGACCCCCCCGAAGCAATGGGGACCCCCCCGAATCTATAGGGACACCCCCGAATTTATAGGGACACCCCCGAAGCTATAGGGATACCCCCAATTCAATAGGGACCCCCCCGAATCAATGGGCACCCCTGAATTTATAGGGACACCCCAAAATCTATGGGGATACCCCCGAATTTATGGGACCCCCCCAAAGCAATGGGGACACCCCAAAATTAATGGGGACCCCCCCCGAACCTATGGGACCCCCCCGAGTCTATGGGACACCCCCAAATTAATGGGACCCCCCCGATTCAATAGGGACCCCCCCGAATTAATGGGGACCCCTCCGAATCTATGGGGATGCCCCAAAATTTATGGGGACCCCCCCAAGTCAATGCCAATGCCTCCAAATCAACCCCACCCCCCCCCAAATCAATGCAGACCCCCCAAATCAATGCCAACCCCCCAGTCAATGCTGACCCCCCCAGTCAAAGCTGACCCCCCAATCCATACTGACCCCCAAATCGATGCTGACCCCCTCAAATCACTGCCAACTCACTCCAAACCAACCCCAATCCCCCTAAACCCCCCAAATCAACCCCAACCCCCCCAAATCGACCCCAACCCCCCCAAATAATTACTGACCCCCCCAATTAATTACTGACCCCCCGTGCCGTGTCCCCCCCCCCAGCCCCATCACCGACCCCCCAATCCATACTGACCCCCTAAATCACTGCCTACTCACTCCAAACCAACCCCAATCCCCCCAAATCCCCCCAAACCCCCCAAATCACTGCTGACCCCCCCAAATTAACACTGACCCCCCAAATAATTACTGACCCCCCCAGTCCCCAATGACCCCCAAATTAATACTGACCCCCCAAATCACCGCTGACCCCCCCAATCAACCCCAAATCCCCACCAAACCCCCCAAATCCCCCCAACCCCCCAAATCGACCCCAACCCCCCCAAATAATTACTGCCCCCCCCAATTAATTACTGACCCCCCCGTGCCGTGTCCCCCCCCAGCCCCATCACCGACCCCCCAATCCATACTGACCCCCTCAAATCACTGCCTACTCACTCCAAACCAACCCCAATCCCCCCAAATCCCCCCAAACCCCCCCCCAAATCACTGCTGACCCCCCAAATTAACACTGACCCCCTCAAATAATTACTGACCCCCCCAGTCCCCAATGACCCCCAAATTAATACTGACCCCCAAATCACCGCTGACCCCCCAATCAACCCCAAATCCTCACCAAACCCCCCAAATCCCCCCTGACCCCCCAAATCGACCCCAACCCCCCCCAAATAATTACTGACCCCCCCCAAATAATTACTGACCCCCCCGTGCCGTGTCCCCCCCAGCCCCATCACCGACCCCCCAAATCGATGCTGACCCCCTCAAATCACTGCCTACTCACTCCAAACCAACCCCAATCCCCCCAAACCCCCAAATCACTGCTGACCCCCCCAAATTCACACTGCCCCCCCAAATAATTACTGCCCCCCAAATAAATACTGCCCCCCCAGTCCCCAATGACCCCCCAAATTAATACTGACCCCCAAATCGATGCTGACCCCCCCTAAATCACTGCCTACTCACTCTAAATCCCCCCAACCTCCCCAAATCCCCCCAAACCCCCCCAAATCACTGCTGCCCCCCCCAAATAATTACTGCCCCCCCCCCAATTAATTACTGACCCCCCCGTGCCGTGTCCCCCCCAGCCCCATCACCTCGTCGGGCCGCGAGCTCTTGGTGCAATTCGTCTCCGACCTCAGCGTCACGGCCGACGGCTTCGCCGCCTCCTACGCCGTCCGCAGCCCCCCGCCGCCCCCGGCCCCCCCAGCTCCCCGACCCCCGGCCTAAAAACGGGGGAGGGGCCAAATTCAACCCCCCGACCCCCGGGACCCCCCCGGAGCCGTGCCCCCAGCGCTGCCGCCGCACGGGGACCCTGCAGGGGAATTTCTGCGCCAGTGATTTTGGTGAGGGGGGGGAAAATTGGGGGGGGGGGGGAATGGGGGGTGGGGGTGGGAGGTCGTGGGGGTGAGGGGGCGTGGGGGGTGAGGGGTGAGGGGGTCGTGGGGGGTACAAGTGGACTGGGAGGGGAAATGGGGAGTGGGGGGGGCCCTGGGGGGATTTGGGGATTGGGGGATCAGGGGGTCGTGGGGGTGAGGGGGGAGTATGAGGACCTGTGGGGGGGGACAAGTGGAGTGGGAGGGGGAAATGGGGAGTGGGGGGGGGGCCCTGGGGGGATTTGGGGATTGGGGGGGTCTGGGGGTCGTGGGGGGTGAAGGGGGACGTGGGGGTGAGGGGGCGTAGGGGGTGAGGGGGGGGGGGGAGGGGGGGGGGGTATGAGGACCTGTGGGGGGGACAAGTGGAGTGGGATGGGGGAAATGGGGAGTGGGGGGAGGTCCTGGGGGAATTTGGGGATTGGGGGGTCCTGGGGGGGGATATGGGGGCTGGGGGGGGGGTCATGGGGGCTGGGGGGGGACAAGTGGATTTTGGGGGGGTCACAAGGACTCGGGGGGGTCAAAAGGATTTTTGGGGGGTCACAAGAACTTGGGGGGGGACAAGTGGGCTTTGGGAGGGGTCACAAAGACCTGGGGGTCACAAGGACTTTTGGGGGGGACAAGTGGATTTTGGGGGGTCACAAGGACCTGGGAGGGGGCCACAAGGACTTGGGGGGTCAAAAGTATTTTGGGGGGGGTCACAGGGACTTGGGGGGGGTCACGAGGACTCGGTGGGGGGTCACAAGAACTTTGGGGGGGGGTCCCGGGGGTCTTACCGTTGTCCCCCCCCCCCTCCAGTGGTGACGGGGACGGGGACGTCGCTGTCGCGGGGCCCCCCCGAGGCGGGGGGGGGGGGCTGGGCCCTGGTGTCCGTGCTGGGGGTTTTCAAAGCGGGGGGGCCTGGAGCTGCCCCAGCCCCCCAAGGGGGGGGCGCTGCGCCTCCAGCTGCCCTGCCGAAACTGCCCCGCCCTCAAGAAAGGTGGGTGTCAAATTTTGGGGGGGGGTGTAAAAAAAATTTGGGGGGGGGTCCTGGGGCCATTTTAACCCCCCCCAAAGATGGGTTTTAAATTTTTTTGGGGAAAAAAAATTTGGGGGGGGGGGTGTGTGGGCATTTTTTAGGGGTGTCTGGGGGCATTTTTAACCCCCCCCCAAAAAAAGTGGGTTTTAAATTTTGGGGGGTTAAAAAAAATTTGGGGGGGGTCCTGGGGGCATTTTAACCCCCCCCCCAAAGCTGGGTTTCAAATTTTTTGGAGGAATTTTCTTTTTGGGGGGGGGTAAAAATTTTTTTTGGGGGGTTAAAAATTTTTTATGGGGGTCCTGGGGGCATTTTTAACCCCCCCAAAGCTGGGTTTCAAATTTTTTGGGGAAAAAATTTTTTTTGGGGGGGGTAAAAATTTTTTTTGGGGGGTTAAAAATTTTGGGGGGAGTTCTGGGGCATTTTTAACCCCCCAAAGGTGGGTTTCAAATTTTGGGGGGAATTTTTTTGGGGGGGGGGGTTAAAAATTTTTTGGGGGGGTCCTGGGGGCATTTTTAACCCCCCCCAAGGGTGGGTTTCAAATTTTTTTGGGGAAAATTTTTTTTTTGGGGGGGTAAAAATTTTTTGGGAGGGGTTAAAAATTTTTGGGGGGGTTCTGGGCTATTTTTAACCCCCCCCCCTTTTACCTGCCAGGTTCCAGCTACGTCCTGATGGGCCGGGTGGGGGCCGGGGGGGCGGCGGTGGTGCCCCCCCACGCCTTCGTGGTGCCCTACCGGCAGCAGCAGCAGCAGATCCTGGGCAACCTCAGCAAGCGGCCGTGCAGGGGGGGGCAGCCCTGAGGACCCCCCCCCTAAAAAAAAAAAAAAAACAACAAAAAATAACACGCCGCCCCCCCCCCCCCCCATTCATTAAAAACCTCTTTCTCTCAGCAAAAATCTGCCCCCCCCCCTCGCCATTGGGGTCATGACCTCTCACTTTGGGGTCATGGCCCCCCCCTTTTAGGGTTATGACCCCCCCATAGGGTCATGGCCCCCCCTTGGGGTCATGACCCCCTCCTTTAGGGTTATGGCCCCCCTTGGGGTCATGACCCCCCTTTAGGGTTATGGCCCCCCCTTGGGGTCATGACCCCCCTTTAGGGTCGTGCCCCCCCCATGGGGTCTTGTCCCCCCCCTTTAGGGTCAGGGCCCCCCTCTTGGGGTCATCCCACCCCCCTTTCGGGTCCTGGCCCCCCCCCCTCGGGTTATGACCCCCCCTTTAGGGTCATGACCCCCCCCTTGGGGTCTTCCCACCCCTCTTTGGGGTCGTGCCCCCCCTTGGGGTCATGACTCCCTTTTAGGGTCATGGCCCCCCTTGGGGTCCTCCCCACCCCCTTTGGGGTCACCCCCCCACTTTGCATTCGTGCCCCCCCCCCAAATATACTCAATAAATAAATGGCGCAGGGGCTTGGTGAAGGGGGGGGGGCGAATCTGCCCCCCCCGGGGCCCCCCCCAGCATGGGGCCGGCCCCCACCCCCCCCACCCCCCACCCCACCCCCCCGCCACTGCCACGTCGCCGTCTGGCTGCAGCCGCCGTTCTGTCCCCCCCCCCCCCCGGGCCGTTTCTGCCTCCAGGGGTCGCGGGAGCCCCCCGGGACCCCCGGGACGGAGACCCCCCCTCAAAAAATCCCCCCCCCCCCAATTTTTATTTAATTTTTATTGGGGACGCGGCTCCTTTAAGAGGGGCGGAGGGGGCGTGGCCTGGTGTTTGGGGGCGTGGCTAAGATGGGGGCGTGGTTTAGGGGGTGGAGCCACCCGCATAGGGACTGCGCTGGGGGCGTGGCTTTGCCGCGAGGGGGCGTGGCTAAGGGGGGGGCTAATCCACTCGCAGAGGCACCGCCCGGGTGGGGGGCGTGGCTAGGCGCCTAGGGGGCGTGGCTTCGCGCGAGCCGAGGCTTTAAAAGCGGCGGCGGGGGGCGGAGTCGTCGCAGTCGCGCTGGGAGCGCGGAGCGGGAGGGAGTGGGGATGGGAGGGGGGGGGCGAGGAGCAGCGCCCGGTTCTGTAGCGTTCATTGGGGCCGCTCCCGGTGGCTTTCGACGTTGTGGCCAACGGGGCACCCGGGCAGGGGAAGGGGTGAGCGGGGGGCACCGGGCTGCTGCCCCCAGACCCCGGTTCCCCCCCTCCCGGATCCCAATCCTCACCCCGATGAAGGCCGCGCCGCCCCGGGGACGCCCCGGGAGGCTCCTCCCGGCCTCGGAGCCGCAGCGCAGCGGCAGGGAATGGCTCAGGCGGCACCAGAGGGAGCGCGGGGCCGGCACCTGCAGCACATCGGGAGCGCCACCATGGCCGGGGGCTGCCGACCCCCGATCTGAGCCCGCTCGCTGGGAGCTGCCTTCATTTGGCACCAGGTTTCACGGCTATTGGACAGGAGGGCTGTCAATCACCTCCATTCCACGCTGTGATTGGCTGTTGGGGGGGGTCAGTCAGCCCGCAGGCGGTGTCCCGCCCTCCCCTGAGGCGACGCGCCTTCTGATTGGCTGCTGGGGTAGCCAGTCTGCTTGTGGTGCAGGTCCCGCCCTCCCCTGAGGCGCTGCGTGCTCTGATTGGTCAGTTTTGAGGGGCTCGTGCCCGCCCTCCCCTGGGGCGCTGCGCGCTCTGATTGGCTCTCCGAGCTGTCGTTCTCCCCACCCACCTGCCGAGACTCCTCCTCTGATAGGCCGGGCAGCCTCCTCCGCGCCCTGTGATTGGTGGGGCCGGCAAGCCCCGCCCCGTCCATCTCCCGCCGCAATTTCTGCAGCCCCCCCGGCCTCGAGGCTTGAGTGGTTGCCTGGCCCGTCAATCAAAGGCGTCGCCCCGCCTCCTCAGAACTTCCTGGTGGGCCGCCTTCTGATAGGCGGTTGCCTGGCGACTAGCTCCGCCCTCCTGGCCACGATTGGTGGAAATCAACAGCCCTCCCTTCTCTCCCTGCCACGCGATTGGCTGCATCCAGGCATTGCCCCGCCCTCCTCTTTTACCATTGGCCCACCCTCCTGCTCATCAGGCACCCACCCTCACTTCCGCGTGCGAGGGGCGGGCCTCGCTCCTCCAGTCCCCGCCCCCTCCCCTCTCCCATTGGCCCGCCGCCTCCTCCGCCCCGCCTCCCCGCCTCAACTCCCTCCCGGATTGGCCGGCGCGCTGGCCCCGCCCCCGGCGCGGAGCTGCCCCCCGCGCGGCAGCGGCCGGCCGCTCAGTCCGGCAGCGGCGCCGGCGGGTGCGGATCGGAGCGGGCCCGCGGCGCTTGGCGGCCCCGTCATGGCGGCGGGCGAAGCGGCTCCGGCCGCCGAGGTGCCGCCGCCGCCTCCTCCGCTCGGGGGAGCCGCCACGGAGCGAGCCCTGGAGGAAGCGGCGGCCTCCGGCACCCTCAGCCTGGCCGGGCGCCGCCTGCGCAACTTCCCGGCCGCCGCGGCCCGGCGCTGGGACCTCAGCGACACCACGCAGGCCGGTGAGACCACGCCCCCAGGACACGCCCCCCGCCCTCAGCCACGCCCCCTGCCCTCAGCCACGCCCCCTCGCTCAAGCCACGCCCCCCCAGGGGTCACCGCCCCTGCCCCTCCCGGTTCTGGGGATCCGGTGCCCCCCCCCCTCCCCCTCTATTGGGGGCCCCCCCCCGGGCCTGCCCCCACCCCGGGGTGGTCCCCATCAAGGGGGGGGGCACGTCCGGGCCCCCCCAGTCCCAGTTTGTGGGTCTTAATGGGGGGGGATCCTGGGGGGAGGGGGTACTGGGACCCCCCCCCGGGGGGTTAATGCCCTGAGGTGACCCCCCCGGGGGGGTTAATGCCCTGAGGTGACCCCACCCGGGGGGGATAATGCCCAAAAGTGACCCCCCCGGGGGGGTAACGCCTGGTTTCTGGGTGTCTCCTGGTACCAGGACCCCCCCAGAGGGGATTAAGCCCACAGGTGACCCCCCCCCGGAGGTTATAACCCCCATAGGTGACCCCCCCGGGGGTTATAACGCCCATAAATGACCCCCCCGGGGGGATAATGCCCAACTTCTGGGTTCCTCCTGGTACCAGGGACCCCCCCAGATGGGGATAACCCCCACAGGTGACCCCCCCGGGGGTTATAATGCCCCAAAGCGACCCCCCCAGGGGTTATAACCCCCAGAGGTGACCCCCCCCGGGGTTATAACGCCCAGAAGCGACCCCCCCAGGGGTTATAACCCCCACAGGCGACCCCCCCGGGGGTTATAACCCCCCAAAGTGACCCCCCCTGGGGGGTATAATGCCCAGATGTGACCCCCCCGGAGGTCATAACCCCCACAGGTGACCCCCCCGGGGCTTATAACCCCCCAAAGTGACCCCCCCAGGGAATTATAACGCCCGCAGGTGACCCCCCCGCCCCCCCCTCCGGAAGCCAAAGGTCGCAGGGCGGCGCAGCACCCCGGAACCATCCCGTGGGGGGGGGCTCCCAGCTCAGCACCGCTTCCTTTGGGGGCTCCTCCACCACGGGACCCCCCCCATTTCGATATTTTTTACCCCCCCCCCCTCCAAGCCCCCAGGGGGGCTCAGCCCTCTCATTCCGGCCCCCCAGGGTGCCCCCACCGCCCCCAGCCCCAATTCCCACACCCGCCGCCCCTCAGCCCCATTTTTGGGGGTCTCCGTGCTGCCCCCCCGGCAACACCCCCGTGGGGTGGGCGTGGGGCCGCTCTCGCTTCCCCTTTGGTTTCCCCTTCCTGCCCGCGCGCTTCCTGGGCCCAAAACGCTCAAACTCTTGGGTTTTTAACCCAAATCGTGGGTTTTTAACCCAAATCGTGGTTTTTTTTACCCAAATCATGTTTCTTTACCCATTTTTGCGCCCTTTTTTTAAAGTTTTATTATCTTTGGGGGTGTCCTGAGCACCCCAGCCCCCCCCTCTACGTCAAGCTGGGGCCGTCCCAACCCCCCGGCTCCCAAAATTGGGGTCAGTCCCCCTCGGTGACATCCCCGTCCCCTTGGGTGCTCCTTGTCCCTGGGGGGGGTTCTTGTCCCGGGGGGGGGGCGGGCAGGTTTTATTTGGGGTGTCCCCCTTATGGCATTTGTCCCCAGTGTCCCCGGGGGGGGCCCTCTCCCCCTTTCCTGCCCCCCATCCCCACCACCCCCTCCCCAATCCCTACCCCCAAAATGCCCTCGAACCCCCCCAAAAAACCCCAAACCATCCCCCAAAGCCCCCAACCCCCCCCAAAATCCCCCCAAACCTACCCAAAGCCCCCCAAACCCCCCATTTACCCCCCACAATCCCCCATTTACGCCCCCACCCCCCAAACCACCCCAAACCATCCCCAAACACCCCATTTGCCCCCAAACCCCCATTTATGCCCCTCAAACCCCCCAACCCCCCATTTCCCCCCCAAACCCCCCACTTACGCCCCAAACCCCTCATTTGCCCCCAAATCCCCATTTCCCCCCCCAACCCCCCAATTTGCCCCCCAATCCCCCATTTACCCCCCAAACTCCCCATTTATGCCCCCCAACCCCCCATTTGCCCCCCAAACTCCCCATTTATGCCCCCAACCTCCCCCAAAACCCCCCATTCCCCCTCTAACCCCCATTTCCCCCACAACCCCCATTTACGCCCCCCACCCCCCAAACAACCCCATTTCCCCTCCATTTCGCCCCCCAACCCCCCAAACCCCCCATTTCCCCCCCCATTTCCCCCCAACCCCCATTCCCACTCCCCAAAGCCTTCCCAAGCCCCCTAAACCACCCCATTTCCCCCATTTCCCCCCAAACCCATTTGCCCCCCAAACCCCCCATTTATGCCTCCCAGCCCCCCAAATCACCCCATATCCCCCCATTTCCCCCCAAACCCCCCATTTGCCCCCCAAACCCCCCATTTCCCCCTCCAAACCCCCCATTCCCCCCAAACCCCCCATTTCCCCCCACAACCCCCATTTACGTCCCCCACCCCCCAAACCACCCCATTTCCCCTCCATTTCGCCCCCAACCCCCCCAAACCCCCCATTTCCCCCCATCCCCCCAAAACCCCCCATTTCCCCCAACCCCCCATTTGCCCCCCAAACTCCCCATTTATGCCTCCCAGCCCCCCAAACCATCCCCAACCCCCATTTCCCCCTCAAACCCCCCATTCCCCCCCAAACCCCCCATTTGCCCCCAACCCCCCATTTCCCCCCAACCCCCATTTCCCCCAAATCCCCATTTCCCCCCAAATCCCCATTTCCCCCCCCAAACCCCCCATTTCCCCCCAACCCCCCATTTCCCCCCCAAACCCCCCATTTGCCCCCCCAAATCCCCATTTCCCCCCCCAAACCCCCCCATTTGCCCCCCCAAATCCCCCATTTCCCCCCAGACCCCCCATTTCCCCCCAACCCCCCCATTTCCCCCCCAACCCCCCATTTCCCCCCAAACCCCCCATTTGCCCCCCCCCCAAATCCCCATTTCCCCCCCCAAACCCCCCATTTCCCCCCAAACCCCCCATTTGCCCCCCAAATCCCCATTTCCCCCCAGACCCCCCATTTCCCCCCAACCCCCCATTCCCCCCAGACCCCCATTTCCCCCCCAAACCCCCCCATTCCCCCCAAACCCCCCATTTCCCCCCCCAAACCCCCCATTTATGCCTCCCAGCCCCCCACTCCCCCCAACCCCTCATTCACCCCCCACCCCATTATTTCCCCCCAACCCCCCCAGACCTCTCCCGCAACCGCTTCTCGGAGGTGCCTCCCGCCGCCTGCCGCCTGGTGGCCCTGGAGGCCCTGAGCCTCTACCACAACTGCCTCCGCGCCATCCCCCCGGCCATCGCCAACCTGCAGGCCCTCACCTACCTCAACCTCCGGTAATTCGGACCCCCCCCGACCCCCTCAACCTTCGGGGGGGTCCCTAATTTAACCCCCCCCCCCCCAATTTTTGCAGCCGCAACCAGCTGAGCTCGCTGCCCGCCTCCCTCTGCCGCCTGCCCCTCCGCGTCCTCATCGCCAGCAACAACCGCCTGGCGCAGCTCCCCGACGACATCGGGGACCTGGCAGCCCTCCGCCAGCTGGTGAGGGGGCTTTTGGAACCGGGGGGGCCCTCCCCGGACCCCCCCCCGTGTTTAAAACCCAATTTTTGGGGGGCAGGACGTGAGCTGCAACGAGCTGCAGGCGCTGCCGGCTTCCATCGGCCGCTTGGCGTCGCTCCGAGACCTCAACCTGCGTCGCAATCGGCTCACCGTGCTGCCAGCAGGTTTGAAAAGACCCCCGGGGGGGTCGTAATTAATTTAAAACCCCCCCCAAAATTAATTATGCCCCCCCCCCAGAGCTGTCGGAGCTGCCCCTGGTGCGCCTCGACTTCTCCTGCAACCGCGTGGCCGCCATCCCCCGCTGCTACCGCCGCCTGCGCCAGCTCCAAACCATCCTGGCCGACAACAACCCCCTCCAGTCGCCCCCCGCCCAGGTAAAAAAGACCCTAAGGGGCGCGGGGGGGTCCTGCCGTGCCCCCCCCGCCCTTAAAACCCCCCCTTAAAACCCCCCCTTTAGGTGTGTTTGAAGGGCAGGGTTCACATCTTCAAGTACCTCCAGTCCGAGGACGCCCGGCCCAACGCCTTCAGCACGTGGTGAGGGGGGGTTTTGAGGGGTTGGGGGGGGGCTCCGACCCCTCCTGGACCCCCCCCTAAAAAAAAAAACCCTCTGTGGCCCCCCCCAAAGCCTCCCGGATGAGCTGTGCCCCCCCCGGCAGCACGGGGGGCTCGACTCCGGCTTCAACAGCGTGGACAGCGGCAGCAAACGCTGGTCGGGCAACGAGGTGGGGGCTTTTTTTTTCGAGGGGGGGGACATTTTAGGACCCCCTTCACCCCAGAACCCCCAAAATCTCTTTTTTTTCCCCCAAAATTTCAGTCCACGGATGAATTTTCCGAGCTCTCCCTGCGCCTCGGCGACCCCCGGCAGCTGAAAGAGAAGCGAGGGGGGGGCGGTAAGGAGGGGGGGGGTGACAAAATGCCCCCCCCGGGGTCATTTTCACCCCCCCAGGGGTCGTTTTCACCCCCCCAGGGGTCGTTTTTACCCCCCCTGTTCTTTTTTTCCCCCTCCCCAGGTGGTGACAGCGACCCCGAACCGGCGGATTTCCCCCCGGGGGGGGAGGACGAGGAGGATGCGCCCCCCCCCGAAGCCAAAAGGGCCCCCCCCGAGGCCAAAAGAGCCCCCCCGGGGCTGGGGGGAATGGGGCCGGGGGGCGGACGAGCGGCGGCGCCCCCGAGAGCCTGCTGCTGTGGCAGGAGAGGGAGAAGCAGCAGCAGGCGCCGGGGGCGGGTGGAGAAGAGGGACAGGTACGGGGGGGGGGTTTGGGGACATGGGGGGGGATTTGGGGACATGGGGGGATTTGGGGACATGGGGACATGGGGAGGGGATTTCGGGACGTGGGACGGGGGTTTGGGGTCATGGGAGGGGGATTTGGGGACATGGGGACATGGGGAGGGGACATGGGGACATGGGGAGGGGGATTTGGGGTCACAGGAGGGGGATTTGGGGTCTTGGGGACATGGGGAGGGGGATTTGGGGACGGGGAGGGAGATTTAGGGACAGGGGGAGGGGGTCTGGGGACAGGGGGAGGGGGATTTGGGGTCTTGGGGACATGGGGAGGGGGATTTGGGGGCTTGGGGACACTGGGAGGGGGACATGGGGGGGATTTGGGGACATGGGGGGGGGATTTGGGGGCTTGGGGACTGGGGGAGGGGGATTTGGGGACATGGGGAGGATTTGGGGTCTTGGGGACATGCGGAGGGGACATGGGGACACGGGAGGGGGATTTGGGGACATGGGGGGATTTGGGGTCTTGGGGACAGGGGAGGGGACATGGGGAGGGGTTGGGGACATGGGGAGGGGGATTTGGGGACACTGGGAGGGGGACACAGGGACATGGGATGGGGGTTTGGGGTCACGGGAGGGGGATTTGGGGACATGGGGAGGGGGATTTGGGGTCTTGGGGACAGGGGGAGGGGGTTTGGGGTCACAGGAGGGGGATTTGGGGACAGGGGGGAGGGGGATTTGGGGACATGGGGGGATTTGGGGACATGGGGACATGGGGAGGGGGTTTGGGGTCACAGGAGGGGGATTTGGGGACGGGGGATTTGGGGTCTTGGGGACAGGGGGAGGGGGATTTGGGGACACGGGGGGATTTGGGGACATGGGGAGGGGGATTTGGGGTCTTGGGGACAGAAGGGGTGGGTTTGGGGACACGGGGGGATTTGGGGTCTTGGGGACATGGGGGGGATTTGGGGTCAGTCCCCCAGATTCAGGCGCCCTCTGCCCCCCAGCTTCCTCCGAGCGGCTGCCAAAGCCGCCCCCGCGGCTGCACCCACCAAGTGAGTGCCCCCCGTGACCCCCATGACCCCTGTGACCCCCCATGACCCCCCCATGACCCCTGTGACCCCCCGTGACCCCTGTCCCCCCCTCTCTCCCCAGCGGCCCCCGAGCCCAGCACCTTCCTGCAGCGCCGCCTGAGGACGCAGGTGAGGCCCTAATTACCCCTAATTAACCCCCCACACCCCTAATTACCCCCCACACCCTAATTAACCCCCCCACATTAATTAACCCCCCTCACTAATTACCCCCCCATTCCCTTACAGAGCCCGGAGCAGCCTCCAACCCCCCCAGCCCCAACCTCTCGCCAAGGTGAGCCCCCGGGGGACCCTTCGTGGAGGGGGTCCTGTGACCCCCAGCGCCCCCTCACCCCTTTAACCCCCCAGCCCCTTTTTAACCCCCCTCACCTTTTTTTTTTTTTTTTACCCCCCCCCATTTTTAGACCCCCCCAGCCCGGCGCAGCCCCCAAACCCAGCAGCTTCCTCTTCCGCTCCTCCTCCCGCAGCGCCGTGAGGCCGACCCCAGGTAAAAAACCGTGCCCCCCCCCCCCAATTTTTTGACCCCCCCCCAATTTATCAACCCTCCCACACCTTAATGACCCCCACACACACCTTAACGACCCCCTCGCCTTCCAGCCCCCCCCCAGGACCCCCCAGCGCCGACGACTCGGAGCTGATCGCCGAGATGCGCCAGGTACAAACCCACCCCCCATCAAACCCGGGGGGGGGTGGCACACCCAAACGCCCCCGCCCAGCCTTCAAGGGGGTCCTCCAACACCTCCTGACCCCCCCCTTTTTTTATTTACCCCCCCCCCCAGAGCATCGAGAGCCTCCTGCAGCTGCAGCTCCCCGAGGAGCTGGGGGAGGCGCTGAGCGACGGCGCCGTCCTGTGCCGGGTGGCCAACAGCCTGCGCCCCCGCCTCGTGCCCTTCATCCACGTGCCTTCTCCCGCCGCCGTGAGTGCCCCCCCCAGTTAAAAAACACCCCCCCCGTCTTAAAAACACCCCCACGTTTCCAAAACACCCCCCCAAATTAAAATGCCCCCCCCCAGCCCAAGCTCAGCGCCGCCAACCGCCGCCGCAACGTCGAGAGCTTCCTGGACGCCTGCCGGCGCCTGGGGGTGCCCGAGGTATTTTGGGGGGGCAAAAATCAAAAAGGGGGGGTCCCAGCCGGCCCCCCCCCGCGCTGATGCCAAGCTTCTCTCTCCCCGCAGGCCCCCCAGCCCCTCCCCGCCCCCACCCCCCCGGGGGTGCCCCCCAGGTTGCTGGCTGGCTTCGCCCTCTTCTACGGGCTGCTGATGGCGCTGCTTTACCGCGCCTACTGCGCCGCCCTCGGCTGCTGACCGCGGGGGGGGGCACCCCAAAATCCGCCCCCCCCCGCTGGGAGAGACCCCCCCGGATCGGGCGAGACCCCCCCGGATCGGGAGAGACCCCCCCGGAGCGGGAGAGGCCCCTCCTGAAATGGGGGGGGCCCCCAAATCCAGAGGGACCCCCCCTTGCCTTAACGCCCCCCCCCCTTCTTTGCTGCTTCGTGTGCCTTAACAAACTGGGGGGGGGGCACACACACCCCGGGGGGGGCCCCCCCTTTATTATTATCCCCCTAATTAATTAATATTCTAAATAATATTATAATTAATTAATTATCCTAATTATTACCCTAAATATTATTTTAAATATTATTATTATTATTATTGTGCCCCCCCCCTCTAAATTATATTTGATACCACCCCCCCCGCGTCGCTCTGTGTGTGTCTATGTGGGGGGGGGGGGGCTCTGTGTGTGCCTTTTGTCCGTTTTCGCCGTCTTTCCGCCCAAAAGCTCGCCTGCCGCTGCGCTGCCCGCCCCCTGAGCAATTAACGAGCCCCCCCCTTTTAATTTTTTGGCCCCCCCACCCTAATTTTTTCCCCCCCCCCCAGGCTGCCATCTGCCAGCCCCAGCACGTGCTGGAGGAGGAGAGCCTGGCCCGCCTGGCCCGAACCTTTCGGGGGCTGCTGGGGGCCGCCCCCCCCCCCGCCGAGACCCCCGGGGTCCCCCCGGCCGCAGAGACCCCCCCGGGGCCCCCCCCGGCGGCGGAGCCCCCCCCGGGCCCCCCCACGCCCCCCCATGGGCCCCCCTAGGGGCTGGGGCTGGGGCTGGGGCTGGGGCTGGTGCTGCTGGGCGAGGCCACGCCCACTCCTCGGCGAGGCCACGCCCTCTTCGATGTGAGACCACGCCCTCTTCTCGGTGGGGCCACGCCCCCCGTTCTACAAGACCACGCCCCCTCATTGGGGCCCCGCCCTCTTCTCTACAAGACCGCGCCCCCTCAGTGGACCCCAAGCCTCTTGGCAAGACCACGCCCACTCAGGGTGGCCCCGCCCTCTTCTGGGCGAGGCCACGCCCTCTTCTCTGCAAGGCCACGCCCTCTTCTCTGCAAGGCCACGCCCCCTCAGGGGACCCCCAACCACTTCTTGGTGAGGCCACGCCTCCTTCTCTACAAGGCCACACCCACTCAGGGTGGCCCCGCCCCCTTCTCGGCAAGACCACGCCCACTCAGGGGACCCCCAGCTTCTTGGTGAGGCCACGCCCTCTTCTCTACAAGACCATGCCCACTAGGCAAGGCCCCGCCCTCTTCTCGGGAAGGCCACGCCCCTTCAGTGAACCCCCCCGTCTCTCAGCAAGGCCCCGCCCCCTTCTCTGCAAGACCACGCCCACTCAGGGGACCCCCCAGCCTCTCAGCAAGGCCACACCCTCCTCCCTACAAGACCACGCCCCCTCAGTGGACCCCTGACCACTTCTTGGTGAGGCCACACCCCCTTCTACACAAGGCCACGCCCCCTCCGTGGCCCTCTGCCTTTTCTCAGGGAGGCCCCGCCCCCAGCGCTGCCCCTGCTCTCTGATTGGGCAGCAGCAAGCCAAGGGGGCGGGGCGTTTTGTTTCCCCACCCAGTTGCCGCCATGTTGGTCGAGGGCTGAGGCTGGGGGAGGGGAGGGGAGGCAGGCGAGGCCGTGGCGGCCATCTTGGGGGAGGGCAACGTCTCAGGGAACCAGCCGGGGGGGGCTGGGGGCGGCCATCTTTAGTGAGGGCACCGTGCTTCCCCCTCCCCCCCTGGCTTCGGGGGGGGGTTAAAAAAATCCCCCCACCCCCACAACGCCCCCCCCAGCCCCATAACACCCCCAGCCCCATAAAGCCCCCCAGCCCCACAACCCCCCCAGCCCCATAACCCCGGGATCCGAGGCAGGAGCCATTTGTATAGAATATATATTAAGATTTTTGGCACATTTTTCTCAAAAAAATAAAACTTGGTGGTTTTTTTTGGGGGGGGGCGCCCCATATGATTGGGTGGGGGGGGGTGTTTGGGGTCCCCCCCCCCTCAGGCGCCAGCTATAGGAAGGGGTTGGTGGCCGGGTGCTTGATGCCGAAAGGGGCCGATGGGGCCGGAACCGTCTGTGGGGGGGGACAAAAATTAAATAAGGGGGGTTTAAGGGGCTGGGGGTGGGGCAGGGACCCCGTCGCCCCCAGTACCTCCCAGTGCCCCCCAGTTCGTACCACGAAGGGATTGGTCGAGGCTTTGCCAACGCTGAAGCTGCCAAAGGCTGAAGCTGTAGGAGGAAAAATGGGGGGGGGTCATTGGGAGTGGGGGGGCGCAGGGACACCCCAAAGCGCCCCCCACCCCCATTTTGGCCCTTACCGTCTGCTTGGAAGGGGGCGAAGACCCCAACGGCGGGGGGAGGCGAAGGCGGGGGGTCCCATGGAGAAGGCAGAACCTAATGGGGAGAGGAAAAATGGGCCCCCCCTCCAAAAAATGACCCCCAGACCCCCCCTGTTTTTTTTTTTGGGGGGGGGGGCACTCACCAGCAGCCAGGCCGTTGCTCTGGAAGGGGTTGGTGGAGGGCAGGGGGTGGCGAAGGGGTTGGTGGAGACTGGGGGGGGGCACAGCGTTAAATTGTGCCCCCCTTCCTTTTTTTTTTTTGGGGGTGGGGGGCATTGAGCCCCTACTTACCCCCGTGGGGGGGCTGGGGAAGCGCTGGGGGGGTCCGCAGGGTGCCGAAGAGGCTGTGGGAGGGGAGGGGGTGAGCTGGAAGAGGTGTGGGGGGGCTGCATCCAGCCCCCCCCCTCCCCAACAAACATTTTTTTTTGAGGGGGGGGGATTTGGGGGCGGTACCTGGCAGAAGCTCCGCCCCCTGGTGGTCCAGAAGCTCCGCCCACAGGTCCAGAAGCTCCGCCCCTCACTGCAGCAACCCCTGGGGGGGGGACACGGTTTAGAGGGACCCCCAATTCCCCCCCCCAAAAAAAAACCATTGAGTGATGGGGGAGCCCCCAAACCCCCCCAGGGTGACCCCAGCCCTCCCCCTTTTATCACCAGGGGGGGAATTGAGCCCCCCCGGGGGTCCCGGGTACCTGTGGGTGCCGGGGGGGGGTGAAAGGGGGGCGCAGCCCCCCCAAACGCGGGGGCTCCCGAGCCGGCTCCGAAGGCATCGAAATGGGCGAAGGCAGCGGGGGATGGGCCTGGGGGGCACACAATGGGGGGGGGGCACATCAGCAAAGCAGCCTCACAGCAAGAGCCCCCCACCCATTGAAGCCCCCCAGGATGCTCTTTGGTCTCCAGCCCCCCCCAAGCCCCTCCTGTCCCCCCTTGTCTACACTCAGCCCCCCCCCCAGCCCCCCCCCGAGCCCCCTTCTCTACCCTCAGACCCCCCAGCCCCCCCAAGGCCCCTCTGCCCCCCTGCTCTACAATCAGACCCCCCAGCCCCCCCAAGCCCCCTTCTCTACCCCCAGCCCCCCCAAGACCCCCCCAACCCCTCTGCCCCCCTGCTCTACCCTCAGACCCCCCAGCCCCCCCCCCAGGCTCCTCTGCCCCCCTTCTCTATGCTCAACCCCCCCAAGACCCCCCCAACCCCTCTGCCCCCCCTGCTCTACACTCAGCCCCCCAGCCCCCCCCCGGCCCCTCTGCCCCCCTTCTCTATGCTCACCCCCACCCAGACCCCCCCTGAGCCCCCTCCTCTACCCCCAGCCCCCCTCAAGACCCCCCCAACCCCTCTACCCCCCCTGCTCTACAATCAGCCCCCCCAGCCCCCCCAAGCCCCCTTCTCTACCCCCAGACCCCCCCAAGAACCCCTCCCAGGCCCCTCTGCCCCCTGCTCTACAATCAGCCCCCCCCCAGACCCCCCCGAGCCCCCTCCTCTACCCCCAGCCCCCCCAAAACTCACCGGGGAAGGCCGGGAAGGGGCGGCGAAGGCGGGGGCCGGCGGGGGCGGCGAAGGGGTCGCCCCCGATATCAGCCAGCAGATCCGTGCTGGCCTTGCGGGCCGCCGGGGGCCGCTGGGGGCCGGGGGCAAGAAGGCGGCCCCCCTCCCCCAGCAGCGCCTGGGGGGGCAGCAGCCTCAGAGGGCCGCTTTGCTTTGCTCCGGAGCCACGTACCTGCATGAAGGGGGCGGGGGGATTATCATTACGGGGGGGTCCCACGGAGGGTGCCCCCCCCCCCGGAAAATCGCCGTTACCATCGTTTTTTCTCGTATTTCTCCTGCAGGAACTCCTTCAGCTTCTGGGGGTCGCGGGAGTCGGGGGGGGGCGTGCTGCGGGGGTCCAAGGTGCCGAGCCAGACCCGGCGGCACGCCTGGGGGGGGGGCAGAGGGACACGATGGGGACATGGGGGGGTCGGGGGGGGTGTCCCGTGTCCCCCCCCCCCCCAAAAAAAAAACCTCGTTGCCCTGTGCCTGCAGGAACAGCACCACGGCCGCGCTGAAGGTGGTCATGGAGATGGATTTGACGCGGTGGGGGGGGTTCAGCCCCCGCCTATAAAATGGGGGGGGGGGCGTGGGGGTCGGCCCCGGTGCCCCTCCGCCCCCCCCAGCTTTAAAATCGCCCCTAAGAATGGCTAAAAAAGGGTTTTTTGCCCCGGGATTTGGTATGGAAAGTCACGCGGAGCCGCTCAGCTGGGGGGTGTCCGTGTGTCTGGGGCCACGCCCCCTTTTTCTGAGGCCACGCCCCATTTCCTGAGAAGCCACATCCCCTTTTATGTGAAGCCACGCCCCCTTTCCTGGGAAGCCACGCCCCTTTTTCGGAGCCCACACCCCCTTTCATTAGAAGCCACGCCCCCTTTTCTGAGCCCACGCCCCCTTCCCTGGGAAGCCACGCCCCTTCCTGAGAGACCACGCCCCCTTCTTGAAGAGCCTCGCCCCCTTCATGGGAAGCCACGCCCCTCCAATGGGCGCCACCCACCGTGCAGCCAATCAGCCTCCACCACCCCTACACACCTCCCTGTGGCCCCTCCCCCTTTGGCCACGCCCCCTTCGGACCATGCAGCACACAACCCCGCCCACTGCCGTGGCCACGCCCTCTGCAGCACACAGCCCCGCCCCCTCACAGCCACCCAATCAGCTGCCCTGCCCCTAGCCCCGCCCCCAACCCCTGACAGCCACCTGCCCCACTGCCCTCATGGCCCCGCCCCCTGCAGCTCCCAGCCCCGCCCCCTCTGTGTCCACGCCCCATCCCCTCACTACCCCCAACCCTCTACCCTCAGCCCCGCCCCTCCAGCAGCCACCCAATCAGCAGTCCTGCCCCTAACCCCTAGCCCCGCCCCCTCCGTGACCACGCCCCCACCCCCTCACAGCGCCCAGCCCCGCCCCCTCCTGGCAGCCACCCAATCAGCTGCCGTGCCCCTAGCCCCGCCCCCAAGCCATCCCCTGCCCCACTCACCTCATGGCCCCATCCCCAGCCCCTTGAGGCTCCCAGCCCCGCCCCCTCCGTGACCACGCCCCCACCGCCTCACAGCGCCCAGCCCCGCCCCCTCACACCCACCCAATCACCAGCCCCGCCCCAACCCCTCCCCCTCCAGCACCCACCCAATCACCGTCCCCACCCCAGGCCCCGCCCCCTTGGCCCCGCCCCTTTCCCTACCCCTACTCACAGCGCCCCGGAGCAGGCGGTGCAGACCAGGCTGCCCACGGTCACGTCCACGTAGGTGACGCCGCGCTGGCCGCACTCGAAGCACAGCCGGTTGGCGGGCGCCGCGCTCACCACCTCCCGCACCCTCCGGCTCCACACCTCGGCCTCCGCGTCCCTCCCGGCGCCTCCTTTCCGAGCCCCGGGACCGGGACCGGGACCGGGACCGGGACCCGGCCCGGAGCCGCCGCCGCCGCCGCCGCCGGCCGCCGCCATCCGGCCGCACTGGGCGCACTGCGCATGCGCGGCGCACACCCCCCTCTCCTCCCCCCTCCCTTCTAGGAGCGGCGCGCGTGCGCAGTAGGGAAGCCGAGCCGAGCCGGCGCATGCGCAGGAGCCCCGCCCCCCCCCCCCTGCGGAGCACGAGGCGGGCGGCCGCCGTCGCGCGCTTCCCGCCCTTTCCCCCCGTCACGTGACCCCCGCCCCGCCCTCACGCGCCCCTTCCCGCCTTTTTTAACGGTTCCTCGCGCGCCCAGCCCCTTCCCGCTCTTTTTAACGGTCCCTCACAGCGCCCCCCCACCCCACAAAAAAAAAAACAGCCCCCCCCCGCCTCTAGAACCTCCCCCCGGCCCGTTGTTACCTCAAAATGTGCCGGTAAGTGTGAGAAAACCCCCAAAAAAGGGGTGCGGGGGGGGAATTTCCACGGATTTGCCCCCCCCAGATCACCTGAGGGGCTTTTTGTGAGGGGGGGGCCTCATTTATCCCCCCCCCAAATCATCTGAGGGGCTTTTTGTGAGGGGGGGGCCCTTTTTTAGCCCCCCCCAGCCCGTCTAAAGGGCTTTTTGTGAGGGGGGGTTCCTGGTTTAGCCCCCCCAAATCATTTGAGGGGCTTTTTTATGAGGGGGGGGGCCTCTTTAAGCCCCCCCAAATCACCTGAGGGGCTCCTTTAGCCCCCCCCAGCCCGTCTAAAGGGTTTTTTATGAGGAGGGGGGGCCCCTCCCTACCCCCCCACCCCCCCTTATCTTATCAGAAACTCTTTTTCTGTGGGGGGGGGGCCCCCCCAAATAAAAATTGCCCCCCCCAAAAAAAAAACACCACTCTCGGAGCTGCTTTTCTCTTTAATAGTGCACAGAACCACTGTACAAAACGCCCCCCCTTTACAACCCCCCACCCCACGCTCGGGCCCTTGCCCCCCCCATTACCCCCCCACCCCATTTTATTTAGGGGGCACAAATCAGGGCCCCCCCACACTGCAGGCGGTGGCGAAGGCAATTTTGGTGGCGGGGGGGACACGAGGCACAGAGGCACCGGGGGGGGTCGCAGGGAGCCGGGGGGGCCTATCCCCCCACCCCCATTATACAGAACCTGCCCCCCAGACCCCCCAAAAAAAAAAACACCCTAGGAGGGGGCGCCCGCCCCCCCCAACAGCCGCCGCCCCGGACCCAGCCGTGGGTGCCCCCCCCATAAATTACCCCCCCCCATAAATAAGTTTTGCAAAGCAGCTGCAGCCCCCCCCCCACAATTTTACTTCGGGGGGGGGCACACCCCTCACCCACCCCCCCCCCAAGTTTAGCTGGGGGGGGGCAAATCCATCACCCCCCCTTTATATAGGGGGGGGCAAATCCCACCCCCTTTTTACCCTGGGGGGGGGCAAATCCCACCCCCTTTTTACATGGGGGGGGCAAATCCCACCCCCCCTTTTTATCTGGGGGGGGGCACACCCCAAAAACCCCCCTTTTACCTGCGGGGGGGCCACAATCCACCCCCCTTTTATATGGGGGGGGTCACCCCTCACCCCCCCCTTTACCTACAGGGGGGGCACCCCCCCTTTTTTACATATGGGGGGGGCCCACACCCCTTTTTTACCCACGGGGGGGTCACCCCATGCCCCCCCCCTTTAATTTTACCCCCCCCATTGAGCTTCTCCCCCCCCCCAGCGTCCGTAACCCGCGGCGCTTTGGGGCTTTTCCCCCCTCCCCATTAATTTTTTTTGAGGGGGGGGCTCCAATATCATGCCCCCACCCCCCCCTTATGCTTTGGGGGGGGCTTTTTAATTATTTTAATTATTTTTCCCGGGGGGGGGCCCCCTCAGATGGCCGTATCCCACAGCACGGCGTGCGGCCGCGACGCAGCCCTGCTGCTGGTGGGGGTGCCCCAGGAGCGTTTGTACCAGCGGGGGGGGGTCCTGTGGACGCGGGGGGGGGTCCAATCGATGCGGGGGGGCAAGCAAGGCAGGCTGTCCTGTTTTTCAGCGCCCCCCTCTCGGGCCGCCGCCGGGCCTTGATCTCGGTGCAGACGCAGCGCTTCCTCTCGATCACCTCCTGCAGCTGCCCGTCCCGGGGGGCCCACAATTAAATGCCCCCCCCCACCCACACCCACACCCCCCCCCACCCATAGCACCGCTCGTTGGGGGGGGGCCGCTTTCCCTGCCGGGCGGGGCTGGCTACAAGCGCGCCCCCCCACTCCGGGGCGCACCCCCGAGGTGGAAGCCGAGCGCCCCAAACGGGGGCGCCCCCCCCAAAAAAAATTCCCCCCCGAGGAAATTGGGAGCCCCCCACGAGGGTCCCGGCCCCTCCCCCGAGCTGCGGTGGGGGTGGGGAAGCCGTGGCGGCCCCCCCTCCCCCTGCCCCCCCCCGCTGGGACCCCCTCCTCCGGCCCCCCCACACACCCCCGGGGGGGCTCCTCGTAGCACCGGGATCCCCGATGGGGGGGGGGGCTGCGGGGGGGACACCCCCAGCGGGACCCCCCCTCCTCCTGTGGCGCGATCCTCGCGGGGGGGTCGGGTGCTCCTGGGGAAGTTTGGGGAGGGGGTCACCATTGTGCCCCCCCAAAAAAAAAAAAAAAAAACAGTGACCCCCCCCCCGCTGCCCCCCGTTCCCATTGACCCCCCGGTGACCCCATTCCCGGTGCCCCCCCAATTCCAAGTGCCCCCCATTCCCAGGTGCCCCCCTTCCCATTGACCCCCCACCCCTGTGATCCCCCCCCAATTCCAGGTGCCCCCCCCCTTCCCCCCTCTTCCCATTGCCCCCTCCCGGTGACCCCCCCATGACCTCCCCCAATTCCAGCTGCCCCCCATTGCCCCCCATTCCAATTGCCCCCCCCGGTGCCCCCCCTTCCCATTACCCCCCATTGCCCCCTCCCAATTGCCCCCCGTTCCAATTGCCCCCCCCGTGCCCCCCCTTCCCATTACCCCCCTGGTGCCCCCCTCCCGGTGCCCCCCCCCATTGCCCCCCGTTCCAATTGCCCCCCGTGCCCCCCATCCCCGTGCCCCCCCAATACCCCCCGGTGCCCCCCATTGCCCCCCTCCCAATTGCCCCCCATTGCCCCCCCTCCCATTACCCCCATTGCCCCCCCCCTTCCCATTACCCCCCAGCACCCCCCCGTTCCAATTGCCCCCCGTGCCCCCCTCCCCATGCCCCCCCCCCCCCCAAATTTCCCCCCCCCACTCACTGTCTCCATCCTTCCCCCGGGGGGGGGCGCTGTGGCCGCCGTGCCCTCTGCGGGGCACCCCCGTGCCCCCCCGCGTCGTTCTCCTCCTCCTCCTCCTCCTCCTCCTCCCGGCTTTTTTCCCGGGGGGGGGGACGGGGACCCCAAGAGCGGCGCCCCCCCCCCTGCGCCCCCCCCCACCCTGAGACTCTGGTAGGCGGGGGGGCCGCTTCCCGGCCGGGTAAGTCCACAATAACCCTTGGGGGGGCGGGGGGGGGGGGGGGCGGCGCGGGGGGGGGCCGTGCCCCCCCTCCCCCTTCTCCCCCCTGCCTCCTCCCCCCCCCCCCAAAAAAGCGGAGGGGGCCCCCCCCCCCCCGGAGGAAGAATGGGGGGGGGCAGGGGGT
Organism: Aythya baeri; assembly: GCA_026413565.1. NCBI lineage: Eukaryota > Metazoa > Chordata > Aves > Anseriformes > Anatidae > Aythya > Aythya baeri. The sequence continues at coordinate 237,160 of JAKRSJ010000102.1, read as the reverse complement.
GGAGTGGCTGCGGGCACGGGCGGGGGGCTCGCGAAATTGGTTGATTGGGGGGGGGGGGGGGGGGGCAGCCCTTTGGCGGGGGGCGCGGCCAGCAGGGGGGCGGGGGGCGAGCAAATTGGGGAAGGGGGGATGGCGCAGGGGGGGGGTAGGACATCTCCTCGTAGATGGCTTCGGCCTCCTCGTTTGCCCCGGGGGGGCGGCCCCCCACGCTGCCCCCCCACCCCCGCCCCCCCGTCACCCCCCTGCTGTCCCCCCCGCTGTCCCCCCCGCCGCCCCCCCCCCCGAAGGCGTCTCCCACCATCTCGATGTAGACGGGTTCGTCCTCCGGGGGGGCGCGTTTTGGGGGGGGCGTTGGGGGGAGCCGGGTTTCGCGGGGGGGCCGTGAGGTGGGTCTGGGGGCTGCGGGTGGGTTTCTGGGGGGGCAGCTTGCGGGAGGTGGCCCCCTCCGGCGGATCCGCCGAGACCCTCGGTGCTCCTGGGGGGGGGGGGGTAAAAATTAGGAGGGGGGGTAAAGTGGGGGGGTGGTTAAATTGGGGGGGGGGAATTAAGGTGTAGGGGGGTAATTAAGGTGTGGGGGGGTAGTTAAAGTGTGGGGGGAATTAAAGGGGGGTAGAATGAGATTGGGGGTGGAATTAGGGGGTGGAATTGGGGGGGCAAAATAAGGTGGGGGGCAGAATGGGGGGCAAATCTGGTGGGGGGCAGAATTTGGGGGGCAAAATCAGGTGTGGGGGGCAGAATTTGGGGGGAGGGGGGCAGAATCAGATGGGGGGGGCAGAATGAGGAGGGTGGCAGAGCTGGGGGGGGGGGGGGGCAGAATAAAATGGGGGGGCAGAATCAGATTGGGGGGCAGAATCAGGTGGGGGGGCAGAACCAGAAGGGAGAGGGCACAGAATCGGGGGGGGGGGCAGGATTGGGGGGCAGAACCAGATCGGGGGGCAGAATCAGGTGGGGGGCAAAACCAGATGGGGGGGCACAGAATCGGGGGGCACAGAATCAGATTGGGGGGGGCAGAATGAGATGGGGGGGCAGAACCAGATTGGGGGGCACAGAAACAGATGGGGGGGGCACAGAATCAGATGGGGGGCAGAATGAGATGGGGGGGCAGAACCAGATTGGAGGGGGCAAAATCAGATGGGGGGCACAGAACCAGATTGGGGGGCAAAATGAGATGGGGGGCAGAACCAGATTGGGGGGGGCACAGAATCGGGGGGGGCACAGAATCAGATGGGGGGCAGAATCGAGTTGGGGGGCAGAACCAGATGGGGGGGCAGAACCAGATGGGGGGCAGAATGAAATGGGGGGCAGGAAAAGACGGGGGACCCCCTCCCCCAACACCCCCTGCCCCCCCATAACCCCCCCCTCCCCCAACACCCCCCCTGTCCCCCCACCCCCCATAACCCCCCCACCCCCCATCCACCCCCCCTCGTGCCCCCCCCCTGCCCCCCCCCACCCCCCATAACCCCCCGTGCCCCCCCGCCCCCAACACCCCTCCCTGCCCCCCAGCCCCCCATACCACCCCACCCCCCAACCCCCCCCCCAAGTGCCCCCCCCAAGTGCCCCCCCCCAAGTGCCCCCCCCCCCGGACTCACCACCCCTCTTGGCGGGGGCGCCTCGTGGTGGTGGTGGTGGTGCCCCCTCCCTCCAACCTCGGCGGGGGGGCCGCTGAGCCTGGTGCTGGGGTGCCGGGCGGGTTTGGCGGGGGCGGGGCGGTTTTGCCCGTGCCCCCCCCCCAAATTCCGGGACCCCCACCGCGTGGCACGACAGCGACCGCGGAGCCATCCCGGGGGGGGCCCCGGCGCGGGGGGGGCGCTCCTGGGGGGCCGGCAGCGTCAGGAAGCCCACGCGGAGGTGGCGCCGCAGCGACCCCCCCTCCCTCACCTTCACCGCCCTAGGGGGGGGACATCAATTATCACCTGGGGGGGTCCACACCCCCCCTAAAGACCCCCCCCCTTATGTGTCCCCCCCCCACAGACCCCTTGCGGGCGTCGTCGTCGCGCTGCGGCCTCCATTCGGGGGGGCGCCCCTTGCGGTACAGCAGGTTGACGTCGGGTCGCGGTTGCGGGGGCGTGATTTGGGTGGGGCTGCCGACCCCCCCACGCCTCTCTCCTCCAGGAAGCGCAGGAAGGCGGCCGCCAGCTCCTCCCGCGGCGGGACGCTCATCCCCTATATTTTTTTTTTTGGGGGGGGGCAAAAAAAATAAAAAGGGGGGGCAGCAGCGGGAACTGGGACCCCCACCCAAAAAAAAAAAAAAAAAAAAAACCCCTCCAATAGGCCCGGTACACCCGGAGCCCCCCCCTCAATAAGAGCCCAGAACAGCGGTCACCAGGCGCCCCCCCAAATTTAGGCCCGGTTGCCCCCCCCGCTGCCCGCCCCCCCAATTAGGCCCGGTGCCCCCCCCGGTACCTGCATCCCCCATAACCCCCCATCCCCATTACCCCCCGTCTCCGGTACCCCCTCCCCATTCACGCCCCCCCGGCAAACCCCATCCCCGGTGCCCCCCTCCCCATTAACCCCCCCCCATCCATCCCCGGCGCCCCCCCCATTAAATTAAACCCATCCCCGGAACCCCCCCCGTTACCCCCACCCCATTACCCCCATTACCCCCCCACCCCAATCCCCCCACCCCCCAGGCCCTCCCCCGTGCCCCCCTCCCCATCCCCTCCCTCTTCCCGCAGCCCCCCATTAAACCCATCCCCGTGCCCCCCCATCCATCCCCATATCCCCCCCCAATCCAAATCCATCCCCGTGCCCCCCCCCAAATCCCCCCGGCCCTGCCCCTCCCCCCGCTACCTTCAGCTGCCGGGGGGGCCGAACCGACCCCAACTGCGCTGAACCGGCCCGAATTTGGCTGGGGGGGGGGGGGGGGGCGACGCCGACACCCCCACCCCCACCACCCCCACCACCCCCACCACCGGCTGCCCCCCCCCCGGCCCCGTTCCCCCCCCCAGCCCCGCGGCCGGGCTGTGCGGGGGCTCAGGGCGGGCGGCGGCGCATGGCGAGGGGGGTCTAAGGGCCTGTAGGGGGGGGACACCGGTGAGCCCCCCGGTGTGTACGTGCCCCCCCCCTCAAAGACCACCCCCCCCCAAAATTTGGGTTCCCGGTGCCCTACCGGCCGTGCCCGCTGCCGCCTCCCGCATGACGCAGCGTCCGGGGCACCCGGGGGGGGGGGGACACAAGGAGGGGGGGGGACACAAGGGGGGGGGGGGGCACCGGGAGGGGTGGGGGGAGGGGCACCGCGGGGGGTGACCCCGCTGGGGGGAGGGGGAGGGTGGGGGGTGCAACGGGGGCGTGGGGGGGCGGGGGGAGGCTCCGGGGGTCGCGGGAGGAGGGGGGAGGGGGAGGAGCGGGGAGGGGGCGGGGTTTGGGGGTGCAGAGCCACGCCCCTAAGGAGGGAGGGGGAGGGGCTGAGCGCGGTGTGGAGGGAGGGGAGGGGGGGGGGGGAGGCCACGCCCCATTTTTGGGGGCGGGGTTTGAGGGGAGGGCACGCCCAGTGCTGTCGGGGGCGTGGTTTGAGGGGGAGCCCCTGCTCTGTGCTGTAGGGGAGGGGGGGGGGGAGGCCACGCCCCTGTGCTTTAGGGGGCGTGGTTTGAGGGGTGGGGCCACGCCCTCTGTCTTAGGGGTGTGGTCTGAGGGTGATACTGCATCCCGTGTAGTGGGGGCGTGGCCTGAGGGTGAGGCCACGCCCTATTGGGGGCGTGGTTTGAGCGTGAGCCCTGTACTGTGCCTTAGGGGCGTGGTCTGAAGGTGAAGCCACGCCTTCTTAGGGGAGTGGTCTGAGGTGAGCCCCTACCCTGCATACTGGGGGCGTGGCCTGATGGTGAAGCCACGCCCTCTGCCTTAGGGGCGTTGCCTGAGGGGGGTGAGCCCCTGCCCAGTGCCTTGGGGGCGTGGTCTTGAGGTGAAGCCACGCCCTCTTGGGGGCGTGTCCTGAAGGTTAGCCCCTACCCCATCCTTTAGGGGCGTGCTCTGAGGGTGCGCCCCTACCCCTCATACTGTGGGCGTGGCCTGAGTGCGAAGCCACGCCCCTTTGCCTTAGGGGCGTGGCCTGGAGCTGAAACCACACCCCGTGGGCGTGTCCAGGCGGGACTTCCGGGCACGGCCCCTTGTCAACACGGCCCCTCCACCCCCTCCCATGTCCCGGTGCCCCCGGCCCGGCCCCGCCATGCGGCGCCCCCCGCCCCCGGCCCCCGCGCCATGAGCCGGAAGCGAAGCGGCTTCGCCATCACCAGCGTGCGCGGAGGGGAGGGGGCGGCGGGGGTGGGGGGGGGCACCAGCAGCGACGGGGACGGGGACCGGGACCGGGCCCCGGGACCGGGACCGGGACCGGGACCGGGACGGCTCCGTTCCTTCGCCCTCCTCCTCCTCCGGCTCCCGGTTCCGCCTGGTTCGGCTGCCGGCTCCCGGCGAGCCCCTCCGGCGCGGCCGCTGGACCTGCCGCGACTTCTACGAGCGAGAAGCGCCCCCCCGGGCCGCCCCCACCCCCGGCCGGGTGCCGCTGTCCCTGGACTCCCGGCTGCCCCCCCCCTGCCAGCCTCACCGAGCCGGGTCCCCCCCTCTCCGCCCGGTGCCCCCCGGCATTGAAGCGGGCTCCGGGCACCTCCCGCGGTCCTTGGGACCCCCCGAGGGCCGGGGGCTGCCCGGGGCCTTCGCCCACCTCGTGCAGCAGGTGAGCACCGGGGGGGGGTGGGGGGTGGACCGGGACCCCCCCCTATCCCCCCAACCCCCCTATCCCCCCTACCCCCCTTATCCCCTCTACCCCCCCCATCCCCTCTACCCCCCTTATCCCCTCTACCCCCCAGCCCCCTTTTACCCCCCCAGCCCCCTTTTACCCCCCCAGCCCCCTTTCTCCGGTAATTTCCCCCCCCCGTGTCCCGCAGGCGCTGCCCCGGTCGCCGCCTCCGCCCCGCCCCGCGTCCCCCCCCGGGGGAGGCACCGAGGGGCTCAGCGCCCGCCTGGGCCTGGCCGGGTCCGTGCTGGGCATCGGGGACGACGACGGGTGAGGAGGGGGCTTCCTGGGGTGGGAGGGGCTTGGAAGGGTGGGCGGGGCTTGCTGAGGTGGGCGGGGATTCCGGAGGGGGCGGGGCTTCACGGGGTGGGCGGGGTTTTCCCATCCAGGTGGGCAGCAAGGGGCGGGGCTGCCCTTAGGTGGGTGGCAAGGGGTGGAGCTTCCATCCAGGTGGGTGCTGGAGGGGGTGGGGCTTATCCAAATGGGCGTGGCTTCCATCCAGGTGGGCAGCAAGGGGCGGGGCTTCCCTTAGGTGGGTGGAAGGGGGCGGAGCTTCCATCCAGGTGGGCGATGAGGAGGCGGGGCTTAGCTAAATGGGCGGGGCTTCCGTCTAGGTGGGCAGAAGGGGGCGTGGCTTATCCAAAATGGGCGGGGTTTTCCCATCTAGGTGGGCATCAGGGGGTGGGGCTGTCCTCAAGGTGGGCAGAAGGGGGCGTGGCTTCCCTAGGTGGGCGTGGTTTTCATATCTAGGCGGGCACCAGGGGGCGGGGCTTCTCGCAGGTGATGGGCGGGGCTCCCCCTTGGGGTGGGGGGCAGGTTGGGGCCCCCCTCCCAGTGCTCCCAGTGCCAAAAGGGGAAGGAAATGGGAGGAAGTTGCACCTCCGGAAGCGGCACCCGCCGCCCCCCTCCCCCTCTGGGTTTGGGTAGGACCTACAATAACAATGTGGGGGCAGGGAGGGGGGGGGGGGGCATGGTGTTTATGTGCCCTTAACGCCCCCCCCCGCCCGCTGCGCCCCCCCCCCAAAGCGCTGGCAGCGGGATGATCGCCATCGACAACAAGATCGAGCAGGCCATGGTGAGCAGCACCCACCAAGGGGGGGGGGCACCCCAAATTCCTGACCCTCCTGCACCCCCCAAAAAAAAATCAGAGCTGTGGGGGGGGTCCTAACCTTGTGTGTGTCCCCCCCCCCAAATTCTACAGGACCTGGTGAAGAGCCACCTGCTGCTGGCGGTGCGGGAGGAGGTGGAGCTGCTGCGGGAGCAGATCAAGGAGCTGAGCGAGCGCCAGGCGCTGCTGGAGAGGGAGAACGGGCTCCTGCGCGCCCTCGCCACCCCCCAGCAGCTCGCCCGCCTGCGCCCCCCCCCACCCCACCACGCCGGGGGCCCCCCCCCCGGAACCCCGCCGGCTGCGGCCACCCCCCCCCCAAAAAAAAAAATTGGTGGGGATGAGACTGGCGAAGGAGCGGGGGTGGGGGCGCCTCCCGCTGGGTGCTGGTTGGGTTTCTCAGGGGTCGAGCAGGGCTTTTTTTTTTTATGGGGATGCACAACCCCCCCCCCCCCCCCACCCCTCCCAGCTCTGCCGCTTTGTTTTTTTAGCATGGGGGGGGGGGGGGTATGGGAGGGGTCGTCAGCAACCCCTCCCCTCCTCCTCCCCCCCCCCAAAAAAAAATCCTTGCGCAATTTGGGGCCGTTTGTAATAAAGCCACGATTTTTCCAGCACCGGGGGGGGCATTTTGGGGGAAAAAAAGAGGGGAAAGGGAAAAATGGGGAGGGGGGGGAGGATCGTGACCAGGGTGGGATTCGAACCGGGGTCTCTATGGGGCCGCCGCCATCTTGGGGAGGTCGGGGGAGGGGGATGGGGGCCGCCATCTTGGGAAGGTCGCGGCAGGCGGGGAGGGGATCTAACAGGGGCGTGGCCTAAGCAGGGAGAGGGCGTGGTTTATGGGGATAGTGGGCGTGGTTTAGGGGGATAGTGGGCGTGGCCTCGCCGCCATGGCTGCCGGGGGAATCCTGCGGCGGGGGGCGCGGGGGGCGCCCCGCCAGGTCAGTGGGGGGAGGGGAGGGGGGCTGTGAATTTGGGGGGGTCTTTTAAAATACGGGGGCCACGGGGGGTTTGGGGACCCCCATCACCCCCTGTGCCCCCCCTCCAGGTTCGCTTCGAGCTGAGCCCCCGACCCCCCCACCACGAGGAGGGGGCCGAGCCCGCGCCCCCCCAGCTTTTAGGGACCCCCACCCTGCACAGCAGCCTGGGGGGCTCGGGGGGGCCCCCCCGCGGGATTTTGACGCCCCCCGGGCCGCGGCCGAGCTCCTCGGCTCCTCCTTCGCTGCCCGCTGCGCTCTGGAGGCCGCCGCAGCCGGTGGTGCGACCCCCGGGGGGGCCCGAGTTTTTAAGGGGGGGGCCCTTTTGTATCCCCCATCCCCCTTTATTTTATTTTTTTTTAAATTTTTGCTCCCCCCCCGCAGACATCAAAGTGCCCCCCTCCCAGCGCCTCTTCCACTACCTCATCAGCCTCGCCGTGCCCCCCCCCCGGGGGCTTCCCCGCCGGACGCCCCCGCTGCCCCCCACAAGGTAAGCGCCCCCCCCCCTTTTAATAATTAAGGGACCCCCAGCACCCCCCAAGGTGCTAACGGGGCCCCCCTCCCCAATTTTACCTCCCCCCCCTTTTTTTTGCAGGCCCCGGGCCCGGACGCGGGGGTCCTGGCGGGGGGCCCTGGCGGTGAGCGAGGGGCCTTGGCTGCCCCCGCCCCCCCGAGCCCCCGGCCCCTTTCTCGCCCCCCCGGCGCCACCTTCGCGCTCTACCGCAAGCTGCAGCAGTGGGGGCCCTGATTTCGCCCCCCCCTTTAATAAAATCCGCTTTTTTTAACCCAAAAAATCACCGCGGGGGGGCTCCGTGGGCCCCCCCCCCCATTTGGTGTCCCACCCCATCATGCTTTGCGGCCCAGCAACCGCCGTCTTCCCGTCGGTCTTTGCGGGGCTCCGGTGCAGGACTACATTTCCCAGCAGCACTTGGGGCACCCCGCACCCCCCGCGCATGCGCAGAGCGCAGCAGCAAGGAAATGGAACAAACCAACGGAGAAAATGGGGAGGGGGGGGAACCTGAGGACCCCCCCCCAAAAAAAACTGACCCCCCCCCCCCAAAAAAATGCCGCTCATCACCAATCTGCTCTTTTTTTATTCGTGGGGGTGGGGGGGGGAAGAGGGGAGCCCCCCCCCCAAGGCCCCAATTCAACATCAGCAAAGATAAAACCACATCAAACCCCCCCCCCAAATTAACCCCCCCAAATTACCCCCCCAAATTCGGGGGCACCCCCAAAATTGAGGGGGGTCGCCCCCAGCCCCCCAAAAAAAAAAAATTTGGCACCTCCGGGTGCAGCCGAGCAAGAGGGGGAGAAGGGGGAGGGGGGGGGCTCGGCCTCCTGCTGCCCCCCCTCCCCCCCAAATTTTTTTTTGGGGAGGGGGTTTCAGGGGGGGTGGGGCTCAGGGGGCGTCTCCTCGGCCTTTGTGGAAGAGATAGATGGGCCGCTGGAAGCCTGCAGGGAGAAAAATGGGGGGGGTCACAAAATGGGGGGGGGCATAAAAAGGAGAGGGGCCCCCCCCACATCCCAAAATTTGGGGTAACCCCCCCCAAATCCCAAAATTTTGGGGTGCCCCCCCACATCCCAAAAATTCAGGGTGCCCCCCCACACCTCCCAAAATCCCACAAATTGGGGTCACCCCCCCCAAATCCCATAAATTCGGGTTGCCCCCCCCAAACCCCACAAATTCAGGGTGCCCCCCCACATCCCAAAATTTTGGGGTGCCCCCCCCACATCCCAAAAACTCAGGGTTCCCCCCCAAATCCCATTGCTCAGGGGTGCCCCCCCACTATCCCCAAAATTTGGGGTGCCCCCCCATCCCATTATTTTGGGGTGCCCCCCCAGATCCCCAAATTTTTGGGGTGCCCCCCCATCCCAAAAATTCAGGGTGCCCCCCCCAAATCCCATTTCTTGGGAGTTCCCCCCCCAAACCCCACAAATTCGGGGTCCCCCCCAACTCCCACAAATCAGGGGGTGTCCGGGGGGGTTGTATGTTTTGGGGGGGGTTCCTGTGTTTTGGGGGGGTTATTTTTTTTTTTTTTGGGGGGGGGGTCATTTTTTTGGGGGGGGGCCCCCACCTTTGGCGGCGTGCTGGGGGGTGCCCAGCAGCTCGTAGCTGGCGAAGCCGACCTCGGGGGAGGTCAACACCCCAAAAATTTGGGGTCCCCCCCCACATCCCATTTTTCAGGGGTGCCCCCCCCCATCCTAAAATTTTGGGGTGCCCCCCCCATCCCAAAATTTTGGGGTGCCCCCCCCCCAGATCCCAAAAACTCGGGATACCGCCCCAAATCAGGGGATATCCCAGGGGTGTATACCCTGGGGGGGGGTTGTATGTTTTGGGGGGTGTTTCTGTGATTTGGGGGGGTTATTTTTTTTTGGGGGGGGTTATTTTTTTTGGGGGGGTCATTTTTTGGGGGGGGGCCCCCACCTTTGGCGGCGTGCTGGGGGTGCCCAGCAGCTCGTAGCTGGCTGTGCATCCCAGGGGGGTTGTATGTTTTGGGGGGTTTCTGTGATTTGGGGGGTTATTTTTCTTGGGGGGGGGGGTATTTTTTTGGGGGGGGCCCACCTTTGGCGGCGTGCTGGGGGGTGCCCAGCAGCTCGTAGCTGGCGAAGCCGACCTCGGGGGAGGTCAGGTAGGACGGGAACTGCTCGGGCCGCAGGCGGATGCGCTGGTAGTTGCGGTACGTCGTCTCCTGGGGGGGGGCAGAATAATTTGGGGGGGGTTAAAAATAATCAGGGGTTAGAAAATAACTGGGGGGGTGAAAAATAGCTGGGGGGTTATATAAGGAGTGGGGAGCAGTGGTGAGACCCCCTGTGCATCCTAAATCTCCTCCCAAGGGGCACGGGGGAAATAATTGGGGGGGTTAAAAATTATCGGGGGGTTAGAAAATAACCAGGGGGGTCACACAAGTCATACAAGGAGGGGGGAGCAGTGCTGAGACCCCCTGTGCCTCCAGAACCCCCCCATGGGGCAGGAGGCGCAAAATCGGGGTGGGGGGCACAATTGGGGTGGGGGGGTTAAAAATAATCAGGGGGTTAGAAAATAACGGGGGGTGAAAAAATAATTGGGGGGGTCATATAAGGAGGGGGAGCAGTGCTGAGCCCCCTGTGCCTCCTAAAGACACCCCCATGGGGCTGGGGGACACAATTGGGGGGCAAAATAGTTGGGGGGGTTAAAAATAACTGGGGGGGTCACAGAACGAGGGGGGGCACACAGGCCCAAACCTGGCCTCATAACCCCCAACCCCCCCAAAACCCCCAATCTTCCCCCAAATGCCCCCAAAACCCCCTCCACGACCCTCAAACCCCCCAGCTCCCCCAAGCCCCCCAATCTACCCCCAAAACCCCTCTACGACCCCTAAACCCCCCAAATCCCCCCAAAACCCCCAAATCTCACTGTCAGCCCCTTCCTCTTGCACTACAAGTCCTTGTACACCCCCAAACCCCCCAAAACCCCCTCCTTGCCCCCCAACTCCCCCCAAACCCCCCAAATCTCACTGTCAGCCCCTTCCTCTTGCAGTGTAAGACCTTGTACTTCCCCCAAAACCCCCCCAAATCCCCCCAAATGCCCCCCAAACCCCCAAATCCCCCAAATCTCACCGTCAGCCCCTTCCTCTTGCAGTATTAAGCCTCGTACACCCCCAACCCCCCAAAATCCCCCCAAACCCCCCAAATCTCACCATCAGCCCCTTTCTCTTGCAGTATAAGGCCTTGTACACCCCTAACCCCCAAAACCCCCCCAAATCCATGGGGGGGTCTCACCGTCAGCCCCTTCCTCTTGCGGTACGAAGCCCATGGCTGGGGTTCCAGCAGCAGCAGCCCCCCAAACCCCCCAGCTCCCCCAAACCCCCTCTACACCCCCCAAACCCCTCCAAGCCCCCCAAACCACCCCCAAACCCCCCAGCTCCCCCCAGTGCCCCCAAACCCCCCAAAACCCCCCAAATCTCACCGTCAGCCCCTTCCTCTTCCGATATGAAGCCCATGGCTGGGGTTCCAGCAGCAGCAGCCCCCCAACCCCCCCAAACCCCCTATCTCCCCCAAAACCACCCCGTACAGCCCCCAAACCCCCCAAATCCCCTCCAACCACCCCAAACCTCACCGTCAGCCCCTTCCTCTTGCGGTACGAAGCCCATGGCTGGGGTTCCAGCAGCAGCAGCCCCCCCAAACCCCCCCCCCAATGCCCCCAAACCCCCTCCATTCCCCCTAAACCCCCCAAAACCCCTCTATGACCCCCCAGCTCCCCTCAAAACCCCCAAACCCCCCCCCCAAATCTCACCGTCAGCCCCTTCCTCTTGCGGTACGAAGCCCATGGCTGGGGTTCCAGCAGCAGCAGCCCCCAAACCCCCCCAGCTCCCCCCAGTGCCCCCAAATCCCCCAAAACCCCCCAAATCCCACGGGGGGGGGTCTCACCGTCAGCCCCTTCCTCTTGCGATATGATGCCCATGGCTGGGGTTCGAGCAGCAGCAGCCCCCCAAACCCCCCAGCTCCCCCAAACCCCCTCCATTCCCCCCAAACGCCCCTAAATCCCCCCAAAGCTCCTCCAGCCCCCCCAAATCTCACCGTCAGCCCCTTCCTCTTGATGTAGGGCACCTTGTACAGCCCCAAAATCCCCCAACTTCCCCCAAATGCCCCCAAACCCCCCAAATCCCCCAAATCTCACCGTCAGCCCCTTCCTCTTGCAGTATTAAGCCTCGTACACCCCCAACCCCCCAAAATCCCCCAAACCCCCCAAATCTCACCGTCAGCCCCTTCCTCTTGATGTAGGACACCTTGTACACCCCTAACCCCCCCAAATCCCCCCAAATCCCACGGGGGGGTCTCACCGTCAGCCCCTTCCTCTTGCGGTACGAAGCCCATGGCTGGGGCTTGAGGAGCAGCAGCCCCCCAAACCCCCCAGCTCCCCCAAACCCCCTCTACACCCCCCAAACCCCCTCCAAGCCCCCCAAACCACCCCCAAACCCCCCCAGCTCCCCCCAGTGCCCCCAAACCCCCCCAAAACCCCCCCCAAATCTCACCGTCAGCCCCTTCCTCTTGCGGTACGATGCCCAGGGCTGGGGTTCCAGCAGCAGCAGCCCCCAAACACCCCCCAAATGCCCCTATCTCCCCCAAAACCACCCCCTACAGCCCCCAAACCCCCCCAAATCCCCCCCAAACCCCCTCCAACCCCCCCAAATCTCACCGTCAGCCCCTTCCTCTTGCAGTATTAAGCCTCGTACACCCCCCAACCCTCCCGAAATCCCCCCAAACCCCCCAAATCTCACCGTCAGCCCCTTCCTCTTGATGTAGGACACCTTGTACACCCCCTAAACCCCCCAAAACCCCCCCAAATCCCACGGGGGGGGTCTCACCGTCAGCCCCTTCCTCTTGCGGTAGGATGCCCATGGCTGGGGCTCGAGCAGCAGCAGCCCCCCCGGGCGGAGGTGCCGGTAGGCGCGGCGGAAGAGGCGCTTGAGCCCCTCGTCCCCCCAGTTGAGCTGCACCCACTTGGTGAGGGACAGCACCAGCAGCACGTCGAACTCGGGGCGCTGCGCCCACACCGCCTCCTCCCGCTCCGGGACGTAGTTTCCCTGGGGGGGGGGGAGAGAAAAAAAAATAATAAATTAGTTGGGGGGGCATGGGGAGGGGTTTGGGGGGCTATAGGGGGCATCCCATAGGGAGAGGAGGGGGTTTGGGGGGTGGGGAGGGGGATTGGGGTGAGGAGAAGAGGTTAAGTAGTTCTGGGATGTAGTTTTCCTGGGGGGGGGCAGGGAAAAAAAAATAAATTAGTTGGGGGGCAATGGGAAGGGGTTTGGGGGGCTATAGGGGGCATCACATAGGGGTTTGGGGGCTCCCCATAGGGAGGGGAGGGGGTTTGGGGTGAGGGGAGGGATTTAGTAGTTCTGGGACGTAGTTTTCCTGGGGGGGGGGGACAGGAAAAAAAAAATAATTAATTGGGGGGGGGGGGATGGGGAGGGGTTTGGGGGCTATAGGGGGCATCCCATAGGGGTTTGGGGGCTCCCCATAGGGAGGGGAAGGGGTTTGGGGGGTGGGGAGGGGGTTTGGGGTGAGGGGACGTAGTTTCCCTGGGGGGGACAGGGAAAAAAATAATAAATTAGTTGGGGGGGATGGGGAGGGGTTTGGGGGCTCCAGGGGCACCCCATAGGGAGGGGAGGAGGTTTGGGGGGGTGGTGGGGGTTTGGGGGCTGGGGGGCTCCAGGGGGCACCCCATAGGAAGGGGAGGGGGTTTGGGGGCTGGGGGTCCCAGGGTGTGCCCTATAGGGAGGGGAGGGGGTTTGGGGGGTAATTAATTGGGGGGGGGGAAATGGGAGAGGAGAGGGGAGGGGAAGGGGGCAGGGTGTGGGGAGGGAGGGGGTTTCAACGTGGCCCCGCCCCTTCTGCCGCCACACCCCCGTTGGCCCCGCCCCCTTTCTGTTAGCCCCGCCCACAACAAGGCTCCAAAGGTGCCCTGGGGTCACCCCAGCCCCACAACTGCCCCATGTCCCCCCCCAGCCACCATAACTGCCCCTTCAAGGTCCCATAGGTGCCCCCTCAGCCCCATAAGTGCCCCATGTCCCCCCCCAACCCCATAACTGCCCCCCCAGCCCCACAACTGCCCCATAACCACCCCATACCCCCCTACAGCCACCCCCCAGCCCCATAACTGCCCCATAGGACCCCCCCAGCCCCACAACTGCCCCATAACCACCCCATGCCCCCCACAGCCACCCCTCAGCCCCATAACCGCCCCCCAGCCCCACAACCGCCCCATAGGACCCTCCCCAGCCCCACAACTGCCCCATAGGACTCCCCCAGCCCCACAACCGCCCCATAGGACCCCCCCAGCCCCACAACCGCCCCATAGGACCCTCCCCAGCCCCACAACTGCCCCATAGAACCCTCCCCAGCCCCACAACTGCCCCATAGGACCCCCCAGCCCCACAACTGCCCCATAGGACCCTCCCCAGCCCCACAACTGCCCCATAGAACCCTCCCCAGCCCCACAACCGCCCCATAGGACCCCCCCCAGCCCCACAACCGCCCCATAGGACCCCCAAAACCCCCCCCTCACCGTAACGAAGACGACGTTGTGCGGGAAATCAGCAGCGCCGGGCCCGTCGGGGGGCAAACGGGGAGCAGCGATGGGCCCGCGGCTGGCCAGGAGGGCGCTGGGGAAACCCCTGCGAGCCCCCCCGGCCCCAGCCCCGGCCCCACCGATTCCCCCCGCGGCCTCGGCTCGGATCTCCTCGGATAAATAATGCCGGATATTTTGGCGGGCCGAGCGGATCAGAGCCCCGTCGATGTCCAAGCCCACCACCCTCGAGGGACCCCAGCGCTTGGCGATGCTGAGGGTGAGGTGGCCGACGTTGCAGCCCACGTCCAGCACCTCCTTCCCCGCGAACCACTCGGGCCTCATGGCCCGCAGCCGCCCGTCCTCCACGTCGGGGTTGCGGTAGCCGTAGTACTTGCAGTAGTTGCCGTACTGGAACTTTTGGGCTTGGCGCCTGCGGGGCTGCTGGTGGTGCTGGGACGCCCGCCCGGGGGCTTTCGGCCTCTCCTGGGGCTTGGTTTTTTCCTGGGGTTTGGCTTTCTCCGAGGTTTGCTTCGTTTTCTCCAAATTCTGCTTTGTTTTCTCCGAGTTCTGCTTCGTCTTCTCCAAATTTTGCTTCATTTTATCTGAATTTTGCTTCATTTTCTCTGAATTTTGCTTCGTCTTCTCCAAATTCTGCTTGTTTTTATCCAAATTCTGCCTCGCTTTCTCCAAATTCTGCTTGTTTCTTTCAAAATTCTGCTTGTTCCTTTCCAAATTCTGCTTGTTTCTCTCCAAATTCTGCCTGTTTCTCTCCAAATTCTGCCTGTTTCTCTCCAAATTCTGCCTGTTTCTCTCCCCAAACCGCTCGCCTTCCTCCAAACCGCCCTCCGCCTCCTCCAAAACCCCCTTGGCTCCGTCGGGGAGGGGGGGGGGCGGCTTGGTTTTCTCAAGGGGGGGCCGGGCCCCCTCCGATTTACTGCAAGTCCGTCTCCTCTTACGGTGGTGGTGGTGGCGGCTGTTGGGGCAGGGGGCGGCGGGCGCCCCGGGGGCTGCATCCAGCTCCTCGGGGCAGGGGGCTTCGGGCTGTTTGGGGGGCTCCGCACCCCCCCCGCCCCCTGCGCCCCCTCCTCGTTGTTGCCCCCGGTGCCGGTGCCTCCTGCGGGCGGCTTTGGCGGGCGAGGCGAGGCGCAGGGCGGCGTCCCCGGGGGCGTTGAGGCTGAGCGGGTCGGTGATGTCCCGGGGGATGAGGATCTCCACCGGGTCCCTGCCTCGAGCGGGGAGCGGGGAGGATTGGGGGGTGCGGGCGTTGAGGGCCCGGCTCACCTCCTCGTCCAGCAAGCTGTTGAGGTTCAGGGGGTCGAAGATGTTGCCCCCCAGCAGGAATTCCGACGGCAGCACCGGGTCGCACTCCGAAGCCGCCCGCCGACGCCGTTTCCAGGCCGGTTGCTTCGCTCCCCCCCCCGCGCAGCTGCTCCGACGCTTGCCCCCCCCCACCCCCACCCCCTCCACCACCACCACCCCCCGGGGGCTCGGAACCCGTTACGAGGCCTCGGCTCCCCCCACCCCCCCAATCCCCCCAAAACCCCCTCCACCCCCCTCCACCCCCTATACCCCCTCCTCCACCCCCCACCCCCTCCTAGACCCCCCACCCCCTCCTCCACCCCCTCCACCCCCCCAATACCCCCTAAGCCCCCTCCCCACCCCCTAATTCCCCCCACCCCCTCCTGGACCCCCCATCCCCCCCCACACCCCCTGGACCCCCCACCCCCTTCTGGACCCCCCACCCCCTCCTGGACCCCCTCCCCCCTCCCATCCCCTCCTTCCCCCTCCCCCGCCCCCTCCACCCCCTCCCCCCTCTTCCCGGCCCCGCCGCCGCGGCCCTCCCGCAGGTCCCTCAGGAGCCGCCGGGGCCTGGGCCGCGGGTTCGGCCGCTCGTAAAGGAGGCGGCGGGGCCCGGAAGGCGTCGGGCTCGGTCGCCATCTCGATCATGGCCCCCCCGGGGGTTGCCGGGGGCCGGCGGCTCCCTCCCGCCGCGCTCCGGTGGCCGCGGAGCAGCGGGAGCGGGGAGCGGGGCCCGGCGGCGCTCGCCACCTCCCTCACGCGATGGCAGGCGCGTCCCAGCCTGCGCCGCTTTATATAGGGGAAGGGCGGGGCTCGAAGGCGGCACGCCCCCCCCGGGGGTGGTGGCCAATGAGGGGAGGCGCGCGGACGGCGGGCTGAGCCAATAGAAGAACGGGGGAGGAGGGGGAGGCCAATAAGGGGGAGGTGGGGAGGGGCGGAGAGGGGGCCTCACGGAGACGGGTGGCCGATGCGGTGCCTGAGCGGTGGTGACAGGCCCGGTGCTCCCGGGGGAGACTCCTCGCGGCGGAAGGACGCAAATCCCGGTGGAACAACGTTCGGAGATCGCGGGAGACCCGCGGGAGCAGCGCGGTCGGGGCCTATCCCCGTCCAACCGGGCCGCGCAGCAGGCACATCCCGGGCCACCCCCGGAGCGGCCGAGGGCCCTGCAGCGACCCCGGGCTTCGGCGGCGGGGGAAGGATGCCGCGGGGCACGCTGGGAATTGGAGTCCGAAGAGGCGCCGCGCATGCGCACTTCAAGCGTGGGCCTTTCACGCGCGCATGCGCAATAGCGGAGGCCTCCCGGCCTCTGACGTCACCCACCTGGCTTCACACACACACCCCCCGTACAGGAACCACGTGATCGCCGCATGGCGCGCGCGAGCCCCTGCGCATGCGCAGGAAAGAGCCGCTGGGGGGAGGGACCCGCGCACGCGCGGTGCCTCACCCCTCCCCCTCCCACCCCCGCCGCGCATGCGCAGAGCCCCCCGCGCGGCCTTGAGGCGCGAGGCCGCGTTTTGAGGTGAAAAACCCCAAATTCGGGAAAATTTCCCCTCCCCACCACCCCCTCACGCCGTCCTGAGGCGCTCTCTGTCTGCTTCCCCCCTCCCCCAGGCGCAAACCGTCCATTTTGGGGACATTTATCGGGCTTTTGGGGCTTTTTTTCGCATTTATTGTCATTTTTGGCCATTTTTTGCCCTTTTTTCGCGTTTTTTCCCTCATTCCTCGCGCTCGGGGTGGGCCTTTCAGGGGCACTTGCGCTCCACGCACTGCTTGCCCCCCTCCTCGTACTCCTGCTTGGAGATCCACATCTGCTGGAACGTGCCCTGGGGGGGGCGGGGGGGGGGGACACAAAATTGGGGCGAAAAACACAAATTTTGGGTCTTTTCCCCCCCCCCCACGCTGCCCCCCCACTCACGAGGGAGGCGAGGATGGAGCCCCCGATCCAGGGGCTGAAGCGCCGCTCCATCGTGCTGTTGCTGGCGATCAGCTTCAGCCGCATGCTCTGCGGGGGGGGAACTGGGAGGCACTGGGAGGGACTGGGAGGGGACTGGGAGGTGTTGGGGGTGGCTGGGAGGGGACTGGGAGGGACTGGGGGGGCACTGGGAGGTGTTGGGAGTGGACTGGGAGGTTCTGGGAGGTGTTGGGGGGGCACTGGGAGGCGCTGGGAGGGGAACGGGGGGCACTGGGAGGCACTGGGAGGTGTTGGGGGGCACTGGGAGGGGACTGGGAGGCGCTGGGAGGGGAATGGGGGGCACTGGGAGGCACTGGGAGGTGTTGGGGGGGCACTGGGAGGGGACTGGGAGCCCCAACCCTTACTGGGAGGGCTCCCAGTCCTTACTGGTGTCCCCTAACCCTTACTGGTTTCCCCTAAACCTTACTGGGAGGGCTCCTAGTCCTTATTGGTTTCCCCTAACCCTTACTGGTTTCCCCTAAACCTTACTGGGAGGGCTCCCAGTCCTTACTGGTTTCCCCCAACCCTTACTGGTTTCCCCTAAACCTTACTGGGACGTTCCATCCCTTACTGGGACGTCCCATCCCTTCCTGGGTGCCCCCCAACCCTTACTGGTGTGCTCCCAGTCCTTACTGGTTTCCCCCTGTCCTTACTGGTGTCCCCCAGTCCTTACTGGTTTCCCCTAAACCTCACTGGGACGGCTCCCAGTCCTTTCTGGGCCGTCCCATCCCATACTGGGAGGTCCCATCCCATACTGGGAGGACTCCCATCCCTTCCTGGGTGCCCCCCATCCCTTACTGGTGTGCTCCCAGTCCTTACTGGTGTCCCCCAACCCTTACTGGTTTCCCCCATCCCTCACTGGGACGGCTCCCAGTCCTTTCTGGGCCGTCCCATCCCATACTGGGAGGTCCCATCCCATACTGGGAAGACTCCCATCCCTTCCTGGGTGCCCCCCATCCCTTACTGGTGTGCTCCCAGTCCTTACTGGTGTCCCCCAGTCCTTACTGGTTTCCCCCATCCCTCACTGGGACAGCTCCCAGTCCTTACTGGGCTGTCCCATCCCATACTGGGAGGTCCCATCCCTTACTGGGAGGACTCCCATCCCTTCCTGGCTGCCCCCCATCCCTTACTGGTGTGCTCCCAGTCCTTACTGGTGGCGTCTTCTGCGCCAGCTCCCGGTTGAGGCGGTCGGTGAAGCCCTGCAGCAGCGTGTTCCCCCCGGTGACGATGACGCTGCCGTAAAGCCCCTGCGGGGACACAGCCCGAGGCCCCCCCAGCCCTTAATTACCCCCCCCTTAATTAATTAACCCCCCCCATTAATTAATTAACCCCTTAATTAACCCACCGGCCGGATGTCGATGTCGCACATCCCGATGCTGGTGGTCACCACGTGCCCCACGCCCAGCATGGTGTTGCCAGAAAGCCCCTAAAAAAAAAAGGGCGATTTTGGGTTTTTTTGGGTTGTTTTCTTTTAGGGGGGGGTCTGGGGGTCCCCCAATTTTCTTTCGGCCCCCCCACCTTGACGTTGGAGGGGTCGAAGAGCCCCTCGGGGATGCGGAGCCGCTCGGCGCCGTAGTCGGTGTTGTAGCCGTTGGGCATCTCGTAGTGGACCGTGGGCATCTGGGCGGCCACCCTAGGGTGGGGGGGGGTCACGACCCCGAGACCCCCCCCCAAAAAAATTTGGACCCCCCCGTTGTCTCTGACCCCCCCCCCGGCGCTCACTGCTCGTCGTAAGGCGAGTCGGAGACCTGCAGCACCGAGGCTTGGAAGTCCTGGATCACCTCCTGGGGGGGGGCACGGGGGGGTTAGAGACCCCCCCCCAATTTGTATGGACCCCCCAATCTGTATGGCCCCCCCAAATCTGTATGGACCCCCAAATCCCCATGCCCCCCCACGTCCTTATAGGGCCCCCCAAACCCACAGAGCCCCCCCGAGCCCACAGACCCCCAATCCCTTTGGGACCCCCCAAAAGTCCCCCCAAAAAAACTACCCCCAGCCCCCCCAAAAAAGTCCTCCCACCCCCCAAAATGCCCCCTACCCAAAAAAGCCCCCCAAAATGTCCCCCCTTGTAAAAACTGCCCCAAGTCCCCCCCAAAAATGCTCCCAGCCCCCCAAAATACCCCCAGCCCCCCCCAAAATGCCCCCAGACCCCCTAAAAATTGCCCCCAGACCCCCCCCCAAAAAAACTACCCCCAGCCCCCCCATAAAAGTCCTCCCACCCCCCAAAAAGTGCCCCCAGCCCCCAAAAAGTGCCCCCAGCCCCCCAAAATGCCCCCAGCCCCCCAAAATGCCCCCAGCCCCCCCAAAAGTGCCCCCCCCCAAAAAAAAAGGTGCCCCCCCCCCAAAAGGTGCTGACGTTGCAGGTGAAGTTGTGCCAGGACTTGGAGACCTGCGGCAGCTTCTCCTTCTTCTTCCAGTTGGGGGGGGCCCCCTCCCGCACCGGCTCCTGGGGGCGGGGCCAGAGCGAGGTGGGCGTGGTCAGGGAGAGGTGGGCGTGGTCAGGGAGAGGTGGGCGTGGTCAGGGAAAGGGGGTGTGGTTGGGGAAAGGCAGGCGTGGTTAGGGAAAGGGGGCGTGGTCAGGGAAAGGGTGTGGTTATGGAAAGGGGGGTGGGGTCAGGGGGAGGGGGCGTGGTCAGAAAAAGATGGCGTGGTCGGGAAAAATTGCATGGTTAGGGAAAGGGGGCGTGGTTAGAAAAGGGGGAGTGGCCGGGGAAAGGGGGCGTGGTTTAGGAAGGGGGCGTGGTCAGGGAAAGGGGGCGTGGTTAGTGAAAAGGGGGCGTGGTCATGAAAGGGGGCCGCAGACAGGAAAAGTGGGTGTGGTTTACAAAGGGGGTGTGGTCAGAAAGGGGGCGTGGTCATGGAAAAGGGGGCGTGGTCGGGAAAAGTGGGCGTGGTCGGGAAAAGGGGGTGTGGTCGGGAAAAAATGGTGTGGTTGGGGAAAGGGGGCGTGGTCATGGAAAATGGGTGTGGCCATTGAAAGGGGCGTGGTCATGGAAAGGCGGTGTGGTTACAGAAGGGGGCGTGGTTACAAAAAGGGGGAGTGGTCAGGGAAATAAGGTGGTGGATGAGGCTGGGCTGCTCTGGGAGGGGGTGAAGGGGGCGGGGCTTTGCGGTGGCTCCACCCACAATGGGTGTGTCTAAGTGGTGGGTGGAGCCTCAGGGACCACTCCCACATGTGGGTGTGGCCTGGTGGTATCCCCTCCTGGGTGGGCGGGGCTAAGTGGGCGGGGACAGTGGGGGAGCAAGTGGGCGTGGCCAATTGGGCAGGGGCAAAGTGGGTGGGGATCATGGGGCGGGGCTGAGTGGGCGTGCCAATAGGGGGGGGGACAACGGGGGCGTGGCTAAGTGGGCGTGGCTAAATGGGCATGGCCAAGTGGGCGTGGCCTCTCTTAAAGGCCCAGCGCCCCAGTGAAGGAGGCGGAGCTCCCTTTTCGCTGGGCGGGGCTTGAGGGCTTCCCGCCCTCCCATTGGTTAACGGGGGGGTCGGGGGGTTGTGGGGGGGTCGGGGGTCTCGCTGTGCCCCCCCAAACCTTGGCGGCGATCATGTAGGGGGGGACGATGTCGATGTTGAGCTCCTGGAACAGCTCCCGGCACTGCATGGAGATGAAGTCCCCGGCCAGGGGGGACTTCACGATGCCTTTGGGGGGGCGGGGGGGGGGCGTCAGCACCCCGGGACCCCCCAAAAAAAAAAAAAAAAAAAAAAAAAAAAAAAAAAAAGAGCCCCCCCCCCAAAAAAAACAACAAAAAAACCCGCCCTGAGACCCCCAGGAACCACTGAGAACCTCCTGGGACAACCCAAAACCCCCCGGGACCCCCCCAAAAGAAAAAAAAAGAGCCCCCCCCCCCCCCCAGAAAAAAAAACAAAACTGAGACCCCCCAGGAACCCCCAAAGAGCCCCCGGGACCCCAAGGGACCCCCAGGACCATCCCAGCCCCACCAGGACCCCCCCCCCAGATCCCCCAGGACCCCTCCAGCCCCCCCCATGACCCCCCGGACCCCAAATCCCCCCAACCCCCTTAAATCTCCCCCATATCCCCCCAGGACCCCCCCAAACTCCCCCTAATCCCCCTCATATCCCCCCAACGCCCCCCAGGACCCCCCCAGGACCCCCCTGGACCCCCCCCGGCCCCCCCATCCCCCCAAATCCCCCCAACCCCCTTAAATCTCCCCCATATCCCCCCAAGACCCCCCCAAACTCCCCCAACGCCCCCCATACCCCCCCAAACTCCCCAGGACCCCTCCAGCCCCCCCAGGACCCCCCAGCCCCCCCCCACGACCCCCCCAGGACCCCCCATGACCCCCCGGCCCCCCACCCTGCTGCAGGATGTATCCGTCGTGCACGGGGATGGCGGTGGTGTGAGTGGGACCCCCATGACCCCCAAACCCCCCAGGACCCCCCAGGACCCCCCATGACCCCCCATGACCCCCCGGACCCCCCCATCCCCCCAAATCCCCCCAACCCCCTTAAATCTCCCCCATATCCCCCAAGACCCCCCAAACTCCCCCTAATCCCCCCATATCCCCCCAAGACCCCCCCAAACCCCCCAGATCCCCCCAGGACCCCCCAGGACCCCCCAGGACCCCCCCATCCCCCCCCCATGACCCCCCAGGACCCCCATGACCTCCCCATGACCCCCCCACCCCCCAACCCCCCAGATCCCCCCAAACCTCCCCCATATCCCCCCAACGCCCCCTGAACCCCCCAGATCCCCCAGGACGCCCCCAGCCCCCCAGGACCCCCAGGACCCCCCAGGACCCCCCAGGACCCCCCGGCCCCCCGGCCCCCCACCCTGCTGCAGGATGTATCTGTTGTGCACGGGGATGGCGATGGTGTGGGTGGGACCCCCCATGACCCCCAAACCCCCCATGACCCCCCAGGACCCCTCCAGCCCCCCCATGACCCCCCCAGGACCCCCCCATGACCTCCCCATGACCACCCCACCCCCCAACCCCCCAGATCCCCCCAAACCTCCCCATATCCCCCCAACGCCCCCTGAACCCCCCAGATCCCCCAGGACGCCCCCAGCCCCCCAGGACCCCCAGGCCCCCCAGGACCCCCCCAGGACCCCCCCGGCCCCCCACCCTGCTGCAGGATGTATCCGTCGTGCACGGGGATGGCGGTGGTGTGGGTGGCGCCGCTGTCCAGCACCAGCCCCGTGCTGCGCCCGTTGGCGAAGCTGCGCCCCGGGGGTCAAGGGGTTAATTAGGGGAGGTAATGAGGGGGGGCTAATGAGGGGGGGGCTAATGAGTCAGCCTAATGAGGGGGCACCCTAATGAGGGGACAACCTAATGAGACCCATTAATGAGGGGGCAACCTAATGAGGGGTCCCCATAATGAGGGGGCACCCTAATGAGGGGTCTTCATAATGAGGGGTCCCATTAATGAGGGGTTTCCCTAATGAGGGGTCACCCTGGGGACACCTTAGGGACACTTTAGGGACTCCTTGGGGACACCCAGGGGACACTTTGGGGACTGTTTGGGGACACCTTGGGGACTCTTTGGGGACACCCTGGGGACACCCTGGGGACACCTTGGGGACACCCAGGGAATACCCAGGGGACACCTTGGGGACAATTTGGGGACACCTTGGGGACTCCTTGGGGACACCTTGGGGTCATTTTGGAGACACTTTGGGGACACCCAGGGGATACCTTGGGGACACCCTAGGGACACTTTGGGGACTCCTTGGGGACACTTTGGGGACACCTTGGGGACACCCTAGGGACACCTTGGGGTCATTTTGGGGACACTTTGGGGACACCCAGGGGATACCCAGGGGACACCTTGGGGACACCCTAGGGACACTTTGGGGACTCCTTGGGGACACTTTGGGGACTCCTTGGGGATACTTTAGGGACACCCTGGGGACACCTTGGGGACACTTTGGGGACACCTTGATGACACTTTGGGGACACTTTGGGGATGCTTTGGGGACCCATTGGGGACACCCTAGGGACTCTTTGGGGACACCTTGGGGACACCCTGGGGACTCCTTGGGGACACCTTGGGGACATTTTGGGGACACTTTTGGGGGGGATACGCGGTGAGCACGGCCGTCTTGCAGAGGAAGAAGGCGGGGATGTTGTAGTGCTCGAACATCAGCTCCGTCAGCTTCTCCCGCTTGGCCCGGGTGTTCCACTGGGGGGGGGACAGGACACAAGGGACAGGGTGGGGACACCCGGGGGGGACACCGACACCCCGGGAGGGGCAGGGGGACACTTACGGGGGCTTCGGACATGAGGACGGGGTGCAGCCCCGGCTCTGACTTGACGTGCTTGCCGTACGTGTGGTCCAGGATGGCCTGGAAGCACTCCCAGTCCTCGACTGGGGGGGCAATGGGATGGTGGGGGGGGGCACTGGGACACAGGGGGGGTCATGGGGACACGGGGGGGGGACACACAGCTCATGGGACCCCCAGGGTGAGCCCTGGTGACCCTGCGTGGGGACCCTGAGCATTGTAAATGGGATGGGGGGATATGGGGACATGGGGGGTTATAGGGACATGGGGGGCACTGGGACACGGGGGGGGTCATGGGGACACTGGGGGGGGACACTACTCATGAGACCCCCCAGGATGACCCCGGTGACCCTCCCCAGTGACCCCAAGCATTGTAAATGGGATGTGGGGGGGAAATAGGGACATGGGGGGCACAGGGACACGGGGGTCATGGGGACATGGGGGAGGGGCATGGGGACACTGGGGGGACACAGCTCATGGGACCCCCAGGATGACCCCAGTGACCCTATTTGGTGACCCCAAGCATTGTAAATGGGATGTGGGAGGGGGTTATGGGGACATGGGGGGGCACTGGGACATGGGGGGTCATGGGGACACGGGGGGGCCACAACCCACGTGACCCCCATGATGACCCCAGTGACCCCAACCACCCCAACCAGGCCACCACAGAGACTCCCCACCCCCTCCACCAGCCTCCCCCTGCCCCCCATGAAACCTCAGCCCCCCAGTGCCCCCCCCACCCCAAAATTGGCCCCCCCCCGGGGCTCACTCATGCCGTTCTTGAGGGGGGAGAGCACCTCCATGCCCTCGCGGGCCACGTGCAGGGCGTTGGTGTCGATGTAGAAGGCGCGCCCCCCCCCTTTTTTCTCCTTGTCCCCCTCCAGCTCCAGCGCCGCCTCCTCGGGGGACAGCAGCCCCACCGTGGTGGGGAAATCGGCCTGGGGGGGGGGGCACAGGACACATGGGGGGGGTATTTTTTTATGGGGGGGGGTCCCACAGCCTGCCCCCCCCCCAAATTTTTACCTTGGGGCAATCCTCCCCCGCGTAGCCGGCGCGCACCGAGAAGGAGCCGATGTCGAAGACCAGGGCCCCCACCTCGTCTTTTTTTTTTTTTTTGGGGGGGGGGCAAAAAAAAAAAAAAAAAAAAAGGGGGGGGTGCAGCAAAGGGTGGCACCGGGACACCCCCCCTAAGGGGCACAGGGACATCCCCACCCCGTCCTCCCCCAGTACCAGTAACCCCCAGTTATCCCAGTAGCCCCCCTCCCAATATCCTGGTGCCCCCCCCCATTAACTCAGTGCCCCCCCCAAATCCCAGTGCCCCCCCCATTATTCCAGTCTCCCCCCATTATCCCAGTACCCCCAGTACCCCCCAGTAGCCCCCCCATTTATCCCAGTACCCCCCAGTCCCCCCAGTTCCCCCCAGTCCCCCCCCATTTATCCCAGTACCCCCCAGTACTCCCCAGTACTCCCCATTAACCCCCATTATCCCAGTACCCCTATTATCCCCATGCCTCCCCCATCCCAGTCCCCCCATTTATCCCAGTACCCTCCCAGTACCCTCCCAGTCTCCCCCAGTACCCCCCAGTCCCCCCAGTCCCCCCAGTATCCCCCATTTATCCCAGTACCCCTATTATCCCCGTGCCCCCTCCATCCCAGTACCTCCCCCATTTATCCCAGTCCCCCCAGTCCCTCCCAGTCCCCCCAGTACCCTCCCAGTCCCCCCAGTACCCCCCATTATCCCATTACCCCCTTTATCCCCATGCCTCCCCCATCCCAGTACCCCCCATTTATCCCAGTACCCTCCCAGTACCCCCAGTCCCTCCCAGTCCCCCCAGTCCCTCCCAGTCCCTCCCAGTCCCCCCAGTCCCCCCAGTACCCCCTCCATAGACCCCCCCGCTCATGGCGGCGGCCGCGGGGTTCAGCACTGGACAGCGCCTGGGGGGGGGATGAATGGAGGGGGGGGGCCGCGCCGCAGCCAATCAGCGCCCGCCACCCCCCCCGCGGCGCGCTCTGATTGGCTGCCGCCGCAGACAATGAGGGACGCGGCTCCTGAACGGGGCAGGCGCGGGGGGCGTGGCTTTCTGGCATGGGGGGCGTGGCTTAAAGGGGAGGGCGTGGCCTGGCGGCGGTGGGCGTGGCCTAGCGGTGCCGGGCGAGGGTTAGGCGTGGGTTAACGGGGGTGGGCGTGGCCTCGCGGTAATGGGCGTGGCCTTGGGGTGGTGGGCGTGGTGTAGCGGGCGGTGGGCGCGGCTTAGGGGCTGAGGGCGGATCCTTGAGGGTCCTCAGCGAAAGGGGGCGGGGCTTCCCGAGGCCACACCCCCTCCCCTCCCCCTCCTCCCCCTCCCCCCTTTGTTTTTTTTTTGAGTTTATTTCCCCCCCCCAATAAAAATAAAGGGAAAAAAGGCAAAAAAAAAAGGCAAAAAAAGGTAAAATAACAAAAAATAAAAGCAAAATAACTAAAAAAAGGCAAAATAACCCCAAAAAGGCAAAATAAACCAAAAAAAGGCAAAATAACAAAAAAAGGCAAAATAAACCAAAAAAGGCAAAATAACCCCCCCAGAAAAGGCAAAATAACCCAAAAAAAGGCAAAATAACAAAAACAAGACAAAATCACCCCAAAAAAGGCAAAATAGCTCCCCAAAAAACCAAAATAACCAATAAAAGGGCAAAATAACTAAAAAAAAAGACAAAATACCCAAAAAACAGCAAAATAACCCCAAAAAAAAAACCCCCCGGGGGGGGGCAGCGAGGACACGGAGCTGCACCAAGGTCTACGTTTATTTGGGGGGGGGGGCAAAGGGGGGGGATATGTACAGGGTCTATTCACAGCGGGGGGAAGGGGGCGCAGCAGGGCCCCCCACGGGGCCGGGGGTCGCGGCGGGGGGGCCCCGGGGGGGGGCTGTAAACATTTCGCCACTCTCAGTAGAAAGGGGGGGTGGGGAGCCCCCGCCCCCCCACGGGAGGTAGAGGCTGTCGGAGCCGGGGGGGCGGGGGGGACCCCAATATTTGGGGGGGCAGGGGGGTCCCAAATAGTTGGGGGGGGCGGGGGGTCCCAAATATTGGAGAGGGTGGGGGGCTCCAGTATTTGGGGGGGTCGGGGGGGACCAAATATTTGGGGGGGGCAGGGGGAGGATCCCAGGATTGGGGGGGGCTGGGGGGCCCCAATATTGGGGGGGTGGGGGGACCCCAATTTTGGGGGGGCCGGGGGGCCCCTACATTCATCAGCGCCTGCCCCCAATGGGTTGGCACGGGGGGGAGGGGGGCATTATTATTGCTCCGGGGGGGGCAAATTTTTCCCAAAATCACCCAGATTTTCCCCAAAATCACCCAAATTTTTCCCAAAATCACCCAGATTTTCCCCAAAATCACCCAAATTTTTTTTTGGGGGGGGGGCAGCGGTAGGGGGTCCAATTTGTGTTTTTTTTTTTTGAATTAAAAGGCTCCAAATGGCCCCAAAACGCCCCCCCTCTATAAAAAGGGGGTGGGGCTCCAGATAAGGGGGCGTGGCTTGGAGTGAGGGGCGTGGCCTGGGTGGAAGGGGCGTGGTCTGGCTGGAGGGGGCGGGGCTGAGCCAGAGAGCTCAGTTGGTGGGGGGGAACCCAGAGGGGGCGTGGCCAGACACAGATGGGCGTGGCCTGGATTAGTGAGGGGCGTGGTCTGGCTGGAGGGGGCGTGGCCTGGGTGAAAGGGGGCGGGGCTGAGCCAGAGGGCTCAGCTTGGGGGGAACCCAGAGGTGGGTTGGGCTGCACGCCGAGGGTGCGTGACCAAACAAGAGGGGGCGTGGCCAGACACGGAGGGGGTGGGTCAACCCGGCGGGGGCGTGGCTTGGAGTGAGGGGCGTGGCCTGGCTGGAGGGGGCGGGGCTGAGCCAGAGGACTCGGTGTGGGGGAACCCAGAGGGGGTGTGGCCAGACACGGAGGGGGAGTGGCCTGGCTGGAGGGGGCGTGGCCAAACCAGAGGGGGGCGTGTCTTAGGGTCAGGAGGCGTGGCTTCGGGCAGGGGGCGTGGCCTGGCTGCCCCAAGGCGGGGCTGTAAACACGGCGGGGGCGGGGCCTTGTGCAACACCCTGGTGGGAGGGGGAGGAGGAGGCTGGGGGGGGGGGGGGGGCTCCGACTTTGGGGCTGGGGGGCACGGAGGTGGGGGGGCGAATTTTTTTTTGGGGGGGTCGGGAAAAGGCCCCCCTCGGGGGCGTCTCCGGCGCTAAAGTGCAGCGGTGTCGGGCCAGGAGGCCGTAAGGTGCTTGGGGGGGCGCCGGGAGCACGGGGGGGCTTTTTTTTTTTTTTTTTTTTTTTTTTGGGGGGGTTTTAAGGGTTTTGGGGGTGTTTTTTTTTTTTTTTGGGGGGGTCCCGGTGTGTGGTTGCGGGGGTCAATAATCCTCCACCGTCTCCAGCTCGCCCCCGGGGTGCAGCGAGTAGCCTGGAGGGGGGAGTTTTTTTTTTTTGGGGGGGGGTCGTATTATTGGCCCCCCCCCAAAAAAAAAAAAAAAGCCCCCCCCCCACCTACCCAGGATGCTGGGGTCGCTGTGCAGCAGCAGCGGGCGCCGTTTCGCTTTCCCTTCCCCGGGGGGGGGCTTCGGGCCCGGGCCGAAGGGGGGGGGCCGCGGCACGGCCCCCAGCCAGGCCTCCTGGTAAAGGGGGGGGGGCGCAGGGTGAGTGGCCCCCCCAGACCCAAAACACCCCCAGATCCCCCAGACCCCCCCCCCAGCCCCAAATCCCCCCAGACCCCCCCAGGACCCCCTCCAGTGCCCCCCAGCCCCAAATCCCCCCAGACCCCCCCCCCCAGGACCCCCCCCCACACCCCCACTACTCCCTTACCCCCCCCTTACCCCCCTGGGCCCCCCCCAGCCCCAAAATCCCCCCTCAACTCCCCCCTGTGCCCCCCAGACCCTCCCCAGAGCCCCCCAGACCCCAAATCCCCCCAGACCCCCTGGGCCCCCCCCCAGCCCCAAATCCCCCCTCAGACCCCCCCCCCCAGACCCCAACCCCCCCAAGACCCCCAGGACCCCCCAGAACCCCCCAGCCCCCCCTTTCCCCGTGTCCCCCCCAATTTTTTTTTAACCTGGGGGCCGCGGGGGGGCCGGGGCTCGCCCCCTCCTCTCCAGCGGGGGGGCGCCCAAAATGGGGGGTCCCCTCCTCCTCCTCCTCCTCCTCCTCCTGGCGTGGGGGGGGGCCCCGGGCCCAGCCGGGACCCTCGCGGGGGGGTCGGGGTCAGGCGGGAAGGGCAGGGAGGTGCCTGGGGGGGGGGATTTTTTTTTGGGGGGGGGTCACGTGGCTGCCCCCCCAATTTGCCCCTCCCACACCTCCCCTCCCTCCCCACACCCCGATTTGCCCCCCCCATTTGCCCCCCACCCCCTTTTTGCCCCCCAATTGCCCCCCACCCCCAAATTACCCCCCAATTTACCCCCACCCCCATTTTGCCCCCCCAATTTGCCCCCCACCCCAATAAAACCCCCCACCCCCAATTTACCCCCCCACTCCCCAAATTACCCCCCAGCCCCAATTTTGCCCCCTCATTTGCCCCCCACCCCCTTTTTGCCCCCCAATTTGTCCCCCACCCCAATAAACCCCCCCACCCCCAATTTACCCCCCCACCCCAATTTTGCCCCCCATTTTGCCCCCCACCCCCAAATTACCCCCCCACATCCCAATTTGCCCCCCATTTTACCCCCACCCCCGTTTTGCCCCACCAAATTGCCCCCCATCCCTCAAATTACCCCCCCAATTTACCCCCCCATCCCCATTTTACCCCCCAAATTACCCCCACCCATTTTGCCCCCCAAATTACCCCCCACCCCCAATTTACCCCCCAATTTACCCCCCACCCCCCATTTTGCCCCCTTTCCCCCCAACCCCCCATTTCCCCCAACCCCCCAAATTTCCCCCCCCATTTTACCCAGCCCCCCCACCCCCCCCCCCCAATTTATTTTTTTTTTGCCCCCCCCCTCACCGTCGGGGGTGCCCCCCCCAGCGCCAGCAGCAGCTGCAGCAGCGCCGCCTTCTCCTCCTCCTCGGGGGCGCCGCCGGCGGAAGGGGGTCCCTGGGGGCAGGGGGGGGCACAGGGCTTGTCCCCCACGACCCCCGTGACCCCCTCATGTCTCTGTGCCCCCCAATTTCCCTGTGCCCCCCATCAATTTGGACCCCCCACGACCCCCGTGGCCCCCCATCTCCCTGTGCCCCCCCAAATTCCCTGTGCCCCCCATCAATTTGCCCCCCAATTAATTTCCCTGAGCCCCCCCATCAATTTGCCCCCCCCCCAATTAATTTCCCTGAGCCCCCCCCCATCAATTTGGACCCCCCCAATTGTCCCTGTGCCCCCCAAATTTCCCTGCCCCCCCCCCCCCCAATTTCCCTGAGCCCCCCATCAATTTGCCCCCCCCCCAATTAATTTCCCTGAGCCCCCCCCCATCAATTTGGACCCCCCAATTGTCCCTGTGCCCCCAAATTTCCCTGCCCCCCCCAATTTCCCTGAGCCCCCCCATCAATTTGCCCCCCCCAATTAATTTCCCTGAGCCCCCCCATCAATTTGGACCCCCCCCCAATTTCGCTGCCCCCCCATCAATTTGGACCCCCCCAATTGTCCCTGTGCCCCCCCAATTTCCCTGTGCCCCCCACATCAATTTGCCCCCCCAATTAATTTCCCTGCCCCCCCCATCACTTTGGACCCCCCCCCATGTCCCTTTGACCCCCCCCCTTACCCCCCATTCTCCCCCTGCCCCCCCCCAAAAAAAATTTCAGCCCCCCCCCCCCCCCCAGTGCCCCCCACTCACCCCAGGGGGCCGCGGCCTCCCTTGGGCCCCCCCCCTCGCAGGAGCCCCCCCCCGGCCGCGCTCTCCTCCCACTTTTCGGGGGGGGGGGGCCCCAGCGGCACCGGCCCCCACGGCCCCCCCAGGGCCCCCCCCAGAAAAAAAAACGGGCCCAGATTTTTTTTTGGGGGGGGGGGTCAAATTTTTTGGGGGGGGGGCACGTATTTTATTTGGGGGGGGATAGGGATTTTTTGGGGGGGGGCACAGATTTTTTTTTGGGGGGGGAAAATGAATTTTTTTTGGGGGGGGTAAAGATTTTTTGGGGGGGGACACGGATTTTTTTTGGGGGGGGGGCTTTTTTTGGGGGGCATAGATTTTTTTGGGGGGAATAGGGATTTTTGGAGGGGGGCACAGATTTTTTTGGGGGGGAATATGAATTTTTTTTTGGGGGGTACAGATTTCTGGGGGGGCACGGATTTTTGGGGGGGATACGAATTTTTTGGGGGGGCACGGATTTTTTTGGGGGGAATAGGGATTTTTGGGGGGGGCACAGATTTTTTTTTGGGGGGGTACAAATATTTTGGGGGATACAAATTTTTTGGGGGGGGGGGGTTTTGGGGGGCACGTATATTTGTGGGGGGGCACGGATTTTTGGGGGAGATACAAATTTTTTGGGGGGGGGCACAGATTTTTTTTGGGGGGGATACGGATTTATTTGGGGGGGGGTATTTTTTGGGGGGGGGTCACTCACCGCTCGGGGGCCCCGCGGGGTTTTGGGGGGGGGCCGCTCGCCGTCCAGGGGGGTTTGGGGAGGGCCCATGGGGGGGCTCCGGAGGGGGCGCCCCGCTTTGCTGCAGGAGCTTCAGCAGCGCCTCCTGCTGCCGGCACTGGGGGGGGGCACACGTCAGGGCCCCCCCAGACCCAAAAAGCCCCCCCAGACCCAAAAATCCCCCCTAAAGCCCCCCTAAAGCCCCCTGAGGCTCTCCAAACACCCCTAAAAATCCCCATTGCCCCCCAGGACCCCCCCAAACCCCTCGGGACCCCCCCAGACTCCCCGAGGGACCCCTCAGGACCCCCCAGGACCCCCCCAGACCCCCCAGACCCAAAAATCCTCCCCTAAAGCCCCCCAGCCCTCCCTGGGCTCTCCCATCACCCCTAAAAATCCCCATTACCCCCCAGGACCCCCCCCAAACCCCCCGGGACCCCCCCCAGACGCTCTGAGGGCCCCCCAAGACCCCCAAGACCCCCCCCCCCCGGCCCCCCCAGACCCAAAAATCCCCCCTAAAGCCCCCCCAGCCCCCCTGAGCTCTCCCATCACCCCCTAAAAATCCCCATTACCCCCCAGGACCCCAACCAAACCCCCGGGACCCCCCAGACTCCCCGAGGGACCCCCAGGACCCCCCCGGGACCCCCCAGACCCAAAAATCCCCCCCCAGCCCCCCTAAAGCCCCTCCAGGCTCTCCCATCACCCCCTAAAATTCCCCCTGGGCCCTATGGGACCCCCCCAAACCCCCGGGACCCCTCCCAGACTCCCCGAGGGACCCCCCAGGACCCCCGGGACCCCAAGACCCCCCGGCCCCCCCCCGGACCTGTTTTCTCCTCATCTCCTCCTCCTGGCGCCGTTTCTCCTCCCTCCTCTTGCGCTGATCGTCCTCGTCCCGGCGCGCCCGCAGCTCCTGCAGCTGCCCCCAAGGCTCAGGGGGCTTTTTTTTTGGGGGGGGGCTTTTTTTAAGGGGGGCTTTTGGGGACCGGGGGCTCTCTCACCTTGTGCTGCAGCTGCAGCTGCTCCAGGATGGGGCTCTGGGGGGGCTGAGGGGAGCTCCCACAGTCCTGGCTCGGTGCCTGTCGTTTTTTTTTTTGGGGGGGGGATGTTAATTTTTTTTTTTTGGGGGGGGCACAGCCCCATAGCAGCCCCCCCCCACAATTACCCACAGCAGCCCTGCCTGATAGCCCGTTACATCCCTTACTGCCCCCCAGCCCCATTAATGCCCCCCACCCCATTAAAGCCCCCCAGCCCCATTAATGACCCCCCCAGTCCCATTAACCCCCGCAACCCCATTAATGCCCCCAACCCCATTAAAGCCCCCCGTCCCATTAATGACCCCCCACAGCCCCATTACCCCCCCAGCCCCATTACCCCCCCAGCCCCATCAATACCCCCCCAACCCCATTAACGCCCCCCAGCCCCATTAATGCCCCCCCCCCAACCCCATTAATGCCCCCCCGGCCCTATTACCCCCCCAAACCCCAATAACGCCCCCCAACCCTATCCTGACCCTATTGCCCCCCAGCCCCATTAATGCCCCCCCGTCAACCCTATTGCCCCCCCCAGCCCCACCAACGCCACCCCTGGCCCCATTAAAGCCCCCCAACCCCATTAATGCCCCCCAGCCCCATTACACCCCCCAAACCCCATTAATGCTCCCCCAGCCCCATTAACGCCCCCCAGCCCCATTAATGCCCCCCAACCCCATTAAAGCCCCCAAAGCCCCATTAATGCCCCCGACCCTATCCTGACCCTATTGCCCCCCAACCCCATTACACCCCCAAACCCCATTAATGCCCCCCAACCCCATTAATGCCCCCCCAACCCCATTAAAGCCCCCCAAGCCCCATTAATGCCCCCCATCGACCCTATTGCCCCCCCCAGCCCCATTAACACCCCCCCAAACCCCATTACACCCCCCAGACCCCATTACCCCCCCCCTAATTAACCCCCCCCCCTAATTAATCTCACCGGGGGGGCCGTCCCACAGCGACACCTCGGGCAGCGCCAGCGAGCGCAGCAGGGTGCCCTCCCCCGGCCTGCGGGGGGGGCACCAAAACCCCTGAAACCCCCCAAAATAACTGGGGGGTTCCCAACGCTTGAAGGAAGGTCCCAAAAATTTTTTTTTTGGGGGGGGGGGGGCAAAAATTAAAGGGGGGGGGGGCTCACCTGGGCTTCAACGCCTGCAGCAGCGCCGCCAGCTGCTGGGGGTCAGCTCCCCGCTCGGCGCCTTGGGGGGCTCGGGGGCTGCCTGGGGATTTGGGGGGGGGGTCACAAGGCTGGGGGGGTCCTGGGGGTGTTTTTTTTTTTGGGGGGGGGCACGGACCTGGCGAGGAGCTGGAGGAATTGCTGGTGCTGGAGCTGTTGGTAGAGGGCGGCCGCCGCCAGCTCCTGCTGCTTCTTCAGGCGCTCCTGGTCCAGGTTTCCCTGGGGGGGCAAGAAAAATAAAGAGGGGGGCACAAAAAATAAAAAGGGGGGGGTCCTGGGGGGTTTGGAGGGGTTTGGGGGAGGAATGGGGGGAATGGGGGTGTTTAGGGGGTGATGGGAGAGAGTGGAGGGGGGTGGAAGGGGATTTTTGGGTCCGGGGGCTGGGGGAATTTTTGGGTCTGGGGGGGTCCCAGGGGGTCCTGGGGGTCCCTTGGGGGGTCTGGGGGGGTCCCGGGGGTTTGGGGGGGTCCTGGAGGGGTAATGGGGATTTTTAGGGGGTGTTGGGAGAGACTGGAAGGGGGCTGGGGGGATTTTGGGGCCAGGGGGGTCCTGGGGGGGTCCCTCAGGGGGTCTTGGGGGGGTCCCAGTGGGTTTTGGGGGGGTCTCAGGGAGATTTTTTGCAGGGGGGGTCCCAGAGTATTTTGGGGGGGTTCCAGGATTTTTGGAGGTATCCCATTTGTTTTGGGGTAATTCCTAGCAATTTTCTCCAAAACCTTGCGATTTTTTTGGGGGGGTGAATCTGGGGGGCTTTTTGGGTCCGGGGGGTCCGGGGGTCCAGGGGGTTCATAAGGATTTTCTGGGGGGGGTCCCAAAGGATTTTGGGGGGGAGTCCCAGGATTTTTTGGAGAGATCCCATGTATTTTTTGGGGTAATTCCTAGGAATTTGCTCCAAAACCTTGCGATTTTTTTGGGGGGGTGAATCTGGGGGGGCTTTTTTGGGTCCGGGGGGGTCTTAAGAATTTTTTGGGGGGGTCCCAGAGCATTTTAGGGGGGTCCCACGATTTTTTGGAGCGATCCCGTGACTTTTTTGAGGAGATTCTTAGGAATTTTCTCCAAAACCCTGGGATTTTTGGGGGGGTGAATGCGGGGCTTTTTGGGTCCGGGGGTCACACTCACCAGCAGGGGGCGGGGAGGGTCCGGGGGCGAAGGGGACGCGCCCCCACATCTTGATGACGTCCCCCAGGGGCTGGAAGCCCTCGTCGCAGCCTCGCTTCACCAGCAGGGCCATGGGGAAATACCCGGCCTGGAACCATTCCCCCATCTCCTGCGTGGAAAACGGGCCTGGGGGGGCCCGGGGGGGGCATATTTAATGGGGGGGCACCGGGGGTCGTACGGGGCAAGGGGGAGAGGTTTGGGGGGCTTGAAGGGGGTTTGGGGGGCCTGAGAGGGGGTTTGGGGGTCCTAAAGGGGGTTTATGGGGGGTGTCATGGGCCTGGGGGGGTCCCGGGGGGGGCATATTTAATGGGGGGGCACGGGGAGGTGGTTTGGGGGGGCTGAAGGGGGAGGTTTGGGGGGGCTGAAGGGGGTTTGGGGGGGTCTAAGAGGGGTTTTGGGGGGTCCTATAGGGGGCTGGGGGGTGTCAAAAGCCTGGGAGGGGTCCGGGGGGCACATTTAATGGGGGGGCACGGGGAGGTGGTTTGGGGGGGCTGAAGGGGGTTTGGGGGGCTGAAGGGGGTTTGGGGGGTCCTAAATGGGGTTTGGGGGGTCCTAAAGGGGGTTTGGGGGGTTATGGGGGGGGTTGGGGGGCACCATGGGCCTGGGGGGACATATTTAATGGGGGGGCACCGGGGGGTCGCATGGGGCAAGGGGGAGAGGTTTGGGGGGCTTGAAGGGGGTTTGGGGGGTCTGAAAGGGGGTTTGGGGGTCCTAAATGGGGTTTGAGGGGTCCTAAAGGGGTTTTGGGGGTTATAGGGGGGCTTTTGGGGGGTGTCATGGGCCTGGGGGGCCGGGGGGGGCATATTTAATGGGGGGCACCGGGGAGGTGGTTTGGGGGCTGAAGGGGGAGAGGTTTGGGGGGCTTGAAGGGGGTTTGGGGGGCTAAAGGGGGTTTTTGGGGTCCTAAATGGGGGTTTTGAGGGGTTATGGGGGGGGTTGGGGGCACCATGGGCCTGGGGGGCATATTTAATGGGGGGGGCACCGGGGGGGTCGCATGGGGCAAGGGGAGAGGTTTGGGGGGTCCTAAAGGGGGTTTGGGGGTCCTAAGGGGGTTTTGGGGGGTTATGGGGGGCCATCATGGGCCTGGGGGGGTCCGGGGGGCACATTTAATGGGGGGGCACTGGGGGGGTCACACGGGGCAAGGGGGGAGGTTTGGGGGGCTGAAGGGGGTTTTTGCAAAGGGATTTAGGGTTTTGGGGCAGATTTGGGGCATTTTGGGGCAGATTTGGGGCATTTTGGGGCAGATTTGGGGTATTTTGGGGGGATTTCTTTTTTTGGGGGGGGGATTTGGGGTGATTTCGGGGGATTTGGGGTGATTTCGGGGGGGTCCCACCTTGGATGTCCCCCTGGGGGTCTTTGTAGAACCACTTGCGGGCGGCCTCGTGGGCGAGGGGCAGGGCGGCCGCCAGCCGGGGGGGGCCCCCCCGCGCCCCCCCAAACCGCTCCTCCTCCAGCGACGCCTCCTGCAGCGAGGCCACCAGCTTCTCCGCCTCCTTTGTGGGGGGGGGGGCACGCTTAAAATAGTGGGGGGGGGGCCCAAATCCTCCCCCCAACCCTATAAATTCCCCCTGACCCTATAAATCCCCCCCCGACCCTATAAATCCCCCCCTGACCCCATAAATCCCCCCTATAAATACCTCCCCTGACCCCATAACCCCCGACCCCATAAATCCCCCCAGACCCCATAAACCCACCCCTGACCCCATAATCCCCCCACCCCTATAAATACCTCCCCTGACCCCATAACCCCCCAACCCCATAAATCCCCCCGACCCTATAAATTCCTCCCCTGACCCCATAACCCCCCAACCCCCTAAATCTCCCCCCAGACCCCATAAACCCACCCCTGACCCCATAAATCCCCCCACCCCATAAATCCCCCCCCTGACCCTATAAATCCCCCCGACCCCATAAATCCCCCAGACCCCAAAATCCTCCCCGACCCCATAAATGCCCCCCAACCCCAAAAATCCCCCTGACCCCATAAATCCCCCCTGACCCCAAAAATCCCCCCAACCCCAAAAATCCCCCCGACCCCAAAATCCCCCCGACCCCATAAATTCCCCCGGGCCCCAAAATCCCCCCCCAACCCCAAAAATCCCCCTGCCCCCACTGACCTGCTGCAGGTGCTTCATCCCCTCCTCATCCTCAGCGTCGCCGGGGGGCAGCGCCCGGGTGGCTGCGGGGGGGCACAGGGGGATTAAAAAGGGGGGGCACACGGGGGGTATTTGGGGGGTGGGCATACCTGTGGGGGGGCGTCCTGCTCGGCAGTGGCCGGGGGGCTCGGGGGCTGGCGGCGGTTCCGCGGGGGTCCTCGGGGGGCTGCGGGGAGGGGGTGAGATTATGGGGGTTTAGGGGGTGAGGGGGTTGGGGGATGGGATTATGGGGGTTGGGGGTGGGATTATGGGGGTTGGGGGGTGGGGGGGGGTTGGGGGTGGGATTATGGGGGTTGGGGGTGGGATTAGGGGTTGGGGGGTGAGGGGGAGGTTGGGGGTGGGATTATGGGGGTTGGGGGTGGGATTATGGGGTTGGGGGTGGGATTAGGGGGTTGGGGGTGGGATTATGGGGTTGGGGGGTGAGGGGGGTTGGGGGTGGGATTAGGGGGGTTGGGGGTGGGATTAGGGGGATTGGGGGTGGGATTATGGGGGTTGGGGGTGGGATTATGGGTGTTGGGGGTGGGATTAGGGGGGTTGGGGGTGGGATTATGGGGTTGGGGGTGAGGGGGGTTGGGGGTGGGATTAGGGGGTTGGGGGTGGGATTAGGGGGATTGGGGGTGGGATTATGGGGGTTGGGGGTGGGATTATGGGGGTTGGGGAGGTGAGGGGGGTTGGGGGGTGGGATTATGGGGGTTGGGGGTGGGATTATGGGGGTTGGGGAGGTGAGGGGGTTGGGGGTGGGATTATGGGGGTTGGGGGTGGGATTATGGGGGTGGGGGGTTGATGGGGGGATTTACCCGGGGGGGTGCCTCGGGGGTCCGGTGCCGCCTCCTCGCAGGGGATGCCGCTGGGGGTCGGGGTCCGCCGGGGGTCGCGGGGGCTCTTCTGGGGGGGCAGGATTGAGGTCAGTGGGTTGCCCTAATCCCAATCTCATCCTAATCCCGGTGTCACCTAATCCCAACATTACCCTAACCCCACCACCACCCTAATCCCAACCTCACCCTAATCCCAATTTAACCCTAATCCCACCACCACCCTAATCCCAATTTCACCCTAATCCCAATTTCACCCTAATCCCAATTTCACCCTAATCCCATCACCACCCTAATCCCAACACCACCCTAATCCCAACACCACCCTAATCCCAACATCACCCTAATCCCAACTTCACCCTAATCCCAATGCCACCTAATCCCAACCCCACCCTAATCCCAATTTAACACTAATCCCACCACCACCCTAATCCCAATGCCACCTAATCCCAACCCCACCCTAATCCCAATTTAACCCTAATCCCAACCTCACCCTAATCCCAATTTCACCCTAATCCCATCACCACCCTAATCCCAACACCACCCTAATCCCAATTTAACCCTAATCCCAACCCCACCCTAATCCCAATTTCACCCTAATCCCAGCACCTTGCTGGGCAGGAAGGCCCCGGAGGCGTCGAAGGTGCCCATGGCGTCCTCCTCGTCGTCCAGGCACCACTCGGGCAGCCCGTCGCGATCCCGGTCTCTGTCGCGATCCCGCTCCCTGTCGCGATCCCGCTCCCTGTCGCGATCCCGGTCGTCCTCGGGGCCGTCCCGTGCCCGGCCCCCCTCCGCCGCCTCCCCCCGGCGCCGCCAGCGGGGGGGCTCTGCGGGGACAGGGGGGTGTCGGGAGGGGGATGTCGCGATAGGGATATCGCGACGGGGACGTCGGGATTGGGATTGGGATATCGGGATTGGGACACTGGGATTGGGACGGGGACATCGGGATGGGGACTTTGGGATTGGGATGGTGGGATGGGGATGTCACGATGGGGATGGGGATATCGCGACAGGGACATTGGGATGGGGCCGTCAAGATCGAAATGGGGATATCGCGATAGGGATGTCACGACAGGGACAGGGACATCGGGATAGGGATGGGGATGTCGGGACTGGGGATGTCGCGATGGGGGCGTCGCGATAGGGACGGGGACAACGTGATACGGACTGAGCGTCGTGATAGGGACGTGAAAGTCATGATAGGAACGGGGATGTCACGATACGAACAGGGACGTCGCGATACGAATGGGGACCGCGCGATATCGGCACAAACTTCGCGATATGAATGGGGATATCGCAATATAAGCGGGAATATCGCGATATAAATGGGAATATCATGATATATGAATGGGATTATCGCGATATAAACAGGAAGATCATGATATATGAATGCAATTATTGCAACATAAGTGGGAATATCGTGATATAAATGGGATTATCGTGATATAAATAGGCATATCGCGATATAAACAAGGACTACACGACCAGTCCCCCCCCCCCAGACCCCCACTCACCGGGGCTGCTCCCCCTCCAGCGCTCTCCTTCCCGGCCGGGGGGGTCGCGGTGGGGCCGGGGGGGGCCCAGACGCCAGCTGCCCCCCCGCGCCCCCTCCTCCCCCCGCGCCGGCCCCCTCGTCGTCGGCCGCCGGCTCCTCCCGCAGCGAGCGCCAGTTGGTGCTGTCCGAGCGGGGGGGCTCCTTCCGCGACCCCCCCGGGGCCTCCTCGAAGGGCGCCCGGCCTGTATTTGGGGGGGGGGGCACACGTGGGGACCCTGTGGGACCCCCGGAGTGCCCCCTCCCCAAAAAAGCCCCCCACCCCCTCACCTCCATCACGCCGCGGGGGCTTCTCGAAGCGCCGCTCTGCTCTGCAATTGGGGGGGTCAGCTAACGGGGGGGGGGCACAGACCCCAGCCCCCCCCAGCCCCGTTACCCCCCCCCAGCCCCATTATCCCCCCATCCCTGTTACCCCCCCTTGTGCGTGTCCCTCCCCCCAAGATTTGGGGCTCCCCCCATCTCCCCCCACCCTGACCCCCCTGTTGCCCCCCACGTCCCCATTTGCCCCCCTTGTCCCCACGACCCCCGTGACCCCCAACCCCCCACGCCCCCCCACACCCCAAAATTCCCCCTTGTACCCATATCCCCCTGCCCCCCACGCCCCCACATCCCCCCACGCCCCCCGTGTCCCCAACCCCCCACGCGTGTCCCCAACCCCCCCGCCCCCCATGCCCCCCCCGTGTCCCCAAGCCCCCTCCACGCCCCCCACACCCTAAAATCCCCCCAAAGCCCCCCGTGTCCCCATGCCCCCCACGCCCCCCACACCCCCACATCCCCCCCATGCCCCCCCCCATGTCCCCAACCCCCCACGCCCCCCACGACCCCCCCGTGTCCCCAAGCCCCCCACGCCCCCCACATCCTAAAATCCCCCCAAAGCCCCCCATGTCCCCAACCCCCCCCAAAGCCCCCCAGTGTCCCCATGCCCCCCACATGTCCCCAACCCCCCTCACGTGTCCCCAACCCCCACATGTCCCCAACCCCCCGTGCCCCCCGTGCCCCCCACCTGTCGTCCCAGCTCTGGCTCCTGGCCACCTCCCGGCCTCGGCCGAAGCCCTCGGGCTCCTCCGGCCCCCGGGGAAGAAGCCCCCTCGGCACGGCCCCGGCCTGGGGGGGACACGGGGACAAATTGGGGGGGGGGCACCGGGATATGGGGGGGGGACAGGGAGGGGGATTTGGGGGTTGGGGGCAGTTTGGGGGGCTTTGGGGACATTTTGGGGGGTTGGGGACATTTTGGGGGGGTTTTGGGGGGGGGGTTGGGGACATTTTGGGGACATTTTGGGGACACCTTGGGGACACCCTTGGGGTATTTTGGGGACACTTTGGGGACGTTTTGCGGTGTTTTGGGGACATTTTGGGGTGTTTTGGGGACAATTCGGGGACACCTTGGGGACA
This sequence comes from Aythya baeri, assembly GCA_026413565.1. Classification (NCBI taxonomy): domain Eukaryota; kingdom Metazoa; phylum Chordata; class Aves; order Anseriformes; family Anatidae; genus Aythya; species Aythya baeri. The sequence continues at coordinate 197,035 of JAKRSJ010000102.1, read as the reverse complement.
GTTTGGGGACACTTCGGGGACACTTTGGGGAAATTTGGGACACTTTGGGGATGCTTTGAGGATATTTTGGGGACACTTTTGGGGACACTTTGGGGACACTTTGGGGACACCCTGGGGACATTTTGGGGACACCTTGGGGACATTTAGGGGACACTTTTGGGGACACGTTGAGGACACCCTGGTGACACCCTGGTGACACTTTTGGGGATATTTTGGGGACATTTTGGGGACACTTCAGGGACTCTTTTGGGGATACCTTGGGGACACCTTGGGGACATTTCGGGGACACCTTGGGGACATTTTGGGGACACCCTGGGGACACTTTTGGGGACACTTCAGGGACTCCTTGGGGATGTTTTGGGGACCCACTGGGGGCTCTTTGGGGACACCTTGGGGACACGTTGGGGACACCTCGGGGACACCTTGGGGACACTTTGGGGCCACCTTGGGGACACCCTAGGGACATTTTGGGGACACTTCAGGGACTCTTTGGGGACACCTTGATGACACCTTGGTGACACCTTGGGGACACTTTGGGGACATTTTGGTGACACCTTGGGGACACCTTGGGGACACCCTGGGGACACTTTTGGGGACACTTCAGGGACTCCTTGGGGATGTTTCGGGGACCCACTGGGGGCTCTTTGGGGACACCTTGGTGACACCTTGGGGACACTTTGGGGACACTTTGGGGACACTTTGGGGACACCCTGGGGACACCTTGGGGACACTTTGGGGACACTTTTGGGGACACTTTGGGGACACCCTGGGGACACTTTTGGGGCCACCTTAGGGACTCCTTGGGGATGTTTTGGGCACCCACTGGGGGCTCTTTGGGGCCACCTTGGGGACACTTTGGGGACACCTTGGTGACACTTTGGGGACACCTTGGGGACACTTTGGGGCCACTCACCTCGGCTGCGGGCGCCCCCCCGGCCCCGGGGGCCCCCTGGGGCCGGCGCCCCCCCGGCCCTGCCCATGAGGCGCAGCACGGCCACGCTGTTCACCGAGAGCGAGAAGTTCCTCTGGGGGGGGGGCCACGGCGAATTTTGGGGGGGCCGGGGGACACCGGGGAGGTCACAGCCCCCCCGAGCTGTCCCCCCACCCCAAATTTTTGTGTCCCCCCCCTTTTTTTTTTTTACCTGCTCCTCCTCCGTCAACGGCAGCAGCGCCAGGGGGGCAGGGGCTCGTCCTGGGCGATGGCAGCGAATTCCCGGTCCTGGATCTCCTCGGGGACCTCAAGGGGGGGCCAAAAAGTTGGCACCCCCTCTCCGACCCCCCGACCCCTTTTTATGTCCCCCCACCCCCAAAATTTGTCCCCACCTTGTCCCCGGGGACGTAGAGGGCCAGCATCTCCTCGCGCCCGTAGCGGTTTTCGGCCAGGCGGTAGCGGGGCAGAGCCGGGGAGGGGGGGGGCGAAGCCACCGTGGCCCCCCCCGAAAGCGCTCGGAGCCTGCGGGGGGGGGATATAAAAATTGGGGGGGGGGTTGGGGACACCCCCCGGGGGGGGTTGTTTGGCCCCCCGATTGTGTCTCCCGGCTCTCACCACTCGGGGCCGAAGTTGAGCGTCTCGGCTGCCATCGCCCGGCTCCGGCTGGGGGGGACACAGAAAAGGGGGGGGGTCTCAGGGTCAGCTCCAGACCCCCCCAGGACCCCCAGGACCCCCAGGACCACCTCAAGACCCCCAGGACCACCTCAGGACCCCCAAAGACCCCAGAACCCTCCTCAGGATGCCCAAGGCCCCCCCTCAGGCCCTCCATCCCCCCCCAACCCCCCAGTCCCCCCAGGACCCCCAAGACCCCCCTCAGGACCCCCCAGGTCCCCCAGGACCCCCTGAGCACCCCCAGGACCCCCCAGGACCCCCAAGACCACCTCAGGCCCCCCCTCAAGACCCCCAACTCCCCCCTGGGCCTCCCAGGACCCCCTCAGGACCCCCAGGACCCCCCTCAGGACCCCCAGGACCCCCCAGGTCGCCTCCAGCCCCCCCAGGCCCACTCTCAGGACCCCCTGAAGACCCCAGGCCCCCTCATGACCCCCAGACCCCCTCAGGACCGCCAGGCCCTCCCCCAGGACCCCCTGGACCCCCTCAGGACCCCCTGGACCCCATCAACCCCCCCGATGGCCCCCTCAGGCCCCCCAGCCCACCCAGTCACCCCCTCAGGACCCCCAAGACCCCCTCAGGACCCCTCTCAGCACCCCCAAGCCCAACCCCAGCCCCACCAGGACCCCCTCAGGCCCCCCAGGACCCCCAGACCCCCCCCAAAACCCCCCAACCCCCCCCCCCAAAGACCCCCGCCCCCCCCCAGGCCCCCCCAGCTCACCCAGAGGTGGCTTCAGCCGGGCCCAGGGGTTCTGCTGGGCGCAGCGGCACCTGAGGGGGAATGCAAGCGATGGGGGGGCACAGGGTCTTTTTTTTTGGGGGGGCCACAAATTTGGGGGGGGGCAAAAAATGAGGCGGAACCAATCTCCAGGGGTGCAGTTGCAGGGGGGGAACCCACACGCAAGGCACCAGGCGCGGCGGGGGACGAGTGACCGCGGCGGACCGCTGGGCGCCGGGATCACGTGACCCGGCGGGGGGAGGGGGGGGGGGCGCGGCCCTGGCAACGCGAGGCGGGCCCGGGGGTTACCACGGCCACGGGGAGGGGCGGGGCGGGAACAGGTTCCGGCGTCTCCATGGCAACCGGCCTCGGTGCGGGGGCGGGGCCAGCTGCGGGGGGGAAAACCCCGCGGTTTCCATAGCAACCGGTGCCGGAGAGGGGCGGCGCATGGCGAAGGGCGGGAAACCCGCGGTCTCCATAGCAACCAGCCCGACCAATGGGGGGAGGGGGCGTTTCCCGGGTCACCATGGCAACGCGGCGCGCCGGGGGGGGTGGGGGCGGGTAAAAAAAAAACCGCGGCGTCTCCATGGCGACGGGGGCGGAGCCTCGCGGGGCGGCTGGGCCGGAGGGGGCGGGGCAGGGCGGGGCTGGGCGGGGGCCCGGGGTTTCCATGGCGACGGTCCCGCCCCCGCCCCTCCCCTCCGCCTTACCGGAGGCCGGGGGGCCCGGTGAGGGCCCGGGGGTGGCCGTTGGGGGGGCGGCGGGTCCCGGTCTCGCCGCTGCCGCCGCCGCCGCCGCCGCCGCCGCTGGATTGTGTTGGGGGCCAAGATGGCCGCGCCGCGCCGCGTGACGGGCCGGGGGTGAGCGGGGGGCGGGCGGGCGCCCGGGGGCGGGGCTTGGAGGGTCACGTGATGAGGGTGAGGGTGAGCGGCGGCCGGGCGGGAGACGGGAGAGGGGGGGCGGGGCTTGGGGGACCACGTGACGGGGGAGCCGCGGCCGGGCGGGAGGCGGGAGAGGGGGGCGTTGCTTGGAGGGTCACGTGACGTCAGCGCCCGGCTCGGCGGCGGTGGGGCGTGACGTCATGAGGAGAGGGCGTGGCTTAATGGAGAGGGTGTGGCTTGAGGAAGGGGCGGGGTCTTAACGCGGGTTAGGAGGCTCGGGGGAGGGGCTGGAGTAGTGGGGGCGGGTCCTCGACATGGGGGCGGGGTTAGGTAAAGAGGGCGTGGTTACGTGAAGGGGGCGGGGCTAGAGGAGGGGCGGGGCGTGGCCTCTGGCCCGGAAGCGGAAGCGGCGGCGGCGGCAGGGACGCGCCAGGTGCGGGTGGGGGGGGGCACGGGGGGTCCTGGGGGGCCCGGGGCACCCTGGGGACCCCCCCGAGGCCTTTGGGGGGGCCCTGGGGCCTGGGGGGTCCTGAGGGGGTCCTTGGGGCGTTTTGGGGGGTCCAGGGGGGCTTTGGGGGGGTTTAGGGGGTCCTGGGGGGATTTGGGGGGTCCAGGGGGGTTGGGGGGATTTTAGGGGTCCTTGGGCCTTCTGGGGGGGTCTTGGGGGGTTTGGGGGGTCCTGGGGGGTTCTGGGGGGCTGGGGGGTCGTGAGGGGGCTTTAGGGGGGTTTGGGGTCCTGGGGGGAATTGGGGGGGTCTGGGGGGGGTTGGGGGGCTGGGAGGGTTTTAGGGGGCTGGGGGGGCTAGAAGTATTTTGGGGGGGCTGGGGGGGCTGGGGGGGACTCCTTGGGCTGTTGGGGGGCTAAAGCATTTGGGGGGCCCTAATTTATTTTGGGGGCTCTAATTTTTTGGGGGGGCCCTAATTTATTTTGGGGGCTCTAATTTATTTTGGGGGGTCTAATTTATTTTGGGGGGGTCCAGTTTTTTTTTAGGGGGCTCTAATTTATTTGGGGGGGCCCAATTTATTTTGGGGGCGCCCAATTTCTTTGGGGGCTGCCTAATTTCTTTGGGGGGGGTTGGGAGACCACCCAACCCCCCCAATTCAACTAACCCCCCTTTTTCTCTCCCCCCCTTTAGCCATGTCCTCCCCCACCTCCGCCGCCCCCGCCCCCGCCGCCCGCCCCCCCCCGCCCCCGCTTCACCCCCTCGACCCCTCGCCCCCCCGGGGGGCGGGGCGGCTCTTGGGGTTTTGGGGGGGGGGGGGGGGGGGGCCGACGTCTTCGTCAGCATGAGGACGGATTTCCGCGCCCAGCTCCGCCGCTGCCAACGCCTGCTGGGCCCGGGGGGCCGAATTAACCGGGGGGGTCCGGTGAGGCTGGGGGGGCCGGGGGGGGCCCCGAAATTCGCCTCCACGGCCTGGGCTTGGCCGTCACCCGCGCCATCAACCTGGCCCTGCAGCTCCAAGCCGCGGCCCCCCCGGGGTCCTTGCGCCTCCACGCCAGCACCTCCTCGGTTTTATTGCCGGGGGGGGGGCGAGGTAAAGCCGGGATCCCCCCCCTCGGGGAGGAGGAAGAGGAAGGAGATGAGGAAGGAGAAGAAGGAGCCCCCCCCCCGGCGAGGCTGCGGCACAATTCGGCCATCCACATCCGAGTCTGCCGGGAGGCGCCCTGTTCGTGAGGGGGGGGGGGGGCAAAAATATTTGGGGGGGGACGGGGGGAAAAATAGGGGGGCTGGGGGTCCCCAACGGTCCTGGGGGTCCCCAAAGTGGTCTGGGGGGTTGAAGTGATTCTAGGGGGGTTGGGGGGCTCTGAGGTGGCTGGGGGGGCCCTGGGGGGTCCCAAGGGGTCCTGGGGGGCTCTGAGGGGGTTGGGGGGCCCCAAGGGGTCCTGGGGGGCTCTGAGGGGTCTGGGGGGCCCCAAGGGGTCCTGGGGGGGTCCTCAGGGGTCCTCAGGGGTCCTGGGGGTCCTGGGGTCCCCAAGTGTTTTGGGGGGCCCTAAAGTGTCTATAGGGGGGTTGGGGGGGGCTCTGAGGGGTTTTGGGGGGGTCCTGGAGGGGGTCTGAGGGGTCTTGGGGTCCCCAAATTGTCCTGGGGGGCCCCAAGGTGTTTCTGGGGGGTTGGGGGGGTCCTGGGGTCCCCAAATATGTCCTGGGGGGCCCTAAAGTGTCTGTGGGGGGGTTTGGGGGGGCCGGGGGGTCCCTGGGGGGCCCTCAGGGGTCCTGGGGGGCCCCAATGTGACTATGGGGGGGTTGGGGGGCCGGGGGGGTCCTGGGGGGCTCTGAGGGGTCCCCAAAGTGTCCTGGGGGGCCCCAAGGTGTTTATGGGGGGGTTGGGGGTCCTGGGGTCCCCAAAGTGTCCTGGGGGGCTCTGGGGGGGCTCTGAGGAGTCTGGGGGGGTTGGGGGGTCCGGGGGTCCCTGGGGTCCCCAAAGTGTCCTGGGGGGCCCTAAAGTGACTCTGGGGGGTTGGGGGGGCTCTGAGGGGGCTCAGGGGTGTCCTGGGGGGGCTCTGAAGGGTCCCCAAAGTGTTTGGGGGGGTCCTGGGGGGCTCTGAGGGGTCGTGGGGTCCCCAAAATGTCCTGGGGGGCCCAAGGTGTCTATGGGGGGGTTGGGGGGCTCAGAGGGGTCCTGGGGAGCTCTGAGGGGTCCGGGGGGGGCTCGAAGGCTCTGGGGGGGTCCCTGATGTGTCCTGGACCCCCCCAAAATGTACCGAGCCCCCCAGGACCACCCAGGGGTGCCCCCCAAAAAAAATACCCCAAAACTCCCCCAAAACACCAAGATTGTTTGGGGGGGGGGCATCCCATAACAGGCCCGCCCCCAAAAAAAATTCTGTAACCCCCCCTAATTTTTTCTGTGACCCCCCAAAAAAATTCTGTGACTCCCCCAATTTCTGTAACCCCCCCTATTTTTTTCTGTGACCCCCCCCAAAATTTCTGTAACCCCCCCAAATAAATTCTGTGACCCCCCCAATTTTTGTGACCCCCCCCAATTTTTTTGGCCCCCCCCCAATAAAGGGGGCGGCGGCGATCGGTGCCTGGGGGGGCTCTGAGGGAAACCCGGGGGGGACACCGGGGGGCGGGGGGCCGGGGACACCGGGGGGCCGGGGATGCCGGGGGGGCGGGGGGCCCGGGCTTCCTCCGCGTCATCGCTGCCCTTTTGGGGCAGGAAACGGGGGGGGGGGACACAATGGGGGGAGGATTTTGGGCCTGGGGGGGGAAATTTGGGGCTTGGGGGGAATTTGGGGCCGGGGGTCTCGTTTATTTGGGGGGGATTTGGGGCCGGGGGGGTCTCATTTATTTTGGGGGGGATTGGAGGAGGGTTAGAGGTTTAAAGGGGGGGGTTAAAGAGGATGGGGGGCACAATTTTTTTTGGGGGGGTTGAGGGGATGGGGGGACCCCAATGATTGCGGGGGGGCACGGAGAAGATGGGGGGGGCACCTATTTTTTGGGGGGGGGCACACCTGTTTTTTTTGGGGGGGATAAGGGTTTTTTTTGTGGGGGGGCACTGGGGGTTTTTGGGGGGTCCCACACAGATGGGAGGGGCCCAGAGGTGATGGGGGGACTTGTTTTTTTGGGGGGGTCTCACACAAATGGGGGGGCCAGAAGTGATGGGGGGGGCACCTATTTTTTAGGGGGGAGAGCTGTTTTTTTTGGGGGGGGGGACAGAGGATTTGGGGGGGTCCCACACAGATGGGGGGGCACACAGGTGATGGGGGGGGCACCTATTTTTTTTGGGGGGGGGGAACACCTATTTTTTGGAGGGGGATCAATTTTTTTTGGGGGGGCCGGCACCCCAGGAGGTTTTCGGAAGAGGATTTGGGGGTCCCACACGGATTGGGGGCTCCTCTGCCCCTGGGGGTGTGGGGGGGGGGACCTGAATGGGGGGGCGGTGCCGCCGGCCCCTTCCAGCCCCCCCCCGGCGCCCTTTGGCCCCGCTGGCGCCGCGGGGGCCGCCGGCCGCCAGCCCCGTGCCGAGCCGCACGTAGGCCCTGCGGGGGCCAGCGGCGCCGACGGGGGTCCCGGATCCCCCCCCCGGGGAATGACCCCGCTGTAGGGCCGCTGGCCCGGCCCTATAGAGAGGCCCTGGACCCATAGCGAGGGCCCGGACCCATAGCGAGGCCCCAGACCCATAGCGAGGCCCCATAGCGAAGCATCTGCCCCATAGTGAGACCCGGCCCCATAATGAGTCCCCGGCCCCATAGCGAGGTCTCGGCCCCATAGCGAGGCCCTGGACCCATAGCGAGGGCCCGGACCCATAGCGAGGCCCCATAGCAACATCTCGGCCCCATAATGAGGCTCCGGCCCCATAACAAGGCCCCGACCCCATAGCGAGGGCCCAGACCCATAGTGAGGCCCCATAGTGAAGCATCTGCCCCATAGTGAGACCCGGCCCCATAATGAGTCCCCGGCCCCATAGCGAGGTCTCGGCCCCATAGCAAGGCCCTGGACCCATAGCGAGGGCCCATAGCAAAGCCTCGGCCCCATAGTGAGGGCCCAGACCCATAGCGAGGCCCTGGACCCATAGCAAGGCCCCATAGCAAAGCCTCGGCCCCATAATGAGGCCCCGACCCCATAGCAAGGTCCCAGCCCCATAATGAGGTCTCATGGCCCTGTAGTGAGACCTCGACCCCATAGCGAGGGTCTGGACCCATAGCGAGGCCCCATAGTGAAGCATCTGCCCCATAACAAGGCCCCGGCCCCATAGAAAGGTCCAAGCCCCATAAGAAGGCCTCAGCCCCATAACGAGGCCGCATGGCCCCATAGCGAGGCCCTGGACCCATAGCGAGGCCCCATAGCGAAGCCTCGGCCCCATAACAAGGTCCCGGCCCCATAGCAAGGTCCCAGCCCCATAAGAAGGCCTCAGCCCCATAATGAGGCCCTGGACCCATAGCGAGGCCTCATAGCGAAGCCTCGGCCCCATAATGAGGCCCCGTGGCCCCACAGCCCCGGTCCCTATCGTTGTCCCCCCCCTCGCACGCTGCTGGCATCGCGTCCCCATCCCGATGTCCCCGTCCATGTCCCCATCCCTGTGCCGGTGTCCCTGTCCCCATCCCGGTGTCCCCACGTCCTTTTACTTGTGTCCCTGTCCCTATACCACATCCCCGTGCCCCCATGACCCCAAACCCCCATCCACGTGCCCCCATCCCCAAATCCCTGTGACCCCATACCCCCATCCCCATGACCCCGTGACCCCATACCCCCATCCCCAAATCCCTGTGACCCCATACCTCCATCCCCTTGCCCCCCATCCCTGTGCCCCCATGCCCCTGTCCCCAAATCCCCGTGCCCCCATGACCCCATGACCCTGTTCCCCCATCCCCGTGCCCCCATCCCCAAATCCCCATGCCCCCATGACCCCGTCCCCTTGCCCCCCGTGACCCTATGCCCCCATCCCCATGCCCCCATGACCCCATCCCTGACCCCCTGACCCCGTGCCCCCATCCCCAAATCCCTGTACCCCCATGACCCCATGACCCTATCCCCGTCCCCCCGTGCCCCCCACCCCATCCCCATGTCCCCGTGTCCCCACACCCTTGCCCCCATGACCCCATGACCTCGCGCCCCCATCCCTGTACCCCCATCCCTAAATCCCCATGCCCCCATCCCCATCCCCCTGTCCCTGTGTCCCCATACCCATGACCCCATGACCCCGTGTCCCCATCCCTGACCCCCACGTCCCTGTGTCCCCTGCCCTGTCCCCATGACCCCATGACCCCGTACCCCCATCCCCGTCCCCCCTGTCCCCACATCCCTGTCCCCACATCCCCATGCCCTAATTCCCATGCCCCCATGCCCCCATGACCCCGTCCCTAAATCCCCGTACCCCTATCCCTGTACCCCCATCCCCATCACCCCATGACCCCATACCCCCATCCCCTTACCCCCCATCCCTATGTCCCCATGTCCACGTCCCCATGACCCCGTACCCCCATACCCGTGCCCCCATGCCCCCATGACCCCATCCCCAAATCCCCGTACCCCCATGACCCCATCCCCTTACCCCCACACCCCTGTACCCCCATTCCCATGACCCCATGACCCCATAACCCCCTCTCCATGCCCCCATACCCCCCATCCCCCTGTCCCCACGTCCCCATGTCCCAGTGTCCCCATCCCCTTGCCCCCATGACCCCATGACCCCGTACCCCCATCCCCATACCCCTATCCCCATGACCCCATCCCCAAATCCCCGTCCCCCCACACCCCCATACCCCCACCCCCATGACCCTATGACCCCCGACCCCATATCCCCCCTTGTCCCCGTGCCCCCCTCCCCATGTCCCCACATCCCTGTCCCCATGTCCCCATGTCCCCATGTCCCCATGACCCCATGACCCCATCCCCTTGCCCCCCACACCCCCATCCCCATGACCCCATACCCCCACCCCCATGCCCCCATGCCCCCCTGACCCCACATCCCCCCCTTGTCCCCGTGCCCCCCTCCCCATGTCCCCACGTCCCTGTCCCCATGTCCCCATGTCCCCATGACCCCATGACCCCATCCCCTTGCCCCCCACACCCCCATACCCCCATCCCCATGCCCCCACACCCCCATCCCCATGACCCCACCCCCCACCCCCATACCCCCATGCCCCCTGACCCCATATCCCCCCTTGTCCCCGTGCCCCCTCCCCGTCCCCCCCCCTGTCCCCGTTGTCCCCGCGGCCGTCCCGGTGGCGCCTGGCCGGGGCGGTGGCGGGTGGCCAGCGGCGGGGCCGACGTGCGGCCCCAGGCATGGCCTTTTCCTCGGGGCTGGGGGGGCTGGGGGGTTTCCTCCACGCGTGTCCCCCCCACACCCCCACCCCCCCCCCAGCCCCTCCCACCACCCCCCCCCCCTTTCCCCGGTGCCTTCCGGCCCCCGCGGCCCCTCGGCTCAAACATTAACCCCGAGCCCCGGCCGGGCACCCTGACGGGGACAGCGGGTGCCGAGGGGGTAGCCAGGCTGCCCCCCCCTCAAAAAAAATCATAATATTAAAAAATTATAGGGCCCCCCCCCCCTCCATACCCGCACGCACGCGCCGTGGGATATGAGTGGAGGGAGATGGGGCCGGTGGGTGAGTGGGGGAGAGGGGGGGTGGGGAGGGGGGTTATTGGGGGGGTGGTGGGGGGGGGGTGGTGGGGGGGTGGTGGGGGGTGGTGGGGAGGGGGTGTTGGGGGTGGGTTATTGGAGGGGGTTATTGGGGGGTGATTGATTTGGGGTGGGTTATTGGGGGTGGGTTATTGGGGAGGGGTGGGTTATTGGGGGGTTGGTGGGGGGTGATTGATTTGGGGTGGGTTATGGGGGTGGGTTATTGGGGGGTATTAGGGAGGGGGTATTGGGGAGGGGGTGATTTGGGAGGTTATTGGAGGGGTGGGTTATTGGGGGTTTTGTTGGGGGCATGGTTTATTGGGGGTGGGTTATTGGGGGGTTATTGGGAAGGGGGTTATTGGGGGTGGGTTATTGGGTTGGGGGGTTATTGGGGAGGTGGGTTATTGGGAGGGGGTTATTGGGGGGTTATTGGGGGTGGGTTATTGAGGGGTTATTGGGAGGGGGTTATTGGGGGTTATTGGGGAGTGGTTGATTTGGGGGGTTATTGGGGGTGGGTTATTGGGGAGGGGATTGGGGGTGGGTTATTGGGGGGTGTTGGGGGATGGGTTATTGGGGGTGGGTTATTGGGGAGGGGGTGATTGGGGGTGGGTTATTGGGGGTGGGTTATTGGGATGGGGTGGGTTATTGGGGGGTGGGTTATTGGGAGGTGGGTTATTCATGGTGGGTTATTGGGAGGGGGATTATTGGGGGGTTATTGGAGGGGTGGGTTATTGGGGAGGGGGTGGGTTACTTGGGGGGTGTTGGGGTTGGGGAGTGGGTTATTGGGGGTGGGTTACTGGGGGTGGGTTATTGGGGGACATTGATTTGGAGTGGGTTATTGGGGGTGGGTTATTGGGGGGTTATTGGGAGGGGGTTATTGGGGGGGTATTGGGGAAGGGGGTGATTGGGGGGGTTGTTGGGGGGTGGTTTATTGGGGGGTGGTTTATTGGGATGGGGCTTATTGGGGGGGGTGATGGAGGTTGGGGAACACGCCCCCCCCCCAGAAGCACCACCCTTAGGGTTCAGGGCCCCCCCCCAACCTCCCCATTATTTTGGGGAGGGGTCCCAAGCCCCCCCAGCATCCCCAGGGGGAGTTTTATTTTATTGGGGGGGGTCCTTGACGTCGGGTCCCCCCCCCCCTGGGCTGTGCCGGCTGGCGATGATGCTGGGGGGGTTCATGGGGCGCCCCGACCCCCCCCCCCCCTCGCTCTGCGACCCCCGCGTGCTGGACAGATTCATCCTGGAGGCGCGCGACGCAGAGAGGGGGCTGGTGAGGGGGCTGGGGGGGGCTGGGGGTTTGGGGGAAAATGGGGGGTTTGGGGGAAATGGGGGAAATGGGGGGTTATGGGGGAAATGGGGGTATAGGGGAAATGGGGGGTATGGGGGAAATGGGGGAAATGGGGGGTTATAGGGGAAATGGGGGGTATAGGGGAAATGGGGGGTATGGGGATTTAGGGGAAATGGGGGGTTATGGGGTTATGGGGGAAATGGGGGGTTGTGGGGTTATGGGGGAAATGGGGTTATGGGGGAAATGGGGGGTTGTGGGAATATAGGGGAAATGGGGGGTTATGGGGTTATAGGGAAAATGGGGGGAATATGGGATTTTGGGGGGCTGGGGGGTATAGGGGAAATGGGGGGTATGGGGGAAATGGGGGGTATGGGGAAAATGGGGGGTTATGGGGTTATGGGGGCGTCATGGGGTTATAGGGGAAAATGGGGGAATGGGGGATATGGGGGGATATAGGGGAAATGGGGGTTTGGGGTTTTGGGGTTATAGGGGAAATGGGGTTGTGGGGATTTAGGGGAAATGGGGGAATGGGGTTTGGGAGGGGTATAGGGGAAATGGGGGGAAATGGGGGGATATTGGGCCATTTGGGGCCATTTGGGGCCATGGGATATAGGGGAAAATGAGGGGACGTGGGGATTTGGGGCCATTTGGGGCCATTTGGGGCCATTTGGGGACACGGGGGTTGGGGACACCCCAGGGGTGGGTGGCAGCGTCCCTGTGACCCCCCCCCCAGGCCAGCTGTGGCCCCCCCTGCGACCTGCCCGAGGCCGTGCCCGTCCCCGACCCCGGCGTCAACTTCAACGACTGGCGGCGGATGGACGTGAGTGGGGGAAATGGGGCGAAAACGGGCGATTTTGGGCAAAAGGGGAAAAAATGGGGCGAAACGGGAAAAATGGGGTGAAACGGGGGGAAATTGGGCAAACAGGGGGGAGCTGGGGGTGGGATGGGGAGAAATTGGGAGAAAAGGAGCAATTGGGGAAATGGGGTGAGATGGGGCGGAATTGGGCAAAACGGGGTGGAATTGGGCAAAAGGGGAAAAAATGGGGTGAAACGGGAAAAATGGGGTGAAACGGGGGAAATTGGGCAAAACAGGGGGGAGCTGGGGGTGGTATGGGGAGAAATTGGGAGAAAAGGAGCTATTGGGGAAAATGGGGTGAAATAGGGAAAACGGGGGAAAAAAGGGAGTAATGGGGCAAAATGGGGTGAAAAGGGAACAAGGGGGGCAAATGGGGCGAAACGGGGAAAAATGGGGCAAACTGGGGGGCTCCGGGAGGTGGGGGCTGCCCTGGGGGTCTCCCTGGTGTCCCCCTCCCCATGCTTGGTGTCCCCAAGCCCCCTCCCCATGTCCCCCAATGTCCCCAGACCCCCCCAATGTCCCCCAGTGTCCCCAAATGACCCCCAATGTCCCCAAATGCCCCCAATGTCCCCAAATGTCCCCAATGCCCCCACACCCCCGCTGTGTCCCCCCAATGTCCCCAAATGACCCCAAATGACCCCAAATGACCCCAAATGACCCCCACGCCCCCACCACGTCCCCCAATTGACCCCAAATGACCCCAAATGACCCCAAATGACCCCCAAGCTCCCCCCCACATCCCCTCCATGTCCCCAAATGTCCCCCCAAGCCCCCGATGTCCCCAAATATCCCCAAATGACCCCAACACCCCCACACCCTCCATGTCCCCCAATGTCCCCAAATGTCCCCCAATGTCCCCCAATGTCCCCCATTGACCCCAAATGACCCCAAATGACCCCCAAGCTCCCCCACATCCCCTCCATGTCCCCAAATGTCCCCCCAAGCCCCCCGATGTCCCCAAATATCCCCAAATGACCCCAACACCCCCACACCCTCCATGTCCCCCAATGTCCCCAAATGTCCCCCAATGTCCCCCAATGTCCCCCAATGACCCCAAATGACCCCAAATGACCCCCAAGCCCCCCCCACGTCCCCCAATGTCCCCCAATGTCCCCCAAATGACCCCAAATGACCCCAAATGACCCCAAATGACCCCCAAGCTCCCCCCCACGTCCCCAAACGTCCCCTGACGGTGTCCCCAATCATCCCCGCAGGCGGGGGCGCGGGCGCACGAGGTGGGGGGGGGCCAGGCCGTGCTGGTGGCCGCCGTCCTGCGGGCGCGGGAGCTGCTGCGGGACCCCCGCCTGCGCCCCACCCTCGATCGCGCCTACAGCGCCGCGCGCAGCCTGGCCCACCTGCTGCAGGGGGTGCCCGCCCCGGTACGGGGGGCTTGGGGGTTTTGGGGGGTCCTGGGGGTCCTGGAGGGGGTTATGGGGGTCCTGGGGGTGGTTATGGGGGTCCTAGGGGGAGTTATGGGGGTCTTGGGGGGTGAGAGGGGAGGTTATGGGGGTTGTGGGGGGGGGTATGGGGGTCTTGGAGGGGTCCTGGGGGGTTATGGGGATCCTGGGGGGTCTTGGGGAGGTCCTGGGGTCTTGGGGGTCCTGGATGGGGTTATGGGGGTCCTGGGGGTGGTTATGGGGGTCTTGGAGGGGTCCTGGGGGGTTATGGGGGTTCTGGGGGAATAAGGGGGAGGTTATGGGGGTCCTGGAGGGGTTAGGAGGGGTTAGAAGGGTCCTGGGGGGGTTATGGGGGTCCTGGGGGGTCCTGGATGGAGTTATGGGGGTCTTGGGGGTGGTTATGGGGGTCCTAGGGGGAGTTATGGGGGTCTTGGGGGGTGAGAGGGGAGGTTATGGGGGTTGGGGGGGGTTATGGGGGTCTTGGAGGGGTCCTGGGGGGTTATGGGGATCCTGGGGGATCTTGGGGGGTCCTGGGGGTCTTGGGGGTCCTGGATGGGGTTATGGGGGTCTTGGGGGTGGTTATGGGGGTCTTGGGGGGATTAGGGGGTCCTGAGGGGAGTTATGGGGGTCTTGGGGGGTTATTAGGGTCTTGGAGGGGTCCTGGGGGGTTATGGGGGTCCTGGGGGAATAAGGGGGAGGTTATGGGGGTCCCGGGGGGTCCTGGAGGGGGTTATGGGGGTCCTGGGGGTGGTTATGGGGGTCCTAGGGGGAGTTATGGGGGTCTTGGTGGGGTCCTGGAGGGGGTTGGGGGGTCTTGGAGGTGGTTATGGGGGTCCTGGGGGAGATTATGGGGGGTTATGGGGGTCTTGGGGGGTTATGGGGGTCTTGGAGGGGTCCTGGGGGGTTATGGGGATCCTGGGGGGTCTTGGGGGTCCTGGGGGTCTTGGGGGGTCCTGGATGGGGTTATGGGGGTCCTGGGGGTGGTTATGGGGGTCTTGGGGGGTGAGAGGGGAGGTTATGGGGGTCTTGGGGGGTTATGGGGGTCCTGGGGGAGATTATGGGGGGGTTATGGGGGTCTTGGGGGGGTTAGGGGGTCCTGGGGGAGATTATGGGGGGGTTATGGGGGTCTTGGAGGGGGCTAGGAGAGTCCTGAGGGGGGTTCTGGGGGGCTTTTGGGGGTCCTGAGGGGTTCCTGAGGGGGTTATGGGGGAGTTATGGGGGTCCTGGGGGGGTTATGGGGGGGTTATGGGGGTACTGGGGGTGGTTATGGGGGTCTTGGGGGGTGAGAGGGGAGGTTATGGGGGTCCTGGGGGTGGTTAGAGAGGTCCTGGGGGAGGTTATGGGGGTCCTGGGGGGGTCCTGGGGGGGTTATGGCGGTCCTGGGGGGGGTTATTTGGGGTTAGGGGGGTCCTGGGGGGGTACCGTGTGTCTGGGGGGGGTGTCCAGGTGGTTTTGGGGGGGGTCCTGACCCCTCCCTCCCCTTCCCCTTTTTTTCCCCAGCCCCCCCCCCGCGCTGAGCCCCCCCCCGCGGTGGGGGTGCGGACGCTGGGGCGGCTGCTGGGGGTCCAGGGCAGCTTCCTACGGGGCAAGGTGCGCCTCCTGCTCGCCGAAACCTGCCCCCGGTGACCCCCCCGGGACCCCCCCGGGACCCCCACCAGGACACCGGGACCCCCCCGGGACACCGGGACCCCAGGGGACACCAAGACCCCCATGGGGACACCGAGACCTCAATGGGGACACCAGGACCCTATGGGGACGCTGAGAACCCTCAGGGGACACCGGGACCCCCCCGGGACCCCCCAGGACCCCGAGACCCCCATAAGGACACCGGGACCCCAGGGGACACCAGGACCTCAATGGGGACACCGAGACCCCCATGGGGACACCGAGACCCCCCCAGGAGACACCGGGACCACGCTGGGACCCCCATGGGGACACTGGGACCCCAGGGGACACCAAGACCCCCCGAGGGGACACCGGGACCACGCCAGGACCCCCCCAGGACACCGGTCTGGGGACTCCGGGACCCCCACAGGGACACTGGGACCACCATGGGGACACTGGCCTGAGGCCACTGGGACCCCCCCAGTGACACTGGGACCCCCATGGGGGACACCGGGACCCCACCGGGACCCCCCCAGTGACACTGGGACCCCACTGGGACCCCCCCGGTGACACTGGGACCTCCACGGGGACACCGGGACCCCCATGGGGACACTGGGACCACCCCCCAGTGACAGTGGGACCCCACTGGGACCCCCCCCAGTGACACTGGGACCCCCATGGGGACACCAGGACCCCCCCCTGAGGACACTGGGACCCCCCCAGTGACACCAGGACCACACTGGGACCCCCATGGGGACACTGGGACCCCCCCCCCAAAAAAAAACTCCTCCTCCGGCTGCGGCAGCTCCTCCCGGGGCGTTGGACGTCCCGGCGGGTGATTGACAGCTGTCAATCATCTCCCCCCCCACTCCTCCTCCTCCTCCTCCTCCTCCTCCTCCTCCGGCGGCGGTGATTGACGGGCGCCCGACGAGTGATTGACAGCTGTCACTCAGGGGAGACGCAGCCCCCGCCCCCGTAACTTAATGCAAACACGAGACTATTTATCAGCGCTGCCGTCTGGTGGACCCCCCCCCCGGCACCGGGACCCCCCCCTTGTCACCCGGGACCCCCCCCTCGTCATTGGGACCCCCCACATACCTGGGACCCCCTCATTGTCATCTGGGACCCCCTTGTCATTTGGGACCCCCCACATACCTGGGACCCCCCTCATTGTCATCTGGGACCCCCCTTGTCATTTGGGACCCCCCACATACCTGGGACCCCCCTTGTCACCTGGGACCCCCCCATGTCACTTGGGCCCCCCTTATCACCCGGGACCCCCCACATACCTGGAACCCCCCCATGTCACTTGGGCCCCCCTTATTACCCGGGACCCCCCACATACCTGGGACCCCCCTTATCACCTGGGACCCCCCCCCCAGCACCGGGACCCCCCTTTTCACTTGAGCCCCCCCCTTTTGTCACTTGGGACCCCCCTTACCACCTGAGCCCCCCCCTTGTCATTTGGGACCCCCCACATATCTGGGACCCCCCTCATGTCACCTGGGACCCCCCCATATCACCTGAGACCCCCTCTTGTCACCTGGGACCCCCCATGTCACCTGCCCCCCCCCCCGTGTCCCCTCCCCGTGACCCCCGGGGTCAATGACCGGGGGCAGATAAGGGGTGGCCAGACCGGGTGGCGCCGAGGGGGGGGCACCCATTTAGCCCCGCCCCTTCCCGCTAGCCACGCCCCTTCCCCAATTAGCCCCGCCCCTTCCCGCAAGCCCCGCCTCCTCCCCCATAGGCCACGCCCCCTCCACCATAGGCCACGCCCCCTTTCTGTTGGGGGGGCAGAGTGGGGACGAGCGGTGGCGGAGGGGTGAGTGGGGCTGGGGGGGGGGACACATGGAGGGGGGCAATGGGGGTCGGGGGGTCATGGGGGGCATGGGGGCGGGGGGCACCCACGGGGACACGGGGGGGCCACGGGAGGCCGGGGGGCAAAGTCCGGCCGGGGCAAAGTCTGCAGCGTGGCCGGGGGGGCTGCAGCCCCTGGGACCCCCAGGACCCCTCCCAGAGCCCCCCGGAC
Organism: Aythya baeri; assembly: GCA_026413565.1. Taxonomy (NCBI): domain Eukaryota; kingdom Metazoa; phylum Chordata; class Aves; order Anseriformes; family Anatidae; genus Aythya; species Aythya baeri. Next base: position 179,599 of record JAKRSJ010000102.1, on the reverse strand, counting down.
CCTCCGGACCCCCCGAGATCCCCTTGGACCCCCCCAAAGGACATTCCCCCCAGACCCCCGTTAAACCCCTGGGAGCACCAGGGACCCCCAGGACCCCCCCAGGGACCCTCCTGACCCCCCCGACCCCCCAAGGACCCCCTTGGACCCCCCCAGCGACCCCCCATGACCCCCCCATGTGGACACCCCCAGAGACCCCCTTGAACCCCCAAGGACCCCTCTAACCCCCCCAAGGGACCCTCCTGACCCCCCAGGAACCCCTTGGACCCCCCAGGGACCCCTCTGACCCCCAGGGACCCCCTGACCCCCCCAGGGACCCCTCTGACCCCCTGACCCCCCAGCGACCCCCTGACCCCCCTTGAACCCCCCAGCGCCCCCGGACGATGGAGACCCTGAGACGCTGCTTCCATGGCCGGGTAACGACCCCCCTGACCCCCCCAAATGTGGACCCCCCCAGGTTCTGTGACCCCCCTGGTTCCGTGACCCCCCTGGTTCTGGGACCCCCCTGATTCCGGGACCCCCCGGTGCCGGGACCCCCGGTGACACGGAGCCCAGGTCCCGGCAGGGGGCGGTCGCCTACAGCCGCCACCGGGACCCCGAGGACGACCCCGGGGGGGCCCCAGGGTGCTGCTGCCCCCCCAGGCCCCGCCCCCGCTCCAGGCCCCGCCCCCGGTCCCGCCCCTGGCTCCACCCACTCGCCGCCCTGGCTCTTGGCTCCGCCTCCGCCTTCCTGGCAGGTAGGTGTGGCTTGGCAGTGACCACGCCCACTCCAATATGGCCACGCCCACAGCGTGGCCACGCCCACAATGACCACGCCCACTCCCTAACCACGCCCGTTCATGGCCACGCCCACCCCCAATGACCCCGCCCCCTCCCCAATCAGGGCTGCTGGTGGCCGGGCTGGGCCGCCCCACTTGCGGGGGCGGGGCGGGGGCGGGGCCTGATCCGGGTGGCCCCGCCCCCGAGGAGGCGGTGGGCGTGGCCAGCGCCGAAGCCCCGCCCACCTGGCCCCAGCTGCGGGAGCAGCTGCAGCGGCACCTGCGGGAGGAGCGCATCGAGGCCTGGGTGCGGTGAGCGACCTTTGACCTTTGACCCTTGACCCTTTGACCTTTGACCCCGTGACCCCTGACCTTTGACCCCCCGCAGGGAGGTGGCTGCTGGCCCCCACGGCGCGGGCTCGGCGCGGGGTCAAGCTCTGGCCCGGGGGGTGCTGAGCGCCATGGGGGCCGCGGGGCTGAGCCGAGCCTGGAGCCGCCCCCAGCGCCTGCCCCTGCCCACGCGGTACGGGGGGGAGGGCAGGGGTCAGGGGTCACGGGGGGGGCAGGGGTCATGGGGAGGGGTCAGGGGTCAGGGGGAGGGTCAGGGGTCAGCAGGAGGGGATGGGGTCAGGGGAGGTGTCAGGGGTCACGGGGGGGTTCAGGGGTCATGGGGAGGGGTCAGGGGTCATGGGGAGAGGTCAGGGGTCAGGGGGAGGGGTTGGAGTCAGGGGAAGGGGTCAGGGGTCAGGGGGAGGGGTTGGAGTCAGGGGGAGGGGTCAGGAGGCACAGGGAGGGGTCAGGGGTCAGGGGTCCGCAGGACAGGTCAGGGGGCATGGGGAGGGGTCAGGGGTCAGGGGTCAGGGGAGGTCTTGGGGGGTCACAGGGGTCAGAGGTCACAGGGTCTGGGTCACAGGGGTCAGGGGTGGCAAGGGTCAGGGGTCACAGGGGTCAGAGGTCACAGGGGTCAGGGGTCACAGGGGTCAGGGGTCACCGGCGTCGGGGGTCTCAGGGGTGCGGAACCGGCCGCGGGACTCAGGGGGGTGACGAGGAGGGGTAGGGGCCACGCCTGTCCCTGACCCTTGACCCCTGACCCTTGACCCCTGACCCTTGACCCCTGACCCCGCAGGGGGTCACCGCCCTCGCTGCTGTGGGTGGACGCGGCCGGGCGGGAGCTGGAGCGCCTCCGCCTCGACCCCGACGCCTTCTGCCCCTGGAGCGCCGCCGGGAACGTCACGGTGACCTTTGACCCTTGACCCCTGACCCCTGACCCTTGACCTCTGACCCCGCTGACCCCCCCCCCGCCCCAAAACCCGCAGGGGGAGCTGGTGTACGGGCACTACGGGCGCCCCCAGGACCTGGCACTGCTGCGGGCGCGGGGGGTGACGCTGAGGGGGAGCCTCCTGCTGCTGCGCCTGGGGAGAGGGACCCCCGCCGCCAAGGTCTGGGGGGGGGGCACGGGCACCTGGGGGGGGGGCTTTGGGGGGTTTGGGGGGTTATGTGGTTCCCTGGGGGTCCTGGGGGGACTTTGGGGGGTTTGGGGGGCTATGTGGTTCCCTGGGGGTGCTGGGGGGTCTTGGGGGGTCCTGGGGGTCCTGGGGGGCCCTGGGGGGCTTTGGGGTGGTCTCTATGGCTCCCTGGGGGTCCTGGGTGGGGCTCTGGGGGGTCCTGAGGGGGTCCTGGGGGTCCTGGGGGGGGCCTTGGGGGAGTTTGGGGGGGTCCTGGGGGTCCTGGGGGTCCTGGGGGTCTTGGGGTACCTAGGGGGGGCCTTGGGGGGTTTGGGGGGCTGTGTGGTTCCCTGGGGGTCCTGGGGGGTCCTGGGGGTCCTGGGGGTCCTGGGGGGTCCTGGGGGGCTTTGGGGGTGTCTATAGTTCCCTGGGGGTCCTGGGGGGTCCTTGGGCGGGGCTGGGGAGGCTTGGGGGGTATCTGTGGTTCCCTGGGTGTCCTGGGGGTTCTGGGGGGTCCTGGAGGGGGTCCTGGGGGGGTCCTGGGGGGTCGGTTTCTCAGGGGAGTTTTCTGGGGGGGTCCCACCCGTAGGTGGCGGCGGCGGAGGCGGTGGGGGCTGCGGGGGTGCTGCTGTACCCCGACCCCCAGGACACGGCCGGGCCGGGGGCCCCGGCGCTGGGGGGGACACGGCCGTGACAGTGCATGTGAGTAGGGGGGGGGGCAAGGGGGGCATTTTGGGGGGGTTAAAAAGGGTTGGGGGGATTTGGGGGGGTTAAAAGGGGTTGGGGGGATTTGGGGGGCACAGGGATGATTTGGGGGGAAAGGGGGGATCTGTGGTTTGGGGGGCATGGGGGGCATGGGGGGTCTCTGCGTTTGGGGGGATTTGGGGGGGTCTCTGTGTTTGGGGGGATTTGGGGGGGTTAAGGGGAGGTTGGGGGCTCCAATGGGGCCTGGGGGTCATAAAGGGGGGAGGTCGCCTGACGCGTGTCCCCCCCCAGGTGCAGGAGGGCGCGGGGGACCCCTACAGCCGGGGCTTCCCCTCCTTCACCGCCCACGCCCCCCGGCGCCCCCGGGCTGCCCCGCATCCCCGTGCAGCCCCTGAGCGCCGCCACCGCCACCCGACTGCTCCGGTACGGACCCCCCCGGGACCAGGGACCCCCCTTGTCACCTGGGACCCCCTTATCACATGGGTGACCCCCTTTATCACCTGGGACCCCCCTTTATCACTTGTGACCCCCCATCACATACAACCCCCCTTGTCACCTGGGACCACCCCTTATCACCTGGGTGCCCCCCTTATCACTTGTGACCCCCCTTTATCACCTGGGACCCCCCTTAATCACCTGGGTGCCCCCCTTATCATCTGGGACCCCCTTCTCACTTTTGACCCCCCCCCATCACATCTCACCACCCCCGTGTCACCAGGGACCCCCCCTTTATCACCTGGGACCCCCCCCTTATCACTTGTGCCCCCCCTTTATCATCTGGGACCCCCCCTTTGTCACCTAGGTGCCCCCCCTTATCATCTGGGACCCCCCTTATCACCTGGGACCCCCCTTATCACTTGTGACCCCCCCCCCATCACATATCACCCCCCCCCTTATCACCTGGGTGCCCTCCCTTATCACCCATGCCCACCCTTATCACCTCGCCCCCCCCTTATCACCTCCCCCCCCCCTTATCAGGGAGCTGGGGGGGCCTCGGGCACCCTGGGGGCTGCGGCTCCGTGCCCCGGGGGGGCGCCGGCTGCGGCTGAGCGTGGGGGGGGGCACGGCGCCCGGGACCCTCGTCAGCGTCTTCGGGGCCCTGGAGGGGCGGCTGGAGCCCGGTGAGGGGGCGTGGCCACCGGGTGGGGGCGTGGTCAAAGTGGGCGTGGTCGCCGGAGGGGGCGTGGCCAGGGTGGGGGCGGGAGGTGGGGTTAAATTGGGGGGGGCAGGAGGAGGGGGACCTGGAGGGGTGGCTGGAGGCCAGGGAGGGGGCGTGGCCATCTGGAGGGGGCGTGGCCAAAGCGGGCGTGGTCTCGGGGGGGGCGTGGCATGGGTTGGGGGGTGGCCAAGGGGGTGGGGACATCGGCGGGGGCGTGGTCTTGGTGGGGACCGGGGTGGGTTCAACCTGGAGGGGTCAGAAGGAGGAGGGGGCGTGGCCAAATGGGGGCGGGGCCAAATGGGTTCAAGGGGCGTGGTCAATGAGGGCGGGGTTAAAGGGGGGTGGGGCTAATGGGGGTGTGGCTGAATGGGGCGTGGCTAAAGTGGGTGTTGTTAAAGGGGGCGTGGCTAAAGGAGGGTGTGGTCATTGTGGGCGTGGCCAATGGGGGTGGAGAATTGATTTGGGGGCGTGGCTTGTATGAGGGCGTGGCCTGGCGGCGAGGAGGCGTGGCTGCCGATCCCCTGGAGGAGGGGGGCGGGGGCGTGGCTCGGGGGCGTGTCCCCTCCCGAGCCCCGCCCCCTTTTTTTTTGCTTTTTTTTAATTTTCTCTTGGCCCCGCCCCCAGACCGTTACGTCATCGTGGGGGCGCGCCGTGATTCGCTGGGGCCGGGGGCGGCGGCCTCGGGGGTGGGCACGGCCCTGCTGCTGGAGCTGGCGCGCGTCTTTGCCGCCATGGGGCGGGACGGTGAGGGCGGGGCCAAAGGGGGCGTGGCCAACCGAGGGGGCGTGGCCAGGGTGGGGGCAGGGGGTGGGGTTAATTTGGGGGGTGTGGCAGAAGGAGGGGGCTCTGGAGGGGTGGCTGGAGACCAGGGAGGGGGCGTGGCCTCCGGAGGGGGCGTGGCCAAGTGGGCGTGGTCAAGTGGGCGGGGCCTGTAGGGGTGTGGTGCCTTGGGGGTGGGGTCACAGGGGTAAAGGGGAGGGGCCAGGGGTGGTGTCAGCGGTGCCCCCCCCCCCAGTGTCCCTGTGTCAGCCCAGTTTGCTCCCAGTGCAATCCCAGTCCAACCCCAGTTTGTTCCCAGTCCAACCCCAGTTTCCTCCCAGTTCCAACCCAGTTTCCTCCCAGTGCCATCCCAGTTTCCTCCCAGTGCCATCCCAGTGTGCTCCCAGTCCACCCCAGTTTGTTCCCAGTCCAACCCCAGTTTCCTCCCAGTGCCACCCCAGTTCCCTCCCAGTCCACCCCAGTTTCCTCCCAGTTCCACCCCAGTTTCCTCCCAGTCCACCCCAGTTTCCTCCCAGTGCCACCCCAGTTTCCTCCCAGTGCCATCCCAGTGTGCTCCCAGTCCACCCCAGTTTGTTCCCAGTGCCACCCCAGTTTCCTCCCAGTGCCACCCCAGTTCCCTCCCAGTCCAACCCCAGTTTCCTCCCAGTCCACCCCAGTTTCCTCCCAGTCCACCCCAGTTCCCTCCCAGTCCATCCCAGTTTCCTCCCATTCCAACCCAGTTTCCTCCCAGTCCACCCCAGTTTGTTCCCAGTCCAACCCAGTTTCCTCCCAGTGCCACCCCAGTTTCCTCCCAGTGCCATCCCAGTGTGCTCCCAGTCCACCCCAGTTTGTTCCCAGTCCAACCCCAGTTTCCTCCCAGTGCCACCCCAGTTTCCTCCCAGTGCCATCCCAGTGTGCTCCCAGTCCACCCCAGTTTGTTCCCAGTCCAACCCCAGTTTCCTCCCAGTGCCACCCCAGTTACCTCCCAGTCCAACCCCAGTTTCCTCCCAGTCCACCCCAGTTTCCTCCCAGTCCACCCCAGTTCCCTCCCAGTTCCACCCCAGTTTCCTCCCAGTCCAACCCCAGTTTGTTCCCAGTTCCATCCCAATTTCCTCCCAGTTCCACCCCAGTTTCCTCCCAGTCCACCCCAGTTTCCTCCCATTCCACGCCAGTTCCCTCCCAGTGCCACCCCAGTTCCCTCCCAGTCCACCCCAGTTCCCTCCCAGTCCACCCCAGTTCCCTCCCAGTTCCATCCCAGTTCCCCCCCAGGCTTCCAGCTGCGCCGCTCTCTGCTCTTCGTCAGCTGGGACGGGGGCGAATTCGGGCACCTGGGGGCCACCGAGTGGCTGGAGGTGGGCGCGTGTCCCCCCCGACCCCCACGACCCCCCTGGACCCCCAGGACCCCCCCAAAATTCCCCCCCCCATTTTTCTGCGCCCCCAGGGGTACCCCTCCCTCCTGCACACCAAAGCAGCCGCCTACATCAGCCTGGACCAGGCGGTGCTGGGTGAGCCCCCCCCCTGCGCCCCCCCCCACCCCCCAGCACCTTGGGGACCCTTTTGGGGACCCCCACCCCAAAAATCACCCCCACCCCCCCAAAAAAAAAAGGTGGCGACCGCCTGGTGGCCCGCAGCAGCCCGGTGCTGGTCACCCTCATCGAGAGCGCCCTGCGCCAGGTGGGTGGCACCCGGTGACCCCCATGGTGACACGAGTGTCACCCCCCCCAAAATAATGTCCCCCCCCAGGTTGACAGCCCCAATGAGAACGGGAAGAGCCTCTTCGAGCAGGTGGCGCGGCCGGGGCGCGCGTGGCAGAGCGACGTGTGAGTCCCCAAATGTCCCCTTTTTATTTTGGGGGGGGGACACACACCGGTGTCACCCCCCCTCGGTGTCACCTTGTCACCCCCCCAGGATCCGCCCGCTGTCCCCCGAGAGCAGCGCCTACCCCTTCACCGCCGCCGCCGGGGTGCCCGCCCTGGAGCTGTGCTTCGATGAGGTGGCCCCGATGTCCCCAATGTCCCCCCCCAATGTCCCCATGTCCCCCCCATGTCCCTCTGATGACCCCCAATGTCCCCATGTCCCCCCCTTGTCCCCATGTCCCTCTCGTGACCCCAATGTCCCCCTCGTGTCCCCATGTCCCCCCAATGTCCCCCAATGTCCCCCAATGTGTCCCCAATGTCCCCCTGTCCCCAAAATGTCCCCCCATGTCCCCTTGATGTCCCCAATATCCCCCCAATGTCCCTATGTCCTCCCCATGTCCCCAATGTCCCCATGTCCCCCAATATCCCCCCAATATCCCCCAATGTCCCCCTGTGACCCCCCCCCGATGTCCCCAATGTCCCCCAATGTCCCCAATATCCCCCCGATGTCCCCCAAATGTCCCCATGTCCTCCCTGTGACCCCCAATGTCCCCCCAATGTCCCCCCATGCCCCCCGTGACCCCAATGTCCCCAATGTCCCCATGCCCCCCCAATGTCCCAAGTCCCCACCAATGATGTCCCCAACGTCCCCCTTGTCCCCACACACCCCCTTGTCCCCACGACCCCCCCTCGTCCCCACGACTCCCCCTTGTCCCCCCTTGTCCCCATGCCCCCTAAATGTCCCCAAGTCCCCAATGATGTCCCCAACGTCCCCCCTTGTCCCCACGACCCCCACCTTGTCCCCCCTTGTCCCCACACCCCCTTGTCCCCCCTTGTCCCCAACCCCCCTTGCCCCCACGACCCCCCTTGTCCCCCCTTGTCCCCCCCCCTTGCCCCCACGACCCCCCCTTGTCCCCCACGACCCCCCCAGCTGACCCCATCGCCACCCCCCCCCCAGGCCCCCGGGGGGGGGTCTCGGGCGGCCTTGGGGACCCGCGAGGACACCGTGGGGCGGCTGCAGGGGCGGCTGCGGGGGCGGCTGCCGGCGGTGGCCCGGGCGGTGGCCGCGGTGGCCACCGAGCTGCTGCTGCGCCTGGCCCACGACCCCCGCCTGCCCCTTGACCCCGGCGCCCTGGGGGACGCCCTGCTCAGACGCCTGGCGCCCCTCCAGGTGGGACTGGGAGGGACTGGGAGGGACTGGGAGGGACTGGGAGGGACTGGGAGGGACTGGGAGGGTGATGGGGGGATTGGGAGGGTGATAGGGGAAGTTGGGGGGACTGGGAGGGACTGGGAGGGACTGGGAGGGACTGGGGGGGACTGGGAGGGACTGGGGGGTGATAGGGGGATTGGGAGGGTGATAGGGGGATTGGGGGGACTGGGAGGGACTGGGAGGGTGATGGGGGGACTGGGGGGACTGGGGGGTGATGGGGGGACTGGGAGGGACTGGGAGGGACTGGGAGGGTGATGGGGGGACTGGGGGGACTGGGGGTGATAGGGGGGACTGGGAGGGTGATAGGGGAAGTTGGGGGGACTGGGGGGACTGGGAGGGACTGGGAGGGACTGGGGGGACTGGGAGGGACTGGGAGGGTGATGGGGGGACTGGGAGGGTGATAGGGGGGACTGGGAGGGACTGGGAGGGACTGGGAGGGTGATGGGGGGATTGGGGGAACTGGGAGGGACTGGGAGGGACTGGGAGGGTGATGGGGGGATTGGGAGGGTGATAGGGGAAGTTGGGGGGACTGGGAGGGACTGGGAGGGACTGGGAGGGACTGGGGGGGACTGGGAGGGACTGGGAGGGTGATGGGGGGACTGGGAGGGTGATAGGGGGGACTGGGAGGGACTGGGAGGGACTGGGAGGGTGATGGGGGGATTGGGGGGAACTGGGAGGGATTGGGAGGGACTGGGAGGGAGCTGGGGGGCACTGGGAGGCACTGGGAGGATGTCCCCGTGTCCCCCCAGGCATGTCCCTGCAGGGGCTGTACTCGGGGTGATGTCCCCATGTCCCCATGTCCCCACGATGTCCCCAATGTCCCCAATGTCCCCAGGCACAGGGGGTGTCCCTGCAGGGGCTGTACTCGGGGTCATGTCCCCATGTCCCCAATATCCTGATTTCCTCACAATGTCCCCAATATCCCCATGTCCCCACGATGTCCCCATGTCCCCACGATGTCCCCAATGTCCCCAGGCACAGGGGGTGTCCCTGCAGGGGCTGTACTCGGGGTGATGTCCCCATGTCCCCACGATGTCCCCAATGTCCCCATGTCCCCACGATGTCCCCATGTCCCCAATGTCCCCAATGTCCCCAGGCACAGGGGGTGTCCCTGCAGGGGCTGTACTGGGGGTGATGTCCCCATGTCCCCGATGTCCTGATTTCCTCACAATGTCCCCAATATCCCCATGACCCCACAATGTCCCCAATGTCCCCAATCTCCCCAATGTCCCCAATGTCCCCAGGCGCGGGGGGTGTCCCTGCAGGGGCTGTACTGGGGGTGATGTCCCCATGTCCCCACGATGTCCCCATGTCCCCACAATGTCCCCAATGTCCCCAATGTCCCCAGGCGCGGGGGGTGTCCCTGCAGGGGCTGTACTGGGGGTGATGTCCCCATGTCCCCACGATGTCCCCAATGTCCCCATGTCCCCACGATGTCCCCATGTCCCCAATGTCCCCAATGTCCCCAGGCGCGGGGGGTGTCCCTGCAGGGGCTGTACTGGGGGTGATGTCCCCATGTCCCCACGATGTCCCCAATGTCCCCATGTCCCCACGATGTCCCCATGTCCCCACGATGTCCCCAATGTCCCCAGGCACAGGGGGTGTCCCTGCAGGGGCTGTACTGGGGGTGATGTCCCCATGTCCCCACGATGTCCCCAATGTCCCCATATCCCCACGATGTCCCCATGTCCCCACGATGTCCCCAATGTCCCCAGGCGCGGGGGGTGTCCCTGCAGGGGCTGTACTCTGCCCGCGGGGACGTCGCCCGAGCGGCCGCGCGGCTGCGCCAGGAGCTGGAGGGCTCCGAGGGCTCCAACGAGCGCCTCAACCGCGGCTTCAACGCCCGCATCATGGCCGTGGGTGCCACCGGGCCCCGTGACCCCGGCCCTGTCCCTGTCCCCGTCCCCATTAACCCCATCCCTGTCCCCATTGACCCCATCCCTGTCCCTATACCCGTCCCCATTGACCCCATCCATGTCCCCATTGACCCTGTCCCTGTCCCCATTGACCCCATCCCCGTCCCTATTAACCCCATCCATGTCCCCACTGACCCTGTCCCTGTCCCCATTGAGCCCGTTCCTGTCCCCATCCCCATCCCCATTGACCCCACCCGTGTCCCCATTGACCCCATCCCTGTCCCCATTGACCCTGTCCCTGTCCCCATTAACCCTGTCCCCATTCCCATTAACCCCATTCCTGTCCCCATTAACCCTGTCCCCATTGACCCTGTCCCTGTCCCCATTGACCCTGGCCCTGTCCCTATACCCGTCCCCATTGACCCCATCCCTGTCCCTATACCCGTCCCCATTGACCCCATCCATGTCCCCATTGACCCTGTCCCTGTCCCCATTGAGCCCATTCCTGTCCCCATTAACCCTGTCCCCATTGACCCCATCCATGACCCCATTGACCCTGTCCCTGTCCCCATTGAGCCCGTTCCTGTCCCCATTGACCCCATCCATGTCCCCATTGACCCTGTCCCTGTCCCCATTGACCCTGTCCCTGTCCCTATACCCATCCCCATTGACCCCATCCATGACCCCATTGACCCTGTCCCTGTCCCCATTAACCCCGTCCCTGTCCCCATTGACCCTGTCTCCATTCCCATTAACCCTGTCCCCGTCCCTGTCCCCATTGACCCCATCCATGTCCCCATTGACCCCATCCCAATCCCCATTGACCTCATCCATGTCCCCATTGACCCCATCCCCGTCCCCATTGACCCTGTCCCCATTAACCCTGTCCCCATTGACCCCGTCCCCATCCCAATCCCTGTCCCCATTAACCTTGTCCCCAATGACCCCGTCCCCATCGCCCCCACCCCGACCCCATTGACCCCATCCCCATCCCAATCCCTGTCCCCATTGACCCCATCCTTGTCCCCATCGACCCCGTCCCCATCCCAATCCCTGTCCCCATTGACCCTGATCCTGTCCCTGTCCCTATACCTGTCCCCATTAACCTTGTCCCCAATGACCCCATCCCCACTGCCCCCACCCCGACCCCACTGACGCCGTCCCCGTCCCCGTCCCCAGGCGGAGGCCTCGCTGCTGTCCCCGTTCGTGTCCCCGTTGGCCGCCCCCTTCCGCCACGTCCTGCTGGGCCGGGGGGGGCACACGCTGCCCGCGCTGGCGGCCGAGCTGGGGGGGGGACAGGGGGGGACAGCGGGGGACACGGGGACACCTCCGCCTGCGCCTGGCCCTATTAGCCTGGACCCTACAGGGCACGGCCGGGGCGCTGGCGGGGGACGCGTGGGGCCGGGGGAGGCGTGGGACCGCCGGGGGGGACAATGGGGACAGTGGGGACAATGGGGACGGTTGGGACTATGGGGACCGTGGGGGCGGGTGGGGGCAGGGGGACAATGGGGACGTGGGGGCTGCCTGGGAGTCTGGGGACGGGGGGGGTCCCGGGGTCGGTGGGGACGTCGGGGGTATTGGGGATTGTTGGGGCGGTGGGGGCGGTGGGGGCCGAGGGGTCAATGGGGACAGTGGGGACATGGGGGTAAAGGGGGTCAATGGGGTCAATGGGGTCAACGGGGTCAATGGGGTCAATGGGGACATTGGGGACCTTGGGGTCGAAGGGGGTCAATGGGGTTAATGGGGGCAGTGGGGTCAATGGGGTCAACGGGGTCAATGGGGACATTGGGGTTGATGGGGGTCAATGGGGACATTGGGGTCAATGGGGTCAGTGGGGTCAATGGGGTCAACAGGGTCAATGGGGACATTGGGGTTGGTGGGGGCAATGGGGTCAACGAGGTCAATGGGGTCAATGGGGTCAACGGGGTCAATGGGGTTAATGGGGTTAATGGGGTCAATGGGGTCAATGGGGTCAATGGGGTCAGTGGGGTCAATGGGGTCAGTGGGAACCCCCAGGGCCCCCCCCGGCACCTCGGGGCCCCCCTGAGCCGCCGGTGGGCGGGGCTCTGTGGCAGAGAGGCCCCGCCCCCTCATTTGCATGGAGGCGTGGCTTTTGTCGGCCCCGGCTTTGGGCCATAATTTAATAAAATCGGTAAAAAATAAAAAATGATAAAAAAAAGAAACGCGTGCGCGGGGCCCCGCCCTCCCCAGGCCACGCCTACCTGAGGCCACGCCCCCCCAATAGCTCCCTGACCCCGCCCCCTTTTAGTCCAATGGGCGGGGCGAGGGGCGGGGCCAAGGGGTGTGACGTCATCGGGTAGCACCGTGGGGGGGTTATGACGTCACAGGGGGGGCAGCCATCTTGGGCGGCCATCTTGGTGGCAGCCATTTTGGTCATGGCCATCTTGGGGCAGCCATCTTGGGTGGCCATATTGGGGCGGCCATTTTGGTGACGGCCATCTTGATGACGGCCATCTTGGGGCGGCCATCTTGGGGTGTCCATCTTGGGTGGCCATATTGGGCGGCCATCTTGGAGTGGCCATCTTGGGGCGGCCATCTTGGGGCAGCCATTTTGGTGACAGCCATCTTGGGGAGGCCATCTTGGGGCGGCCATCTTGGGGCGGCCATCTTGGGGCAGCCATATTGGGGCAGCCATCTTGGGGCAGCCATCTTGGTGACGGCCATCTTGGCCACCCAAGCAGGGCCAAGCCCCCTAGTCCAGGCCTGTGGCGCCCTGGCGGCCATCTTGGCGTGGGCGGGGCTCAGAAGGGAGGTCCGGGGGGGGCCCCCTTGGGGGGGCTCTGCAGACTCTGGGCGCTGGAGAGGATCCGCTGCTGGTGCCCGGCCAGTGTCACCCCCATGCGCAGCAGGTCCCTGGGGGGGGGGGACGGGACACGGCTGCATCTCCATGTCCCGATACCCCCCCCATGTCCCCTCCAGGTCCCTAATGTCCCCTTGGCACCCAATGGCCCCATTTCTCCCCATATCCCCCATGCCCCCCCACACCCCCATCTCCCCCATCTCCCCATCACCACCCATCTCCCCCATGCCCCCATCTCCCCCTGTCTCCCCCCATGCCCCTAATGTCCCCCATTTCCCCCACGCCCCCATCTCCCCCATCTCCCCCATCTCCCCCACACCCCCACCTCCCCCCATCTCCCCCATCTCCCCCCACGTCCCCATCTCCCCCCATCTCCCCCCATGTCCCCACACCCCCCATGCCCCCATCTCCCCCCATCTCCCCCCACACCCCCACCTCCCCCCATCTCCCCCATCTCCCCCCACATCCCCATCTCTCCTCATGCCCCCATCTCCCCCCACGCCCCCATCTCCCCCACACCCCCCACCACCCCCATCTCCCCCCACACCCCGTCTCCCCCCACCTCCCCCTTCCCCCCAGTGCCCCCCGTCCCCCCAGCCCCCCCCGTACTCGCTGCGCAGCCTCCTCATCACCTCCAGGCTGGTGACCCCGGCGCTGCTGAAGGTCTCCTCGTAGCGCCCCAGCTGCAGCGTGCGCAGCCACTCGCCCACCGAGGCGAAGGGGGCGCTGGGGGGGCCCCTCTGCTCCAACCGGGGGGGCGAGGACCTGCGGGACCCCGGCATTAATTGGGGAGGGGGTCCCCAAGGGGACGCGGGGCACCCCGCATCCGTCGCTCCCAGCTCCTGGACCCCCACCCAGGGGGACCCTTGGCATGGAGATGGGTGGGAGAGGATTTGGGGGGGGGGCGTAGGATTTGGGGGGGTACCCGGGGGCCTCGGCGGCGGTGATGCGGAGGGTGGCGGGGTGTCGGATGAGGCGGTCGAGGGCGCTGACGATGTCGGAGAAGCGGGGCCGGGCGTTGCGGTCGCGTTGCCAGCAGTCCAGCATCAGCTGGTGCAGCGCCGTGGGGCAGCGCGGGGGGGGGGGCAGGCGGTAATCCTGCTCGATGGCGTTGATCACCTGGGGGGGGGGACACACAGGGGACACGGTATCAGGGTGGCCCCCAGCCCCCCCCACCAAAGGGTGGCCGTCCGGGTGGTCCCCAGCCTGCTCCTGGGGTCCTGGGTGTCCCCTTCCCATCCCCTTGGGGTCCCAGGTGCCCCCCTCTAACATTTTTGGGGACCAATTGTCCCCATTCTTACATTTTTGGGGACCGAGGTGTCCCCTTCCCATATTTTTGGGGACCCAGGTGTCCCCTTCCCATCTCCTTGGGGTCCCAGTTGCCCCCATTCCCACCCCCCCAACCCAGTTATCCCCATTCCAGTGTTACTGGTGACCCAGTTGCCCCCTTCCCATCACCCCACTATCCCAGTATCCCAGTTACCCCCATTCCCACGTTACTGGCGCCCCAGTTACCCCATTCCCACCACCCCACCACCCCAGTTACCCCCATTCCCATGTTACTGGCGCCCCAGTTACCCCATTCCCACCACCCCACCGCCCCAGTTACCCCATTCCTGTGTTACTGGTAACCCAGTTACCCCCCTTCCCACCACCCCACTATCCCAGTTGCCCTATTCCCACCACCCCACCACCCCAGTCACCCCATTCCCACCACCCCACCACCCCAGTATCCCAGTTATCCCCATTCCTGGGTACCTTGTTCCCCAGTTACCCCCTTCCCACCACCCCACCTCCCCAGTTACCCCATTCCCACCACCCCACCATCCCAGTATCCCAGTTATCCCCATTCCTGTGTTACTGGTTCCCCAGTTAACCCCTTCTCACCACCCCACCACCCCAGTTACCCCATTCCCACCACCCCAACATCCCAGTATCCCAGTTATCCCCATTCCTGTGTTACTGGTGACCCAGTTACCCTCATTCCCACCACCTCCCCGATCCAGTACCCCCATTCCCACCACCCCACCACCCCAGTATCCCAGTTACCCCCATTCCCATGTTACTGGCGCCCCAGTTACCCCCTTCCCACCACCCCCTCACCCCAGTTACCCCCTTCCCACCCCCCCAGCGCCCCAGTGGCCCCCCAGCACTCACGTCCTGGTTGGACATGTCCCAGTAGGGTCTCTCCCCGAAGGACATCACCTCCCACATGACGATCCCGTAGCTCCAGGCGTCGCTGGCCGAGGTGAACTTGCGGAAGGCGATGGCCTCCGGCGCCGTCCAGCGGATCGGGATCTTCCCCCCCTGCGACCCCACAACCCGTGGCCATAAAGGGGGGGCACCCAGGGACCCCCACCCCAAAGGAAAGCAGCACCGGGGGGACCCGGGTGTCTGGGAGGAGCCCAGACTCTAACGGACCCCGATAGACAAAGGGTTGTGGGGTACAAGACCCCAACCCCAAGGGACCCTAACCCCAAGGGACCCTGACCCTAAGGGATCCCAATGCTTAAGGGACCCCAACACCAAGGGACCCCAACCTCGAGGGACCCCGACCCTAAGGGATCCTAACCCTGAAGGACCCCAACCCTAAGGGACCCCAATGCCTGAGGGACCCTGACCCCAAGGGACCCCGACCCCAAGGGACCCCAACCCTGAGGGACCCCGACCCTAAGGGACCCCAACCCTGAAGTACCCCAACCCCGAGGGACCCCAACCCTGAGGGACCCCAACCCCAAGGGACCCCAATGCCTGAGGGTCCCCAAGCCCGAGGGACCCCAACCCTGAGGGACCCCAACTCCTGAGGGACCCCAACCCTGAGGGACCCCAATTTCTAAGGGACCCCAACCCTGACAGATCCCAACTCCTCAGGGACCCCAACCCTGAAGGACCCCAACCCTGAAGGACCCCAACTCTGAAGGACCCCAATTCCTGAGGGACCCCAATGCATAAGGGACCCCGACCCTAAGTGACCCCATATCCTAAGGGACCCCAACCCTGAGGTACCCCAACCCCTTAGGGCCCCCACCCCTGAAGCCCCCTCCCCCTGAGCACCACCCGTAGCACCCCCACCCCATCCATCCCCCCAATCCCCCGACACCCCCCGCGGATCCCCACACCCCCTGGACCCCCCCGGGGGGCCGACACCCACCAGGGAGCTGGTGTAGGTGGGGTCGGCCGAGCTCTCCTCCAGGGCTCGGGACAACCCGAAATCGGAGACTTTGCAGACCAGCTGCGCGTCCACCAGGATGTTGCGCGCCGCCAGGTCGCGGTGCACGAAGCCGGTCTCGGCCAGGTAGCGCATCCCCGCCGCGATGCCCCGCAGCATCGCCACCAGCTGCAGGGGGCCCAGCGTCCCCGCCCGGCCCTACATGGAGGGGGGTTACGGGGGGGTTACGGGGTTGGGGACACGGCCTGAGGTGACCCCGTGCCCCCACTGCGGCCCCGTGGCCTCCTATGCCCCCTTTATGTCGCCGTGGACCCAAAATCCCTGCCGTGGCCCTATATCACACCAAACGTCCCATATGACCCCCCCATGTACCCTAAGACCCCCCATGTACCCTATAAACCCCCATGTCCCCCATAACCCCCCATGTCCCCTATAACCCCCCAGCATGTCCCCTATAACCCCCCCACATCCCCTATAACCCCCCCATATCCGCAATATCCCCATATCCCCCCCAAATGTCCCCATGTCCCCTATAACCCCCCCAATGTCCCCATATCCCCCCCATGTCCCCAATACCCCATATCCCTCCCAACGCCCCCACATCCCCTATACCCCCCATGTCCCCATGTCCCCTATAACCCCCCCATGTCCCCAATATCCCAATAGCCCCCCAATGCCCCTATAGCCCCCAATGCCCCCATGTCCCCTACACCCCCCGTGTCCCCATATCCCCCCATGTCCCCAATACCCCCATATCTCCCCCCATGTCCCTAATATCCCCATATCCCCCCAATGCCCCTATGTCCCCTACACCCCCCACATCCCCAATATCCCCATACCCCTCCCAACGCCCCCACATCCCCTATAACCCCCAAATCGCCCCCAACACCCCCAAACGCCCCCCCCCAGCACCCCGGTACCCTGAGGAAGGCGTCGAGGGCTCCGTTCTCCATGTACTCGGTGAGGATCATGGCGGGGGCGCTGGCGGTCACCACCCCCCGCAGCCTCACCACGTTGGGGTGCGCGAACTGCCCCATCCGGGCGGCCTCCCCCAAAAAATCCCGGCGCTGCCGCTCGCCCGCGCCCCCCTTCAGGGTCTTCACCGCCACCGGCGACTCCGGGCGCCCCGGTAGCGCCAGCCGGCCCCGGCAAACCTCCCCAAATTCCCCTGGGGGGGTGAAAATGCGTTAGGGGGGGACACGGGGAACGAGAGGCTCCCCCACGATGCCCTAAAGCAGCCCCTAGGGTCAATGGGGCTTCGTTGGGTGGCCTTGGGGTGTCTTGGGGACATCGTTGGGGTGTCATTGAGGGACAATGTTGGGTGTCATTGGGGACATCATTGGGGACATGGTTGGGTGTCATGGGGATGTCATTGGGATGTCTTGGGGACGTTATTGGGGACATTGTTGTTGGGGACATCATTGGGATGTCATTGGGATATCATTGGGGGACAACATTGGATGTCATTGGGGACATCGTTGGGTGTCATTGGGATGTCTTGGGGACATCATTGGGGACATCGTTGGGATGTCATTGGGGGACAACGTTGGGTGTCGTTGGGGACATCGTTGGGCCATCGCTGGGGACATTTTTGGGACATCGTTGAGTAAAAACAGAACGGGATGTCAAGGGGGACATCATTGGGGACATTACTGGGGACATCGTTGGGGACATTATTGGGGACATCGTTGGGATGTCGTTGGGCAGATTGGGATGTTAATGGGGACATGGATGGGGACATCTTTGGGGACATCTTTGGGGACATTTTTGGGGATACATCGACGGGGACGTGGCTGGGGTCACCCTGGGGACGGGGGCATTTTGGGAGGGGGGGGATGCGGCGGTGTCATTGTCACCTGCCCCGATGACCTCCTCGATCTTGACGCAGGCGACGTCGATCTCCTGGGCGAAGTCCCGCACGGCCGCCCCGGGGTCCTCGTAGGTGAGGGGGTCAATGTACAGCTTCCTGCCTGCGTGGCACCATCATCATCATCATCTTCATCATCATCATCATCATCATCATCAACATCATCATCATCGTCATCATCATCATTGTCATCATCATCAACAACATCATCAACATCATCATCGTCATCGTCATCATCATCAACATCATCATCATCAACAACATCATCATCATCATCATCTTCATCATCATTGTCATTGTCATCATCATCATCATCGTCATCAACATCATCAACATCATCATCATCATCATCGTCATCATCATCATCAACATCATCATCATCATCATCATCAACATCATCATCTTCATCATCAACATCATCGTCGTCATCATCATCATTTTCATCATCATCGTCATCATCAACATCATCATCATCATCATCATCTTCATCACCATCATCATCATCGTCATCTTCATCATCATCTTCATCATCATCATCATCATCACCCCACCACCACACGGCTGCGGTGACCACGGCGCCGCCGCCGCGCTCGATGTTTTTTGGGGGACTTGGGGACACCGGGGGTGGGGACACAGGGACGGGGGGGTCACGGGGTTACACGGGGGTCACGGGGTGACACAGGGTGACGGGGGGCCACCACTCACCGTGCCCCACGGGGAGGTGGCCGTGCCGATCCGCGTCCTCCCTGTCCCGGTGGCTGTGGCGCCTGCAGCATCCGGGGGGGGGGCACACACATGAGACCCCCCCAAAAAAAAAAAAAAACAACACCCCAGCCCCCCCAGATGCCCCCAGCCCCCCAAATCCCCCCAGACCCCCTCAGGATGACCCAAACCCCATCCACCCCCCCAAGGACCCCCAGAGCCCCACAGTGACCCCCCAGGACCCTCCAGGACCCCCAAAAAGCTCTACCCCCCCCGGGACCCCCCCAGCTCACCTGAGGCACAGCAGGGTCCCCGCCAGCAGCGCCAGCACCAGGAGCCCCCAGGGCTGCAGCCCCCGCGATGAGACCCCCGTGCTCCCCCGGCCCCCTCTGTTGGCAGACATCAGTGCCATGGTGGGGGGGGCACATGGGGGGGAAATTGGGGAAGGGTCCAAGGGGGGTCAAGGAAAGACAAGAGGGGTAATAAAGGGTCTGGGGGTCTTAGGGCACCCCAGAGGGGTGATGGGGAGGTGAGGAGGAGTTTGGGGGGGCAGGGGGTCCTGGGGGGTCGGGGGTCAGGGGGCTCGGGGGGGGGTCGGGGGGGTCTCACCGGTGCCCTGGGTGGTGACGGCGGTTTCGGGGCCGAAATCCCCATAACCGGCCTCGGAGCGGGCTCGGACCTGGACCCCGTAAAGCGCCCCCCGGCGCAGCCCCCCCAGCTCCGCCCGCGGCGCCGGCACCTTCAGGAACATGGGGGGGCCCTCGCCCCCCCCCACCTGCGGGGGTCCGACCCCCCCAGCCCCGTCACTCCTTGATGTGTCCCCAGGACCCCCCCACAAAGAGCTCCCGGTGACCCCCCCAAGACCTCCAGGACCCCCCGGTGCCCCCCAAATTCTCTTAGGACCCCCCGAGACCCCCAGGACCCCCAGGACCCCCCAGGATTCCCCAAATTCTCTCTTAGGACCCCCGAAGACCCCCAGGACCCCCCAGTGCCCCCAAATTCTCTCTTAGGACCCCCCGAGACCCCCAGGACCCCCCAGTGCCCCCCAGGATTCCCCAAATGACCTCTTGGGACCCCCCCAAGACCCCCAGCCCCCCCAGTGCCCCCAGGACCCCTCAGATCCCCTCCAAGACCCCCCAGACACCCTCCAAGCCCCCCCCAGTGCCTCCAGGACCCCCAACCCCCCCAGACGCCCCCCCCCTCACCTTCTCATAGTATTTGACCTCGTAGTCGAGGACGTGCCCCCCGGGGGGGCTGGCGGGGGTCGGCCATGACAGTGTCACCCCCGTGGGGGACCCCCAATCCGGACCACGTCGTACACTGGCAGTGGCACTGGAGGGGGGACACGGGGGGTCATGGGGGTCATGGGGGGTTCATGGGGGTCATGGGGGTCCCAGAGGTGGGTGTGGGGTCATGGGGGGGGCGTTGGGGGCTTGGGGGGGCTCAAGGCAGGTTTCAGGGTCTCAGGGGGAACTGGGGGTCCCAGGGTGGATTTAGGGGTCCCACACCCCAAACCCCACCCCGCACCCCAAAACCCACCCCCCACACCCCAAAACCCACACCCCAAAACCCCCTCCCACACCCCAAATCCCACCCCGACACCCCAAATCCCACCCCCACACCCCAAAACCCCCTCCCACACCCCAAATCCCCCTCCCACACCCCAAAACCCACCCCCAACACCCCAAAACCCACCCCCCACACCCCAAATCCCCTCCCACACCCCAAACCCCCAACACCCCAAAACCCCCTCCCACACCCCAAATCCCACCCCCACACCCCAAAACCCACCCCCACACCCCAAATCCCCTCCCACACCCCAAACCCCCCCCCACCCCAAATCCCACCCCCACACCCCAAAACCCCCTCCCACACCCCAAACCCCCCCACACACCCCAAATCCCCCTCCCACACCCCAAATCCCACCCCCCACACCCCAAATCCCCCCCAACCCCCCCAAGCCCCTCACCATCCTTGGTGGTGGTGACGTTGACCTCCTCGCCGCGGGGGGGGTGGGGGCTGAGGTGGGAGACGCCGTTGCGGGCGGTGACGGTGAAGGTGTAGGTGACGTAGGGGCGCAGCCCCCGCACGGTGACCCCCCGGCCCCGCAGCCCCGAGGGGCTGGGGGCGAAGGCGAGGTGGGCGCAGGGCCCGCAGGGGGCTCGCTCGGGGCAGGCGCGGCACCCCACGGCGTACGAGGTGTCGGCGCGGCCGCCCCCGTCCCGCGGCTCGCTCCACTCCAGCCGCACCGAGGAAGCGTTCAGCCGAGCCACGATGCTGCGGGGGGCCGAGGGTGGCGCTGGGGGGGCAACGGGGGGAAATTTTGGGGTCTGGGACGCGAAATCCTGGCATTTGGGGAGCCAAAATCACGGGATCTGGGACCCAAAGTTCTGGGAGTTTGGGTACCCAAAATCCTGGAGTTTGGAGACCCAAAATCTTGGGGTCTGGTACCCAAAAGCCTGAGGTTTGGGGAACCAAAATCTTGGAATCTAGGACCCAAAATCCTGGGGTTTGGGGAGCCAAAGTTCTGGGAGTTGGGTCACCAAAAAGCCTGGGTTTTGGGCACCCAAAAGCTTGAGGTTTGGGCACCCAAAATCTTGGAATCTAGGACCCAAAACCCTGGAGGTTGGAGACCCAAATCCTGGGATCTGGGACCCAAAAGCCTGGGGTTTGGGGAACCAAAATCTTAGGATCTGGGACCCAAAAGCCTGGGGTTTAGGTAACCAAAATCTTGGAGTCCAGGACCCAAAAGCCTGGAGTTTGGAGACCCAAGATCTTTGGGATTTAGGACCCAAAATCTTTGGATTTGGGCACCCAAAATCTTAGGATCTGGGACACAAAATCTTTGGGATCTGGGACCCAAAATCCTGGGCTTTGGGACCCAAAATCCTAGGGTTTGGGGACCCCACGCACGGCACCCCACGGCGTACGAGGTGTCGGCGCGGCCGCCCCCGTCCCGCGGCTCGCTCCACTCCAGCCGCACCGAGGAAGCGTTCAGCCGAGCCACGATGCTGCGGGGGGCCGAGGGTGGCGCTGGGGGGGCAACAGGGAGGAAATTTTGGGGTCTGGGACGCGAAATCCTGGGGTTTCAGGAGCCAAAATCCTGGGATCTGGGACCCAAAATCCCGGAGTTTGGCACCCAAAATCATGGGAGCTGGGACGCAAAATCTTGGGGTTTGGAGACCCAAAGTTCTGGGAGTTTGGGCACCCAAAAGTCTGGGATTTGGAGACCCAAAATCTTAGGATCCAGGACCTAAAATCTTGGAGTCTGGTACCCAAAAGTCTGGGGTTTGGGGAACCAAAATCTTGGAGTCCAGGACCCAAAAGCCTGGGGTTTAGGTA
This sequence comes from Aythya baeri, assembly GCA_026413565.1. Lineage (NCBI taxonomy): Eukaryota > Metazoa > Chordata > Aves > Anseriformes > Anatidae > Aythya > Aythya baeri. The sequence goes on along the minus strand of JAKRSJ010000102.1, from coordinate 157,953 downwards.
ACCAAAATCTTGGAGTCCAGGACCCAAAAGCCTGGAGTTTGGAGACCCAAGATCTTTGGGATTTAGGACCCAAAGTCTTTGGATTTGGGCACCCAAAATCTTAGGATCTGGGACCCAAAATCATGGGATCTGGGACCCAATATCCCGGGGTTTGGGACCCAAAAGCCTGGGGTTTGGGGACCCCACGCACGGCACCCCACGGCGTACGAGGTGTCGGCGCGGCCGCCCCCGTCCCGCGGCTCGCTCCACTCCAGCCGCACCGAGGAAGCGTTCAGCCGAGCCACGATGCTGCGGGGGGCCGAGGGTGGCGCTGGGGGGGCAACGGGGGGAAATTTTGGGGTTTCAGGAACCAAAAGCCTGGGATCTGGGACCCAAAATCCCGGAGTTTGGCACCCAAAATCATGGGAGCTGGGACGCAAAATCTTGGGGTTTGGAGACCCAAAGTTCTGGGAGTTTGGGCACCCAAAAGTCTGGGATTTGGAGACCCAAAATCTTAGGATCCAGGACCTAAAATCTTGGAGTCTGGTACCCAAAAGTCTGGGGTTTGGGGAACCAAAATCTTGGAGTCCAGGACCCAAAAGCCTGGGGTTTAGGTAACCAAAATCTTGGAGTCCAGGACCCAAAAGCCTGGAGTTTGGAGACCCAAGATCTTTGGGATTTAGGACCCAAAAGCCTGCGGTTTGGGGAACCAAAGTTCTGGGAGTTTGGGCACCCAAAATCTTAGGATCTGGGACCCAAAATCATGGGATCTGGGACCCAATATCCCGGGGTTTGGGACCCAAAAGCCTGGGGTTTGGGGACCCCACGCACGGCACCCCACGGCGTACGAGGTGTCGGCGCGGCCGCCCCCGTCCCGCGGCTCGCTCCACTCCAGCCGCACCGAGGAAGCGTTCAGCCGAGCCACGATGCTGCGGGGGGCCGAGGGTGGCGCTGGGGGGGCAACGGGGGGAAATTTGGGGGTTTCAGGAACCAAAAGCCTGGGATCTGGGACCCAAAAGCCTGAGGTTTGGGGAACCAAAGTTCTGGGAGTTTGGGCATCCAAAATCTTAGGATCCGGGACCTAAAATCTTGGAATCTGGTACCCAAAAGTCTGGGGTTTGGAGACCCAAAATCTTGGGATCTGGGACCCAAAATCCCGGAGTTTGGCACCCAAAATCATGGGAGCTGGGACGCAAAATCTTGGGGTTTGGAGACCCAAAGTTCTGGGAGTTTGGGCACCCAAAATCCTGGAGTTTGGAGACCCAAAATCTTGGAATCTGGGACCCAAAATCCTGGGGTCTGAGGAGCCAAAATCTTGGGATCTGGGACCCAAAAGCCTGGGGTTTAGGTAACCAAAATCTTGCAGTCCGGGACCCAAAAGCCTGGAGTTTGGAGACCCAAGATCTCTGGGATCTAGGACCCAAAATCTTTGGATTTGGGCACCCAAAAGCTTAGGACTTGGGACCCAAAATCTTGGGATCTGGGACTGAAAATCCTGGGCTTTGGGAAACAAAATCCTGGAGTTTGGCACCTTAAATCTTGGGATGTGGTACCCAAAATCCTGGGATCTGGAACCCAAAACTCTGAGGGTTCGGGCACCCAAACATTTGCGTTTTGGCCACCCAAACTTTTGCGAGCTGGGACCCCACTCTCCCCAACCCCAGCACCCAGCGGGTGGGCTCCCAGCCCCCCAACCCCCCAAAACCTCCCCAAAACCCCCCAAAACCCCCCCAAAACCCCCAGCTCACCGGTGCAGCGCTGCTCGGGACCCTCCCCGGGGGCTCGGTAGTAGCCACTTCGGCAGCCGCAGGCGGCGGCGCCGGGCTCGGGCGCGTGGCTGTTTTGGGGACAGGGCTCGCAGCGCTCGCCCCCCGCCGCCGCCTTGAAGGTTTCGGGGGCGCAGGCTGTTTTTTTTTGGGGGGGACACAATGGGGGGGCAGCGGGGTCACCCAGGGACACCGGGCTGTGGGGGCTTCCCCTGCAGACCCTGGCCCCACAGTAAGGGTACCCCCAGCTCCTGCCCCATTGCGCCCCCATTCCCTGCCCCATTTTTCCCAGTTCTTTGCCCCATTTCACCCCAATTCTTTGCCCCATTTCACCCCTATTCTTTGCCCTATTGAACCCCATTCTTTGCCCCATTGCACCCATCCCCTGCCCCATTTCATCCCATTACACCCCCATCCCTTACCCCATTGCCCCCCCATCCTCTGCCCCATTTCATCCCAATTCTTTGCCCCATTTCACCCCATTGCCCCCACCCCCTGCCCCATTTCACCCCATTGCCCCCACCCCCTTCCCCACTGCCCCCCTTACACCCCCACCCCCTCCCCCACCCCCTCCCCACCCCCCATCCCCTCTCACCCCCTCACCCCCCAATTCCCCCAACTCACCCCGACACCCCCCTCCGTCGGGCTCCCTCCCCGGGGCGCAGACGCACCCCTGGGCGGGGGGCTCAGCCCAGCGCCCATCCTCGCGGCAATACATGGCGGGGGCCCCCGGGCCGGCGGGCACGGCCCCCGCCACGCAGCTCCCGGCCACCGCCGCCACCAGCTCGCGGGGTACGGTGGCGGGGAAATGCGCCAGGCGGGAGGTGACGGCGGGGCACCGCTGGAAGTACAGGCGGACCGACAGCAGCGCCATGCAGGCCCCCAAATCCTGGAAGGCCAAATAGAAGCCGGCCCGCGCCAGGGGGCCCAAGCGCAACGTCTTACGGTTCACCCGCCCCGCCGGCCGCCCCCCGCCCGCCGCCGGCCTCGAGAGATGCTCGGCCGCCACCGTGTCCACCTTCACGTAGGGGTTCTCCATCCAAGGCGGCGCCAGCGCCGTGGCCGTGTCGGCGTCCGACTCGTGGTAGAAGACGTTGAAGGTCTCCTTGCAGGGCCGGGCGGCCGGCGGGGGGCTGCGGCGGGGGCGCCGGGGGGCAGCGGAGGCGCCGCTGCCATTGCCGGGGGCACCGGGAGCATCCTGGAGGCCGGGGCAGTTGCCAGGGACGCGGTTGCTAGGGGCGTTGCTAGGGGCGTTGCTAGGGGCGTCGCTAGGGGCGTCGCTAAGGGCGTCGCTAGGGGCGTTGCTATGGACGCCGCAGCCACCTGGTCCGTCGCTGGGGCAGTTGCTAGGGGCGTGGCTGGGGCGGTTGCTAGGGGCGTGGCTACCAGGACCGTCGCTGGGGCGGTTGCTAAGGGCGTTGCTAGGGGCGTGGCCAGGGCGGTTGCTAGGGGCGCCGGGGCGGTTGCTAGGGGCGTTGCTAAGGGCGCTGGGGCCGTTGCTAAGGGCAACAGGGCCGCCGGGGCCGTTGCTAGGGGCAGCGGGGATGCTGCCAAGGATGCTGGGGCTGTTGCTAAGGGCAGCGGGACCACCGGGGCCGTTGCTAGGGGCACTGGGGCCGTTGCTATGGGCACTAGGGATGCTGCCAAGGATGCCAGGGCCGTTGCCAGGGGCAACAGGGCCAGTGCCAAGGATGCTGGGGCTGTTGCCAAGGGCAGCAGGACCCCCGGGGCCGTTGCTAGGGGCACCAGGGCCGTTGCTAAGGATGCCAGGGCCGTTGCTAGTGGCACCGGGGCCGTTGCTAGGGGCACTGGGGCCGTTGCTAGGGGCATCAGGGATGCTTCCAAGGATGCCGGGGCCGTTGCTAGGGGCCCCGGGGCCGTTGCCACGACCTCTGGGGCTGTTGCCCCGGTTTTGGGGGCCGGAGCGGAGGCCGGCGGGGCGGGCGGGGGTCCCGCGGGGGGGCAGGCTGTCGCACTCCACCACGGTGTAGCGCAGCTCGGCGTAGACGTGGGTGGCCCCCCGGCGGGGCACCCAGGTGGAGCGCAGCCAACTGTTCTGGGGGGGGCCGGGGGGCCGCAGCCCCGAGCACACCTCGAAGGTGCGGACGGCCGTCTGCCGCTCCTCGTCCAGCCCGCTGAGCTCCTCCCACTGCGGGGGGGCGGGGGGGGAGAAAAAAATTGGGGGGGTCAGGGGAGGTCATGGGGAGGTCATGGGGAGGTCACGGAGAGGTCACGGGGAGGTTACGGGGGGTGGGGGGTGGGGATGGGGGGTATGAGGGGGTTGTGGGGGGATGTGGGGGGGCATGGGGGGGTGAGGGGAGATGGGGGGATTTGGGGGGGTGGGGGGGGGAGAAAAAATTGGGGGGGTCAGGGGAGGTCATGGGGAGGTCACTGGGAGGTCACGGGGGTGGGGTGTGGGGATGGGGGGGGATGGGGGGTTGTGGGGGGTTATGGGGGGTTATGGGGGGATGTGGGGGGCATGGGGGGTGAGGGGAGATGGGGGGATTTGGGGGGGGGTGGGGGGGGAGAAAAAAATTGGGGGGGGGTCAGGGGAGGTCACAGGGAGGTCACGGGGGTGGGGGGGATGGGGAGGTGTGGGGATAGGGGGGTATGGGGGGGTTGTGGGGTTGTAGGGGAGGGAGATGGGGGAGATTGGGGGGTGGGGGGTAATGGGGGGTGCAGGGTTATGGGGTGGCCATGGGGGGGCCATGGGGACGGGGGGGTCAGGGGAGTGTCAAGACCCCTGGGGGGGTCCCGAGGAGGGCAAACGGCCGGGGTGGGGCCGGGTGGGGACAGGATGCAGGGACAGTGCCAGGGGACAGGGCGTGGGGACAGGGACAGGATGGGGGGAGGGGGTCTGGGGGGGCCATGCCAGTGTGTGGGGGGGTCCCTGTCCCCATGTGTGTCCCCCCCCCCATGTCCCACCTGCCCCTCCCCGGCGGGTACACCGTCCATTTCAGGTCCGTGGTCTCCAGACGCGTGTTCAGCAGCGTCTCTGGGGGGGGCGAGGGGACATGGGGTCAGGGGACATGGGGGGAGGGGACCCCCCCCCGGTGACCCCCCCGGTGACCCCCAATGTCCCCGTCCCCATCCCCAGGGGTCCCGATGACCCCATCCCCATAGGACATTGGGGTCTGGGGGTCCCCAATCCCCCTCCCCATCCCCAGGGGACCCCCCACCCCAAAAAATGTCCCCAATGTCCCCATCCCTGGGGGTCCCAATGTCCCTAAGCCCTGTCCCCATCCCCAAGGGACCCCCCCCTCCCAAAAAATGTCCCCAATGTCCCCATCGCTGGGGGTCCCAATGTCCCCAATCCCTGTCCCCATCCCCAGGGGACCCCCAGACCCCCCAATGTCCCCCTCCCCATCCCAAGGGACCCCCAGGGACCCCCTATCCCCGTCCCCAGGACCCCAATGTCCCTGTCCCCAAGGGTCTGAGGGTCCCTAATCCCCCTCCCCATCCCCATGGGACCCCCCCCAAAAAAAAAAATGTCCCCAATGTCCCCGTCACTCACCCCCAGCCCCCCCCCCAGTGTCCCCGTCCCCATCCCCAGGGGTCCCGATGACCCCCTCCCCATAGGACATTGGGGTCTGGGGGTCCCCAGCCCCCTCCCATCCCCATGGGACCCCCCCCACCCCAAAAATGTCCCCCCCCATCGTCACTTACCTTCCTCAGCCAGCCCCAGTGGGACCCAGAGGCAGAGCAGCCACAGCCCCATAGCGCCTGGGGGGGACCCCAAAATTTGGGGGGGGGGGACACGGGGGTCCCTGACACCAGGGGGTCACGGGGGGACCCCAAAACTGGGGGTTCGTGGGGGGACCCTGACACTGGGGGGACACGGAGGGGTCCCTGACACCCTGGGGGGGGGACAAGGGGGGGTCACGGTGGGGGGGGACACCGAGCCCCCGCTCCCCTCCCGGGGTCCCCACCCCCACCCGGGAGGGGTTGGGGTGGGGGGCAAGGAGGGGGCTTTTGGGGGAATTCGGGTGGATTTGGGGCTAAATTAGGGAAAGGGGAGGGGGTTAGGGGGGACTGGGGAGGGTTTAGGGGAGACTGGGATGGACTGGGAAGGACTGGGAAGGACTGGGAAGGGCTGGGGGAGAGGGGAGGGGGCTGGGGGGAGACTGGGATGGACTGGGATGGACTGGGATGGACTGGGAGGGGGTTTGGGGGGCTGGGGGGTCCGGGGTGGGTTTGGGGGGTCCGGGGGTCCGGGGGGGTCACGCGTGTCCGTGGGTCCGTCCGGGGGGGGCCAGAGGTGTCCGTGGGTCCTGTGGCCGTGTGTCCGTGTGTCCCCCCCGCGGCCGTCTGTCCGTCCCCCCGGCAGGGTGGGGGCCCCGTGGGGGGGGACGGGAGGGGACGCGTCCGGCCCCCCCCCCACCCCCGGCAAGGCCCCCCGGCAGGAAACGCTTTTGTTGTGGCTTCCCCGGGTCGGGCAGGGGCAGGATGTGGAGGGGGGGGACTGGGAGGGGACTGGGATGGACTGGGATGGACTGGGAGGGGAGTGGGGGGAGAGGGGAGGGGGCTGGGGGGGATGGAAGGGAACTGGGGGGGTTGGAGGGGGTTTGGGGGGATTTGGGGGGTTTGGGGAGACTGGGATGGACTGGGATGGACTGGGATGGACTGGGAGGGGAGTGGAGGGAGGGGAGGGGGCTGGGGGGACTGGGATGGATTGGGATGGACTGGGAGGGAGACTGGGGGAGGTTCTGGGACCATCTGAGGGGAACTGGAATGGATTAGGGGGAACTGGGGGGACTGGGATGGACTGGGGGGAACTGGGGGTGACTGGGATGGACTGGAGAGGCAATGGGGGGACTGGGACAGACTGGGGGTCCTGGAGAGGCTTGGGGGAGAACTGGGAGGGGGACAGGGACAGACTGGTGGCACTGGGATGGGCTTTGGGGGACTGGGACAGACTGGGGGAGGGTGGGGGGTGGACTGGTATGGACTGGGGGTACTGGTGTGGGACTGGGATGGACTGGGAGGACTGGAACGTACTGGGGAGCCCTGGGGTGGACTGAGGGGGGCACTTGGCCATACTGGGGTTGGGGTGGGAGGGGACTGGGGGGCACTAGGACGTACTGGGGAGGTTCAGAGAGGGGACTGGGACAAACTGGAAGCACTGGGCCTTTGTGGGTGGGTTCTGTGGGCTACTGGGGGACACTGGGATGTACTGGGGGGCTGGGAGGGGACTGGGACACACTGGAATGTATTGGGAGGTGCGGTGGGGGGTACTGGGCCATACTGGGGGGCACTGGGCTATACTGGGGGGCACTGGGTTATACTGGGGGGCACTGGGAACACTGGGGGGGGGCTCGGTGCCCGCCCGGCTCCTTCCACGCATGCGCAGAGCGGCGGCTCCTCGGCGCGCAAAATGGCGCCGGGGGAAACCAATGGCGCCCCCCAGCGCGGCTTCACGAGCGGGCAGCGCGCATGCGCAGGGCAGGGCAGGGAGGGGGTGAGACAAAATGGCCGCGCGCCCCCGTCACGTGCCGCCAAGGAGATGGCGGCGCCCAGGTGCGCCTCAAGAGGGGGCGGGGCTTGGGACAGAGCGCGCGCGGCGCGGCGGCCAATGAGAGGCGGCGGAGGCGCCGCCGCGTGACGTCACGGCGGGAGCGGCTCCCGGAGCGCATGCGCGGCCCTCTCCGTGCGCATGCGCCCTGCGGCGCCGCCATATTCGGGGCCAGCCGCGGCCGGGACCGGGCACCGGGAGGCCGGGGGCCGCCGGTACCGTCGGGCTCGGCGCCTCCCCGGCCTCATTTCCGCCCCCGGGGGCCTTCCTAGGGAGCGCCCCCCGAGGAACCATAGAGTAGAAGAGCCGCGGGGGTCCTCCCGCTTTGCCAGAGCGGCGGCGGCGGCGGGCGTCGCGGCCTAGCCGCCCTTCCCCCCCGCCTTGACGTCACTTCCGGCTGGCGCGGGCCGGAAGTGAGCGGGCGGCGGCGGCGCGCGGAGCCGAGCGCCGCCGGGAGCGCGCCGGGAGGTGCGGGGGGGGGGCCGCGGGGGCTCACGGGATACCGGGGGGTCTGGGGGGTCACGGGGGGTTGGAGGGGCTTTGGGGGGGTCCTGGGGGTGTGGGGCATGATGGGATATGGGGGGCTGGGGGGGTCATGGGGGGGTCGTGGGGTATTGGGGGGGTGAGGGGGCGTGATGGGGTGGGGGGGTCAGAGACTTGGGGGGGCCTCAAAGGCACTGGGGGGGTCTCAGGGGTGTGGGGGGGTCTCAGAGGCACTGGGGGGGTCTCAGATACCCGGGGGGGCCTCAGAGACCTGGGGGCTCAGACCTGGCGGGAGGCTTCTTGGGAGGGGGCTTCGAGACCCGGGGGGGGGCTCAGAGGCACTGGGGGGCCTCAGAGAGCCGGGGGGGCTCAGAGGGATGTGAGGGGCTCAGAAGTGGGGGGGTCCTTGGGAGGGGGCTTAGAGACTTGGGGGGGCTCAGAGCCAATGGGGGGCTCAGAGGGCCATAGGGGGCTCTCAGAGACTTGGGGGGGGCTCAGAGACCTGGGGGGGCTCCTTGGGAGGGGTCTCAGAGACCTGGGGGGGTGCTCAAAGACTTGGGGGGAGCCCAGAGGTACCCCTGGGGGGGGTCTCAGCGTGCTGTGAGCCCCTCAAAACCCCGGGGGGGCCCCTCAGAGCCCCAGGGGGGGGGTCTCTCTGACCTTGTGCCCCCCCCCCAGCAGCACGACGATGGGCGACAGCGACGACGAGTACGACCGGCGGCGCCGCGACAAATTCCGCCGCGAGCGCAGCGACTACGACCGCTCCCGAGAGCGCGACGACCGCCGCCGCGACGACTGGAGCGACCGGTGGGGGCCCCAAATTTACCCGGGGGGGGGGGCCCCGACCCCGTTATAACCATCCTAACCCCCTCCCCTTTTATTGTGACCCCCCCCCAGGGATTGGGACCGCGGGCGGGAGCGCCGCAGCCGGGGCGAGTACCGCGACTACGACCGCACGCGCCGCGAGCGCTTCTCGCCCCCCCGCCACGAGCTCAGCCCCCCCCAGAAACGCCTGCGCCGCGACTGGTGAGACCCCTGAGACCCCCTCCCCGCTTTTACTGACTCCCCCCCGCCTCGCCGATTCCCTAAAATCCCTGTTTTTCCCTGTTTTTGTCGGAACTCCCCCAAAATCCCAATTTTTCTCCCATTTTTTTCTTCTGTTCCCACGTTTTCGTGCCCCCCCAGTCCCCTAAAATGGGAAAAATCCCATTTTCATGCCCCCCAGTCCCCTAAAATCCCATTTTCCCCCGTTTTTGTCAGATCTCCCCTAAAATCCTGTTTTTTCCCCCGATTTTTCCCCATTTTTTCTTCTGTTCCTGCGTTTTCGTGCCCCTCCCGCCCCCCTAAAAGGGGAAAAATCTCATTTTCATGCCCCCCCCAGTCCCCTAAAATCCCGTTTTTCCTCCCATTTTACTTACAGCCCCCTAAAATCTTGTTTATTCCCCCATTTTTGTACGCTCCCCCCATTTCCTGAACTCTCTGTGTCCTCAGCCCCCTAAAATCCCATTTTTTTCCCCCATTTTTCTTTACACCCCTTCTCCTTTTTCTAACACCCCCCCAGCTCCCTGCAGCCCCCTAAAATCCCGTTTTCCCCCCCATTTTTTCTTACACCCCTGCAGCCCCCTAAAATCTCATTTTTTCACCCGCAGCCCCCTAAAATCCCGTTTTTTCCCCCGTTTTTACAGGGATGAGCACAGCGGCGACCCCTACCACAGTGGCTACGACATGCCCTACAGCGGGGGGGGCACGGGGCCCACCTACGGCCCCCCCCAGCCCTGGGGGCACCCCGAAATGCACGTCATGCAGCACCACATCCTGCCCATCCAGGCCAGGTAAGGGTGCTCACCCCCCTCCGCGCCCCAAAACGGCCCCAAACACCCCAAATTCAGCCCCAAAACCCCCCTCTGTGACCCTGGGGGGGCCGTTTCCACCCCCCCAGGACCTAAACTCCAAAATTTATCACGTTGTCTCCCACTACAACCCCATCAATCCTATTGCCCCCCAGTTTCCTCTTTATTTTTCCTGATTCTATTATCATTAGTTTGTGTTTTTTGCTGATAAAAATGGCTATTTTCAAGTAGTTTTCTTCTTTAATTGCATCAAAAAGGTGCACTCTGACCCCATACTATCCCATAAATGCCCCAAACAACTCTGTGATTACATCAAATATTCTATAATGAACCCAAAACTCCCTGTAGGGTTTCGGGTCTCGTGTATAGGGTCCCAAAATGTCCCGTAACGACTCCATAATGTCCCAAACTGCCCCGTAATTAGCTCAAATTGCCCCATAACACCCCAAACTGCCCTGTAAGAACCCCATAACACCCCAAACTGCTCTGTAAGGAGCCCAAACGGCCCCGTAATGACCTCATAACACCCCAAATTGCATCATAACAACCCCATAACCCCCCAAACTGCCCCGTAACGACCCCATAACACCCCAAACTGCCCCGTAACGACCCCATAACCCCTCAAACTGCCCTGTAACAACCCCATAACCCCTCAAACTGCCCCATAACGACCCATTAACCCCCCAAACTGCCCCGAAACGACCCCACAACACCACAAACTGCCCTGTAATTAGCCCAAATTGCCCCATAACAACCCCATAACACCCCAAGTTTACCCATAACACCCCAAGCTATCTTGTAAGGAGCCCAAACTGCCCTGTAATGACCCCATAACACTCCAAACTGCCCCATAATTAGCCCAAATTGTCCTGTAACAACCCCATAACACCCTAAGCTGACCCGTAACAGCCCCATAACGCCCCAAACTGCCCCGTAACGACCCTATAACACCCCAAACTGCCCCGTGATTAGCCCAAATTGCCCCGTAACCCCCCCCGAACACCCCAAGCCTACCCCGAACGACCCCATAACCCCCAAACTGCCCCGTAACGACCCCATAACCCCCCAAACTGCCCCGTAACAACCCCATAACCCCCCAAACTGCCCTGTAACGACCCCATAACCCCCCAAACTGCTCCATAAGGAGCCCAAACTGCCCCATAACAACCCCATAACCCCCCAAACTGCCCCCTACGGAGCCCAAACCGCCCCGTCCCGACCCCATACCCCCGGGCGGGCGCCTCCCCTTGTCCTTTTGGGGTCCGCTCACCCCCCTCGCCCCCCCCCAAGCAGACTGGGGAACATCGCGGAGGTGGACCTGGGCATGGCGCCGCCGGTGATGAAGAGCTTCAAGGAATTCCTCCTGTCCCTGGACGACGCCGTGGACGAGACCGAGGCCGTCAAGCGCTACAACGACTACAAGCTGGATTTCCGCCGCCAGCAGATGCAGGATTTCTTCCTGGCCCACAAGGATGAGGAGTGGTACGTCGCCGGGGAGGGGGCGCAGACCCCTCCCCCAAAAAAAAGAAAAAAAAAAAAAAAAAAAAACACCCCGATTTCTGCCCCCCTCCCTGATCCTTTTCCCCCGCTGCGCTCGGCTCCGGTTTCCCCTCTCCACGCCGCTCCGGGGGGCACAATGGGGACGTTGGGGGGGGGTTTACCCGTGTGTGGCCCCCCCCCTGCGATTTGGGGGTCCCGCGGGGGGGTGGCGGGGGGGGCTGAGCGTTCCCAGCGCGCGGATTTAACCATTCCCTTTTCTCCCCTCCTCCGAAGAGCCCGAGGTTCCCCTCCGGACGTCCTCCAGCCTGGAGAGCCTTTTTTAAACCCCCCCCAAAAAAAAATCAAAAAATAACAAAAAAACAAAACGCGTCTGGCGGCGGCGGCCGGGCTCGTTAACACCCATCCCTTAACGAGCTTCCCCCCCCCAATCACCAGCACGGGGGGGGGGCTCCGGGCAGACAGCGAGGGCTCAGGACCGCGCACAATGCGGCCGGTAGCGAGCACAGTGGCAGGAAGCAGGCAGGGCGCCCGAGCCAGGGCCCGAATTTTTATTTTATTTTTCTCATTTTTTGGGGGAATTTTGACAAAATCCGGTAGGATTTTTTTTTTCCTTTTTTCGGCCTTTTTTTTTTTTTTTTTATCGTGGTGCGTAGCGACGTAATAAAATGTTAGCAATTCGCCGACGCGGGGGCCCGGCTGGATGGCGATGCTCGTCGCAAGCGTATGTATGACCGCCTTTCCCCCCCCCCCAAATTAGCCCCGGGGGGGCTTCTTGTGTCCCCCCCCCCCTCCTCCCGGCCTCGCGGGAGGCTCGGGGTTCGCCCCCCCCACTCCTGTGGGGCTTCCGGGGGGGGTCTTTGGGGGGGGGCAGGACGTTTGGGTGCTTTCCGTCCCCGACACCGTGGTCCAGGAGGGGCGGGGGGGGGCTCCCCGCACCCCAATTGGGGGCTGTGGAGACCCCCGATATTGGGGGGGGGTCTCTGGACCCTGATTTCCTGATTTGGGAGGGGCGTGGAGGTTCTTGCGTGCAAATTAGGGAAGGAAAAGGGGATTTGGGGGTCCCCCCACCCCAACTGGGGGGTTTGGGGGGGGTCTGCGCCCCAGTTGGGGCAGGTGGGGGGGCCCAAACCCCAATTGGGGGGCTTGGGGGGGTCCCCACACCCCAATTGTGGACCCCACCCCCCAACTGGGGGGCTTGGGGTGGGGTGGGGGGCTCCAAATCCTACCTGGGGGGACACAAAGATCCCCTTACCCCCTGGGGGGGGTCCTTGGAGGCCCCCCCACCCCAATTGGGGAGAATGGGGGGGGTCTCTACACCCCATCTGGGGGGGGCACGGAGGTCCCTGAAGGGGGAGATGCCCCCCCTGTGTCCCCATTGGGGGTTCTCACAGCCTGGTGGGGGTCCCTGCACCCCAAAACAAACTTAAATTTTGGGGGGGGGGCAAACGAGGGGGGGTCCCACACCCTATATGGGGGGGGGGGGGCAAATTTATCCCAAATTAATCTCTCCCAAATGGATCTCCCCCCCCCAAAACCACACGGGAGGGGGACAACCGCAGGGCTTTGGTGGGCAGCCAAACGGCCCCGGGGGGGGGCTCCACGAGACCCTAACACCCTTTTTTTTTAATTTTTTTTTTTTTTTTCCCCCCCCCCCTCCAGGTTCCGCTCCAAATACCACCCCGACGAGGCCGGGCGGCGCAAGCAGGAGGCGCAGGCGGCGCTGCGCAACCGCCTCAACGTCTTCCTCTACCTCTCGGACAACGGCTGGCTCGACAACCTCCTGCTCGACATCGACCGCGCCAGCGCCATCATCAAGACCCTGGACGCCGGTATTTGCCCCCCCCCGAACTCCTAGTTGCCCCCACGACCCCTTATTTGCCCCCCCGACCCCTTATTTGCACCCCTCTGACCACCCCGCTTCCTCTCAGCACCCTCTTTGCTTCAGTTTGCCCCAGTTCCCTTGGGTTTCTCCCCCTCCCAATCCCCCTTTCCATCATTTGCCCCCCAAACCCCCTATTTGCCCCCGAACTCCTAGTTGCCCCCCCCGACCCCTTATTTGCCCCCCGACCCCTTATTTGCCCCCCTCTGACCACCCCGCTTCCTCTCAGCACCCTCTTTGCTTCAGTTTGCCCCATTTCCTTGGGGTTCCCCCACTTCTGAGCCCCATTTCCCTTGGGTTTCCCCCCCCAATCCCCCTTTCCTTCATTTGCCCCCCCGAGCCCCTTTTCCTTCAGTTTTCCCCCCTGCACCCCGTTTTGGTCGTTTTTCTCCCCCTGAGCCCCATTTTTGTCATTTTTTCATCCCCTCGCACCCCATTTTTATCATTTTCCCCCCCCAACCCCCCCATTTTGTCATTTTTCTCCCCCTGAGCCCCATTTCTGTCACTTTTTTTCTCCCCTGCACCCCATTTTTGTCATTTTTGTCACCCTGCACCCCATTTTTGTCATTTTTTCATCCCCTCGCACCCCATTTTTATCATTTCCCCCCCCCCAACACCTCATTTTTATCATTTTTCTCCCCATGAGCCCCATTTTCTGTCATTTTTTTCCCCCTCACACCCCATTTCTGTCACTTCCCCCCCCCGAGCCCTGTTTTTGGCCGTTTTTCTCGCCCCGTGCCCAGTTTTTTTGTCATTTTTCTCCCCCTGAGCCCCGTTTTTGGCTTTTTTTCCCCCAAAACGCAGCGGTGATTAAGATGGAGGGTGGCACCGAGAACGACCTGCGCATCCTGGAGCAGGAGGAGGAGGAGGAGAGGCAGGAGAAGGCCGAGGCGGCCAAAAAGGACGAGCCCCGGCCCCCCGAGGCCGACCGCAAGCCCCCCGAGGAGAAGGAGGAGGGGAAAAAGGTCTGGGGGCTGCGGGGGGGGGGCCCTGTGTCCCTGGGGGGTCTTCCCCGGGGTCCTTTTGTCCCTCTGGGGTCCCCTTTTCCCCATGGGGTCTCTTTTGGGGTCTTTTTGTCTCCATTGGGGCACCCCCGGGGTCCCCAGATTCTATTTTGGGGTCTCTTTGTCCCCATGGGGTCTCATTTGGGGTCCCTTTATCCCCATGGGGTCATTTTTGGGGTCTCTTTGGCTCCATTGGGTCACCCCCGGGGTCCCCATGATCCCTTTTGGGGTCTCTTTGTCCCCATGGGGTCGTTTTTGGGGTCTCTGTCCCCGTTTTGGGGTCACTTTTGGGGTCCCTTTTTCTCTTTTGGGACCCCCCGTGACACCCCTGTGCCCCCCCCCCCCAGGGCGAGGCCGAGGAGCCCCCCGAGGACAAGGCCAAGAAGGGGCCGGAGGAGGAGGAGGAGGAGGAGAAGGGGAGGAAGGAGGAGGAAGGCGACAAGGAGGCCAAGAAGGTGAGGCCACGCCCCCTGTAGCAGGCCACGCCCCCGTGGAACAAGCCCTGCCCCTTCCTTTAGGCTCCACCCCTTCCTTTAGGCTCCGCCCCCTTGCAGCTGCTAGCTTTGCTCTGCCTGCCCCTGGTAGCCCCGCCCCCTTTACAGCAGGCTGTGCCTCCTAGGCCAAGCCCCGCCCCCTCTGGATGAGAGGCCCCGCCCCCTTTTGACAGAGCTCTTCCTCACAGCCCCACCCCTTTCTGTTAGGCTCCTCCCCTTTCTATTAGGCCCCTCCCCTTTCCCTAAGTTCTGTGCCCCAAGCCCCTCCCTTTTCAGTCAGGCCCCTCCCCTTTCCCGAAGTGGTCAGTGCCCCAAGCCCCACCCCTATCTGTTAGGCCCCACCCCTCCCTGACAAGCTCCTCCCCTTTCTATTAGGCCCCGCCCCTCCATGCTAGGCTCCATCCCTCCCTGTCAAGCCCCACCCCTTTCCCTTAAACCCCTCCCCTTCTCCAAAGCCCCACCCCTTTCCCTTAAGCCCCTCCCCTTCTCCAAAGCCCCACCCCTTTCCATTAAGCCCCTCCCCTTCTCCAAAGCCCCACCCCTTTCCATTAAGCCCCTCCCCTTCTCCCAGACCCCGCCCCTTCCCCAAGCCCCTCCCCTCCCCGTGCTCTCCCCCTGCCCCCTCCTCCTCCCTCTCCCTCCCCCTCACTCCCCTCCCCCCAACCCCCTCCTAATTAATTTTTGCCCCCCCCCGTTAATTTTGGCCCCCCCAGGCCAGCAAGAAGCGGAAGCGGAAGCGCAGCGGCGAGGAGGACAGCTACGACGAGGGCAGCGGCAGCGACACCGACAGCGAGGGCGACAAGGAAGGTGGGGGCCGGGGGGCACCCAAGGGGGCTGGGGGGCACGGGGGGCCCAGAACCATGGGGGTGTCCCAGAACCATGGGGGGGGGTCTTACAGCAATGGGGGGTCTTACAGCCACGGGGGGCACCCAAAGGGGCTTGGGGGGTCCCAAAGGGGCTTGGGGGGGGTCTGGGGGGTCCTACAACCACGGGGGGGGCTCACAGCCACGGGGGGCACCCAAAGGGGCTGGGGAGGGTCCCAAAGGGGCTTGGGGGGTCTGGGGGGTTCTACAGCCATGGGGGGGGTCCCAGAGCCACGGGGGGCACCCAAAGGGGCTTGGGGCGGTCCCAAAGGGGCTTGGGAGGGTCTGGGGGGTCCCAGAGCCACAGGGGGGCACCCAAAGGGGCTGGGGGGGGGCCTACAACCACGGGGGGCACCCAAAGGGGCTGGGGGCAAGGGGGGTCCTACAACCACGGGGGGGGGCTCACAGCCACGGGGGGCACCCAAAGGGGCTGGGGAGGGTCCCAAAGGGGTTGGGGGTCCCACAGCCCCAGGGGGCCCCCAAAGGGGTTGGGGGGCCCTGAGGGACCTTTTGGGGGGGTTGGGGGTTTAGGGGCATTGAGGGCTCCAATGGTGGCACTGAGGGACCTCCAGGGGGGTCCCAAACCATTCTTTGACCCCCCCCCATAACATTTACGCCCCCCCCTCTAATTTTTATGTGCCCCCCCCCAATTTGTATGTCCCCCCTCAACATTTAGGATCTCTCTGGGGGGAGGTCAATGAGGTTTAGGGGCACCGAGGGCACCCATGGGGGCATCGGGGGACCTCAAGGGTGATCCCCGACCACACCTTGACCCCCCCCATAATTTTTATGTGCCCCCCCAAATTTTTTATGGCTCCCCCCCATTTTTATGTCCCCCCCCCAACATTTGGAGCCCCTCTGGGGGGGGTCAATGAGGTTTGGGGTCGCTGAGTGCTCCCATGGGGGCATTGAGAGACGTCAAGGGGGGTCCCAACCCAGGTCCTGCCCCCCCCCATAATATTTACACCTCCCCCTCTAATTTTTTCTCGTCCCCCCCCCCAGAAGAGAAGGCGAAGGAGGAGAAGGGGCGCGAGGAGGAGGCGGCGGCGGCGGCCAAGGCGAAGGAGAGCGAGCCCAAACCCCGGCCCCTGCACAAAACCTGCTCCCTCTTCATGCGCAACATCGCCCCCAACATCTCCCAGGCCGAAATCGTGGCGGTGAGAACCCCGGGGGGGGGCCCGGGGGGGTCCCGGGGGGGCCACGGACCCCCCCCAAAAAAAATTTGAAGCTTTTAACCCCCCCCCCCTTGTTTGCAGCTCTGTAAGCGTTACCCCGGCTTCATGCGCGTGGCGCTGTCGGACCCGCAGCCGGAGAGGAGGTGGGGAGCTCTTTTTTTTTGGGGGGGGGGGGCAAATTGGGGGTCCCTAAATTGGGGGTGCTGAGCACCTCTGGGGGGCTGTGCTCCAATTTGGGGGGGCTATGTTCCAGTTTGGGGGGGTTATGCCCCAATTTGGAGGTGTGCTGAGCCCCTCTGGGGGGAGCTGTGCATACCTGGGGGGTGGTCCCCAAATTGGGGGGGGTCCCTAAATTGGGGGGGGGGCGCTGAGAACCTCTGGGGGTGTTGTGCGACAATTTGGGGGGGCTGTGTTACAGTTTGGGGGGGCTGTGCCCCAATTTGGGGGGGTGTTAAAGCCCTTTGGGGGGTGCTGAGGTGCTCTGGGGGGGGCTGTGCCCCAATTTGGGGGGGCTGTGTATTCTGGGGGGGGTCCTAAAATTGGGGGGGGCGGCGCTGAGAACCTCTGGGGGGGCTGTGGCCCAATTTGGGGGGGTCTTGAGCCCCTTTGGGGGGGTTCTGAGCCCTGCTGGGGGGGGTTTCCCCAGTTTGGAGGGGGATTCCCCAATTTGGGGGGGGTTCCCAGGTTTGGGGGGGGTTTCCCCGGTGTGGGGGGGTTTCCCTGATTTTTGGGGGGGGTCTCACGCTTATTTTCGTGTCCCCCCCCCCCCAGGTTTTTCCGCCGGGGCTGGGTGACCTTCGACCGCAGCGTGAACATCAAGGAGATCTGCTGGAGCCTGCAGAACATCCGGGTGGGGGGCCCGGGGGGGGTCCCGGGGGGTTTTGAGGGGTCCCGGGGGGGTCCTGAGGGGGCTGGGGGGTCCTGGGGGCGTTGAGGGGGGCTGGGGGTCACTTAGAGGGCGCAGGGGGCTTTTAGGGGCTGTAGGGGGTCGTTTAGGGGCTCTGGGGGCGTTTAGGGGATGGGGGGCACTTAGGGGATGGGGGAGGCATTTGGGGGGGCAAGGGGTAATTTAGGGGCTGGGGGGTCACTTATGGTCTCGGGGGGCACTTAGGGTTTATTAGAGGGCACTTAGGGGATGTGGGGGTCATGTAGGGGCTTTGGGGGTCACTTAGGGACTGTGGGGGTCATTTGAGATTTGGGGGGCACTTAGGGGCCGGGGGGTGACTTGGGGTTTGGGGGGTCATTTGGGGTTTGGGGGGCACTTTTGGGGTCTGGATCTCTGTGTGTGCCCCAACACCAGTTTGGGGTTGCATTTCAAGCCCCTAACCCCCTCTAATTTCTCTCTAACCCCCCCAATTTTTTTCTAACCCCCCCCTTAGTGCCTGGGGGGTCACTTATGGTGGGGAGGGGGCACTTAGGGTTTATTAGGGGTCACTTGGGGTCTGTGGGGGGGCACTTAGGGTTTATTAGAGGGCGCTTAGGAGATGTGGGGGGTCTTTTAGGGGCTACAGGGGGGCATTTAGTGTCTGGGGGGGTCACTTGGGATTTGGGGGGGTCACTTTGGGTTTGGGGGGGCACTTTTGGGGTATGTGGGGTTGCACTTTTGGGGTCTGGACCTCTGTGTGGGCACCTCAGGGTCCCCAACACCCACTTGGGGCCCCCAAAACCACCTCCCACGACTACGGGGAGTGCATTTCAAGCCCCTAACCCCCCCAATTTCTCTCTAACCCCCCCAATTTCTTTCTAACCCCCCCCCTTAGTGTCTGGGGGGGTCACTTAGGGAGTTTGGCGGGGTCACTTAGGGTTTATTAGGGGTCACTTTGGGTCTGCGGGGGGGCACTTAGGGTTTATTAGAGGGCACTTAGCGGGTGCAGGGGGTAATTTAGGGGCTACAGGGGGGCACTTAGGGGCTTCGGGGGGTACTTAGGGGTTGTGGGGGTTTCTTAGGGACTGCGGGGGGGTCACTTTGGGTTTGGGGGGTCACTTAGGGTTTGGGGGGGGCACTTTTGGGGTCTGGACCTCTCTGTGAGCACCTCAGTGTCCCCAACACCCACTCGGAGACCCCCAAAACCACCTCCCACGACTACGGGGAGTGCATTTCAAGCCCCTAACCCCCCCAATTTTTTTTCTTTTCCCCCCAAAAAAGCTGCGGGACTGCGAGCTGAGCCCCGGGGTGAACCGGGACCTGACGCGGCGGGTGCGCAACGTCAACGGGATCACGCAGCACCGCGCCATCGTGCGCAACGACATCAAGCTGGCCGCCCGCCTCGTGCACGCCCTGGACGGCCGCGCGCAGCTCTGGGGGGGGGGCAACGACCCCCCCGGGCCTGGGGGGGCCACGGACGCCGCCAACGCCCCCAACGCCCCCAACCCCAACGCCGCCGCCCCCCCCTCGGCCGACGGGGAGGCCGCCGCGGCCGCCGTGGGGGTGAGTTGTGGGGGGAAACGGGTCCTAAAAGGCATCTTTTGGGGTTTTTTTTTGGCCCCCCCCCCAGTCCCTGTAGACCCCCCCCCATGTTCTTCTCCGTCCCCTGACAGCCCCCGTGCCCCTCCCAGGATTTTTTGGGGTCCCTCTGCTTGTCTTCATGCCTCTTTTAGGACTTTTTGGGGTCCACTGCCAGTCCCCATGCCCCTTTTGGGGTCCCCCTGGTGGTCCCCAAGCCCCTCTTGGGATTTTTTGGGGTCCCCCAGTGGTCCCAATGTCCCTTTTAGGGCTTTTTGGGGTCCCCCTGGTCCTCTGCCAGTCCCCATGCCCCTTTTGGGGTCCCCCCAGTGGTCCCCAAGCCTCTCTCAGGACCTTTTGGGGTCCCCCTGGTGGTCTTTGTGCCCCTTTTAGGACTTTTTGGGGTCTCCTGCCAGTCCCCATGCCCCTTTTGGGGTCCCCCTGCCGGTCCCTGTGCCCTTCTAGGGACCTTTTGGGGTCCCCCAGTGGTCCCCATGTCCCTTTGAGGACTTTTTGGGGTCACTCTGCTGGCCCCGTGCCTCTCCCACGTTTTTTTGGGGTCCCCCTGGTGGTCCCCATGCCCTTCTAGGGACTTTTTGGGGTCCCACTGGTGGTCCCCGTGCCCCTCCCAGGATTTTTTGGGGTCCCCCAGTGGTCCCCAAGCCCCTCTCAGGACCTTTTGGGGTCCCCCTAGTGGTCTTCGTGCCCCTTTTAGGGCTTTTTGGAGTCCCCCTGTGGTCCCCATGCCCCTCTTGGGATTTTTTGGGGTCCCCCAGTGGTCTCCATGCCCCCCTTGGGACCTTTTGGGGTCCCCCTGGTGGTTTTTGTGTCTCTTTTAGGATTTTTTGGGGTCCCCCCATGGTCCCCAAGCCCCTCTTGGGATTTTTTGGGGTCCCCCCGTGGTCCCCATGCCCCTCTTGGGACCTTTTGGGGTCCCCGTCGTGGTCCCCATGTCCCCTTTGGAGACTTTTTGGGGTCCCATGCCCCCCCAGGACCTTTTGGGGTCCCCCTGCCGGCCCCAAATCCCCCCCCGGCTCCTTTTAGGATCTCTTTGCCCCCCCCAGCCCCTTTTTTTATATTTTTTTGCCCCCCCCAGGCGGCCCCATCCCAGAACCTGCAGTTAAAGCCCATCACCGACTCCCTGCCCCCCCAGGTCCTTTTGGGGTCCCCCTGCCGGTCCCAAATCCCCCCCCCGGCCCCTTTTAGGATCTCCTTGCCCCCCCAGCCCCTTTTTTAATTTTTTTTTGCCCCCCCGGCGGCTCCCTCCTAGAACCCGGTGCTGAAGCACATCACCGACTCCCTGCCCCCCAGGACCTTTTGGGGTCCCCCTGCCGGTCCCAAATCCCCCTGGCCCCTTTTAGGATCTCTTTGCCCCCCCCAGCCCCTTTTTTTTATATTTTTTTGCCCCCCCCCAGGCGGCCCCCTCCCAGAACCCGGTGCTGAAGCACATCACGGATTACCTGATCGAGGAGGTGAGCGCGGAGGAAGAGGAGCTGCTGGGGCGCAGCGGGGGGGGGGGCGACACCGACGAACCCCCCCGCGAGGGGAACCCGGCCGAGGTCACGGTCGAGCGCGACGAGAAACTGCTCAAGGTGGGCGGGGGGGGCACGGACCCCCCCCTTTTTACCCCTTACCCCCCCCTTTTTACCCCACACCCCCCTTTTTGCCCCACACCCCCCTTTCTCCCCCTGTGCCCCCCCTTTCCTCACCCCATGTCCCCTTGGGTCCCCTTCTGTCCCCCCCTTTTTACCCCCGTGACCCCCCCTTTTTCCCCGTGACCCCCTTTTTGTCCCTTGACCCCCATTTTTGCCCCGTGACCCCCCTTTTTGCCCCATGACACCCCCTCCCCATTTTCTGGCCCTGTCCCATGTCCCCCCTCATTTCTTGCCCCACATCCCCTTCTTCTCCTCCCCCTGTCCCCGTGCCCCCCCCAGCTAACTCTGTGCCCCCTGGAGCCCCCCAACCCCATTTGCCCCCCCCCCAGTGCCCCCCATCCCCTTTTCCCCCTTCTTTTCCCCCAATCCCCCCATCTTCACCCCACACCTCCCCCATCCCCCCCCACCCCCGTAGCCCCCCAATTAACTCCGAGCCCCCCAGTGCCCCCCAGCCCCATTTGCCCCCCCCAGTGCCCCCCATCCCATTTTCCCCCTTCTTCTCCTCCCCAATCCCTCCCCTATCCCACCCCCATCCTCACCCCACACCTCCCCCATCCCTCCCCCGTCCCCCCACCCCCATAACCCCCCCCAATTAACTCTGTGCCCCCCGTGCCCCCCCCAGGTGCTGGACCGCCTGCTGCTGTACCTGCGCATCGTGCACTCTGTGGATTACTACAACGCCTCCGAGTACCTCAACGAGGACGAGATGCCCAACCGCTGCGGCATCGTCCACGTGCGGGGGCCGCTGCCCCCCAACCGCGTCTCCCACGGCGAGGGTAGGTCCGGGGGGGGGCACAAAACCCCCCCCCTCGGGACCCCCCCAGTCTCATTTTGGGGTCCCCCGGGGGTACGACCCCATAAAATCCCCCGATTGCTGAGCATCGCGGCGTTCCCAGCTCTTTTCCCCCAAATTTTCCCCAAATATTGGGGTCCCCCCGTTCCGTTTTGGGGTTTCCCCAATCATTTTTGGGGTCTCCTGTCCCATTTTGGGGTCCCCCCATCCCATTTTGGGGTCCCCCAGGGGTACGACCCCGAAAAATCCCCCGATTGCTGAGCATCGCGGCGTCCCCAGCCATTTTTCCCCAAATATTGGGGTCCCCCAAACCCCTTTTTCCCTCCCCCGTCCCCTTTTGGGGTCCCCCATCCTGTTTTGGGGTTCCCCCAGTCCTTTTTTGGGGTCTCCCCATCCCATTTTGGGGTCCCCCGGGGGTACGACCCCGAAAAATCCCCCTATTGCTGAGCCCTGCGGCGTCCCCAGCCCTTTTCCCCCAAATTTTACCCAAATATTGGGGTCTCCCCAACCCCTTTTCGCCCCCCATCCCAGTTTGGGGTCCCCACCATCCTTTTTTGGGGTCCCCCAGGGGTACGACCCCATAAAATCCCCCGATTTCTGAGCCCTGCGGCATCCCCAGCCCTTTTTCCCCAAATATTGGGGTCCCCCTCCCCCATTTTGGGGTCCCCCCGGGCCCCCCCGACCCCCTTGTTTCTCCCCTAAAACCCCTATTTTCCCCCCAAACCCTCATTTTTTCCCCCCCAAAAAAACCTAACCCCTCTGGACCCCCCTGTGTCACCCCTAAATCCCCCTATTTCCCCCCAAAAACACCTATTTTCCCCCAGAAAAACACCTTTTTTGCCCCAAACCCCCATTTTTTCCCCCAAAACCGCCACTTTTGCCCCCCTGGTCCCCCCGTATCTTCCCCAAAACCCCTGTTTTTCCCCCCAAACTGCCTATTGCCCCCCAAAAAACCCTATTTCCCCCTCTAATCCCCCTATTTCCCCCCAAATCCCCCAATTTCCCCCCTAAATCCCCCTATTTGCCCCCCAGATCCCCCTATTGTCCCCCAAAAAACACCTTTTTTCGCCCCAAATCCCCGTTTTTTCCCCAAAAAAGCCCCCAAACCCCCCTTTTTGCCCCTCTGGCCCCCCTGACCCCCCTGTGTCTCCCCTAAGCCCCCTATTTCCCCCCCAAATCCCCTAATTTTCCCCCCAAACCCCCAATTTCCCCCCAAAAAACACCTATTTCCCCCCCAAAACCCCCTTTTTTTGCCCCAAAACCCCGATTTATGCCCCCAAACCCCCCTTTTGCCCCCCCTGACCCCCGTGTCCCCGTCCCCGCAGTGGCCGAGTGGCAGAAGGGCTTCGAGGAGCGTTTGGGGCCGCTGCTGGCGGGGCGCGAGGCGCTGCCCGAGGAGGAGGCGCAGCGCCTGGGCCGCAAGGACCCCGAGCAGGAGCTGGAGAAATTCGTCACCGCCAACACCCAGGAGCTGGGCAAGGACAAGTGGCTGTGTCCCCTCAGCGGCAAGAAGTTCAAGGTGGGGGCATTTGGGGACGTTTGGGGACGTTTGGGGACATTTGGGGACACTGGGGACATCAGGGACATGGGATATGGGGACATCAGGGACATGGGATAAGGGGACATGGGGGATTTGGGGACATTCAGGGTGTTGGGGACAAGTGGCTCTGTCCCCTCAGCGGCAAGAAGTTCAAGGTGGGGACATTGGGGACATTTGGGGACATATGGGGACACTGGGGACATCAGGGACGCAGGGTATGGGGACATTTGGGACAAGAAATATGGGGATATTGAGGATTTGGGGACGTTGGGGACACCCAAGAGTTGGTAAGGACAAGTGGCTGTGTCCCCTCAGCGGCAAGAAGTTCAAGGTGGGGGCGTTTGGGGACGTTTGGGGACACTGGGGACATCGGGGACATCAGGGACACGGGATATGGGGACATCAGGGACATGGGATAAGGGGACATGGGGGATTTGGGGACATTCAGGGTGTTGGGGACAAGTGGCTCTGTCCCCTCAGCAGCAAGAAGTTCAAGGTGGGGACATTGGGGACGTTTGGGGACATCGGGGACATGGAGTATGGGGACATCAGGGACATAGGGATAAGAGATGTTGAGGATTTGGGGACGTTCGGGGTGTTGGGGACACCCAGGAGTTGGTAAGGACAAGTGGCTGTGTCCCCTCAGTGGCAAGAAGTTCAAGGTGGGGACATTTGGGGACATCTGGGGACACTGGGGACATCGGGGACATGGAGTATGGGGACATCAGGGATGTGGGATTTGGGGATATTGAGGATTTGGGGACACTCGGGGTGTTGGGGACACCCAGGAGTTGGTAAGGACAAGTGGCTCTGTCCCCTCAGCAGCAAGAAGTTCAAGGTGGGGGCGTTTGGGGACGTTTGGGGACATTTGGGGACACTGGGGACATCAGGGACATGGGATATGGGGACATCAGGGACATGGGATAAGGGGACATGGGGGATTTGGGGACATTCAGGGTGTTGGGGACAAGTGGCTCTGTCCCCTCAGCGGCAAGAAGTTCAAGGTGGGGGCATTTGGGGACGTCTGGGGACACTGGGGACATTTGGGGATGTTTGGGGACACTGGAGACATCAGGGACACATGGTATGGGGACATTGGGGACAAGAAATATGGGGATGTTGAGGATTTGGGGACACTCGGGGTGTTGGGGACACCCAGGAGTTGGTAAGGACAAGTGGCTCCGTCCCCTCAGCGGCAAGAAGTTCAAGGTGGGGGCATTTGGGGACGTTTGGGGACACTGGGGACATTGGGGACACATTATTTGGGGACATGAGGGACAAGAGATATGTGGATATTGAGGATTTGGGGACATTGGGGACATCGAGGACAAAACACGAGGGAAATTAGGGACGTGGGGACAAGGGGTGTGGGATATTGGGGACGTGAGGACACTGGGGACATGGAGGGTGGGGGACAATGGATTTGGGGACATTGGGGGACATTTGGGGACATTTGGGGGGACATTGGGGACATGGATCAGAAGCAAATCCCGGCGCCGATAGGGGATGACGAGAAGGAAAAGGGTGACCGGGGGGGGGCACGTATCCCCCTCCCCACCCCCAAAGCGTCCCAGAGTGTCCCTAAAGTGTCCCCAAAATGTCCCCAAATGTCCCCAGGGCCCCGAGTTCGTGCGCAAGCACATCTTCAACAAGCACGGCGAGAAGATCGCGGAGGTGCGCAAGGAGGTGCTGTTCTTCAACAACTTCCTCCTCGACCCCAAGCGCCCCGCGCTGCCCGACGGCAAGGGGGGGCCCCCCCCAGGCCCCGCGCAGGGTGAGTGACCCCCCCAGGACCCCCCCCGAGGGATTTGGGGGGGGGTTGGGTAAAATTGGGACCCCCCCTGGGGCTCTGGTTGCGTCCTAAGTGAGCCCCCAGGGTCCCCTCGGTCACCTCCTGGGGGATTTATGGGGTCTGTGACCCCCCCCCAGAGAATTTATGGGGTCAGTGCCCCCCCCAGAAGCCTTATGGGGTCAATGACCCCCCCCCTCAAGGATTTATGGGGTCAGTGCCCCCCCAGAAGCTTTATGGGATCAGTGACCCCCCCCCCAGAAGCCTTATGGGGTCAGTGCCCCCCCCAGGGTGATTTATGGGGTCTGTGACACCCCCACGTGCCCCCCCCAGTCTCTATATGGGGTCAGTGCCCCCCCCCCAGGCAATTTATGGGGTCAGTGCCCCCCCTCCAGGGGTTTTATGGGGTCAGTGCCCCCCCAGCATTGGGTGCTGCCCCCCACCCCACCCCCCCGTATCCCTATGGGGTCAGTGCCCCCCCTCACCTCCCACCCCCTCCCCGTCCTTGGGGGGGGGTCCCGGTGTCCCTTGCCCCCCCAACCCTAAAACCCCCCCAAAAATCCGTGTCCCCCCCCCCCCCAGGCCTGGCCCCGGGGCTGCCGTACCCCCCAGACGCCGCAGGGGATGATGCCCTACGGCCAGCCCCGGCCCCCCATCCTGGGCTACGGAGGTAAGGGGGGGGATTTTTGGGGTGGGGGGGGCTTTTTTGGGGTGGGGGGCATAAAAATATCGGGGGGGGGGAGGGAGAAATTTGGGGGGGGAAGGGGGAGAAAGGGAGGGGAAAGGGGGAAATGGGGGGCTGGGGGGGAAATGGAGGTGTGGGGGGGGATTTTTTGGGGTGGGGGGCCAAAAATATATTGGGGGGTAAAAAATATAGGGGGGGACAGGAATTTTTTTTTGGGGGGGGTAGGAAAAAAATTTGGGGGTGTTGAGGGGGGAGAAAGGGAGGGAAAGGGGGGGAAATGGGGTTATGGGGGGCTCGGAGACCCCCTAATTTGTGCCCCCCTCTAATTTATTCCCCCCCCCAGGAGGCCCCCTACCCCCCCGGTCCCTACGCCGCCGGCCGGGGCAACTACGACTCGTTTCGGGGCCAGGGGGTACCTCAACAAACCCCGCAGCAGGTGAGGGGGGGCAACATTTTGGGGTGGGGGGGGGGGGCAATTTTATTTGGGGGGGTTCAGGAACAGTTTTGGGGGGTTAGGAGCAATATGGGGGGGGGAAATGACCCTAAATTTGGGGGAAAATTGGGATTTTTGGGGATCCCAATGAGTGGGGGGGCAATATTTTATTTGGGGGGGGGGGCAATTTTTTTTGGGGGGGGCAGGGACCCTTTGGTGGGGGGTAAGGGGCAATATGGGGGGGAAATGCCCCTAAATTTGGGGGAAAATTGGGATTTTTGAGGAGATTTTGAGATTTTTGGGGATCCCAGTGAATGGGGGGGGCGCTGGGGACCCCCCCCATAAAAAAAATGGGGTTGAGGGGGGGGGTTTGCCCCCCCCTCATCCTGTGCCCCCCCCAGGATGGTGCGGGGCGACCCCCGGGCGATCGTGGAGTACCGGGACCTGGACGCCCCCGAGGACGTCGACTTCTTCTAGGGCCCCCCCATGGACCCCCCCCCATTTTGATACGCGCCCCCCTCACCCCTCACCCCCTCACCCCCCCCCACCCTAATAAAGGGCCCCTCCCCCACCGGGGGGGGGCAGCACCCATTGGAGAGCTGTGATTGGGGGTCTTATGGGGTTGGGGGGGGTCTGGGGGTCTTTATGGGGTTGGGGGGAGTCTGGGGGGGCTTATGGGGTTGGGGGGGTCTGGGGGTCTTATGGGGTTGGGGGGGTCTTTGGGGGGGGGGATCCGGGGGGGGGTCTTATGGGGTCAGGGAGCCTTGGGGGGCTCTTTGGGGGGTTTATGGGGTTAGAGGGGGAGCTGGGGGGGTCTTATGGGGGTGGGGGGGCTCTATGGGGTGGGGGGGCTATGAGGGGGTCTATGGGGGATTTATGGGGGGGGGGGGCACCTGGGGGTGGTTCTGTGGGGTTTGGGGGGGCCAAAGGGGGTTTAAGGGGTCGGGGGGGGCTCCATAGGGCGGGGGGCGGTTATGGGGCGGGGGAGGCCCTGGGGGGGGGTCTGGGGGGGTTTTTTGGGGCTGGGGGGGCCCAAAAGGGGATTTATGGGGGAGGGGCGCCAAGGGGTGAGCCCCGCCCCCTCCCACGTGTGGCCACGCCCCTCCCCGTGACGTCACCGCAACGCTGCTGAAACTCGAGGCTTTATTCGTCGATTTGCTTCAGGGGGGCGGGGCGTGTCGGCAGCCAATGGGAAGCCGCCGCTGCAGCCAGCGGCCAATCAGCACCCCCCCCCCGCAGCCCCCTCCTGATTGGCTGCCATCCCGGAGGGCGGGGAGAAGCGCCGGCCCGCCATTGGCTGTCGCCCAGCAACACGCCCTGACGTCACCAAGCCCTGAGGGGGCAGGGCCAACACCCTAGCCCCACCCCCTCCGCGCTCCCATTGGCCGCCGCTTTCACCCAATCACCGCGCGGCTCGCTCCGAGCCCTCCCCCGCGATTGGCCGAGCGCTCTGCCAATAACGGAGGAGGCTCGGGGGTAAGGAGGGGGCTCTTAAAGGGCCAGGCCCCTCCGCGGCGGCTCCGGTGCCCCCCGGAGCCCCCCGGTGGTCGCGGGGCCCCTCAGAGCGCCCTCAGAGCGCCATGGCGACCCAGCCCAGGATGAGCAGCGAGCCCCCGACGGGCGCGGCGCGGTTGAGCTGCGGGTCCCCGCTGACGGCGTGGTAGTAAAAAGGGCCGCAGAACAGCCCCATCCCCGCGCTCAGCAGCGCCCCGGCCTGCAACGGGAACCGGGAAAAGGGGGGAAAAAAACGGCGGCGTCAGCGGGGCCTGAGGGCACCGGGAACCGGTTGGGGGTGTGGGGGGAGCACGCACCAGGCCGGGCCGGCGGCAGCGGGGGACGGCGAGCAGCGCCAGGCTGTGCAGGAGGTGGAAGCGGTTCGCGGTCTCGAAGAGCTACGAAAAAATTTGAGGAGGGGGCGTCGGGACCGGGACCGGGAGGGGGTTGTCGGGAGGGGGGGGGGGGCCCCGCCGCTCACCTCCTTCTGGTACTCGTCGCGGTCGCTGCGGCGGAAGCCTGAAGGGGGGACGCGGGGTTCAGCGGGGCCTCCCCCAGCGCGTTTTGGCCTCCCCGGCCCGGTTTTAGCCCCCCGGTGCCCCCCCTCACCGTGCGCCCCGTAGGCCGCAGCCGCCACCGCCGCGGCGCCGCTCAAGGCCCCGACCCTCGCCCAGGCCGCTCCCGCCATCCCCAAACCCTTCCGCTTCCGCTCCCCCGTCCGCTCCGCTTCCGGCCACGCCCCTCCTCCCCTCCCATTGGCTGAGCGCCGAGTCGCTCACCCCGCCTCTCCCCCAATCGCACCGCCTCCCCCTCTCCAAGCCCCTCCCCCTCCGCCATGTTGTTTATTGTAGGGTCGCAGCGCCCCCCACAGGCCCGGCGGGGCCCCCCCCCAGCACCGACCCCCCCACATCCTCCCGGTGCCCCCCCGTTAACAAAAAGCACAAAAACCCCCCCAAAAATCCACTCCGGTTACAAAAAACACCACAAAAACACAACTTTAAATTGGGGAGGGGGATTTTAAAATGGGGGGGGGGGGCGTTAAATTGGGGGGGGGGCAGGGCCCGGTGCCGGCGCCGCCCCCCGGAGGCGGCTCCCGGTGGCCGCAACGGGAGGGGAGCGGAGGGGCCGCCCGCAGCCATGGCCCGGTACCGGCCCGGCCCCCCCCCCCCCCCCCCGCACACAGCCACCGCCCCCTCCCCCCCGGTTTAGTTTTATTTTTTGGCCCCCCCACTCAAAAAAAAAAAAAAAAAAAAGGAAAAAAAAAAGGAAAAAAAAAAAAAAATTCCGGTGGTGGCGGCGGCGGCGGGGCTGAGGGTAGGCCCCGAGCAGGCCCGGGCCAGGTAGGGGGGGGAGATGGGGGAATGGGGGGGTATTTGGGGTGGGGGGGCACGGGGGGTAATGGGGGGTAATGGGGGGGTATGGGGATGGGGGGGGGTAATGGGAGCTGGGGGGGACTGGGATGGGGATGGGGGGTGATGGGGATGGGGGGTAATGGGGGGTTGTGGGGGGTAATGGGGATGGGGGGGGGCACGGGGGGGTAATGGGAACCGGGGGGACTGGGATGGGGATGGGGGGTAATTGGGACATGGGGGGGTAATGGGGATGGTTGGGGGGAAACTGGGATGGGGTTGGGGGGGTAATGGGGGGGTAATGGGGACGGGGGGGGGGTAATGGAGGGGTAATGGGGACATGGGGGGGGGTACGGGGGGGTAACTGGGATGGGGATGGGGAGGGGTATAGGGATGGGGGGGGGATAACGGGAACCTGGGGGGTAACGGGGATGGGAGGGGGTAATGGGGACTGTGGGGGGGGGTTACTGGGAGCCGGGGGGAACTGGGATGGGGATAGGGGGGTAATGGGGATGGGGGGCGGTTAACGGGGATGGGGGGGATAACGGGGATAGGGGGTACTGGGGGGGTAATAGGAACCGGGGGGAATGGGGATGGAGATGGGGGGGATAACGGGAGCCGGGGGGAACTGGGATGGGAATGGGGGGTTAATGGGGATGGGGGGGTAACGGGGACCGGGGGCCGTTAACGGGAACCGGGGGGTAACGGGGATGGGGGGCGTTGACGGGGACGAGGATGGGGATGGGGTGGGGATAACGGGGATGGGGGGCGGTTAACGGGAACCGGGGGTAACGGGAACCTGGGGGGGTAACGGGGATGGGAGGGGCTATAGGGATGGGGGGGGGTAATGGGGACGTTGGGGGGACGGGAACGGGGATGGGGGGATAACGGGGACGGGAACCGGGGTGGGGGGAACAGGGACGGGAAACGGGGGGGGGGAACGGGAACGGGAGGAGGATAACGGGGATGGGGGGGAGATAACGGGGATGGGGGGCACCGGGGATGGGGGGACACCGGGGATGATGGGGGGGACCAGGAACTTGGGGGAACCGGGATGGGGGGCACGGCTTTTGTCCCCCCCGGGGGTGTTTGGGGTAGGATGGGAAGGGTTTAAGGAGGACGGGGGGGCAGATAACGGGCCTGGGGGGTAAATTTGGAGGGGGGACCTTAAAATGGTGGGGGGGCAGGGCGGGGGGGCCGAGGCAGGATGCAGGCCGGAACTCCGGTTGCCAGGGCGACGCTCGGGGCTCCGTCGCCACGGCAACTGGGGGCACCCTCATTCCCCCATCCTCCCCAAGGCCCCCCCTTTATGGGCCGGGGGTTCCCAAGGGGGGGGGGCGGTGACACCAAGAGAGGGGGTGAGGCCTAGGGGGGGATTTGGGGCCCTGGGGGGATTTGGGTCCCTGGGGGGGGATTTAGGGTCCGGAGGGGGCCTTTGGGGGGAATTTCAGGTTGCGGGGGGGAATTTGGGGTCCCGGGGGGGGGATTTGGGATCTGGGGGGGGGAATTTTGGGCCTTGGGGGGGGATTTTGGGCCTTAGGGGGGACGATTTGGGGTCCCGGGGGGGGGTATTTGAGGCCTATGGGGGCTGGAATTTCGGGTCTGGGGGGATTTATGATCCGGGGGTCACAGCCCCGCACTGACGGTTCGTTCTGTTTTTCTCTCCCCCCGTCTGTCTGTCTGTCTGTGTGCCCCCCCCCCCCGTCTGTCCCCATCCCTCCCCCTTCCCGTCATCCCCCTGCGTATCCGCGTGCCCCCCCGCGTCCATCCGTCCCCCCGTGTCCCCCTGTGACCCCCCTTGTCCCCAATGCCCCCCATTACCCCCATGCCCCCCCCCGACCCCATTCACCCCCCCCTTACCCGTAATGGCTCCACACCCCCTGCCCCCCTTACCCCAAATGCCCCCCCTTACCCCCAATGCCCCCCTTACCCCAAATGCCCCCCTTGACCCCAATCCCCCCGTACCCCCAAATGCCCCCCTTGACCCCAAACCCCCCATCACCCCCAACCCCCCACGCCCCCCACACCCCCTTTCCCCCCCCAGCCCCACCATGCCACGCAGCCCCCGGCTGCCCATAACCCCCCCCACCCCCAAAACCCCCCAAGACCCCCCAAACCCCCCCAACCCCCCACCCCCCGCCATGCCGCCCCCTCCGCTGGCTCTGGCCTTGGCCTTGGCTCTTTGGGCCCCCCTCCCGCCTCCCCCAGCAACCCCCCCCAACAACACCAACAACCCCCCCAGCCCCCGCCCCCCCAGGCGGCGCCGGGGACCCCCCGGACCCCCGCTTCCCGGTGGTGCCCACCCAGTACGGGCGGCTGCGGGGGGCTCGGCGCGACCTCAGCAACGAGCTCCTGGGCCCCGTCCAGGCCTTCCTGGGGGTCCCCTACGCCGCCCCCCCCCTGGGCCCCCGCCGCTGGGCCCCCCCCGAAGCGCCGGCCGCCTGGGGGGGGGTCCGCGACGCCACCGCCTTCGCCCCGGCCTGCCCCCAAAACCTGCGGGGGGGGCCCCCCCCCCTGATGCTGCCCCTGTGGCTCAGCGACAACCTGGAGGCGGCCGGGGCCTACGTGGCGGCGCAGAGCGAGGACTGCCTCTACCTCACCCTCTACGTGCCCACCGAGGACGGTGAGGGCTTTTTTGGGGGGAAAAAGGGCGGAATCGGGCAAAATCGGGGGGGAGGGGGGGAGGGGGGGAGGGGAGAGGGGCTGCGGTCATCCTGTGGTGGTGGGGGAGGACAGGGGGAAGGAACAGGGGGGAAAGAGAGTGGGGGTGGTTTTGGGGTGAAAAAGGGGAAATTGGGGAAGTTTGGGGGAGAAGGGGGAGAATTTGGGGGAAAAAAAGGGGAAATGGGGAAGTTTGGGGGAAAAAAGGGCAAATGGGGAAGTTTGGGGGAGAAGGGGGAGAATTTGGGGGAAAAAAAGGGCAAATGGGGAAGTTTGGGGGAAAAAAGGGCAAATGGGGAAGTTTGGGGGAGAAGGGGGAGAATTTGGGGGAAAAAAAGGGCAAATGGGGAAGCATGGGGGCAAATGGGGAAACTTGGGGGAAATGGGGAAATTCGGAGGAAAATTGGGAAGTTTGGGGGAAAAAAGGGTGAAATAGGGAAGTTTGGGGGAGAAAAGGGGAAATGGGGAAGTTTGGGGAAAAAGGAGGGAAATGGGGAAGTTTGGGGGAAAAGGGGAAATGGGGAGGTTTGGGGGAGAAAAGGGGGAAAATGGGGAAGTTTGGGGGGAAATGGGGAAATTCGGGGGAAAATTCAGAGGAAAATTGGGAAGTTTGGGGGAAAAAAGGGTGAAATGGGGAAGTTTGGGGGAGAAAAGGGAGAAATGGGGAAGTTTGGGGGATAAAAGGGAGAAATGGGGAAGTTTGGGGAGAAAAGAGGGAAATGGGGAAGTTTGGGGGAAAAGGGGAAATGGGGAGGGGGGACTGGGAGTGAGTGGGGAGGGAAGGGGGAAGGAGGGGGAGAAATGGGGGGAAGGGGGAGTGGGAAATGGGGTGAGAAACGGGGATTTGGGTAAAAAGGGGATGGGGGAAGGGGGCTCTGGGTCGGGGTCTGGGAGGACGCTGGGGGTGGGAAATGGGGAGAAAAAGGTCAAAAATGGGTAAAATTGGGCGGGTAAAGGGGGATTGGGGAATGGGGTGAGAAATGGGGGATTTGGGCAAAAAGGCATGGGGAGTGGGAGGGCGGCCTTTGATGCCATCCTGACGTGATCCTGAGGATGGTAAATTGGGGTGAGAAAGCCAAGATTTGGGCAAATTTGGGTGGGAAAGGTTTGGACAAGTTTGGGAAGGAATGGGGGAATTTGGGAAACAGGTGAAAAATGCCCAAATTGGGCCAAAAGTTGAGGGAGGAGTGGGGGAAGGCAAAAAGCCGATTCTGCCCCAAAGCAAGGGTGGCAAACCGGGATGAAAAACTCAAAGTTTGGGCAATTTTGGGTGGGAAAGGGGGGATTTGGAAATGGGGAATAAAATGGGCAATTTGGGTAAAACGGGGGGAGAGGAGCGGGGAGAGCAGAAGTGCTGACGGTGCTTCAACGTCTTTGTGCCCACTGAGGATGGTAAATGGGGTAAAAAAGAGAAGAATTGGGCAAGTTTGGGTGGAAAAAGAGGGAATTGGGAAACGGGGTGAAAAACGGAGGATTTGAGCAAAATGGGGTGGCAGGGCAGGGAGGGGGAGGGGAGCAGCCTCTGCCCAGCTCCTGAGTGCCAACCAAGGATGGTAAAATGGGGTGAAAAGCGGGGAAAATGGGCAAAATTGGGTGGAAAGTGGAGAATTTGGGAAATTGGGCAAAAAAACGGCAAAATTGGGCAAAATGTAGGGGGAAAGTTGGGAACGGCAGAGGATTGGCCCCGCCCAGCATTCCTGCGCCCAACGAGGGTGGGAAACGAGGGGAGAAACTGAGAAAACGGGCAAAATTCAGTTTAAAAAGGGGGGAATCGGGGAAACGGGGTGAAAACCACCAGATTTGGGCAAAATTGGGTGAATTGGGTCAATGGAGGGGCTGGGGGGGGGCGGGGGGCGCTTGGGGAACCCTTGAGAGCAGCGGGGGGAAAATGGGGTGAAAAACGGGGGAAATGGGCAAAGGGGGTGGGGGCTGCCTGAGGGCCCAGGGCTGGTTTGGGGCAAAAAAGGCGGAAAATGGGCAAAAAAGGCGGAAAGTGGGCAAAAAGGGTGGAAAGTGGGCAAAAAAGGCGGAAAGTGGGGGAAAAAAGGAGGAAAATTGATAAAAAGGGGGAAATGGGGCAAAAAAGGGGGAAAATGGGGCAAAAAAGGCGGAAAATGGGCAAAAAAGGGCGGAAATGGGTTAAAAAAGGCGGAAAATGGGCCAAAAAAGGCGGAAAACGGGCAAAAAAGGGGGCGAAACGGAGCTGGGGGGGTTGAGGCTGCGCTGGGCCCCCCCGGGGCCCCCCCCATGGCCGGGTGCCGGGGTCCCTCCCCCACCCCCCCCCGGTGTCCCCCCCTCCCCTCCCACCCCCATTTACCCCCCCGGTGCCTCCCCCCACCCCTCCCCCAGGGGGTCCCGGAGCTGGAGCGGCCCCGGCACGGGGGGGTCAGCCCCACCCCCACCCCCCCACAGCCTCCGTCCGTCTGTCCGTCCAGCCTCCATCCACCATCCTCCCCCTGTCCGTCTGTCTGTCCCCCATCCGTCCTCTCGTCCTGTCCGTCTGTCCGTCCAGCCTCCATCCTCCCCCTGTCCGTCTGTCTGTCCTCCCTCCACCCACCGTCTGTCTGTCTGTCCGGCCTCCATCCCTCTGTCCGTCTGTCTGTCCGGCCTCCATCCTCCTCCGTCCGTCCGTCCGTCTGTCCGTCCATCTCTCCTATATCCCGTCTGTCTGTCCGTCTGTCCTCTATCCTCCTTCATCCCTCTGTCCGTCTGTCTGTCCGTCCTCCATCCTTCCGTCTGTCCGTCTGTCCTCCGTCTCTCCTCTATCCTGTCCGTCTGTCCGTCCAGCCTCCATCCTCCTCCGTCCATCCGTCTGTCCTCCATCCATCCATCCATCCTCTCTCTGTCCGTCTGTCCGTCCTCCATCCCTCCGTCCATCCGTCCGTCCGTCTGTCCTCCATCCTCCACCCATCGTCTGTCCGTCTGTCCGTCCGTCTGGCCTCCACCCCTCCTCCCCATCCCTCCGTCCGTCCGTCTGTCCGTCCTCCATCCATCCTCTCTGTGTCCGTCTGTCCATCCTCCACCCCCCCATCCGTCCGTCTGTCCGTCCTCCCCCCTCCATCCCCCCGTCCGTCTGTCCGTCCGTCCACCCCCTCCCCCCTCCAGCATCCCCCAGGGCCCCATTTTTGGGCCCCTTCCCCCCAAAAAATAAAATAAATAAATAAATAAATAAATAAATTTCTTGCCCCATTTTCGGGCCCCCCGCCCATTTTTTTTTTTTTTGTGTGTGCGTTTTTTTTGGGGTCCTTTTTGGGTTTTTGGCCATTTTTTTTAACCGGTGCTGCTTTTTTTTTTTTTTTTTCCGCTCTTCCCCCCATTTTCGGGGCGTTTTTTTACCTTTTTCCCCCCCTCTCCCCCCGTCTCTCCCCCACCCCCGCCCCCACCCCCGCCGCCCCCGTTTTCGCTCCTTTTGGCCCCAAAATTTTTCCTCCTTTTCTTCCCTTGGTCCAGGTTTGCTCGCGAAAAAGCGCGAGGACGGCGCGGCCGGCGGCCCCCCCCCGGACGCAGGTAGTTTTGGTGCATGTTCCTCCGGTTTTGGGCTCTTTTTTTGGTTCTTTTGTTGCTTTTTGGCTTTTTTGGGGTTATTTTTCTTAATTCATCATTATTATTATTTTTTTTTTCCCACCCTTTTCTTTCTTTCTTTCTTGCTTTCTTCCCGGGGCCCCCCCCCCACCACCACCTTTCCGTCCTTTTGGGGGCTTTTTGCTGCTTTTTGGTTCTTTTTCTCCTCTTTTTTTTATTATTTTTTTTATTTTTTTATTTTTTTATATCTTTTTTTATGGTTTTTGGTTTTTTGCTGGTTTTGCTTCTTTTCGGGGGGGTTTGGGGGGTGTTTTTTGGTTTTTGGTGTTTTTTTTTTTCTTTTGGACACATTTAACCCCCCCCCCCCGGGACACCGGGGTCCCCCTCCTTCCCCCTCCCCCACCTCCTGGATTCTGGGGTCCCCCCCAATTCCGGGGTCCCCCCTTTCCAGACGCTGGGCCCCCCCCCCAGATGCCCCCCCCTAATTAAGGCAGCGTTAATGAGGAGCTGACCCCTGACCTCTGACCTCGCCCCCCCCATGCCCTAAAAGCTCCAGCCTGTGACCTCTGACCCCGGCTGTGACCTCTGACCCCCTGGCACCAGGGACATGGGGGGGGGGGGTCCCCAAAACCATGGGGGGGTCCCTAAATTGGTGGGGGGGTCCCTAGATTGATTTGGGGGTCCCCAAATTGGTGCCAGGGGAACCCCAAATTGGTGGGGGGGTCCCCAAAGTCACGGGGGGGGGCCCAAATTGGTGCCAGGGGGCCCCAACGTCATGAGGGGGGGTCCCTAAAGTCAGGGGGGGTCCCCAAAATCATGGGGGGGGCCCCAAAGTGAGAGGGGGGTCCCCAAATGAGTGGGAGGGGTCCCCAAATTGGCCCTGGGGGGCCCCAAATTGGTGCCGGGGGTCCCCAAAGTGACGGGGGGGGCCCTAAATCAGTGGGAGGGGTCCCTAAATTTGTTGGGGGGGGCCCTAAATCGGTGGGAGGGGTCCCTAAATTTGTTGGGGGGGGTCCCCATGGTGCCGGGGGGGGTCCCCATGATGCCGGGGGGGGTTCCCCAGGGGCATCCCCAAGGGAATCCCTGTGGTGCCAGGGGGGTCCCCATGGTTTTGGGGGGGTCCCCATGATGTCAGGGGGTCCAATGGTGCCAGGGGGGTCCCCATGGTTTTGGGGGGGTCCCCCTGGTGTCGGGGGGGGGTCCTGGGGGGGTCCCCATGGTGCCGGGGGGGGGGTTCCCCAAGGGAATCCCCACGGTGGTGCCAGCGGCGTCCCCACGAGCCTCTCAATACCGGGTCAGGGGGGTCCCCGGGGGTGTCCCCAAAACCCGGGGGTGCCTCTAACCGACCCCCCCCCCTATATGCTGCCCCCCCCCCCAGACATCCGTGACAGCGGCAA
Organism: Aythya baeri; assembly: GCA_026413565.1. Lineage (NCBI taxonomy): Eukaryota > Metazoa > Chordata > Aves > Anseriformes > Anatidae > Aythya > Aythya baeri. Next base: position 121,687 of record JAKRSJ010000102.1, on the reverse strand, counting down.
GAAGCCGGTGATGCTGTTCCTGCACGGGGGGTCCTACATGGAGGGCACGGGGAACATGTTCGACGGCAGCGTGCTGGCCGCCTACGGCAACGTCATCGTTGTCACCATGAACTACCGCCTCGGCGTGCTCGGTCAGGGGGGGACACCGGGGGGGGCACAGGGAAGGGGGCCCGGGGGGCGTGGGGATGTGTTGTGGGGTCCCGGGGGGGTGTGGGGATTTGTTTTTGGGGTCCTGGGGGGGGGATATGGGGACTTGGGGACACCTTGGGGACATGTTTTGGGGTCCTGGGGGGACATGGGGACACCTTGGGGACTCATTTTGGTGACAAAATGTTTGGGGACAAAACGTCCCCGAATGTCCCCAGACTGTCCCCAGATGTCCCAAACTGTCCCCAAAACATCCCCTAAACATCCCCAAATGTCCCCAAGACGTTCCTAAACATCCCAAAATGTCCCCAAACATCTCCAAATGTCCCAAAACGTCCCCAAAATGTCCCCAAACGTCTCCTAAACGTCTCTCAAAGTCCCTAAACGTCCCCTAAACATCCCTGAACATCCCCAAATGTCCCAAAACATTCCCTAAATGTCTCCCAAAGTCCCTAAACATCTCCAAACTTCCCCAAAATGTCCCAAAACATCCCCAAAACATCCCCTAACATCCCCAAATGTCCCCAAACGTCCCCAGACATCCCTAAAACGTTCCCCAACATCCCCCAAACGTCCCCTAAATGTCTCCCAAAGTCCCCAAACGTCCCCAAACCTCCCCAAAACACCCCCAAACCTCCCCTAAACATCCCCGAACATCCCCAAATGTCCCCAAACACCCCCAAAATGTCCCCCAATGTCCCCAAACATCCCCAAAACGTCCCCCAGTGTCCCCAAACCTCCCCTAAACATCCCCAAATGTCCCCAAACACCCCCAAAATGTCCCCCAATGTCCCCAAACATCCCCAAAACGTCCCCCAGTGTCCCCAAACCTCCCCTAAACATCCCCAAATGTCCCCAAACACCCCCAAAACGTCCCCCAAAGTCCCTAAACGTCCCCTAAACATCCCCAGATGTCCCCAAACAGCCCCAAAACGTCCCATAAACACCCCCGAACGTCCCTAAACATCCCCTAAACGTCCCCAAAACACCCCCAAACGTCCCCCAAATGTCCCCAAACATCCCCAAATGTCCCCCAAACGTCCCCCCGTGCCCCCCCAGGCTTCCTGAGCACCGGGGACCAGGCGGCCAAGGGCAACTACGGGCTCCTGGACCAGATCCAGGCCCTGCGCTGGCTGAACGAGAACGTGGGGCACTTCGGGGGCGACCCCCAGCGCATCACCATCTTCGGCTCCGGCGCCGGCGCCGCCTGCGTCAGCCTCCTCATCCTCTCCCACCACTCCGAAGGTACCCCCCCGGGGCGCCCCCCACCCCAGATTCCTCCTGGAACCCCCAGTGGGACCCCACATTCCTCCTGGACCCCCCACCCAGACCCCAAATTCCTCCTGGATCCCACCCCCAACCCCCACCGGGACCCCAAATTCCTCCTAGAACCCCCACAGGGACCCCAAATTCCTCCTGGAACCCTCCCAGTTTGGGACCTCTCCCTTACCCCTTAGGGACCCCTCCCCTTTTGGGACCCTTCCCCACCTCCTTACCCCAATAGGACTCCTCCCTTCCCCAATGGGACCCCTCCCTTACCCTTTAGGGACCCCTCCCCACTTCCCCTCCCCCTTAGGGACCCCTCCCCACCTTCCTTATTCCTTTGAGACCCCTCCCTTCCCCCTTAGGGCCTCTCCCCTCCCCCTTAGTGCCCCTCCCCACCTCCCTTCCCCCTTAGAGACCCCTCCCCACCTCCCCTCCCCTTTGGGACCCCTCCCTCCCCCTTTGAGACCCCTCCCCTCCCCCTTAGTGCCCCTCCCTCCCCTTAGGGACCCCTCCCTTCCCCCTCACTGACCCTTCCCCACCTCCCCTCCCCCTTTGGGACCCCTCCCTTACCCCTTAGTGCCCCTCCCTCCCCCTTAGTGCCCCTCCCTCCCCCTTTGGCACCCCTCCCTTCTGCAACGGGACCCCTCCTCACCTCCCCTCCCGCTTTGAGACCCCTCCCCCTTAGTGCCCCTCCCTCCCCCTTTGAGACCCCTCCCTCCCCCTTAGTGCCCCTCCCTCCCCCTTTGGGACCCCTCCCCACCTCCCTCCCCCTTAGAGACCCCTCCCCTCACCCCCTCCCCTTTTTCACCCCTCCCTTCCCCCTCCCTGACCCTTCCCCACCTCCCTTCCCTTTTGGGACCCCTCCCCTCCTCAACGGGACCCCTCCCCACCTCCCTTCCCCCTCCCTGACCCTTCCCCACCTCCCTTCCCTTTTGGGACCCCTCCCTCCCCTTAGGGACCCCTCCCCATCTCCCCTTCCCCTTTTTCACCCCTCCCCACCTCCCTTTCCCCTCCCTGACCCTTCCCCACTTTCCCCCCCCCCCAAAAAGGCCTGTGCCAGAAGGCGATCGCGCAGAGCGGCACGGCCATCTCCAGCTGGTCGGTGAACTACCAGCCCCTGAAGTACACCCGCCTGCTGGCCGCCAAGGTGGGCTGCGAGCGCGCCGACACGGGGGCGGCGGTGGAGTGCCTGCGGCGCCAGCCCTTCCGAGCCCTGGTGGACCAGGACGTGCAGCCCGCCCGCTACCACGTGGCCTTCGGGCCGGTGGTGGACGGCGACGTGGTCCCCGACGACCCCGAGATCCTGATGCAGCAAGGGGAGTTCCTCAACTACGACATCCTGATCGGCGTCAACCAGGGCGAGGGGCTGAAGTTCGTGGAGGACTCGCTGGAGAGCGAGGACGGCATCTCGGCCTCCTACTTCGACTTCACCGTCTCCAACTTCGTCGACAACCTCTACGGCTACCCCGAGGGCAAGGACATCCTGCGGGAGACCATCAAGTTCATGTACACCGACTGGGCCGACCGCGACAACGGCGAGATGCGGCGCAAGACGCTGCTGGCCCTCTTCACCGACCACCAGTGGGTGGCCCCGGCCGTGGCCACGGCCAAGCTGCACGCCGAGTACCAGTCCCCCGTCTACTTCTACACCTTCTACCACCACTGCCAGACGGACGCCCGGCCCGAGTGGGCGGACGCGGCGCACGGCGACGAGATCCCCTACGTCTTCGGGGTGCCCATGGTGGGGGCCACCGACCTCTTCCCCTGCAACTTCTCCAAGAACGACGTGATGCTCAGCGCCGTCGTCATGACCTACTGGACCAACTTCGCCAAGACCGGGTGGGTTGGGGGGTCCCGGGGGGGTGTTGGGGGGTGTGGGGGGTCCTATGGGGTCCTGTGGGGTGTGGGGGGAGCCTGGCTGTGTCCCCGTGTTCCTGGGAGATGGTTGGAGTCAAGGGAGCCTGGTGGGATCCCGTCCCCATGAGCCTGTGACCCCATAGGACCCCATCCCTGTGACCCCATGGGACCCCATCCCTGTGACCCCATGAGACCCCATGACCCCATGTCCCCATGGGATCCCGTCCCCATGACCCTGTGACCCCATGGGACCCCATGACCCCATGTCATCAAGGGACCCCATCCCCATGTCCCTATGGGACCCCATCCCCGTGACCCCATATCCTGGTGGGACCCCGTCCCCGTGACCCCATGTCCCCATGGGACCCTGTGTCCTGGTGGGACCCCATCCCCATGACCCCGTGTCCTGGTGGGACCCCATCCTGATGTCCCTGCCGTGTCGGGGGGGGACATGGGGGGGACAGGGGAACAGGGACATGGGGAAGGGAGAACGGGAGGGAGAGATGGAAGGATGGAAGGAAAGGATGAAAGATGGATGGAAGGGAGGACAGACAGAAAGGAGGACGGATGGAAGGGAGGATGGAAGGGAGAGATGGGTGGAAGGGAGGATGGAAAAGAGAGATGGAAGGATGGGAGGACAGAAAAAAGGGAGGATGGATGGAAGGGAGAGATGGGAGGAAGAGATGGAAGGAAGGATGGGAAAAAGAGATGGATGGGAGAGATGGACGGAAGGGAGGACAGAAAGAAGGGAGGACAGAGGATGGATGGAAGGGAGGATGAAGGATGGACAGAAGGGTTAGGACAGACAGAAGGGAGGACGGATGGAAGGGAGGACAGCCAGAAGGTCAGACACCCAGAAAGCCACCCGTGAGCCCCCACCCTGCCCCCTCTCCCCCCATGAACCCCCCTCTCCCCATAACCCCCCATTAACCCCCCATTAACCCCCCTCTCCCCCCATAACCCCCCATAACCCCCCATAACCCCCCATAACCCCCCATAACCCCCCGTAACCCCCCATTAACCCCCATAACCCCCCCATAACCCCCATAACCCCCCATTAACCCCCCATAACACCCCCTCTCCCCCATAACCCCCATTAACCCCCCATAACCCCCCATAACCCCCATTAACCCCCATAACCCCCTGTAACCCCCCATTAACCCCCATAACCCCCATTAACCCCCCATAACCCCCCTCTCCCCCATAACCCCCCATTAACCCCCATTAACCCCCATAACACCCCCTCTCCCCCCATAACCCCCATTAACCCCCCATAACCCCCCTCTCCCCCATAACCCCCCATAACCCCCATTAACCCCCCATAACCCCCCTCTCCCCCCATTAACCCCCCATAACCCCCCATTAACCCCCCATAACCCCCCCTCTCCCCCATAACCCCCCATAACCCCCCATAACCCCCCATAACCCCCCTCTCCCCCCATAACCCCCATTAACCCCCATAACCCCCATTAACCCCCATAACCCCCCATAACCCCCCATAACACCCCCTCTCCCCCCAATAACCCCCATTAACCCCCATCTCCCCCTCCCCCGCAGGGACCCCAACCAGCCGGTGCCCCAGGACACCAAATTCATCCACACCAAACCCAACCGCTTCGAGGAGGTGGTGTGGACCCGCTTCGACGGCAAGAACAAGCGCTACCTGCACATCGGCCTCAAGCCCCGCGTCCGCGACCACTACCGCGCCAACAAGGTGGCCTTCTGGCTCGAGCTCGTCCCCCACCTCCACAACCTCCACCCGCTCCCCCACGCCTCCACCACCACCCGGTTGCCCCCCCGGGACCCCCGGCGCCCCCGGCCACCCGGCGCCCCCGGTTCCCTCCCCGCCGTCGCGGGAGGATGAGGAGGATGAAGATGCGGAGGGCGGGGGTGGTGGTGGTGATGGGGGGTCCGGGGGGGCGCCGCCGTTTCGCCCCCTTCCCCGGGGACACACGGGACTACACGACCGAGCTGAGCGTGACGGTGGCGGTGGGGGCCTCCCTCCTCTTCCTCAACATCTTGGCCTACGCCGCCCTCTACTACAAGCGGGACAAGCGGCCCCCCCGCCCCACCACCCCCCTCCACCACCACCACCACCACCACCAGGTGGGGACAGCGGCGGGGGCGGGGGGGGCGCGGCCAGGAGGCTCAGCCCCCCCCACCCAGGGGTGCCCCCAACGACCTCCTCGGTCACGGTGGGGGTGTGGGGGGGGGCGAGGAGGAGCTGGTGGCCCTGCAGCTGAAACACCCCGAAAGAGGGGTGGGGGGGGGGGGGGTCGGGGGGGCACGGAGCCCCCGAGAGCACCTTGAGGCCCCCCCGGGGGTCCCCGGACTATACCTTGGCCCTGCGGCGGGCCCCCGAGGACGTGCCCCTGCTGCCCCCCAACACCATCACCATGGTGCCGGGGGCTGCCCCCTGCACCCCTTCGGCCCCTTTCCGCCCCCGGCCATAACAGCACCCTGCCCCACCCCCACTCCACCACCCGCGTATAGGGGACCCCCCCGCCCCCCTCCCCAAATTTTTCTTCTTCTTTCTTTCCCCCCCCCCCCCCTCAACTCTTTCTCGCCTACGGGGGGGGGAGGGGGGGCGACGTGTTGTGTGTCCCCCCCCCCCCAAAAAAAATAAAAAAAAACGCTGGTGGGATTGGGGAGCGGTGGGATTGGGGAGGGGGCACCCATGCTTGGACCCCCCCCCACGAGGAGTGGGGACGCCCCCCCAGCACCTTGGGGTGCTGATGGGGGGGGTGAGGGCCCCCCCCCGGACATATGGGTGCAGTGAAGACCCGTGGGGGCCCCCCCCCACAAACGAGGACATTTTGGGGGGGGCCCTAAAAATGCGTGGGGAGAATCCCCCCCCACACACATCAAGAAGACCCCTGGGGACCCCCCCCCGGAGCCAGGACAAGAGGGGGGAACCCCCCCCCCCCACGAGGATGCCTGCGACCCCCCTGGACCCTGGGGACCCCCCTCGCCGTGTGTCCCCCCACGAAGACGCCTGGGTCCCCTGAAGACGCATGGGGGACCCCCGGGGGGGAGGGGACACGACCCCCCGAGGAGGCCCGGACGCCCCCACGAGGCTTGGGGACCCCCCCAAAAAGAAATGCTGCCGGGGTTCCCCCCCCCACCGAACAAACACGGGGGGGGGTCGTTTTTTTGCCCCCCACCCCCCCTCCCTTGGTCACCGTTGCATGTTCCCAACCCGGCGGTGGGAAATGAGTCAAAACCCGCAAAAAACAGGAAAAAAAAAACGAGGCCCGGTGGGGGGTCGCAGCTCCCCCCTCCCACACCCCCTTTTTTGCCCCCCTTTTCTTTCTTTCGCGCTTTCTGTACAAAGAAAATTGTGCCAAACGCAGCAGTTTTGGGGTCCGGGGGGCAAAGGGGGGACACGGGGGTGGGGGGGGGCCGGGACCCCCCCCCAAACCCAATCCCCCCACCCCCTCCTCAGCCCCCCCCCGTGCCAAGATGGCCGCCGGCGCCACCCGAGATGGCGGCGCAAGATGGCGGCGCCCCCCCAGCATCCCCCCGGTGGCATGGCGTAGGTTGCTATGGAGTCGGGAGGGGCGGGGGCACCCGGGCGGTTGGCCCGGCGACCGCACCCCCGGCAGGTTCCCGCCTCCCCCGCGATTGGCAACGGTCCCCGCCGCCCTCCTGGTCGCCGTTCTGAAGGCGACGCCCCTCCCCACACCCCACTCCTTCCCGCCCCGGTGAGCGTTGCCACGGTGACGTCACCGGTTGCCACGGCAACCCCGTCTCCAAGGCCGGCAGCCCCGCCCCCTCCGCCCGCGGTTACCATGGCGACGCGTCCCCTCCCCCACCCCGAGAGCATCTATTTTTATTCCCGGGGGCCGCAATTGGAGGGGGGGGAGGGGGAGGAGGGAAGGGGGCGGGGCCTCGGGATGGGCGGGGCCTCGCGGAGTCGACGGGGGGAGGGGCGGGGGGAGGGGGCGGCCCCGGGGGCGTTTTTAAAAAAAAAAACACGAAAAAAACAAACAAAAAAAGAGAAATCGGTGAAATTCTTGTAAATACAGCAGCGGAGACTACGGGGGGGTCGCCTCGTCCTTCCGCCGCGGGGGCGGGGCCAGGGGAGGGGGCGGGGTCAAGGTGAAGGGGTGGGGCCAATAGGGGAGGGGCGGGGTCATGGGGAAGTGGGCGGGGCCGTGGGAACGCTTCTGGGTACCGCTGCGCCCCCATTGGCTGCGATGCTCCTGGGGGCGGGGCTACGGCCGGGGGGGTTGGACTGGGAGCAAACTGGGAGTGCAATGGGAGCAAACTGGAGTTAGACTGGGATTGCAATGGGAGGAAACTGGGATCAGACTGGGAGCCCACTGGGGTTGGACTGGGAGCAAACTGGGGCTGCACTGGGGTTGCATCGAGAACAAACTGGGATTACAATGAGGTTGCACTGGGAGCAAAGTGGGAGCAAACTGGGATTGCATTGGGAAGAAACTGGGATTGCACCGGGAACAAACTGGGATTGCACTGGGAGCAAACTGGGATTGCATTGGGAATAAACTGGGGTTGCATTGGGAACAAACTGGGATTGCATTGGGAACAAACTGGGGCTGCACTGGGAACAAACTGGGATTGCACTGGGAATAAACTGGGATTGCACTGGGAGCAAACTGAGATTGCAGTGGGAGCAAACTGGGATTGCACTGGGAATAAACTGGGATTGCATTGGGAGCAAACTGGGGTTGCATTGATGTAGCACTGGGAGCAAAGTGGGAACAAACTGGGATTGCACTGGGAGCAAACTGGGATTGCACCGGGGACCGAGGGGGGGGGGAGGGGCCGGAGCCTCCTCCTCCTCCCCCCCCCCATCCCCCGTGCGCGCGCCTGCGCCGCTCCCGCGCGTGCGCGTGGGGCCTCCCGCGCCCCCTCCCCCCCCTTCCACGCACCCCCCTCGGCGGGACCCAGGCGGCCGGGACCCCCAGCCCCCCAGCGCCCCCCACCCCCAGCCGGGATCCCCTCCTCCCCCCTCCGCGTCGTGGTGCTCGGGAGCCTTCATCCCCCCTCCATCCTCCTCCTCCTCGCGATCGCGGTGCTGGGGGGGGCCGGGGGGGCACCGGGATCGGCCCCCCCCGCGGTGCATGCGACCACCCCCCCCCCCGGGGACCCCTCCCCCTCGTGCAACCGCCCCCGTGCAAGCCGTGCAATCACCCCTGTGCAAGGGGTGCGATTGCCGTGCAAGGCGTGTGATCACCCTCGTGCAAGGCGTGCAATTGCCCTCGTGCAAGGTGCATGACTGCTGTGCAAGCCGTGCAATCACCCTCGTGCAAGGCACGTGATTGCCGTGCAAGGCATCTGATCCTCGTGCAAGCCGTGCAATTGCCGTGCAATCACCCTGGTGCAAGCCGTGCAATCACCCTCATGCAAGCCACGTGATTGCCGTGCAAGACATCTGATCCTTGTGCAAGCCGTGCAATCACCCTCGTGCAAGCCGTGTGATTGCCGTGCAGGTGCCCTCGTGCAAGCCGTGCAATCACCCTTGTGCAAGCCACATGATTGCCATGCAAGGCATCTGATCCTTGTGCAAGCCGTGCAATTGCCCTTGTGCAAGCCGTGCAATCACCCTTGTGCAAGGCACGTGCTTGCCGTGCAAGGCATCTGATCCTCGTGCAAGCCGTGCAATCACCCTCGTGCAAGCTGTGTGATTGCCGTGCAATTGCCCTGGTGCAAGCCGTGTGATCGCCCTCGTGCGAGGCACGTGCTTGCCCTCGTGCAAGGCGTCTGATCCTCGTGCAAGGCGTGCAGGAGCCCTCGTGCGAGCAGCCATGGCGGCTCTGGCCAGCTCCCTGATCCGGCAGCGCCGGGGGGGCCGGGAGGTGCCCCCCAGCCGCCCCCGGCCCCCAACGCCCCCTGGGCGCCCCCGGCCCCCTCCCTGTGCCAGCAGCAGCTCCGAGGCCTCGTGGCCAAAGTGCGGGGCTGCGGCCGCCGCCGGCGCCCCCGGGAGAAACCCCCGGTGAGGGGGGGGGGCTTTTTTATGGGGGGGGGGTCTGGGGGGTGAGGGGAGGGTTGGGGGGCTGCTTAGGGGGTGATGGGGGGGTTGGGGGGCTTGGGGGCGATAAGGGGGAGGTTGGGGGGGCTGGGGGGTTGGGGAGGGTCTGGGGGGTTGGGGGGGTGAGGGGAGGGTTGGGGGGTGATGGGGGTTGGGGGAGGTGGGGCTGCTTGGGGGGCTTGGGGGGTATGGGGGGTTGGGGAGGGTCTGGGGGATTGGGGGGTGAGGGGAGGTTTGGGGGGCTGCCTGGGGGTGATGGGGGGTTGGGGGGCTTGGGGGGGGGTGATAATGGGGGTTGGGGGGCTGCTTTGGGGGGTGATTGGGGGGTCTGGGGGGTTGGGGGGCTGCTTAGGGGGTGACGGGGGTTGGGGGGAGGGGTGACTGCTTGGGGGGTGATTGTGACCCTCCCTGACCCCCGTGACCCCTGACCCCCCCATGACCCCCTGACCCCCGTGCCCCCCCAGAGCCGCAGCTGCGGGGGCGGTGGCGCGGCTGCGCTGCGGGCACGGCCACTTCCTGCACATGGGCCCCGACGGGCGCCTGGACGGCACCTGGGAGGAGGCGGGGCCTGGCAGTGAGGGGCGGGGCTTCGGGGAGGAGGGGGCGGGGCTTGTGGGGGCGTGGGAGGGGTTTGGAGGGGGCGGGGGTGGGGTTGGCCTGGGGACAGGCAGGGAGCGGGGTGGGGCTTGGAGGGGAGGGGGCGGGGCTTGGATGGAAGGGGGCGGGGCCTGGATGGAGAGGGGGCGGGGCCTGGAGGGGCACTGGGAAGGTACTGGGGGGCACTGTGAGGTGCTGGGGGGCACTGGGGGTTACTGGAAATGCACTGGGGGGCACTGGGAATGTACCGGGAGTTTTTGGGGATGGACTGGGGGTTACTGGGGATGGACTGGGGGGCACTGGGAATGTATTGGGAGTTACTGGGGATGGACTGGGAGTTACTGGGGATGGACTGGGGGACACTGGGGATGTACCGGGGGGCACTGGGAGGTGCTGGGGGGCACTGGGAAGGTACTGGGGGGCACTGTGAGGTGCTCTGGTGCACTGGGGGTTACTGGGAATGCTCTGGGGGTTACTGGGAAGATACTGGGGTTAATGGGGATGGACTGGGGGTTACTGGGAATGTACCGGGGGTTACTGGGGATGCACTGGGGTCCCGGGGGGGGTCCCGGGGGGGGTCCCGGTGCCTCACCCCGCGCCCCCCCCCCAGCGCTCTTCAACCTGATCCCGGTGGGGCTGCGCGTGGTGGCCATCCAGGGCGCCCGTGCTGGGCGCTACGTGGCCATGAACGGCGCCGGGCTCGTCTACGCCTCCGTGAGTGCCCCCCCCCGGCACCCCCCCACTATGGGAGACCCCCCCCCATGGACCCCTGGGGGCTGGGAGCCCCCCGGGGTCTGGGAGCCCCCTGGATCTGGGAGTTCCCCCTGGGGTCTGGGACCCCCCACTTATGGCACCTTGGACTCTCCCTGTTATTTGAGGACCCCCCCATTACCTGTGACCCCCCATTATTTATGACCCCCCCCCCCGTTATTTATGACCCCCCTGTGCCCCCCCAGGAGCACTTCACAGCCAAGTGCCACTCCAAGGGAGGGATGTTCAAGGGCTCATCCCCCATTATCTGCCCTCCCCACTATTTATGACCCCCCCATTATTTATGGACCCCCAATTATTTATGACCCCCTCCCCATTATTTATGACCCCCCCAGGAGCATTTCATGGCCAAATGCCGCTCCAATGAGGGGGTTTTTGAGGGCTCATCCCCCATTATTCCCTCTGACACCCCCTTATCTGCCCTCCCCCATTACCTGAGACCCCTCCCCATTATTTATGGACCCCTCCCCATTATTTCTGACCCCCCCCCTTTATTTCTGCCCCCCCCAGGAGCACTTCACGGCCGAGTGCCGTTTCAAGGAGGGGGTGTTCGAGGGCTCCCACGTGCTCTACGCCTCGGCCCTGTACCGGCAGCGGCGCTCGGGGCGCGCCTGGTACCTGGGGCTGGACCGGCACGGGCGGCCCATGGCCGGGCACCGCGTGCGCAAGGACAAGGCGGCCGCGCACTTCCTGCCACAGCTGCTCGAGGGTGGGGGCACGGGGGGGTCACGGGGTCATGGCGGGGTCATGGGGTCATGGGGAGGGTCATGGGGTCATGGGGGGGTCAAGGGAACCTTGGGGTCATGGGAGGTCATGGGGGGTCATGGGGGGTATGGGCACTTCCTGCCCCAGCTGCTCGAGGGTGGGGTCACAGGGGGGTCACGGGGTCATGGGAGGGGTCACGGGGTCTTGGGGGGGGTCATGGGGTCATGGGGGGGTCAGGGGGTCATGGGGTCAGAGGGGGTTATGGGGTTAGGGGCAGGCATGAGGGGTTGTGAGGGGTCACTTCCTGCCCCAGCTGCTCGAGGGTGGGGTCACAGGGGGGTCACGGGGGCATGGGAGGGGTCATGGGGGGTCAGGGGGTCATGGGCAGGTCATGGGGTCATGGGGGAGGTCAAGGGAACCTTGGGGTCATGGGAGGTCTTTGGGTTGGGGGGCACAAGGGGTCACTTCCTGCCCCAGCTGCTCGAGGGTGGGGGCGCGGGGGGTCACAGGGGTGGGGGAGGGTCAGGGGGGTCACAGGGTCATGGAGGGGTCACGGGGTCATGCCCTCACCCCCTCCCTTTTTCCCCCCAGTGGCACTGTACCGGGAGCCGTCCCAGCCCCAGGAGGAGGAGCCCCCGGAGCCCCCGGAGGCGACGTAGCCCCGCCCCCCACGACGACCTGTGACCTCTGACCCCCACCTGTGACCTCTGACCCCCCCAACCCGTGACCTCTGACCTGTGACCTCCCCACACACTCATGGGGGGCACCACGGCGCCCCCCCTGCACTGACACCCCGGGGGGGGGCACCCATTAAACTCCCACCCCCCCCCGGCACGTGGGGGCACGAGCCCCCCCCACGGCCCCTCCCCCGCGCCTCAAGAGCCACGCCCCCCACGCGGCTGGCCCCCCCCCCCTCGGCGGGCCCCCCCCCCGCGGCCTTTTCTATGACCCCGACACTGTGCAAGCCCCGCCCCCACCGACAGCAATAAGACCACGCCCCCTCCCGCCGCGGGCCACGCCCCCCCCCCGTGCAGGCTTGACAGCTCCCGCGGCGGGAGCCCCGCCCCCCCGCGGGCAGGGCCCCGCCCACTCAATAAACCACGTTTGTACCGGAGCCGTGGGGGGGGCAGTTTTGGGGGGGGGGGGGCAATTATGGGGATGGGGGGCAGTTTTGGGGCGGGGGGCAATTATGGGGTTGGGGGGCAATTATCGGGTGGGGGGCAATTATGGGGCTGGAGGGGGGCAGTTATGGGGTTGGGGGGCAATTATGGGGCTGGGGGGCAGTTATGGGATGGGGGGCAATTATGGGGGGCACTTATGGGATTGGGGGGCAGTTTTGAGGTGGGGGGCAATTATGGGGCTGGAGGGGGCATTTATGGGGCGGGGGGCAGTTACAGGGCCGGAGGGGGGGGGGCAGCCGGAGGCAGCTGTTGCTTGGGGGAGGGGGGGGTCAGCCCCGCCCCTCCCCCACATCCGGAGCAGGTGGCAGCGCCCCTCCCCCCAGCTGTCCCTTGTGTCCCCCCCGTGTCCCCCCCCACGGCCATGGCGCCCCACGCAGCCCCCGCCGCCGCCCTCCTGCTCTGCGCCCTCTGCGCTGCCCTCGGTAGGTGCCGGGGGGAGGGGGGGGGCGCACGACCCCCCACCACCCCCCCACGCGTGACACCCACGGACACCCAAATCCCCCCACGCGTGACACCCCGTGCCCCCCTCGGTGTGTTCCCCAATCACCCACCCACGGGTGACAGCGGACACTTGCTCCCCCCACCCCAATTCCCCTCATGTCATCCCTCCGGGACACCCCCACGAGTGACACCCCCCACGCGTGACCCCCCCAAATCCCTTTATTTCTGCGCCCCCCACTCATGACCCCCCCCCAAAATCCCTTTATTTCTCCCCCCACTCGTGACCCCCCCAAACCCCTTTATTTCTGCCCCCCTGCAGAGCCCCCGAGCCCCCCCGGCCCCCCCGAGGGGCTCCTGGAGGCTTTGCTGGGTCGGTACCGGGCCGGGGTCCGCCCCGCGCCCACCCCCCACGGCCGGGTCCTGGTGCGGGTGGGGCTGGTCCTGGCCCAGCTCGTCAGCCTGGTACGGGGGGGTCGGGGGGGGTCGGGGGGAGTCAGGGTGGTCCTTTGGGGGGGCTTGGGGGGTTTGGGGGGCTTGGGGGTGGGAGGGGGGAAATGGGGGTTTTAGGGGGCTTGGGGGGCTTGGGGGGCGCTGGGTGGACCTAAATGGGGTCTGGGGGGGTCCTGGGGGGTCTTGGGGGTGTCTTGGGAGGGTTTATGTGGGGTCTTGGGGGGGTGGGAGTGGGGGAAATGGGGGCTTTGGGGAGGCTTGGGGGGCTTGGGGGGGCTGGGGGGACCTAAATGGGGTCTGGGGGTCCTGGGGCGGTCCTGGGGTGTCTTGGGAGGGTTTGGGGGGGCTTAGGGGTCTTGGGGGGGGCTGGGGGGCTTAATTGGGCTCTGGAGGGGTCCGGGGGGCTCAATGGGTCTGGGGGTGGTCTTGGGAGGCTGATTGGGGGTGGGGTCGTGGATTGGGGGGCTCTAAAGGGGTCTGGGGGCGTCCTGGGGTCCCCCCCCCCCCATGTGTGTCCCCCCCCAGGACGAGAAGAACGAGGAGCTCACCACCAAGGTCTACCTCGACCTGGTACGGGGGGGGGGCTTTTTTTTGGGGGGGGGGTCTTGGGGGGTCCTGGGGGTCTCTGGGTCCATATGGGGGGCGTCCATGGGGTATGGGGGGGCCCTATGGGGTTTAGGGGGGGTCTATTGGCTTGGGGGGGGTCCCTAAGGGGTTTAGGGGGATCTATGGGGTTGGGGGGTCTATGAGGGGTGAGGGAGGGTCCAGGGGCGGGGTCCCAACCTCTGTCCCCCAGAGCTGGCAGGACCCCCGGCTGCGGTGGGACCCCCAGGACTGGGGGTCTGGGGGTGCTGCGGGTGCCGGCCGAGCGCCTCTGGCTGCCAGACATCGTCCTGGACAACAAGTCAGTGGGGGGGCACGGGGGTCCTTGGGGGGGTCCTGGGGGGTCCTGGGGGGCTGGGGAGGATTGGGGGGGTCCGAGGGGGATTTGGGGGCGTTAAGGGGGTGGTTGCGGGGTTTTTGGGGGTGTTGGGGGGCGCTGGGGGTCCTTGGAGGTGGGGGGGGGGGGCTGGTTTGGGGGGGGGGAACCTGAGAGGGGGTTAGGGGATCTGGGTGGGGGGCTTTTTTGGGGGGAGGGGGCTGAGGGAGTTTTAGGGGGTCTGAGGGGGTCTGGGGGGTTTAAGGGGGTAAATTGGGAAGGTTTGGGGGAATTGGAGCTTGGTGGGGGGGGCTTTGGTGGCGGGGGGGGGGTCGTGAGAGACCCCTCACGCCCCTCCCCGGCCCCCCCCCAGTAATGCCGGTGAATTTGGGGTGGCGCGGGGGGTCTGGGCGGCCGTGACCCCCGACGGCACCGTGCGCTGGCGCCCCCCCGCCCTCTACCGCAGCCACTGCCCCATCCGGGTAAGGGGGGGGCTGGGGGGGTCCTGGGGGGTCCTGGGGGTCTTGGGGGGTCTTGGGGACGTTTGGGGGGGGCTTCGGGGGTGGGAGGGGGGAAATGGGGGCTTTGGGGGGCTTGGAGGGGGCTGGGGGGACCTAAATGGGGTCTGGGGGGGTCCTGGGTTTTTTTCGGGGGGTCGTGGGGGTCCTGTTGGGGTCGGGGGGGGGTTGTAGGGGGTCCGGGGAGCCTGGGGGGGTCGGGGGTAGTGGGGGGCTGGGGGGGTCAGAGGGGATGGGGGGGTTGGGGGGGGCTGGGGGGTTCAGAGGGGTTGGGGGGGTCAGAGGGGTTGGGGGTATTTTTGGGGTGCCGGTGACCCCCGTGCCCCCCCCCCAGGTGTCGCACTTCCCCTTCGACTGGCAGAACTGCTCCCTCGTCTTCCGCTCGGGCGCCTACAGCGGGGCCGAGCTGGGGCTCAGCCTGGCGGGGGGCGCCGGGGGGCCAGGCCGTGCTGCCGGAGGCCTTCGAGGGTGAGGGGGGGCGTGGGGGGCGGGGGGCATTGCACGTGGAGGGGGTGGGGCGTTGCACAAGAAGGGGGGCTGCAGGAGTGGGGGGGCTGCATAAGGGGGTGTTGCACAAGGGAGGGGGCTGCACAAGGTGGGGGGGCTGCACAAGGACTCTGCAGGAGGGTGGGGGGGTTGCACGAGGAGGGGGGTTGCACGGGGCTTTGCACGAGGATGGGGGGGTTGCACGGGGCTTTGCACAGGGATGGAGGGGGTGAATGGGGTCTTGCACGAGGACAAGGGTCTTGCACAAGGATGGGGGGGTTGGATGGGGTCTTGCACGAGGATGGGGGCTTTGCACGGGGTCTTGCACAAGGATGGCAGGGTTGCACGGGGCCTTGCACAAGGATGGGGGGGTTGAATGGGGTCTTGCACGAGAATAGGGGCTTTGCACGGGGCCTTGCACGAGGATGGAGGCCTTGCACGGGGCCTTGCACGAGGACGAGTGCCTTGCACGTGGCCTCCTCACGCTTGGCGGCGCCGTGCAGAGAACGGGCAGTGGGAGCTGTGCCACCGGCACGGCCGCCACCACGCCGCCGGCTCGCACGAGGACGTCACCTTCTACCTGGTGATCCGCCGCAAGCCGCTCTTCTACATCGTCAACGTCCTCGTGCCCTGCGTGCTCATCACGCTGCTCGCCGTCGGCGCCTTCTACCTGCCCCCCGACGCCGGTGCGTTGCACGAGGGGGCTCGTGCAAGGGCCGGGGGGTGTCGCACGAGGGCTTTGCACCAGGTTTTGCAGGGGGGGGGGTGTTGCACGAAGCATTTGCACGGTTTGTGTGAAGAGTTTGCACAGGGGGCATGTGGGGGTGTTGTGCAGCGCATTGCACAAGGGCTTTGAACTGTGCATTGCACACAGATATTGCAAGATGTGTTGCACGGGGGCATTGCAGGCTGCGTTACACGATGCATTGCATGGTGCTTTGCACAATGCACAGTGCGTTGCATGCCCTGTTGCATGCTGCTTTGCACAGGAGCATTGCATGCTGCATTGCATGGGAGCATCACTCACTGCACCGCACAGTGCAATGCACGAGAGCATTGTACGGGAGCATTGCACACTGCACTACACAATGCTATGCACAGGAACATTGCATGAGAGCACTGCATGTTGCATTTCACGTTGCACATTGCACTGCATGGGAGCATTGCACATTGCATTGCACAGCAGCATCGCATGTTGCATTGCAAGGGGGCACTGCGCAATGCATTGCACGGGAGCATTGCACAGGAGCACTGCACGTTGCATTGCATGAGAGCACTGCACGGTGCACCACACAATGCAATGCACAGGAGCATTGCATGGGAGCACTGCACAGGAGCACTGCACAGAAGCATTGCACAATGCATTGCATGAGAGCGCTGCACAACGCATTGCAGAAGAGCATTGCATGTTGCATTGCATGGAAGCACTGCATGTTGCATTGTACAGGAGCACTGCACGCTGCATTGCATGGCAGCACTGCACGTTGCATCGCATGAGAGCACTGCACAATGCATTGCACAAGAGCATTGCACAATGCATTGCACAGGAGCATTGCACAGGAGCACTGCACAACGCATTGCACAACACGTTGCACGAGAGCATTGCACGTTGCATTGCAGGGAAGCACTGCATGTTGCATTGCATGGGAGCACTGCACAATGCATTGCACAGGAGCATTGCACGTTGCATCGCACAAGAGCACTGCACAATGCATTGCACGTTGCATTGCACGAGAGCATTGCACGTTGCATTGCATAGCAGCACTGCATGTTGCATCACACAAGAGCACTGCACAATGCATTGCACGTTGCATTGCACGAGAGCACTGCACAACACATTGCACGAGAGCACTGCACTATGCATTGCATGAGAGCATTGCATGTTGCATCGTACGGGAGCATTGCACAATGCATTGCACAACACATTGCACGTTGCATTGCACTGGAGCACTGCACGTTGCATTGCACAATGCATTGCATGAGAGCATTGCACAAGAGCACTGCACAACACATTGCACGAGAGCACTGCACAATGCATTGCACGAGAGCATTGCACGTTGCATTGCACTGGAGCACTGCATATTGCATTGCACGAGAGCACTGCACGCCGCTCCACACACCAAGGTGCCCAACCTGCTCCCCGTGCACACGCCGCAGGGGAGAAGATGACGCTGTCGCTGTTCGCGCTGCTGACGCTGACGGTGTTCCTGCTGCTGCTGGCCGACAAGGTGCCGGCCACCTCGCTGGCCGTGCCGCTCATCGGGCGCTACCTGACGGGCACCCTGGTGCTGCTCACGCTCTGCGTCATCCTCAGCGTCGGCGTCCTCAACCTGCACCACCGCTCGCCCGCCACCCACGCCATGCCCCCCTGGGTGCACAGGGTGAGCGCGGGACGGGCAGGACGGGGCACCCTTGGGTGCTCCCGGTGGGCACCGCGTCCCTTTTGGGTCCCCCTTTGGGTCCCTCAGGTCCATTTTGGGTCCCATGGGTCCATTTTGGGTCCCTTTTGGGTACCCTTTTGGGTCCCTCAGGTCCATTTTGGGTCCCTCGAGTCCATTTTGGGTCCCTTTTGGGTCCTTTGTGTCCATTTTGAGTCTCATGGGTCCATTTTGGGGCCCCCAGTGGTCACCAGGTCCCTTTTGGGACCCCTTCTGGGTCCCTCAGGTCCATTTTGGGGCCCCCAGTGGTCACTGGGTCCCTTTTGGGTCCCTTTTGGGTCCCTTTTGGGTCCCTTTTGTGTCCCATGGGTCCCTTTTCGGTGCCCCCAGGTCCCTTTTGGGTCCCATTTTGGGTCCTTTGGGTCCCTTTTTTGTCCCCTGGGGGGGCTGGGGGGGTGGTTGCCGTGTCCCTTTTGGGTCCCTTGCCCCCTGCCCCCCCTTTTACAGGGATCAGGGAGCACACGGGGGGGGGGTCACCACCCCCCTGACCCCCACCCTTTATGTGTCCCCCCAGATCTTCCTGCAGCAGCTCCCCCTTCTGGGGCTGCGGCGCCCCCAAGGCTGAGCCCCCCGGGTCCCCCCCGGGCTCTGTGGGCCCCCCCGAGGCGCAGACGAATATTTCCTGCGACGCCCCCCCGGGCACCCCCGCCGGACCCCCCGGACCCCCGGCCCCCCCGCTGCCCCCCGAGCTGCGGCAGGCGGCCGCCGCCGTCGGCTTCATCGCACGGAGCCTGCGGGAGCAGCAGGAGCACGAGGAGGTGAGCCCCAGCATCCTCGTGCAAACCCTCGTGCAAACCCTCGTGCAAGCCCTCGTGGTCCTCGTGCAACCCCCGGGAGGCCCCCCCGTGCAAAATCCCGTGGCCCCCGTGCAACCACGGTGGGACTCAGTGGCCCCGTGCAAGCCTTGTGCAAGCCCCAGCAGCCCCATGCATGCACCAGGAGCCCTCGTGCAAGCCCTAACGGCTGTTTGCAACCCCTGTGCAAGCCCTGTGCAAGCCCCAAGGGTCCTGTGCAAGCCCCGTGCAAGCACGGAGAGCCCTCGTGCAACCCCCTCGCACCTCCCTGCCCCGTGCAAGCCCCGTGCAAGCAATGTGCAAACCCCAGTGGCCCTGTGCAAGACCCCACGAGCCCTCGTGAACCCCCCTCGTGCCCCTCCTGCCCCCGTGCAAGCCCCGTGCAAGCCCCACACCCTCGTGCAAGCCCCGTGCAAGCCCCATGCAAGCCCAAATGGGGCTGTGTGAGCCCCGTGTGAGCACCCCAAGCCCCGTGCAATCCCCAACAGCCCCGTGCATGCCCCCCCCGAGGCCTCGTGCACCCCCTGGTGCAAACCCTGGTGCAAACCCTGGTGCAACCCCCGGTGCAGCAGCGGCAGGCCTGGTGCTTCGCGGCGCTGGTGCTGGACCGGGCGTTCCTCTGGGCCTTCCTGGCGCTCACCGGCGGCGCCGCGCTCGGCACCTTCCTGGACGCGGCCCTGCACCGGCCCCCGGCGCTGCCCTACCCGGGCCCCCCCCCCCCAAAAAAAAAAAAAAATGGGAGCCCCCACCCCAAAAAAAAAAAAATGGGAGCCCCCACCCCAAAAAAACCACTGGGAGACCACCCCAAAAAAAACTGGGAGCCTGCCCCAAAAAAAAATAAAAATGGGAGCCCACCCCCAAAAAAAAAACCTGGGACCCCCCCCACGAAGACCTTGGAGCCCCCCCCCAAGGCACCTGGGACCCCCCCCGGGCACCCTGGACCCCCTCCCGAGACCTGGGAGCCCCCCCCAAACCCTGGGACCCCCCCCCGGGCACCTGGGCCCCCCCATGAAAACCTCGGACCACCCCAAAACACATGGAACCCCCGGAAACCAGGGACCCCCCCCCATAAACCTGGGACCCCCCCAAAACCTGGGACCCCCTTAAAATCCCCCCCCCATGGAAAAAGCCCCCCCCGGGACACCTGGGTGCCCCCCAACCCCCTGGGACCCCAACTTTCCCCCCAGGTGCCCCCCCGGGTATTCCCCCCCCATGTGCCCCCCCCCCATGTGCCCCCTCCCCGTGTGCCCCCCGTGTCCCCCCCACCTTTGCCCCTCCAATTAAAGCAATAATTAACCCCAAACGAGTCTTGTGATTCTTGGGGGGCACGACTTTGCCCTCTCCGCCCGGCTGCTCTTTCGGGGGGGCACAAAAAAAGGGGGGGCACAAAAAAAAAAAGGGGGGGGCAGCTCTTAAAGGCACGGTGCCGGGGTGGGGGGGCATTTTTTGCCATGGGGGTTGGTGCGAGCGTGTCGCCCCCAGGACATCGGGGCCGTGATGAGGCTGGTCAGGGTGAGGGGGGGAAATTAATTTGGGGGGGGGTTAAAATGATGGGGGGGGGATTTTAGAGCCCCCACCTCAAAAAAAAAAAGGTGCCCCCCCCAATGGAAATACCCGTCCATCCCAAGGTGCCCCTGGGGGCGGTGAAGACGGATGAGAAGGGTAAGGGGGGGGCACGGGGGGCACAAGGGGGGGGGGACATGGGGGGGTCGTGGGGGGGTCCTGAGCTGCCCCCTCAGTGCTGCTGGAGGCCGGGTTCGGGGACCCCCTGTTCGAGTGCTTCGTGGCCGAGCTGCCCCCGGGGAGACGGCGAGTGATGGTGAGCGGGGGGCACGGGGGGCACGGGGGGAACGGGGGGCACGGGGACTAGTGCAAGGGATTGCACGGGGTGGGGGCACGAGGGTTTGCACAAGGGTTTTGCACGAGCCTCTCACGAGGGTTTCACGAGGGTTTCACGGGGGTTTCACGAGCGTTTGCACCAGAATTGCACGAGCATTTGCACACTCATTTGCACAAGCGTCGCACGAGCATTTGCACAAGCGGTTCACGGGCGTTGCACAAGAGTTTCACAAGCGTTTAACTCTTCGCGTTCGGTGGGATTTCAAGAGCATTTGCACACGCATTCCACCAGCGTTTGCACAAGTTCTCACGAGCATCGCACAAACATTTGCACAAGCATTTGCACAAGCATTTGCACAAGCATTTAACGGGATTTCAAGAGCGTTTGCACACGCATTGCACAAGTGTTTGCACAAGTTTGCACGGGCATTGCACGAGTGTTGCACGAGCATTTGCACGAGCGTTTGCACAAGTTTGCACAGGAATTGCACGAGCCTTGCACAAGCGTTGCACAAACGTTGCACGAGCGTTGCACAAGCGTTTGCACGAGCATTTGCACAAGCGTTCCCCCCCCCCAGGCCACCCCCTGGCGGGCTACGTGCTCTCAACCTACACCTACAGCGCGCGGGGGGGGCCCAGCCTCTACCTGGACAACCTCTACGTGCGCCCCCCCTTCCGCGGTGAGCCCCCCCCATCCGGGACCCCCCCCGGGACCCCCTCCCACCTCGAGACCCCCCCCCGGGACCCCTCCCCACTCGTAGGGGTCCCTCGTGTCTTATTCCGTGTCCCCCCCCCCCCAAAAAAAAAAAGGGCAGAAGCTGGGCCGGAGGCTGATGGAGGCGGCAGCGCAGGTGGGGGGCAAAAAAATTGGGGGGGCGTGGGGGGGTCACCGGAGGGGGTGTGGGGGTGTGGGGGGAATATGGGGGTCAAGGGGGGCTTGGGGGGAGTCATAGGGGTGGGGGGTCCGGGGGGGTTGGGGGGTGTCCTGGGGGGTTCGGGGGGGGGGTCCTGGGGGGATTTGGGGGGGCTCTGGGGGAAATTGGGGGGTCTGGGGGGTGAGGGGGTCCTGGGGGGTTCGGGGGGGTCCTGAGGGGGATTTGGGTGTCAAGGGGGGTTAAGGGGGAGGGGGCAGGATTTGGGAGGGGGTTGGGGAGGGTCCTGGGGGGTCCTGGGGGACATTTTGGGGCGGGGGGGGGGGTGAACCCTTTGGGGGGGGGGTTGAGGGGTCGAGGGGGATTTGGGGAGTCCTGACCCCCAAACGCCCCCCCCCACACAGGCTGCCTGGGCGCGGGGCTGCCGGGAGCTGCGGATGCACGTGGGGGGCCCGGGGGGGGCCCCTGGGGGGCTTTGGGGGCTCTGGGGGGGTCGAGCTGCCGGGGGCCCGGGGGTGGCGGCTGCTGCACTGCGGGGGGCCCTGACGAGGAGCCTGGCGGGGCTGGGGGGGCGTGAGGCGGGGGGGGGGGAGGGGGGGGTCCTTTTTGTGTGTGCCCCCCCCCAAAAAAAATAAACGGTGATGGAGATGGAATGTGGTGGTGTGGGGGGGCATGGGGGGCAAATATTTCGGGGGTCCAAGGTGTTGGGGGGGCAGAATGGGGCGGGGGGGGGGGCAAGTGGGGGGCAAGAGGGGGTAAATAATTGGGGGGGGTCCCAGGTATTGGGGGGAGGCAGAATGGGGTGGGGGGCAATTGGGAGGGTCGGGGGGCAAATATTTTGGGGGGCAAATAATGGGGGGTCCCAGGTATGGGGGGCAATGGGGAGGGGAAATTGGGGAGGGGACAAATAATGGGGGGGTCCCAGGTGGGGGGGGGGGGTCCCAGACCTTGGGGGGGCAGGGGGCTGGGGAGGGTCCCACGTGCCTGGGGGTTATGGGGGGGTCACGTGGCGAGGGGCGGGGTCACGCCCCCTCCACGCCCACCCCCTCCCGGGGGGGTTCTTAAAGGCGCCGCGCCCCTGCGCGCCCCCGCGGCGCGATGAGTTACCGGGTGCGCGCCTGGGGGCGGCGGCACGCGCGGGACGTCAGCCGGCTCGTCACGGTGGGGGCGCGGGGGGGCACGGGGATTTTTTTTGGGGGGGGGGGTCTCAAGTCATTGGGGAGGGTCCCAAGGGATTTTTGGGGGGGTCCCGGGTTCGTTTGGGGGGTCCCGAGGGGCTTTGGGGGGTCCTAAGGGGTTTGGGGGGGTCCCAAGGGGATTTGGGGGGTCCCAAAGGGTTGGGGGGCATTTTTATCGGGGGGGTCCCAGGTTATTAGGGAGGGTCCCAAGGGGCTTTGGGGGGGGGTCCCGAGTTCGTATGGGGGCTCCCCAGAGACTTTGGGGGGGTCCTAAGGGGCTTTGGGGGGGGTCCCAAAGGGTTGGGGGGGGCATTTTTTTCCGGGGGGGGGGTCTCAAGTTATTGGGGAGGGTCCCAAGGGGCTTTGGGGGGGTCCCGGGTTCGTATGGGGGTCCCCAGAGACTTTGGGGGGCCCAAGGGGCTTTGGGGGGTTCCAAGGGGTTGGGGGGCATTTTTTTCCGGGGGGGGGGTCTCAAGTCTGTTGGGGGGGGTCCCTATTTCTTTTGGGGGGTTCCCAGGTACGTTTGGGGTCTCCCGGGTGCTTTTTGGGGTTCCCCAGCGGGTTTTGGGTGCCCCCGATTGATTTTTTTTTTTGGGGGGGGACAGATATTAGGGGGGTCTGCTTTTTTTTTGGGGGGGGGGGGGCAGGTGTTGACCCCCCCCCTTTCCATCACCAGGAGGCAGCGAAGCTTATGGGGGACCCCGATGTGAAGACGACACCCGAAAGTGAGGGGTCCCCGGTGGCTGGGGGGGGGTCCCGGTGATAAATTGGGGGGGCCCCAATGACGGCTGTGCCCCCCCCTGCAGGGCTCCTGGCTGATGGGTTCGGGCCGAGCCCCAAATTTGGGTGTTTGGTGGCCGAAGCGACCGGCGAGGAGGGTAAAGGGGGGTCCGAGGGGGTCTTGGGGGGGTCTGGGGGTCTGGGGGGTCTGGGGGGGGGTCTGGGGGTCCTGGGGGGCGGTTTTGGGGGTCCTGGGGGATTGGGGGGTCCAGGGGGTGAGGGGGGATGCTGAGGGGGTTTGGGGGGGGGTCCTGGGGGTCTTGGGGGGTCTCCAGTGAAATGGGGGGGCTGGGGGGGCTAAGAAGGTTTTTTTGGGGGGAGATCTGGGGGGGCAGGGCGGGGGGCAATGGAGAAGGCTTTGGGGGTGCCGGGGGGGTCAAAGGGTTGGGGGGTGACTGGGGGTGCCGGGGGGGGGGTCGTGAGGGGGTTGGGGGGGGTCTCCATGGTTCCCCCCCCCAGGCCGTGCCGTGGGGGTGCTCCTGCACCACTTCTCCTACTGCACCTGGACGGGGCGCGTGCTCTACGGGGAGGAGCTCTACGTCGAGCCCCCCACCGCGGTACGACCCCCCCAAAAAAAACACTGACCCCCGAACCCCCCCAATACCCCCAAACCCCGATTCCCCCCAGGACCCCCCCCCAGCCCCCCCAAAGCACATCCCATACAGCACCCCCCCACAAACCCCATCACCCCCCCGACCCCCTCCAAGCCCCCCAGCCCCATGTGGACCCCATTGACCCCCCCCCGGGCCGCCCCCGTTTGCAGGCAGAGGCATCGGGCGGGCGCTGGTGGAGAATGCAGCCAAGGTGAGGGCAGCCCCCCCTCATATTTCCTGGGACCATCCCCAAATTTCCTGGGACCCCTCCACAATTTCCCTGGGACCCTCCCGTAATGTCTTGGAACCCCCCAAATTTCCTGGACCCCCCCAAATTTCCTGGAACCCCTCCCCAATTCCCTGGGACCCCCCCCCAAATTACCTGGAACCCCCCAATTACCTGAGACCCCCCAAATTTCCTGGGACCCCCCCAATTTTCCTGTCCCCCCCAAATTCCCTGGGGCCCCCCTCAGTTACCTGAGACCCCCACAAATTTCCTGGGAACCCCCAAATTCCCTGGGACCCCCCTCCACTTACCTGCGACCCCCCAAATTCCCTGGGACCCCCCCAATTTTCCTGCCCCCCAAATTTCCTGGGACCCCCCAAATTTCCTGGGACCCCCCATTTTCTGCCCCCAACTTCTCCCCTGTGCCCCCCTTCCCCCTGTGCCCCCCCCATCACCGTGCCCCCCGCAGGTAGCCCTGGCCCACGGCTGCTCCCAGCTGCGGGTGTTGGCGCCGGGGGGCCGGGGGGCCCTGGGGGCTCCTCACCCACCTGGGGGCCACCGATGTCACCGCCGGCCACGGCTGGGCCGTGTGGCACGTGCCCCCCCGCCATGGCCGCCCTGGCTGGGACCCCTCCGCCGTGACCCCCCGAAACCTGCCGGGACCCCCATCTGCTGAGACCCCCCACACTTGCTGGGACCCCCCCCAACCTGCTGGGACCCCCCCACTTGCTGGGACCCCCCACTTGCTGGGACCCCCGAAACCTGCCGGGACCCCCCCATCTGCTGAGACCCCCCCCACTTGCTGGGACCCCCCCCAAATGAATGGAATAAAGCAGAGTCAGGAGTCTGTGTGTCTCGGGGGGCACGGGGGGGGGGATTTGGGGTCCTGGGGGGAAATTGGGGTCCGGGGGGTCCTGGGGGGATTAGGGGGTCGGGGGGGAAATTGGGGGGTCTGGGGGGGAATTGGGGGTCCTGGGGGGGGATTGGGGTCCGGGGCGGTCCTGGGGGGGTAAATGGGTCTGGGGGGCATTGGGGTGATATGGGGGGAATTGGGTCCGGGGGGGGTGTTGGGGAGTCCTGGGGGGATTGGGGGCTTTGGGGGGGCACTGGGGGGTCCTGGGGAGGAATTGGGGTCGGGGGGGGGCAATTGAGGTCCTGGAGGGGCTTTGGGGGTCCGGGGGGAATTGGGTCCGGGGGGGGGCAATTGGGGTCCTGGGGGGAATTGAGGTCCTAGGGGGGATTTGGGGGTCCCGGGGGGGGAATTACGTCCGGGGGGGGGCTTTGGGATCCCGTTGAGTCCCGGGGAGGGGGCGGTGTCACCCAGGCCCCCCACCTCCCCGCCCCCTGCACCCGGTGCATGCCGGGAAGGGAAAACTTTGCCCTGGGGGCACGGGGGCACAAGGGGGGGGCACCATGGAGCCCGTCCGGATCCGGCCCTGCGGCCCCGCCGACTGCCCCCAGCTCCTGGCGCTCATCCGGGTACGGGACCCCCCCAAAAAAATTGGGAACCCCCGAAAAGAGGGAGCCCCCCTCGGAAAAAGGGACACCCCCAAAAAGAAGGGGAAACTTTAAAAAAGGGGGATTTCCCCCCAAAAAAGGGGAAATCCACCCCAAAAAAGGGACCCCCACACCCAAAAGGGACCCCCCTAAAAGAAGGAGCCCCCCCAAAAAAGGGACCCCCCCAAAAGAAGGGAACCCTCCACTCCAAAAGAGACCCCCCCAAAACAGGAGAGACCCCAAAAAAGGGGAAATCCACCCCAAAAAAGGGACCCCCCCGACCCCAAAGGGACTCCCCCAAAAGGGACCCCCCCCAAAAAAAAGGGAGGACACCCCAAAAAGGGTGCAGACACCCCAAAAAGGGGGGACACCCACAAAAAAAAATCAGGACACCCCAGAAAAAGGGGGGGACACCCAAAAAAGGGGGGGACACCCCAAAAAGCCCCCCCCCAGCTTTGCCCCCCCCCTTCCAGGAGCTGGCGGAGTTCGAGGCGATGCCGGAGCAGGTGGAGATCGGGGAGGAGGGTGAGCGGGACCCCGCCCCCCAAAAAAAGGACCCCCTCACTTTTTGGGACCCCCCCAAAATAAAAGACCCCCCATCTTTAATGTCCACCCCCCCAGAGCTCCTTGCTGGAGGCTTCTCGGAGCCCCCCTCTTCCGCTGCCTCGTGGCCGAAGCCCCCGGTAAGAAATGGGGACCCCCCCCCCAAAAAAAATCACCCCCGGACCCCCCCAGGGCATTGTTCCCCCTCCCAGGACCCCAAATCCTCCATGTCCCCCCGAAAGTGCTCCGGGACCCCCAAATCCCCCCGGACCCCAAAAATCCCCCCGGACCCCCCCCCAAAATTTTTGGGACCCCCCAGTCCCCACCCCGGGACCCCCAATAGCTCCCCCAGCCCCCCATTAACCATGGGACCCCAAATCCCCCCGGGACCCAAAAATCCCCCCAGGACCCCCAATCCCCCCAGACCCCCCAATCCCCCCAGGACCCCCAATAACCCCCCGGCCCCCCCCCAATTCAGGGGGCCCTGGTGGGGTACGGGCTCTTCTTCGTCACCCACAGCGCCCGGGGGGGCCCAGCCTCTACCTGGAGGACCTCTACGTGACCCCCGCACCGAGGTAAGCCGGGACCCCAGACCCCCCCAGGACCCCCAAAATGAGGGGGGGGCCCCCAATTTAGGGTGCCCCCCCCCCCCATAGGGAAGGGCATCGGGTCCCGGCTGCTGAGCAAAGTTGCAGAGGTAAAAATGGGGGGCACGGGGGGGGGGCACGGGGGGGCGAGGTTTTTGGGGGGGGGTCTTGGTATGGGGAGGGGCTGGGGGGTCTTTGGGGGGTATTGGGGGTCCTGGGGGGGGTCTGGGGGGTCAATTTTTTGGGGGGGGGTCTTGGGGGTGTGGGGGTGTCCTGGGGGGCTCTGGGGGGGGGGTTGAGGTGTTGGGGGGCTCTCGGGGGGACAATTTTTTTGGGGGAGGGTCTCTGGGGGGTGTCAGCGTTTGGGGGGGGATTTTAGCGTTTGGGGGAATTTTTTGGGGGGGGGGTCACTGGAGGGGGGCTCAGGAGCCCCCGGGGGTCCCCATGTACACGGGGGGAGGCACCCCCTGTACCCCCTGGGGGGGGGTTCAGGTCTATTGGGGGGGGGGTCAGGGGAGGTCGTAACCTCTGACCCCTGACCCCTGACCCCCCCCCAGGCCGCGCTGGCTTCCGGCTGCCCCCGGCTGTGGCTCTCGGTGCTGGACTGGAACGGCCCCGCCCGGGCCTTTTACCGGGCCCGGGGGGGGCAGGAGGACCCCCCCCCGGGGCTGGGGGGGGGCGGCCGCCGCCTTTTCGTCTACCGGGGCCCGGCCTTGGCCGCCCTGGCCCGGCCCCCCCCGGCGACCCCCCCCGGTCGTTGCGCGGAGCCCCCCGGGGTCGGGGCGCGGAGCTCCCCTCTGGGGGCCCCTTGACCTCAATAAAGATGGCGGCGGCGGCGTCAGCGCGCGTCACGTGGTGCGGGGCGCCCGGAAGCGAGGGGAGGGGGGCAGTGAGAGCGGGAACGGTCACTATGGCAACGAGGTCGCTATGGCAACGAGGAGGGTGTGGGCGTGGCCGGGAGTGGTGGGCGGGGTCAGGGCGCGGAGGCCTCGCCCCCTCCCTTGGTGGTGTCGCAGGGTGATGACGCCATCGGGCGGCGCCGGCGGCTGCGGGGAGGCGGCGGCGGAGGGAGCCCGAGGGAGGCCGCGGCGCTGCCGGGGGTGAGCGGGGGGGGCCGGGACCTCCCCCCCCCCACCGGGACCCTCCCCTCACACCGGGACCCCTCCCCAATTCCGTACTGGGACCCCCCGACCCCGCCCCGGAAATGGGGGGGGCTCTGTGGGGGCGGGGGGCCCGGTGGTCGGTACCGGGGGGAGCTCCTGAGGGGGGAGGGGTGGGAACGGGGGTGCGGGGGGAATTGGGGGGGATAATGGGGAGCTGGGGGGGTGAGGGGGGTTGGGGGGCAATAACGGGGGTCACGGGGGGTAACGGCTCCTGGGGTGTCTTAACGGGAGTCCTGGGGGGCAGTAGGGGGGCTGGGGGGCAATAACGGGGCCTTGGGGGGAAACGGGGGTCCCGGGGGGTATCGGGTCTTGGGGGGTCCTAACGGGGGTCTGGGGGGTAATGGGGGGCTGGGGGAAACAGGGGGCTGGGGGGTAATGGGTCCTGGGGGGTCCTAACGGGGGTCCAGGGGGTACCAGTGAGATAACGGAGGTCCTTGGGGGGCGGGGGAGGGGGACAGGCACCAGGGGGTCCTGGGGGGTCTAACAGGGGTGGGGGGTCCCGGGGGGGGCATTTTAGAGGGGGGGGTTTCTAGAGGGGGGGAGGTTACGTAATTTTGACCCCCCCCCCCCAATTTTTTTTGGGGGGCGCGCGGAGCCCTGAAGGAGGCGCGGGCCGCCCGCCCCGTTTGGGGGGGGCCCGGGGGGCCGCGAGAGTTGCCCCCGGCGCCGCCGCCTGCCGGCCCCCCCCGCCGCCGCCTTGGGCCGAGGAGGAGGAGGAAGAGGAGGAGGAGGAGGAGGAGGAAGAGGAGGAAGAAGAGGAGGAAGAACAGCAAGGGGGGGGCCCCAGGAGGAAGAGGAAGAAAGGGGGGGGCCCCCACTGGACCCCCGAAATGGGGGCCCCCCCGTGCCCCCGCGGCGGCGGCGGCGGCTGCGGGCGCTGCGGGCCCTGCGCCTGCTGCTTTACGCCAAGGGGGGGCCTGGGCCTTCCCCCGAAAAAGGGGGCGCCGCCGGGGGCACGCCGCCGCCCCCTCGTTATCCCCCGACGAGGAGCGGGGGCCGCCCCCGCCGCCCCCTCCCCCGAATCCCGGCATCCCCCCCCCTCCCTTTCCGCCTCCCTCTTCCTCCTCCTCCTCCCCCCGCCGACACCGTTGCCCCCCGTGCCCCCCGGCCCGTTGTTGCCCCCCTCGATGACGACGTCGCCGCCGCCCCCTCGGGGAGATGGAGATCGGGGGGGGGCTGGGAATTGGGGGGCTCCTGGGGGCCCCCCCTGGGCTCGGCGGGGACGTAGGTGAGTGGGGTGGGGGGCACTGGGACCCCCCCACATTATTTTTGGGGGGGGGGGCACAGCCCAAATATTTTTTTTGGGGGGGTAAATCTCTTTGGGGGGGGTTGAATTTCTCTTGGGGGGGTGTTTTTGCCATGGGGGGGGCGATATTCCCATGGGAGGGGTGATTTGGGGAGGGGGCAGGGTTTGGGAGCCCCCCCGCAAAGTTTTTTGGGGAGTTCTGTTTGAAGGGGGGCAAAGTAAATTTGGGGGGGCACACCAAATTGGGGGGGCAGGATAAAGTGTGGGGGGTACCACAAATCGGGGGGCAGCACAAATTATGGGGGGCAGCACAAATTGGGGGGGCACAAATTGAGGGTGGGGGGCTCTATAAATCGGGGGGGGCACCTCCTAATTTTTTGCCCCCCCCTTTTTTTTCGGCCCCCTCCCCAACGGCTTCGGCGGCGGCGCCCCCCCCAGCCCCCCCGAGGCCGCCATCCTCATCAGCAACGTCTGCAGCGTGGGGGGGGGCGACGGGGGCCCCCCGCCCGAGCCGCCCCCCACGCGGGGGGCCACAAGCCAGCCCCCTGCGCGAGGAGCACGTCACCTGCGTGCAGAGTGAGCGGGGGGGGCATTTTTTTTGGGGGGGGGTGTTATTGTTTTGGGGGGGGGGGGCGTTTTTGGGGGTGCTGCCATCAGTAGGGACCAGAGTGAACACGGATCTATTTTTTTTTGGGGGGGTGTTGTTGGGTTTTTTACTTTGGGGGGCTGTTTTTTATTTTAGGGGGCTTTTTTTTGGGGGGGGGGGAGTTGGGGGGGGCTGCTGATGGTTTTTTTATTTGCTGCTGCGGTTTTTTTGGTTGGAGCTCATTTTTTGGGGGGAAAAAGTTATTTTTTTGGGGGGGAGGGCTATTTTTTTGGGGGGGGGGCATCAATAGGACCCAGACTGAATGGGGGGGGCTGTTTTATTTTTTGGGGGGGGGGGATGTCTTTTTGTTCTTTTTTCTGTTTTTTTTTTTTTTTGTTTGGGCTCATCTTTTGGGGAAAAAGATTATTTTTTTGGGGGGGAGGGCTATTTTTTTTTGGGGGGGGGCCATCAGTAAGGCCCGGAGTGCCCCCCCCCAGGCATCCTGGACGAATTCCTGCGCGCCTACGGCAGCCTCATCCCCGTCAGCGCCGACGAGGTGGTGGAGAAGCTGGAGGACATCTTCCAGCAGGAGTTCAGCACCCCCCAACGGTGGGGGGGGCACCGGGGGGGGGGCAAAAACCCCGCTGGGGGGGTCCCGGTGGGATCGGGGGGTGGGAGGGGGAAAGGGATTTTTTTGGGGTGTTTTGGAAGGGTTTTGGGGGGGGATTAATGGGGTTGGGGGGGGCTTGATGGGGATGTTTTGGGTCCACGGGAGATTTTTTGGCTCCTTTGGGATTATTTTGGGGTCCTTTGGGATTTTTGGGGGTTCTTTGGGATTTGTGGGGTCCATTGTTTTTTTTTGGGTCCTTTGGGATTATTTTTGGGTTCCATTTGATTTATTTGGGTTTCTTTGGGAATTTTTTGGGGTCCTTTGATTTTTTTTTGGTTCCTTTGGGATGTTTTGGGGTCCTTAGGGATATTTTTTGGGGTCCTTAGGGATATTTTTTGGGGTTCTTGGGATTATTTTTGGGGTCCTTTGGGATTATTTTTGGGGTTGCTTTGTTTTTTTTTTGTTCCTTTGGCGATTTTTTTGGGGTCCTTTAGGATTATTGCTTTCCTTTGGGATTTTTTGGGTTCCTTTGTTTTCTTTTGGTTCCTTCGGGATCTTTTGGGTTCCTTGGGGATCTTTTTGTGCCCGGGGGGTTCCCGTTGGGGCTGGGCCCCCCCTGAGCGTGCCGCGCAGGAGGGGCTCGGTGCAGCAGCTGATGCAGTCGTACCAGCGGCTGCCGGGGAACGCGCTGCTGCGGGGCTTCCGCGTCAGCTACAAGCGCCACGTGCTCACCATGGACGACCTGCAGACCCTCTACGGCCCCAACTGGCTCAACGACCAGGTCCGGGGGGGGCCCCAATTTTTTTGGGGGGGCCCAAAACCTCGGGGGGGGCGCCCAAAGCTCAAGGAGGGGGATTAGTGCAGTGGGGGAGCCCCAAACCTGACAAAAATCCGTGTTCTGGGGGGGCTCGCGGTGTTATTTGTTTCCTGGGGGGGCTTTGGGGAAGCTGGGGGGGCAGCTGAGCCCCCCCCCGTGATTAATTTCTAATTAACACCCTGATTTTGCCCCCCCCAGGTGATGAACATGTACGGGGACCTGGTGATGGACGCCGTGCCCGACAAGGTTAAGGGGGGGGGAGGATTTTGGGGTCCCCAGGGGCTGGGGGGGGTCCCCAGGGGCCGGGGCAGCCCCCCCAATTTGTGCCCCCCCCCTTTTATCCCCCCCCCAGGTCCATTTCTTCAACAGCTTCTTCTACGATAAGCTGCGGACGCGGGGCTACGAGGGGGTGCAGCGCTGGACCAAGAACGTGAGGGGCGGGGCTTATTGAAAGAGAGCGGGGCTTGTGGGAAGGGGCGGGGCTACAGGAAGGGGCGTGGTTTATGGAAAGGGGCGGAGCTTTGGGGAGAAGGCGGGGCTATGGAGAGAATGGGGTGTTGTTGAAAGGGGTGTGGCTTCAGGAAAGGGGGTGGGGCTTTGTAAAAGGGGTGTGGCTTCAGGAAAAGGGGCGGGGCTCCGGTAAAGGGGTGGCGCTCTGGCAGAGAGGGGTGGGGCTTCAGGTACAGGGAGCACAGGGTAGGCGGGGCTGGGGGCGGGGCTCTGAGGGACGCTGGGGGCGGGGCTATGATGTGTGGGTGGGGTCTTGCAGGCAGGGGGCGGGGCCTCAGGGGTGGGTGGAGCAAGCCAGGCTGTGTGGGCATGGCTTGCGAGCAGGGGGCGGAGCCTGGGTGGTATCCGGGCAGATTCTGGGTTGGGCTTTAGGTTGGGAGCTTCGGGGGTGGGTGGAGCCTTGGGGCTGGGTGGAGCCTGGCGAGGGGGCGTGTCCTAAAGGGGGCGTGTCCGCGCTGACCCCGCCCCCAGGTGGACATCTTCGGGAAGGAGCTGCTGCTGATCCCCATCCACCTGGAGGTGCACTGGTCGCTGGTGGCCGTGGACGTGGCGCGGCGCCGCATCACCTACTTCGACTCCCAGCGCACCCTCAACCGCCGCTGCCCCAAGGTGGGCGGGGCCGGGGGGCGGGGCCTGCGAGGGGGCGGGGCCTGAGGGCCAGGGGGAGGGGCTAGGGGAGACGGGGTGGGGCTAGAGGGGGCTGGGGGTGGGGTCAAGGGGTGTCTGTTAAGTGTGACTGAGTGGTAAGGGGGCGTGGCTAGATGGGCTGGGGGCGGGGTTAGAGGGCCCGGGGGCGGGGCTAGATGGGCTGGGGGCGGAGCCACGTTGAGTGGCAGCCCCCCTGTATTGCTGTAGGGGGTGGGGTTAGGGTGAGGGGGCGGGGCTTGGGGAGGATCTGGGGCCATGAGGGTTGGGGGCAGGAGGAGATTGACTTGGAGGGGGCGTGGCCTAGGGTTGGGGGTGTGGCCTAGGGTTAGGGGGCGTGGTTTCGAGACAGGCGGAGCTTGGAGTTCTCAATGGGGGGAGCAAGGGGCGGGGCGTCCGGGAAGGGGCGAGTCAATGAGAATGGGCGTGGCTTTCTGAGATGGGCGGAGCTTTCGGAGGGGGCGTGGCATCCGGAAAAGGGGCGTGGCTTCACCCCCAGGCTCATCCCTTGCACAGGGGCTGGCGCATGGGGGGTGGTGGTGGGCGGGGCTTGCAGACAAAAGAGGCGTGGCTTTCCGGGAAGTGGGGGCGTGGCCATGCGTAGCCCCGCCCCCACGCGCTGACCCCGCCCCCCTGGCAGCACATCTGCCGGTACCTGCAGGCGGAGGCGGACAAGAAGGAGCGCCCCGACTTCCGCGAGGGCTGGCGGGGCGCCTTCAAGATGGTGAGCGGGGGGGGCACGGGGGGTCACGGGGTCACGGGGGGTCATGGGGTCATGGGGGGACAGGGGGAGGGGGCTGGGGTCTTGCTCAGCCCCCTCCCCTGTTTTGTTGATCCCCCCTCCAGAACGTCGCCCGGCAGAATAATGATAGCGACTGCGGCGCCTTCGTGCTGCAGGTGGGGGGGCTGGGGAGGGTCCTGGGGGTGATGAGGGGGTCCTGAGGGGTCCTGGGGGTGATTGGGAGGTGCTGGGGGGTCCTGGGGGTGATTGGGGTGGGCTGGGGGGGTCCTAGGGGTGATGGAGGGGGGCTGGGGGGATCCTGGGGGTAATGGAGGGGTACAGTTTATTTTTGGGGGGTATTCAGATTATATGGGGGGCGGGCTGATTATTGGGGGGTGCAGATTATTTGGGGGGGGTTACAGATTATTTGGGGGGGGCAGACAGTGAAGAGGCACTGATTTAGGCTGAGACTCAGCGATTTAGGGTCTGGGGGGGGGATTACACCTATCGAGGGCGATGGGGGGGGGGGCTGAGGGGCACGGGGGGCTTTGAGGGACCCCCCTCACTTTGCCCCCCCAGTACTGCAAGTTCCTGGCGCTGGGCCGCCCGTTCAGCTTCACGCAGCAGGACATGCCCAAGCTGCGGCGGCAGATGTACAAGGAGCTGTGCCACTGCAAGCTGGCCCTCTGAGGGGGGCGGGGGTACGGGGGGGGCACGGGGGGGCACACGAACCGCCCCCCCCCAACACACACACGCACTCGTTCACACTCCCTGCCGGGCTTGTTGGGGGATGGGCGGGGGGGTTTTGTACTGGCGGGGGCTGAGCTGGGAATAAAGAGGTGGTTTGGAGGTGGTGTGAGGGGGTGGTTTTTTTTGGGGGGGGGCACGTGGGGGAAATTAAATTGGGGGGGGGCAATAAGGGCCCAGGCATGTTTTGGGCTTGTGGGGGGGCATTTTGGGGAGTGGGGTTACCTCAGGTCATTGGGGGGGGTGGGGGGAGCAGGGGTAGGGCGGGGGGGGGAGAAATTTAATAATTTAATGGGGGGGGCACAAAATTGGGGGGAGGGGCAAAAATGGGGGGGGAGGGGCAAAAATGGGGGGGCAATGGGGCCGAGGAGGGGCATTTTGGGGAGCGGGGTTACGTCCGGTCACGGGGGGCACAAAAATTTGGGAGGGGGGTCCCAGGGAGGGGGGGAGGGGGCGCGCTCCCCGCCCCTATCCCCACACAAAGGCCCCCCCCCCCCCGCGCCCTCCCACGTGGGGCCGCGCGCCCCGCCCCTTCCCCCCTTCCATCCCCCACCTCCCATTGGCTCGCCCGCGCCCAATCAGCGCGCGGCGTGTTGGCGCCGGCGGGAGGGAGCGCGAGGGAGGGGGAGGGGGAGGAGAGGGGCGTGGCTCCGGGAGGGAGCCACCAATCAGCGCGCGGCGGGGGCGGGGCCTGCTGGGGGCTATATAAGGCGCGGGCGGGCGGGCGGGGCCCGGACGCCGCCGGGGATGTCAGCGAGTCAGGAGAGCCGGTGCGCGGCGGGGGGGGGCCGGGGGCAGCTGGGTGGGGGGGGGTGGGGGATTGTGGGCCACGGGGAGTTCGGGGGGGGGCCCCTGGGGGCCCCCTTTTTACCCGGGAGGGGGCTGATGGCGGCGGGGGTCCCGGTTCCAGCCCTGTCCCACCCCGGCTCCGTCCCCATCCCCCACCCCCTTCCCGGGCCCTTTCTTTAAAAATTAAAGAGAAAAAAAATTTAAAAATGAGTAAACAGGAATTTTTTTTCTCTGCCCTCCCCCCCCCCACCCACGTGGGAGGCCCCGCGCGCGCGCTCCCGCGCCCCCGCCCCCGCCGGCGCGCGCCCATTGTCCTCGCACGCGGCGCTGACGTCACCGCCCCCCCCGCTCCCCCATTGGCTGCGCTGCGGCGGTGCCGGGGTGGGGGGAGGGGGCGCTTCCGGCGGCACCACGTGGAGGGGAGCGCGCGCGGTGGGGGGGAGGGGAAGGGGGGGGTTCCGCTTCCGGGTCAGGGGCGGTGGCGGCGGCCGGAAGCGGGGGGTCAGAGGTCAGAGGTGAGAGTCGCCCCCTCCCCTCGTTTTTTCCCGGCAGCCCCCGCGACAATGGCCCCGAGGGGATGGACCCGGATGGCGTCATCGAAGTGAGGGGGGGCACTGGGAGGGACTGGGAGGGACTGGGAGGGGGGTGGGGCCGTACTGGGGGGAGATTGGGTCTTACTGGGGGCACTGGGAGGGACTGGGAGGGGCTTAGGGTCTTACTGGGAGGAGATGGGGCCTTACTGGGGGCACTGGGAGGGACTGGGAGAGGGCTGGGGTCTTACTGGGGGCACTGGGAGGGGCTTGGGGGCGTACTGGGCAGTGATGGTGCCTTACTGGGAGCACTGGGAGGGGCTTCGGGTCTTACTGGAAGGGCAGGAGAGCTTTACTGGAGGCACTGGGAGGGACTGGGAGGGTGACAGGACCTTAATGGGAGCGCATGAAGGGATTTAGGGCGTTACTGGGAGAACAATAGAGCTTTACTGGGAGGGCAGTGGGGCCTTGCTGGGTGGATAACAGGGCCTTACTGGGGACACTGGGAGGACAATAGGGCCTTACTGGGGGCACTGGGGCATACTGAGAGGGACTAGGTGGGTACTGGAGGATACTGGGTGATACTGGAAGGATACTGGGGGGTACTTAGAGGGACTGGGAGAGTACTGGGGGATACTGGATGGTACTGGGAGGTGCTAGGGGAAACTCAGGGAATACTGGGGGGATACTGGGAGGGTACTGGGGGATACTGGGAGGCGCCCTGACCCCCCCGTGTCCCCCCAGAGCAACTGGAACGAGATCGTGGACAGCTTCGACGACATGAACCTGTCGGAGGCGCTGCTGCGCGGGATCTACGCCTACGGCTTCGAGAAGCCCTCGGCCATCCAGCAGCGCGCCATCCTGCCCTGCATCAAGGGTACCAAAAGCGCCACTTTTCACCCCAAATTGTGCTGCAAAATGGCCCCGTTTCGCCCCAAAACAGTGCTCTGAAATGGCCCCGTTTTGACCTAAAATTGTCCTCCGAAACGGCTCTGTTTCAGCCCAAAAGTGTGCCCCAAACGGTTCCTTCTGCCCCAAAATGGTTCCATTTCACCCCAAAATAGCTCAGTTTCACCCCAAAACTGAGCTAAAACGGTGCCCCAAATGGCCCCGTTTTGCCCCAAAATGTTGCTCCGAAATGGCTCCGTTTCTCCGCAAAGCTGTGCCCAAAATGGATCCTTTTGCCCCAAAACAGTGCCTTTTGCCCCCAAATGGCCCCATTTCACCCTAAAATAGCTCCATTTCACCCCAAAATGGTGCCCCAAATGGCCCCGTTTAGCCCCAAAATGGTGCTCTGAAATGGCTCTGTTTCACCCCAAAGCTGTGCCCAAAATGAATCCTTTTGCCCCAAAACCATGCCCCAAATGGTCCCTTTTGCCCCCACATGGACACATTTCACCCCAAAAATAGCTCCATTTCACCCCATAATGGTGCCCCAAATGGCTCTGTTTTGCTCCACAATGGTGCTCCAAAATGGCCCCGTTTCACCCTAAAATGGTGCCCAAAATGGCTCCTTCTCACCCTAAAAATTGCACCCCCAGATGGCCCCGTTTTGTCCCAAAACTGCCCCAATTGGCCCTGGTTTACCCCAAAATTGTGCCCCAAAATGGCCTTGTTTCTCCCTAAAATAGTGCCCCAAAATGGCCCCTTCTGCCCCAAAATGGTGCCTGAGAACTGCTCAAAATGGCTCCGTTTTGCCCCAAAATGGTTGCATTTTGCCCCATAACTGTGCCTCAGTGGACTTGGTTCACCCCAAAACTGCCCCGGTTCACCCCAAAATGACCCTGTTGTGAATTTGAAATGAAATTACATTTCAAAATACCCGTTTCACCCCAAAACTGCCATTTTCCCCTAAAATCACCCCCAAAACCACTGTATTTCACCTCAAAAGCATGCCAAAAATCGCTCCCGTTCCCCCCCAAAGTGCTCCTCTTTAATCCTAAAATCCTGCTTCAGAACTGCCCCGTTTTGCCCCCAAATTAACCATTTCTCCCTCAAACCAACTATTTTGCCCAAAACTTGCCACTTTTGCCCCAAAACCAGGCTATGACGTCATCGCGCAGGCGCAGTCGGGCACGGGGAAGACGGCCACCTTCGCCATCTCCATCCTGCAGCAGATTGAGCTCGACCTCAAGGCCACGCAGGCGCTGGTGCTGGCGCCCACCCGTGAGCTCGCCCAGCAGGTACACGCCAGTACAGACCAGTAGAAACCAGTATAAAACAGTACAGACCAGCAGAAACCAGTATGTGCCAGTACAAACCAATATAAGCCAGCACAGATCGCTACAGACTAATGCAGACCAGTACAGAACCCTAAAAACAACCAGTACAGACTAGGGTAAACCAGTACAGACCAGTATAAACCAGTATAAAACAGTCCAGAGCGCTACAAACCAGTATGCACCAGTACAAACCAATATAAACCAGCACAGTTCAGTACAGACCAGTAGAGACTAGTACAAACTAGCACTGACCAGTACAGAGTCATAGAAAGCCCTAGAAACAACCAGTACAAACCAGTATAAAATGGTACAGACCAGAACAAACCAGTATAAGTCTGTAGAGACCAGTACAAACCAGTACAGACCAATATAAACAAGCTTAAACCACCACAAACCAGTACAGACTTACAGAAACCCGTAGGAACAACCAGTAGAAACCAATATAAACCAGTACAGACCAGTGCAGACAAGTACAGACCCATAAAAACAGCAAACCAGTACAGACCAGTACAGACCAGTAGCAGCCCCCGCCGCCTGGGCAGGGCGGTGCCCTGGTGGCACCGGTCCCAAATCCGGCGGGGGCAGAGAAGCGGCTCCCAGTTCATCCCAGTGCGTCCCAGTGGGCGCCGCTGGTTCATGCGTGGGGCACACGGGCTGCGGAGGGGGGGCTATAGGGTCATGGGGGGGGATTTGGGGTGTCTATGGGGTATTTAGGGTCATCAGGGGGAATTTTGGGGTGTCTATAGGGTATTTAGGGTCTATAGGGGCTGGGGGGGGCTATAGGGTCATGGGAGGGATTTGGGGTGGCTATAGGGTATTTAGGGTCACGGGGGGGATTTGGGGTGGCTGTAGGGTATTTAGGGTGCCTGTAGGGGCTGGGGTGTCTATAGGGTCATTGGGGGGGATTTGGGGTGTCTATGGGGTATTTAGATTTTGGGGCTGGTTTGGGGACATTTTTGGGGCTGTTTTGGGAGATTTTCCAGTCTGTTTCGGGAGATTTTCGGGACTGGTTTTGGGGGTTTTTGGGGCTGTTTCGGGAGAATTTTGGGGCTGTTTTGGGGGTATTTTGGGGGGCGCTGACAGTCATTTTGGGGCGCAGATCCAGAAGGTGGTGATGGCGCTGGGGGACTACATGGGGGCGTCGTGCCACGCCTGCATCGGGGGCACCAACGTGCGCGCCGAGGTGCAGAAGCTGCAGCTGGAGGCGCCCCACATCATCGTGGGCACCCCGGGGCGCGTCTTCGACATGCTCAACCGCCGCTACCTCTGTGAGTCGCCCCGAAAAGGGACACGAACGGCCCCAAAATGGGACCGGGGAGGGGAAAAAGCAACACAGGGGCAGCAAAAATCATCCTGGGAGCAGCAAAAATCAACCAGGGGGCACCAAAAGGCCCCCAAGTTACACCAAAAGTCCCCCAGGGGGCACCAAAATCTCCCTGGGGGCACCAAAATCCCCCAGGGGGCACCAAAAAGCCCCCAAGTTGCCCCAAAAGTACCCCAGGGGGCACCAAAATCTCTCTGGAGGCACAAAAAATCACCCCAGGGGCACTAAAAGTCCCCCAATTTGCCCCAAAAGTCCCCCAGGGGGCCCCAAAAGTCCCCCAGGGGGCCCCAAAATCTCCCTGGGGGCCCCAAAATCTCCCTGGGGGCCCCAAAAGTCCCCCAAGTTACACCAAAATCTCCCAGGGGGCTCCAAAATTCCCCCAAGTTACACCAAAAGTCCCCCGGGGGGCACCAAAAATCAACTGGGGGGCACCAAAAATCTCCCAAATTACACCAAAATTGCCCCAGGGGGCACCAAAAGTCCCCCAAATTGCCCCAAAAGCCTTCCAGGTTGCCCCAGATGCCCCCACGTTACCCTAAAAGTCCCCTAAATTGCCCCAAAAGTCCCCCAGGGGGCACCAAAAGTCCCCCAAGTGCCCCCCCCGTGTCCCCAAATGCCCCCCCATGTCCTCAAGTGACCCCCTCATGTCCCCAAATGCCCCCCCCCGGGGGCCGCCCGCTGATGACCCCATGCGTGTCACCTGACCCTGCGGGGGGGGGGTCACGGCCCCGCGTTCTGCCCGGCCGCCCCCCCCCCCAAAAAATAGGGGCTGATAACGCTGCGATGGCTGAGGGCGGCCCCCAACCCAAAACACTGAGGGGGGCTCGGGACACCCCAGGGCCCCCCTCGACCTCTGTTCACCCCCCCGAGCTCTGTACCCCCAACCTTGATGTCTAAGCCCCCCCCAAAGCTCCGTGCCCCCCATAACCTCTATGCCCCCCCCCAAAGCTCTGTGCCCCCCCCCGAGCCATGTGCCCCCCCCCCAAACCCTGTGCCCCCTGCCCACCTCTATGCCCTCCCATGACCTCTACGCCCCCCGTGACCTCTACACCCCCCAAATACCTGTGGCCCCCCCCATGACCTCTACGCCCCCCCGGAGCCGTGTGCCCCCCCCCGAGCCCTGTGCCCCCCCGCAGCCCCCAAGTTCATCAAGATGTTCGTGCTGGACGAGGCGGACGAGATGCTGAGCCGCGGCTTCAAGGACCAAATCTACGACATCTTCCAGAAGCTCAGCGGGAACACGCAGGTGGGGGGACACGGGGGCCCCGGGGGCGCGGGGGGGGGCCCCCGCCCTGCCCCACCCGGGGGGGCCCCCGTTCCTGCCCCTTTTTCCTCCCCCCTTTTACACAAACACCACCCCGCAGCGCTGGGTCCCCCCTCTCCGGCTTGCCCGGCGTGGGGGGCCCTGGTGTTATTTTTTTCGGGGGGGCGTTGGGGAGGTGGGGGGGGGGGTCAAGGAGTTGTTTTGGGATCTGGGGGGGTGTCCTGGGGGGTTAATGGGGGATATTTGGGGGGGTTCTCTTAAAATTTTGAATGGGGGGTGGGATGGATGCTTAATTTTTTGGGGGAGGGGCGTTGTGCATGGGTATGGGGGGGTTGGGGGTTGTGGGGGGGGGCAAGGATGGGGTTTTGGGGTGGGGGGCATGTGGATGGGGGGCTGGGAAAGAGTGGGGGGTGTTGGGGAGGGTTGGGGATCCTGGGGGGGGGGGGGGTCAGAAAGCTGGGGAGGGGGTATTAAAGTGTGGGGGGGCTGATATGATTGGGGGGCTGATATGATTGGGGGGCTGATATGATTGTGGGGGGGCCAATATTATCTTGGGGGGGGGCAATATCTCCGGGAGGAGCTCCCTTTTCCCCCTTTCCCCCCAAAACCGCAGCTTTCTGGGGGTGGGGCTTGGGGGGGTTCTCAGGAGGACCTCACCTGACCCCCCGTTTTTTTGGGCCCCCCCCCCTCAGGTGGTGCTGCTGTCGGCCACCATGCCCATGGACGTGCTGGAGGTGACGAAGAAATTCATGCGGGAACCCATCCGCATCCTGGTCAAAAAGGAGGAGCTGACCCTGGAGGGCATCCGCCAGTTCTACATCAACGTGGAGCGCGAGGTGTGCCCCCCCCCGGGACCCCCCCGGGACCCCCGGACCCCCACACCCCCGCATGGCTTTCGGATTTGCGGGGCGCCCCGTGGCCCCCCCGCAGTGACCCCATGCCAGATCCACGCCGCCCCCTCCGCGAACCATGGGCTGAGCTCCCTGCCTTGAACCCAGCCCCTGAAAGGGGGGGGACAATTTTTTTTTTTTTTTTTTTAATTTTTTTAATTCGGGGGGGGTCAAACGCTCGGTTAACCCCCCCGGACCCCCCCCAGGAGTGGAAGCTGGACACGCTGTGCGATCTGTACGAGACCCTGACCATCACCCAGGCCGTCATCTTCATCAACACCCGCCGCAAGGTGGACTGGCTGACCGAGAAGATGCACGCCCGCGACTTCACCGTCTCCGCCATGGTAAAAAAAACGCCCCCCCCCCGGTTAATTTCCAACCCCCCCGGGTTGTTTGGACCCCCCCGGGTTGTGACAGCCCCTTCTTGTGCCCCCCCAGCACGGGGACATGGACCAGAAGGAGCGGGACGTCATCATGCGCGAGTTCCGCTCGGGCTCCAGCCGGGTGCTCATCACCACCGACCTGCTGGTGAGGGGGGGTTATGGGGTGGGGGGTTAAAAGGGTCCGGGGGGGGGGGTTATAAAGGTCTTGGGGGGTAAAAGTGTGTTTGGGGGGGTTATAGGGGTCCTGGGGGGTTAAAAGGGTCCTAGGAGGAGTTAAATGGGTCTTGGGGGGCTAAAGGGGTCTGGGGGGGGGTCCTGGGCTTCTAGGGAAGCTGAGAAGGTTCCTGAGGGGCTGACCCAGCACCTGGGGGGGGGATGGTATTTTGGGGGAAAAATATTTTTTTTGGGGGGGGGCCAAGGGTGATTCCCTCCCTGCCCAGCCCCCGGTGCTGCCCGCAGGACGTAGCCCCTTGGCACAGCACCGGCAGCCGGGACCCAAGGGAAGGAGGGAGCCCCCCCCCGCCCCCCCCCACCGGCTGCCGACACCCCCTGGGACCCCCAAAAAACAAATTAACCCAAAAAAAAAAAACAAAACACAAAATCCTCGCCCCCCCCCCCCCAGGCTCGAGGCATCGACGTGCAGCAAGTGTCGCTGGTCATCAACTACGACCTGCCCACCAACCGCGAGAACTACATCCACCGGTACGGGGGGCACGGGGGGGCACGGGGACAATTTGGGGGGGTTAGGGACATGGGGGGGCACGGAGGGGGCGCTTTGTGGGGTCCCATTGGGGTTTGGGGCAGCTGAAAGGGGTCTGGGAGAGGATGTCGGGGGAGGATCTGGGGTTTTGGGGAGGGGGGGGGGCAGGTTTTTTTACCTGGGGGGGGTCACTGAGCATTGTTTCCCCCCCGGGGGGGGCTCAGGGATATGGGGGGGGGCGCTTTTTGGGGTCACATTGGGGTTTTGGGGGGTCTGGGAGACGCCTTTGGGGCAAGACCCAGGGTTTTGGGGAGGGGATGGGTGCATTTTTTTTCCCGGGGGGGGTCGCTGAGCATTGTGCGCCCCCCCCCCCAATTTATAGGATCGGGCGCGGGGGCCGCTTCGGGCGCAAGGGGGTGGCCATCAACATGGTGACGGAGGAGGACAAGCGGACGCTGCGCGACATCGAGACCTTCTACAACACCTCCATCGAGGAGATGCCCCTCAACGTGGCCGACCTTATCTGAGCCCCCCCCGGAAAAAAAAACACAAAAAAACACAAAAAAACGGGACCCCCCCCACCCCAAAACCCTTCCCCTGTCCCCTTTTTTCTTTTTTTTTTTTTTCTTTATTTTTTTTTTTTTTTTTTTTTTCCGTTTTTTTTCACTCTGAATAAACGTCACTTTGCGGGGGTGAGAAGCTGCCCCCACCCCCCCCCGGGAACAAAATTGTGGGGAGGGGGGGGTCACTGGGACAGTTCCTTCCGCCCCCCCCAAAAAAAAAAACCCACAAAAAACCCCCCCCAGAGGGACCCAGGCGTGGGGCGGCC
The DNA here is from genome assembly GCA_026413565.1 of Aythya baeri. Taxonomy (NCBI): domain Eukaryota; kingdom Metazoa; phylum Chordata; class Aves; order Anseriformes; family Anatidae; genus Aythya; species Aythya baeri. The sequence goes on along the minus strand of JAKRSJ010000102.1, from coordinate 79,028 downwards.
CCCCCCCGCCCCCTTTTGTAACGTTTATTTATTGGAATAAAAGCGACTTTGGGAAAAATGGTGCCTCAACTTTTGTTTTTTTTAGCGGGGGGCACCAAAAACCCCCCAAAAGACCACGACTTTCCCCCCCCCAATAAATCCCCAAAACTTGCTTAAAAAAGTAGCCTTCCCCCTGCCCCTCCCCCAACCACCATTTTAGGGCAAAATCGGCCATTTTCAGCATTTCCTACGAAACGTTTATTGCGAGGGAACAGGAGGAGGGAACAGGACCCCCCCCCTTAAAAAAAAAGCAACTTTAGGACCCCCCCAATATCCTACTCCCCCTTCCAGACCTATTGGGGACCCCCCCAGACCTCGGGGAACCCCCGAGGGACTTTGGGGGACCCCCAAACCCCCATCCCTGCCCCCCTCCGGCTATTTGAGGCCCCCCTGGGGTATTTGGGGTCCCCCCCGAATATTTGGGGTCCCTCTCCTGGGTATTTGTCCCCTTCCCCCGATCACTTACCCCCCCCCCGGTTATTTGGGGTCCCCCTCGGCTATTTGGGGGCCCCCCCTCCTGGTATTTGCCCTCTACCCCGGGTATTTGGGGGCCCCCCAGAAATCTGGGGCCTTGCCCAGGTATTTGGGACCCCCCCCGGGCATTTGGGATCCCCTCCGAGTATTTGGGGACCCCCCCGGCTATTTGTCCCCCCCCTCACCCCTGCAGCGCCGCAGCCAGCGCCTCGCGGATCCTCCAGGCCTCCGTCCCCTCTCCCCCTTCCTCCTCCTCCTCTTCCTCATCCTCCTCCTCCTCCTCCTCGCCCCCCAGCGGGTCCCCGGGCGGGGGGGCCATCCAGCGGGGGGGGCAGGGCTCCCCCCGGGCCTGGCAGACGTTGTGCAGGAGGCAGCAGGCGGCCAGCAGGGTGGGCAGGAAGCCCAGGTCGGTGTCGTTGCGCTTCTGCAGGCACCGCCAGCGACCCCGCAGCCCCCCCAGCGCCGCTGCCGCCACCCCCCGCGCCGCCGCCGCCGCCGCATTGAACCCCCGCCGCCCCCCCCCATCCCGAGACACCCCCCCATTCACCCTCCGGTACGGTCTCAGCAGCCAGGGCAGCAGCGGGTCCCGCGGGCGGCCCAGGAGGAACGGGGGCACCGAGACCCCTCCGATATCCACGGGGGGCGCGGGGCAAAGCCCCCCCCCGCTTTGGGCTCGCCGGTAAAGGGCCGTGCCCCGCAGCCCCCCCGCGCCCGGCCGCCCCACTTCGATGGCCCAAAAGCAGCCGCGGGAGTCGACGGCCGCCTGCAGCACCACCGAGTGCCAGCCCCGGCCGTCGCTGTAGCTGGCGGCGTCCTCGGCCGGGGCGCGGATGGGCACCGGGAGGCGAGTCAGGACCCCCGCCAGCTGTGGCAGGGCGAAACCGGGGCCGGGGGGGCTCCCGGGAGGGGTCCCGGGGGTGATCCCGGTGCTAATCCCGGTGCTGATCCCCGGGGTGATCCCGGTGGTCCTGGGGGGGATTCCGGTAGTCCCAGTGGTGATCCCAGTGCTGATCCCCGGGGTGATTCCAGTAGTCCCGGTGGTGCTCCTGGTGCTCCTGGTGTTGCTCCCGGTGCTAATCCCAGTGCTAATCCCGGTGCCGATCCCCGTGGTGATCCTGGTGCTGCTCCCAGTGCTCCCAGTGCTGCTCCTGGTGCTGATCCCGGTGCTAATCCCCGTGGTGCTCCTGGTGCTGCTCCCAGTGCTGCTCCCGGTGCTGCTCCCAGTGCTCCCAATGCTGCTCCCGGTGCTAATCCCGGTGCTAATCCCGCTCCCAACCCCCACGGGTGCCAGCACCCTTGGCGGGGCGGCGTAGACGGGCGCCAGGATGGCCACCACGGCCTCGCAGACGTCGCGCAGGATCTTGCAGACGGTGGAGCGCGACACCCCGAACTGCTGCTCCACCGCCCGGTACTCGGTGCAGGCCCCCAGGCGCCACAGGGTGAGCGCCAGCCGCACCTCGGCCGGCACCGCCCGCCTCATGCTGGTGTCGCGCCGCTCGATGGCCGCCCGCAGCCGCCCGCACAGGAAATCGAAGGTGCCGGGGCCCAGCCGGAAGTTCTCGGCCCACTCCCCGCCGCTGAAGGCCTTGTCCCGCACGGTCTGCCAGAAGGCCGAGCTCCGCGCCTTGCTCCACAGCCGCCGCTCGCGGCCCGGGCCCGGTGCTCCAGGCCGCGGCCTGCACAGGCCCAGCCAGAGCGCGGCGAAGCGGCGGCGCAGGCGGAGGCGCAGGCGGCGGTGGCGGGCGGCGCGCAGGCGGCGCGAGGCCTCGCGGAGGCGGCGGCCGCGCTGCAGGCGGACGTAGAAGAGGACGCAGAGAGACACCGCCCCCCCGCTCAGCGCCGCCATGGCGGGGCCCGCGCTGGGCGCCGCCATCTTGGCGGGACCGGAGGGGAACCGGGGAGAAGGGGGAAAAGGGGGAAGGGCGCCTGCGCGGGGAGGGAGGGAGACATCTTGGGGAGAGGGGTGGGGAGGGAGGGGGAGTGCGCATGCGTGGGTGGGGAGGGAGGGGGAGGAGGACGTGCCGGGAGCAATGCGCATGCGCAGCGGTGTGTGTGTGTTTGTATGGGGGGAAGGACGCCGCCATTTTGGGGAGCCGCGAGGAGAGGGAGAGGGAGTGCGCATGCGCAAAGGGAGAAGGGAGGCGCCATTTTGAGGCGTCGTTTCCTGGGTGGTGGGAGGGGCGAAGCGGCGCGAGGCTCCGTGCGCATGCGCGCGGTGGTGAAAGAAGGAGGGCAGGGCTGGGCGCAGCGTGAGCCAATCAGAACGCGGGGAGCCCCGTGAGGAGGCGGAGTGCGCATGCGCGGCATCAGGGGGCGTGTCCTCACCGCGGGCGGGAGGAGGCGCAGCCAATCGCTGAGGGCGCTCCCCCGCGGCTCCACTGCGCAGGCGCGGGAGGCCTCGCGGCCAATCGTTGCGCAAGGGGGGCGTGGCCGCGCCTGCGCGTTGCCCACCTGGGAAGCCGGCGCGCGGTGGAGGCCGCCATGGAGGCGCTGCGCGGGGCCCTGGTGCCTCTGCTGCTGCCCGAGCCCTGCTTCGAGGAGCTACTGCTGCGCCTCAACTTCCTGCACGGTGCGCGACGGGGGGGCCGCGGCCGCCGCCACGGCGGCGCGGGGCGGAAGTGCCCGCGGGGAAGGGGAAGCGGGCGCCGCCATGTTGGTTCGGGGCGGAAGTGGTGGCGTCGGGGACGGAACTGGTGGGGTTGGGAGGCGGAAGTAGTGCCTTTGAGGGCGGATGTGGAGGGTTTGAGGGCGGAAGTGTTGGGTTTGGAGACGGAAGTGGGATTTTGGGGGGCGGAAGTGGGGTTTTGGGGGGTCCCCTGACCCCCCACTCCCCCTTTTGTCCCCCCCCCCAGTGCCGTGCCTGAAGATCCTGCTCAGCAAAGGGCTGGGCTACGGCATCGTGGCCGGATCCGTCATGGGTGAGGGGCTGGGGGGCTGGGGGCGGTTATGGGGGGGTTGTGGGGCTGGGAATGGGGTCAAGGGGTGGTTATGGGGCTGATAATGGGATTATGGGGCTGGCTGTGGGGTTTTGGGGCTGGGAATTGAGTGGTTGTGGGGCTGGGGGTTCTATGGGGCTGGGAATGGGGTTATGGGGGGGCTGTGAGGCTGTAGGGGGAGCTCTGGGGCTCTTAATGGGGGGGTGAGGGGCCGAGTGTGGGGCTGATAACGGGGTCTGGGGGCTGCCCCCCCTTTCTGTGCAGCTCTGGGCCCCTCCCCAGGTATTTGGGGGGGGGTCCCTGGGTTTTGGGGTGCCCCCAACCCCCCCCAAATTTCCCCCCCCCCCAGTGAAGCTGCCGCAGGTGCTGAAGCTTTTGGGGGCGCGCAGCGGGGCCGGGCTGAGCCTGGGGGCCGTGGGGCTGGAGCTGGCGGCGCTGGGGGGCACCGTGGCCTACAGCTGGGCCCGGGGCTTCCCCTTCAGGTGAGGGGGGGGGCACGGGGGGGGGGGGTTGTTTTTTTTTTTTAGTTTTTTTTTGGGAGGGAGCCCTCATTAGAGCCCTGAGGACATCCCAACCCCATAGGAATCCCATAGACCCCCCATAGGAGCCCCTCATCCCATAGGAAGGGCCTATGAGGGTGGGGGCCCCCCTCCCAGCCCCTAAATCCCCCCAGCCCCTAAATCGCCCCCCACCCAACAGAACCCCTCCAGACAGCCCCGAGGGGCACCCATAGGACCCCTACAACCCCTATAGATCTCACAGAAACCCCACGGGGGGGGTCTGGGGGGGTAGAGGGGGGGGTCCCAGCATTGTGGCCCCCCCCAACGCCAAAATCCCCACCCCCAGCGCCTGGGGGGAGGCGCTCTTCCTCCTGCTGCAGACGCTGACCATCGGCTTCCACACCCTGCACTACTGGGGGCGCACGGGGCAAGGTGGGTGTGGGGGAGCTGGGGGGGCTGGGGGGCTGGGGGGCCCCCACCCCAAAATATCCCCCTGACCCCCCCTTTTTTTTGTTTGTGTCCCCCTCCTCCCCCCAGGGGTGCTGCTGGTGACCGTGTACCTGGCCCTGCTGGGCGCCCTCGTGTCCCCCTGGCCCCCCCGGGCTCGTCACCCTGCTGCAGGCGGGGAGCCTGCCGGCAGTCATGGGGGGGCGGGTAAGGGGGGAGGCGTATTTGGGGTGTGGGGGGGTATTTGGGGTCTGGGGGGATTGGGGGTTCTGGAAGGGGATTTGGGGCCTGGGGGGGGCAATATTTGGGGTTGGGGGGCAGAGGGTGAGATTTGGGGCGATATAAAGGGGGTTTGGGGGGATTGGGGGCTGTGGGGGGGATTTGGGGCCTGGAGGGGCGATTGGGGACTGGGGGGGCAATTCTGGGGGGGTATTTGGGATCTGGGGAGTCATTTGGGGAGTCATTTGGGGAGTCATGGGAGGACATTTAGCTTGGGGGGGGGCTCAAACAGCGAGGCCTTACACCCCAGAACCCCCATTATATGTATCACCCCCCCAAAAAGAATTTTTGCCCCCCCCCAGCTCCTGCAGGCAGCCACCAACTACCGGCAGGGCCACACGGGGCAGCTCTCGGCCCTCACCGCCTTCCTCCTGCTGGGGGGGGCCCTGGCTCGAATCTTCACCTCCCTCCAGGTAAAAAACCCCCCCGGGACCACCCCTTGACCCCCTCGACCCTAAAAACCCCCCTTTTTTTTTGCCCCCCAGGAGACGGGGGACTCGCTGCTGGTCCTCACCTTCGCCGCCTCGGCCGCCTGCAACGCGCTGCTGGTGGGGCAGCTCCTCTACTACTGGGGGGTGCGCCCCCCCCACGGCAAAAAGGAGTGAAATGGGGGGGCCACCACCCCCCGGACCCCCTTGGAGCCCCCCAAGGCGATGGCAGCAATGGGGGAGCCCCGTGGAGGTGGGAGGGGGTGCCTGATGCTGCCGTGGAAAGTGGGGGGGGGGGGGCAAATTTGTGCCCCCCCTCCCTAAAAAAAATCTGTATTCCCCCCATGAATTAGTGGGACCCCCCCCATAGATCTGGGACCCCCCCATAGATCTATGACCACCCCCCCAAATTAATGGGGCCCCCCAAATCTGTTCCCCCCCCCATAAATTAATGGGTCCCCCTCCCATAAATCTTTGCCCCCCCAATCAGTGGGACCCCCCCCAAATTAGTGGGACCCCCCCATAGATGTGCCCCCCCCCAATAACCCACTCCTCAAATTGGGGGGGGTGGAGGGGCTGTGACCCCTTCCCCCCCCCAAAAAAAAAAAAAAAAAACCTCCAGGGACCAGCCCCCACCTGGAGGGGGGTGCAGCAAGAGGGGGGTTGGGGGGGCACGACCCCCTCAGCCCCCCCAATTTATTTTAAATAAAATGAAAAATAAATCAGGGCTCAGCGCCCTCCCGTATTGGGGTGCCCCTCCCTGGCTTTTTTTTTTTTTTTTTTTTTTTTGGGGGTGGGGGGGGGTGGGGGGGGTCCCTTCTCCCAAAACACAATCTTTGGGGGGGGGGAGGGTAAGTGGGACCCTTGTTTACCCTCCCTCCATGCCATTGACCACTGTGCCCCCCCAGCCCTAAACCCCTCAGTGCCCCCCAACCCCTCAATGCCCCCCAAAACCCCTCAATGCCCCCCAGCCCCTCAGTGCCCCCCCATCCCCTCCTTGTCCCCCCCCCACGACACGGGGGGGCGTCTCGACTCGGTTTATTCCCGCCTGACGGTAGCAATAATATTTCTATGCAAAATACTCTCATCTCCCCCCCGGCGACCCCCTCCCCAGCACCCCCAACCCCCCCTCCACCACGGGAGGGATTGGGGGGGGGCAGGCTTTTTTTTTTGGGGGCGGGCCCCCTCCCGCCCCCCCCGCGCGGGCGTACAAATATAGAGGTTATATGTACAAAAATCAAGTCCAAAGGCGCAGCGCCCCCCCCCTTTTGATCCCCCCCCATATATTTTTTATTTGGGGGGGGGGCCCCCGGGTCATCCCCACCCCAAATTATTTCGGGGGGGGGCCCCAAAGATTGAAGGGGAGGGGGCTGGAGAAAGTGCGAGCCCCCAAAACCGCCCCGGGGGGGGGGGGCAGATGGGAGTTGCCCCCCCAGAAAAAAAATTGTGGGGGGGCCCCCCCCTCGCTGTGTGTATTTGGGGGGGGGCTCAGCGGACCCCCCCCCTGCGGCGTCCCGCGCATGCCGCCACCCTGGTTGGGGGGGGGGGGGGCCCGCTTTTGGGGGTGCCCCCTGTGTTTTTGGTGGGGGTTTTTTTTTTTTTTTTTTTTTGGGGGGGCCCCCCCCGCCCCTAAAGTCTCTCGCGGGCGGGGACCCAGATGTAGGGCCCCGAGAGCTCCTCGATGACGCGCTTCACCTTGTGGTAGATCTCCTCGAAGCTGTCGCCCTCCACCATGGCTGGGGGGGGGAAGGGGTTAATATTTTTGGGGGGGGGCCTGGGGGGGTCCTGATGGGGATGGGGGGGGGCCTGGGGGGTAGCTGGGGGGTTTTGGGGTCCCTTGAGGAGATTTGGGGGTCCTAAGGGGGTCCCAGTTGGGCTGGGGGTCCCAGTGGGGTCCCTGGGGGGCTCTTATGGGGCTGGGGGGGTCCCAGTGGGGTCCCTGGGGGTTTTGGGGTCCCTGGGGGGGGTCCTGATGGGGATGGGGGGTCCCGGTGGGGTCCTTAGGGGTTGGGGTCTCCCAGGGGGTTCTCATTGGGGTCCCTGGGGGGGGGTCTCCCAGGGGGTTCCCATTGGGGTCCCAGGGGTCGGGGTCTCCAGGGGGGTCCCGGGGGGGTCCCTGAGGCTGGGGGTCGTGGGGGGGTCCCTGGGGGTCCCGTGGGGGCGCCCACCCGAGAAGCACTCGGTGAACTCCTGCTCCAGTTTGGTGGCGCGGTCGAACGCCTTCCGCGCCTGCTCCTCCGTCACCCGCTTGCTGATCTCCCTGGGGGCGGGGACAGCGTCGTGGCCACGCCCCCGAGCCGCCAGGCCACGCCCCTTCCATTAGACCACGCCCCCCAGATCACACCCATCTCACCACGCCCTTTTAGACCACGCCCCCAACCATTAAGCCCCACCCCCTCCACCCCTTTGCACCCCCCACAACCTGCCTAAGCAAGCTCCGCCCCCAAACCACGCCCACTCAGCAGACCACGCCCAGCCACTAAACCACGCCTCCTAAACCAAACCACGCCCCCTCCACCAAGCCCCGCCCCCTCTACCCCTCTGCAGCCCCCAAGCCCTGCCCAAGCATGCTCCACCCCTAACCACGCCCACATAAGACCACGCCCATCCACCAGACCACGCCCACCCGTTGGGCCTCTCCCCCAGCACCAAGCCCCACCCCCTCCACCCCCTCACCCCACTCCCACCCATCCAACCCCTTCCCCTCCCAGAGGCTCCTCCCCCTCCCCGAGGCCCCTCCCCCTCCCAGAGGCCCCGCCCCCGTTCCCGCCCCACCCCCGCGAGGCCCCGCCCCTCACAGGACGTTCTCCAGCGACTTGGGGCGGATGAAGATGGCGATGGGGTGCAGCTGGGCCGCCTGGAGCCGCCGCACCGCGTTGGCCGACACGTCCAGGATGCAGTGCTTGCCCTGCCCCGCCCCCAATGACGTCATCATGACGCCATCATGACGTCACCACGACATCGTCATAGTGTCACCTCGGGGCGGCCCCGCCCACCCTGCCCGAACACGGTCCCGGGCCATGGTGGACGCCCCGGTGGCACCCTGGGGACCCTGGTGGCCACCCTAGGGGATTTGGTGGCCCTGTGGGGGTCCCCGGTGACACTTGGGGACCTCAGTGGCACCCTAGGGTCCTGGTAGCCCCCTGGGGACCTTGGTAGCCCCCTGGTGACCTGGTGTCACCCTGGGGATCTCAGTGGCACCCTGAGGATCTGGTGTCACCCTATGGCCCCTGTTAGCCCCCTGGGGACCCAGGTAGCCCCCTGTGGCTCCTGGTAGCCCCCTGTGGCTCCTGGTAGCCCCCCGAGCCCCCCGGTAGCCCCCCCGTGTCACCTGCTCGGCCACCTCGCGCACGGACTGCACGCTGGTGCCGTAGAGGTGGCTGTTGTACTGGCCGGCCTCGATGAACTTGTGGCCCTGGATGTCCTTCTCCATGCGCTCCCGCGACGCCACGAAGTGGTAGTCACGCCCGTCCACCTCGTAGTCACGCTTGGGCCGCGTCGTGTCTGGGGACGGGGACACCGCGACGGGGACATCGGGATGGGGACAGGGACATGGGGATGGGGACATGGGGACGGGGATATTGGGATGGGGACATGGGGATGGGGACACAGGGACACGGGGACATTGGGATAGGGATATTGGGATAGGAACAGGGATATTGGGATGGGGACATGGGGATGGGGACACGGGGACATTGGGATGGGGACAGGGACATTGGGGTGGGGACATTGGGATGAGGATATTGGGATGGGGACATGGGGATGGGGACATGGGGATGGGGACACAGGGACACGGGGACATCAGGACGGGGATATTGGGATGGGGATGGGGACATGGGGACACAGGGACATGGGGACATTGGGATAGGGATATTGGGATAGGGACAGGGATATTGGGATGGGGACATGGGGATGGGGACACAGGGACATTGGGATGGGGACAAGGGGACAGAAGGACATGGGGGTGGGGACATTGGGATGAGTAGAAGAACGGGGACCCTCACCCTAAACCCAGCCCAGACGCCTGCCCCATGGCCCCCCCTGCCCCCCAATGTCCCTGTGTCCCCCAATGTCCCCAATATCCCCATCCCCCCAATGTCCCCAATGTCCCCATGTCCCCCCATGTCCCCATGCCCCCCCAGTGTCCCCACACCCCCGTGCCCCCCCCCCCGCTCACGGGGCACGCAGGAGCCGAACTTGTCGGGGAATTCGGAGAGGAGGTCGTCGTTGACGCGGTCCTTGGTGGGCCCCAGGATGATGATGGGACGAGCGTAGTGCACTGGGGGGGGGCACGTTAATGGGGGGGGGAAACGTTAATTGGGGGAGGGGGCATGACCCCCCCGCCCCCACCCCGGGACCCCCGCCCTCACCTTCCATCTGCGTCACCGTCTCGTAGCTCAGCACCGCGTCCTCGCGCCCTGTGGGGTCATGGGGGGGGTCAGGGACACCCAGCACCTCCCCCCCCAAGAAACCCCCTCCCCAAAACAGTGAGAACCCCCCAGCACCCTGAGACCCGCCCCAGCACCCTGAGACCCCCCACAACACCCGAAGGACCCCCCAGACCCCCCAGCACCCCATAACCTCCCCCAAAACCTTAAGACCCTCCCAAAAAAAACTATAAACCCAACCCCCGGAACCCTGACCCCCCCAAAAGCTCGAGGACCCCCCCAAGCACATGGGGGTCCCTGGGGGTTTCCGGGGGGGACAGCACCCACCTTGTGAGCCTGAGCCGGGGACCCGGTCCTGGGGGGGCAAAAGAGAGGGAGGGGGTGAGGGGGGCGCTGGGGACCCCGCTTGGGGGGCACAAAGTGTGGGGGGCACTGAGGGGGCACCTTGGCCTTTAGCCGCGTCCACTCCCGCCGCTCCACCCTGTGGAGAGAAACCAGTTGGCCCCCAGTAAGCCCCAGTGCCTCCCAGTCGTCCCCCCCCTCCCCCAGTCCCATCCCTGTGCCCCCCCAGTTCCCTCCCAGTCCCTCCCAGTGCCCTACTAGAGGTTCCCAGTGCCCCTTTAGAGACTCCCAGTTCCCTCCCAGTGCCCCTTTAGATGCTCCCAGCCCCTCCCAGTCCCTCCCAGCCCCTCACCGGCGCTTGCTGGGCACGAAGCCGAGCTCGGGGGGCTGTGCGGGGGGCTGCACGTGCCGCGCCTGCCACCACTCCTCGTCCGAGGCGTCCAGCACGTGCAGCACGTCCCCGAAGCGGAAGCTCAGCGCCTGGCTCAGGAACCCGCAGTCCTTCGCCTTGTCGTAGTCAAACAGCGCCCTGCAAAGGGGGGGGGTCAGCCCAAGCCCCCCCCGGGACCCCCGGCCCCATAGCACCCCCTCCCCATATCCCCCCTTCCCATATCCCCCTCCCCATATCCCCCTGTCCCTATGTCCACTCTATATCCCCCATCACCCCCCATCGTCTCCTTATTGCTCCCTGTTGCCCCCCCCCGACCCCCCCAAGCCCCTCCGTGCCCCCACATCCCCCCATGTCCCCCCCATGTCCCCCCCATGCCCCATAGCCCCCCAACCCCCTCCCTAGCCCCATTGCCCCCCCAAACCCCTCCATGACCCCATGTCCCTCTGAGCCCCCCACGTCCTCCTGACCCCCCATGTCCCCAAATCCCCCCTTGTCCCCAAACCCCCCACGTCCCCAAATCCCCCCCCACCGGACGTAGAAGCCGCGCTTGGGGTCGCTGCGCAGGGAGGCGCTGCCCGAGCCCAGGCTGCTGCCCAGGAGCTGCTCCCGCAGGTCGTGGATCTTGGCCTCGAAGCGCCCGTACTCTGCGGGGTCAGGGGTCAGGGGTCACAAGGTTATGGGGTCAGAGGCCAGGGGGTCAGGGGGCACGGGGTTACGGGTGTGTGGGGCCAGGGGGCAGGGGGCACGGGGTCAGGGATCAGGGTCAGGGCATGGGGTCAGGCATGGGGTCAGGGTCACAGGGACAGGGTGGGCTCAGGGCATGGGGACAGGATGGGGTCATGGGGTCAGGGTCATGGGGTCAGGGTCATGGGGTCAGGGTCAGGGTCATGGGGTTGGGTGATGGGGATGGGATCAAGGCACGGGGACAGATGTGGGGCACAGGGAGCGGGATCAGGGCACGGGGACAGGGTTGGAGTCAGGGTGCAGCCCCCCCCCCAGTCCCTCCCAGTCCCTCCCAGTGCCCCCAGCTCACCCTCAGGCTTGTACTGGGCGATGATGGTGACGCTCTGCCCCGCGTTCTTTAGGGCCACGGCCGCCTGCTCGTGGGTGGCGCTGCGCAGGTCCACCCCGTTCACCTGGGGGGGGACACGGGGACACGGGGACGGCAACGGGGACGTTGGCACCGCGGGGGGGGCAGGGGGCAAGGAGGGGGACGGGGACGGGGATGGGGCATCATGGGGTGGCAGTGGGGACAGGGATGGGGACAGGGATGGGGACAGGGATGGGGACGTTTCGTCATGGGGACAGCAATAGGGACAGGTCACCGTGGGGATGGCAATGGGGACAGCAATGGGGACAGCAATGGGGACAGGTTGTCATGGGGGTGGCAATGGGGACATGTCACTATGGGGACAGGGATGGGGACAGCAATGGGGACATCACCTTGGGGACAGGGACAGGGATGGGGACATGGCACCATGGGGATGGGGATGGCAATGGGGACAGCAATGGGGATGTGACATCATGGGGGTGGCAATGGGGACAGGGATGGGGACAGAGGTGACAGTGGGAATGGGGACAGGGATGGGGACAGCAATGGGGCCATGTCATTATATGGGTGGCAATGGGGACGTGTCACCGTGGGGATGGTGATGGGGACAGGGACAGGGATGGGGACAACAATGGGGACAGGGACGGGGACATGTCCCCATGGGGACAGGGATGGCAATGGGGTCATGTCACTATGGGGGTGGCAATGGGGACAGGGATGGGGACAGAGGTGACAAAGGGAATGGGGACAGGGATGGGGATGGCAATGGGGACAACAATGGGGACAGGATGGGGATGGGGCCGGGGCTGGGGCCCCGTGGCTGTCTCTGGGGACACGTCACCGTGCGGCGAGTGCTGGGGACAGCGGCACGGGGAGCACGGCGACACCAGGACACCCGTGGGGACAGCGAGGGGGGGGGGGCCGTGCAGGGCACACCTCACTATGGGGACAGCGGGGGGGGCACGTGGTGGCGGGGGAGGACGCCCCGTGTGTCCCCGTGTCCCCCCCATGTCCCCATGTCCCCCCCGTGTCCCCATGTCCCCCCCATGTCCTCATGTCCCCCTGTGTCCCCCCATGTTTCCATGTCCCCCCGTGTCCCCGTGTCCCCCCCATGTCCCTGTGTCCCCCCATGTCCCCATGTCCTCCCTGTGTTTCCCCTGTGTCCCCATGTCCCCCTGTGTGTCCCCATGTCCCCCCATGTCCCCGTGTCCCCCCCATTTCCCATGTCCCCTCCATGTCACTGATTCCCCCCCAGTGTCCCCATGTTCCCACCATGTCCCCCCCCGTGTCCCCATGTCGTCCCCATGTCCCCCTGTGTCCCCCCCATGTCCCCCTCATGCCCCCATGTCCCCCCAGGCCCCCATATCCCCCCTGGGTCCCCATATCCCCCTCGTGCCCCCATGTCCCCCCATGTCCCCATATCCCCCCTGTGTCCCCATGTCCCCCTCGTGCCCCCATGTCCCCCCATGTCCCCATATCCCCCTGTGTCCCCATGTCCCCCCATGCCCCCATGTCCCCCCATGCCCCCATATCCCCCCTGTGTCCCCATGTCCCCCTCGTGCCCCCATGTCCCCCCATGTCCCCATATCCCCCCTGTGTCCCCCCCGCCCCCCACTCACGGAGAGGATCTGGTCTCCCTTGCGCAGCTCCCCGCTGAGGTCCGCGGGGCCGCCGGCGAGGATGAAGGAGATGAAGATGCCCTCGCCGTCCTCCCCCCCCACGATGTTGAAGCCCAGCCCCGTGGAGCCCCGGTGGATGACGATGCGCCGCGGCTCCCTGCGGGGGGGGGACAGGGACATGGGGGGACGGGGGGACACGGGGAGGACACGGGGGACACGGGGAGGGGACACACGGGGCAGGGGGGGGACACGCAGGGGGATGGTGAGTGACTGGGGGTGGTCCCCGGGGCTTGGGGGGGACTGGGGGGCTGGGGGTGGTGTGGGGGCAGTGTGGGGACATGGGGACATCATGGGGATGTGGGGCTGGGGACAATCCAGGGACCTGGGGACATTGCGGGGACATTGTGGGGACTTTGTGGGGACATTGTGGGGTCATGGGGACATCATAGGGTTGTGGCACTGGGGACAGCCCAGGGACGTGGGGACATTGTGGGGACATGGGGACATCATGGGGACATTGTGGGGACTTTGTGGGGATGTGGGGACATCGTGGGGCTGGGGACAAGCCAGGGACATGGGGACACCCCCAGGGACACCTCAGGGACACTGGGAGACCCCAGGGGACACCCAGGGGACACGGGGACACCCCAGGGCCATGCCTTTAGGGAGCCTGAGCACACCCCACAAACACAGGGACACCCCGAGGGACACTGTGGGGACACTGTGGGGTCATCGGGGACACCGTGGGGTCATCAGGGACACTGTGGAGTCACTGGGGACATGGAGGGGACACCGTGGGGACACTGGGGACACCGTGGGGTCATCGGGGACACTGTGAGGTCATTGGGGACATTGTGGGGACACTGTGGGGTCATCAGGGTACACGGAGGGGACATTGGGGACATGGAGGGGACACTGGGGACACTGGGGCCGGTACCTGGGGACGTCGTCGTCGGCCAGCAGGTCCTTGGGGCCGGGGGAGTAGCGGCGCGGGGACGTGGGGGTCATGGCCGGGGGGAAGTCGGGGCCCAGGTAGCTCTGGGGACCCAGCTCCGCGTCCAGGTGCGCCGAGTAGGCTGGGGGGGGGACGGGGTCAGGGGACAGGGACAGGGATGGGGACAGGGTCAGGGGACAGGGATGGGGTCACAGACAGGGTCAGGGTCAGGGGACAGGATCAGGGTCACAGGGATGGGGACAGGGTCAGGGACAGGGGACATGGGGTTGGGGATAGGGTCAGGGGACATGGGGATGGGGACAGGGATGGGGTCAGGGGACAGGGTCAGGGGACACAGGGTCAGGGTCAGAGGTCAGGGGTCAGGATCAGGGTCCAACAGTGACACAGGGAACACGGAGGGGGGGGCAGAGCAGGAACAGCACAGAGCAGGGCCAGAGAGGGGGGGCAGCCACCACCCTGGGGACCCCCCCTGTGTCCCCAACACCCCCCCAATGTCCCCAACACCCCCCCGTGTCCCCGCTCACAGCTGGTGACGTCGGGGGGCGCGAAGCTGTCCCCCAGGAAGGTGGCGGCGGGCTTGGCCACCCGCAGGTAGACGACGTCGAAGGTGTTCTTCAGCGCCGCCACCGCGTCCTCGTGCATCACGTCCTCCAGGCTGACGTTGTTCACCTGGGGACAGCGCGGGGACAGCGTGGGGACAGTGTGGGGACACCAAAAAGGGGCGGTTTGGCCCCGTCTTTGTCCCTCTCCCCGTCGTGTCCCTGTCCCTGTCTTGTGTCCTTGTCGCCTTCCCGTCTGTGCCCGCGTCCCCTTGGTGACCTCTCCTTGTCCCCCTCGGTGTCACCGTCCCCATGGTGTCCCTAAATCCATGGTGTCCCCATCCCATCCCCACGCTGTCCCCGTGGTGTCCCTGTCCCTGTGGTGTCCCTGTGTCCCCTGATTGTCCCCCCATTGTCCCCATGTGACCCCATCTCCTCTCATTGTCCCCATCCCCATGGTGTTCCCTGATTGTCCCCATGTCCCCGTGTACCCCCAAACTAATCCCCTGATTGTCCCTGTCCCTATGAGGTCCCCGTGTCCCCTGATTGTCCCCATGTCCCCCCAAATTAATCCCCTGATTGTCCCCATCCCCATGATGTCCCTGCGTCCCCCAATGTCCCCCATGTCCCTGTCTCCGTGATGTCCCCGCGTCCCTTGATTGTCCCCGTGTCCCTTAATTGTCCCCATGTGACCCCATGTCCTCTCCTTGTCCCCATCCCCATGGTGTCCTCTGATTGTCCCCATGATGTCCCCATGTCACCCCCACGTCCTCTCATAGTCCCCATCCCCCTGATGTCCCCATTGTCCCCAGATTGTCCCCATGATGTCCCCATGTCCCCAAATTGTCCCCATCCTCACGACGTCCCCATGTCCCCACGATGTCCCCCTGCCCCCCCCGCTGCCCCCCCAGCTCACGGCCAGGATCTTGTCCCCGATCTGCAGCCGCCCGTCCTTGTGTGCGGCGCCGCCCTCGATGACCTTGGTGACGTAGATGCTGTTGTCCCCGGGGATGTGCTGGTTCCCCACGCCCCCCGCGATGCTGAACCCCAGCCCTGGGGGGGCAAAAATTGGGAGGGGGGACACACAAAATTTGGGGGGGGGGATCAGGGCAGAGCCACCTCCCCCCCAGCACCCCCTGTCTGTGACCACACAGGTTGTGGGGGGAAAAATTTGGGGGTTGTGGTATATTGGGGGGGGTCCTGGTCCATGGGGGGGGTCCCCAGATTTGGGATTCCTGCAGAATGGGGGTATCCCCATCCTCTAGGCCCCTTTTCAGGGGGTTCCCCATAAACAAGAAATCCCAAATTTGGGATTCCAAGAAAATGGGGGGTCTCCATCCTCTTGGACCACTTTCGGGGGGGTCCCCATAAATGGGGGGGTCCCCACATTTGGGATTCCTGCAGAACGGGGGTATCCCCATCCTCCAGTCCCCTTTTCAGGGGGTTCCCCATAATCAAGGAACCCCAAATTCGGGATCCCTGGAAAATGAGGGATCCCCCATCCCCCCGAACCCCTTTCGGGGGTCTCGCGGCCCCCCCCCCGTTACCTTTGGGCCCCTTGATGAGCTTGACCTCCACCACCTTCTCGGCCAGGGCCTTGCGCCTCATGACGTAGAGGCGCACGACGGCGCCGGCCTCCTTCAGGGCCTCCACGGCCGCGCTGTGCGTCACCTCCCGCACGTCCGCCTCGTTGACGAACAGGATGCTGTCGTTCACCCTGCGCCCCCCCACAGCACCATGGCTCGGGGGGGGGGCCTGGGGGGCTTTGGGGAGGGGGTTGGAGGGCATTTGGGGGGGCTACAGGGGGATTTTGGGGGCTTTCAGGGGGTCCTGGGGGGCTTTGGGGGGTCCTGGGGGGATGCTGGAGGGGATTTGGGGGATGCTGGGGGGTCCTGGGGGGATGCTGAGGGGGTTTTGTGGTCCTGGGGGACTTTGGGGGGATCTAGGGGGCTACAGGGGGATTTGGGGGTGGTTTGGGGTGGATCTGGGGGGATGCTGTCGTTCACCCTGCGCCCCCCCACAGCGCCATGGCTCGGGGGGGCCTGGGGGCTTTGGGGAGGGGGTTGGGGGGCTACAGGGGGATTTGGGGGAGGTTTGGGGGGTCCTAGGGGCTTTGCTTGAGGCTAAGGGGGTCTAGGGGGGATTTGGGGGTCCTGGGGGGCTTTGGGGGGCTTTGGGAGTGATGAGGAGTTCTGGGGGGTAGTTGGGCTGGGGGGGTCTATATTTTGGGGAGGGGGTCCATATTTTGGGGGGAGGTCTATTTATTTGGGGGGGTCCATATTTTTTTGTGGGGGTCCATATTTTGGGTTGGGGAGAGGTCCGTATTTTGGGGGGGGGGTCCGTATTTTGGGGGGGGTCCCACCTGAGGCGGCCGTCCTGCGCGGCGGCGCCGCCGGGGATGATTTTGGTGATGAAGATGCTGGGGTCGTCCCCGACGTGGGGGTTGTCCGTGCCCCCGCGATGCTGAAGCCCAGCCCCGAGTTACCCTGGGGGGGGATTTTGGGGTGGGGGGATTAGGGGGCGCCCCGTCAGCCCCCAGGGCTGGGGGGCCAAAATCATAGAAAAGGGGGCTGAGGGGGGGTTTTGTGGTCCCCGGGGGGTTTGGGGTCCCCAAGGGGGTCGTGGGGGGATTTTAGGGGGTGGGGGTCCATAAGGGGTGGGGGGTATGGGGGAGCCCAGAGGGGGTTGGGGGGGACATTGGGGGACCCCATTGGTTTTTTTTGGGGGGGTCCCGAGGGGGTCTCACCCGCTCCAGCGTGATCTCCTCGTACTCCATCTCGCCCTCGGTGCCGTTCACCTGGGGGAGGGACATAAAAAGGGGGGGGGGGCGTTAATTGGAGGGGGGCACAACATTGGAGGGGGATTCAGGGGACCAGGAGGGGGCTGGGGGGGCATTTGGGGGGCATTGGGAGGGTCTGGGGGGCACAAAGGGGGAAAAATATTTGGGGAGGGGTCCGGGGGATTGGAGCGGGGGGACACACTGGGGGGGGGTCCAGGGGACACGGGGGGCCCATTTAGGGAGGGGGGGGCTCAGGGGGCAGGAGGGGCCTGGGGGGGCACAGGGGGACACGGGGGGGCACAAGGGGGTGCGGGGGGGCATTTAAATGGGGGGGACACGGGAGGGGGCATTTAATTTGGGGGGGGGCCACTCACGTATGCGGGCGCCTCCAGCGTGTCGGTGTTGACGATGACGGGGGCGAGTTGGCCTGGGGGGGGTCACAGAGCGATATGGGGGTCACCCCATCCCCCTCCCTCCTCTTTCCCCCCATTTTTCCCTTCCCCCCACCCTCCGGCAACCAGGGCACCGCCGCACCACCCCGGGGGGGGGGCAGAAGATGCTGGTAACCCTCCCTCCCCCTTCTCCCTCCCCCCGGTTCCGCAGCCCCCCACACCCCCCGATGCCCCCCTCACCCCCTCCCGGTGCCCCCCCCCCAAATCCTGGTGCCCCCCCCGGTACCGGTCCCCGGGCCCGGGGGCGCGCACGGAGCTGAGGAGGCGCCGCGCGGACACGAGCATGGCGGGGGGGCGGAGGGGGGCTACGGGGGATGGGGGGGCACGGGAATTGGGGGGGGGCGCGGGGGGGGGCCCCCGGTGCTGGCCCGGTCCCGGAGCCCCCGCGCCGCAGCCCCGGATGGAGCCGGCCCCCCCCCCACCGGGCTTGGACACGCCCCCGGGCACGCCCCCCGCGGGGCCGGGCACACCCACTGGAAGCCCCGCCCCCCTTTCTGTAAGCCCCTCCCCCCAAGGACCCCCAGGAAACCCCCCCTCCAAACCCCCACCCCCAGGGCGCGCCCCCGAGACGCCCCGCCCACACTCCTATAAGCCACGCCCCAGCCCTGTAAGCCCCACCCCCCTGGACCCGCAGGAAACGCCCACTGCAAGCCCTGACCCGCAGGGCTCACTCCCTTTAAGCCCCGCCCCCATTTCTGTAAGCCCCGCCCCCATGGACCCGCAGGACACGCCCCCTGTAAACCCCAACCTGCAGGACTTGTTCCCTTTAAGCCCCTCCCCCCAGCTCTTTAAGCCCCGCCCCCATTCCTGTAAGCTCCGCCCCCTGATGTGAAAGCCCCGCCCACTGCAGGAAGCCCCGCCCCCAGGTGATGATGGGGGGGAGGAGGGGGGGAGGCTGAGGGGTGGTGGAGGCACTCCAGGGGCACCCATGGGTGCTGCCACCCCCCCCGTGGCACCCATGGGACCCCCCAGCAGCACGTGGAGGGGGCGGGGCTTTGCGGGTGGGGGAGGGGCCGTGGGCGGGGCTTACCTGGCTGGGCAGGTGGGCGGGGCTCTGCTCCAGGGGGGCTGTCCTCATCCTGGTACCGGTACTTCTGCAAGGGGGGGCATCGGGGGGGGGGCCCCAAATTTGGGGTGGGGGTGACCGAAAAGGGGGTTGGATAACCCAAAAAAGGGGGTTTGGGGTGGGGGATGGGGGGACCCCAAATTTGGGGGGATGAGTGAGAAGGGGACCCCAAAACCCAGGAATGGGGGGGTGGGAGCCAGGGGGACCCCAAAACCTGGGGACGGGGGACAGGAGGAGCCCCCCCCCCCCCCCCGCACGCTGCCATGCTGGTAATTAAAGGTGATTGAGGTAATTAAAGCAGGCCCAGGGGTAATTAACGCTGGGTCAGGGGTAATTAAGGCAGGCCTGGGGGTAATTACGGGAGGGCTGGGGGTAATTAAGGCTGGGTTGGGGTAAGTAAGGCAGGCTCGGAGGTAATTAACGCTGGGTTGGGGTAATTAAGGCTGGGCCGGGGGTAATTAAGACTGGGTCAGGGTAATTAAGGCAGGCCTGGGGGTAATTAAGGCTGGGTTGGGGTAATTAAAGCAGGCCCAGAGGTAATTAACGCTGGGCCAGGGGTAATTAAGGCTGGGTTGGGAGTAATTAACGCTGGGTCAGGGGTAATTAAGACAGGCCCGGGGTTAATTAAGGCTCAGCGCTAATTAGCACAGGGCCTCGGGGACCCCCCGGGCTTGTTACCTTAACGAGTGGCAGCGGGGAAACGCCGGCCCTGGGGGCCCGCTGAGCCCCCCCCGCGTCCCTAAACCCCCCAAGGTCCCCAACGCCCCCCCACCCCCGATCTCCCCCAATGTCCCCAATGTCCCCGCGCCCCCCCCCCCTAATCCCAGCCCCCGCCGCTCCCGGCAGGGATTACGGCCTAATCCGGGAGGGGGGGGGCGCTTCATCCCCCACCTCGGCACGACCTCGGCACGGAGCCGCTCCCAGTGCTCCCAGTATCCCCTCCCAGTGCTCCCAGTATCCCCCCAGTGCCCCCTCCCAGTGTTCCCAGTATCCCCCCAGTGCTCCCAGTGCCCCCTGGTTCTCCCAGCACCAGTTATCCCAGTGCCCCCCTGAGCACTCCCAGTGCCCCCCCAGTTATCCCAGTACCCCTCCAGCTCGCTCCCAGTGACCCCCCAGCTCTCCCAGTGCCCCATCCCAGTGCCCCTAGATCGCTCCCAGTGCCCCCCCGCGCTACCCCAGTTCTCCCAGTGCCCCCCAGTACCCCCAGCGCCCCCTGCACCCTCCCAGTGCCCCCCGGATCTCCCAGCTCCCTCCCAGTACCCCCACACACTCCCTCCCAGTTCTCCCAGTGCCCTCCCAGTAACCCCACATCCCGCTCCCAGTCCCTCCCAGTTCTCCCAGTAACCCCACATCCAGCTCCCTGTGCCCCCCAGTTCTCCCAGTGCCCCCCAGTGCCCTCCCAGCTCTCCCAGTCCCTCCCAGTGCCCTCCCAGTAACCCCACATCTCGCTCCCAGTCCCTCCCAGTCCCTCCCAGTTCTCCCAGTAACCCCACATCCCACTCCCAGTGCCCTCCCAGCGCTCCCAGTCCCTCCCAGTTCTCCCAGTGCCCCCCGCACCTGGCAGCCGCATCCCACCGCCGCCCCCTCCCCCTCCACACCACCCGGCACTGGCACAGCAGCGGCGCGAAGCAGCCGCCGGCCCCCGGGGGCCCCGCAGCCGCCGCCGCCGCCTCTCCCGGGGCCGCCATAGCGCCCCCCCCCGGCCCCCCCCCTCCGGGATTAACGGGCCCGGGATTAACGGGCCCGGATTAACGGGGCGCTTCGCGAACGCACGCTTTTTGGGCCTCGCCGCGCCCCGTAGCGCTGGCCCCGCCCTCCACGCCGTCGTCGTGGCAACGCGGGGCGCCAAGAGTTAACGGCGGGCGCATGCGCGGGGCCGCGCGCACGTGGAGGGGCGGGGCCTCCTCCTCCTCCTCCAACCCCCCCCCTCCGCACCGCCCTCGCCCCTGCGGCCATCCGTTGCCTGGCAACGGCGCGGGGCCGCGTCGCTTGGCAACGGGGCGGGGAGGGGCCGCGTTGCCTAGCAACGGGAGGAGGGCGGCGGGAAAAGAGGGGCCGCGTCGCCTAGCAACGGGAGGAGGGGCGGGGCCTGGTCGCCTGGCAACGAGGAAGGGCGGCGGGCGGAGGGGGCGGGGCCGCGTCGCTTAGCAACGGGGAGGACGGGCGGGGCCCCGCGTCGCTTAGCAACGGGGAGGGACCGCGTCGCCTAGCAACGGGAGGAGGGGCGGGGCCGCGTCGCCTGGCAACGGAGCATCCCGTCCACGCGGAGCCCGGCCGGGTGCGCGGGCGGGGAGGGGGTAAAAAGGGGAGGGGGATCCCCCAATAAGGGGGGACCCCAAAATGTGGGGGAGACGCCCAAAAGGTGGGGGGAGACCCCCAAAAGGGGGTGGGGAGACCCCAAAGGGGGGCCCTGCCCCCCCCCGAGGACGGCCGCCCCCGCCACGTGTGTGTGAGCACACGCAGGGAGCGCCGTGCCCCCCACCCCCAACACCTCGCAGCCCCCCAAATCACAGCCCCCCACGCACCGCCCGTCGCCATGGCAACCCGCGCACACGCACCCGCCGCATGCCCGAACGCCCCCTCGCCGGGGGGGCTGTGTCACCCCTGTCAGCTGGGGGGGGGGGGCAGGCCCCAAGTGTGCCCCCACCCCCCCAGAGACCCCCCCATCGGCATCGCCGTTGCTCCCCCTCCTCAAAAGCCGGCGCCCCCCCCATCGCAGTGCCCCCCAGGTCCTCCAGCACCACCGAGGCCTGCGGCCCTGACAGGCCCTGACCCCCCACGACCCTCCCCCAGAGCACAGGAGGGGCCCCTCTGGCCCCCCCCTCCTTGCCCCCCCATCACCCAGAGGTCCCCCCAGGAGCCCCCCAGGGGCACAGAGCGGCCCCCGGAGCCCAGTGTGGCCCCCCAGGACCACAGGGGGTCCCTCAGGACCCCCGCCACCCCAAAGACCCCCCCCCACGGGGTGAGGGGGGGCAGAGCGGCCTCAGAGGGGGCAGGGGAGTCCTGGGGGGGGCACAGAGAGACCCCCGGGACCGCGGGGGGGGGGCCTGGGTCATAGCGGGGACCCCTGGGACCACGGGGGAGACCCCCCCAGATGATCGAGGTGACCCCCCCGGGTCAGAGGGGGGGGGCCAGGATCGTAAGGGGGGGCCCAGACCACAGAAGGGTCCCTGGGATCACAGAGGGGCCCCCCCAGGACCACCAAAGGCCCCCAGGACCACAAAGGCCCCCCCCAGGACCCCAAAAGGCCCCCACCAGGACCACAAATGACCCCCCGAGGACCACCAAAGGGCCCCCCCAGACCACCGAGCCCCCCCCCAGGACCACCGAGGCCTCCCCCCGATAGCACAGTGCCCCCCGGCCCACCGAGAGCATCCCCAGCAGCCCAGAGCGGCTCCCGCGGCCTCCCCTCCCAACCGACCCCCTCCCCGGTACCGGTGCCCCCCCCGGGTGCCGGTGCCCCCTCGGTGCCCCCCCGGTGCCCCCCGTACCTTGGTGGTGACGATGCACAGGCAGTCCATGGCTGCGGCCGGCACCGGGGCCGGCGCTCATGGGCCGCCGGGGGGCGAGAACCGAAAATTTGTGGGGGGGGGATAAAAATTTGGGGGGGGGCAGAATGCGGAGGGAGGGGGGAGGAGGAGGAGGATGGAGTAGGGGGAGGATGGGGATGGAGGGGGGCTGCGGGAAAGGAAGGGGGGAGATGAGGGGGAGGGGGAGATGGGGGGAGCGGGGCCGGGGGGGCCGGGGTCGGGGCTGGGGCCGGGGGGCCGGGGGGGGCCGAGGAGAGGCCGCGGGCGGAGGCCGCGGGGACCGGAGGCAGCGGCGGAGCCGGCGGCGGAGCCGAGCGGGGGCGGGGCTGGGAGGGGGGGAGGATTTTTTTGGGGGGGGGGGCTGAGAAGGGGGGTTAACCCTCGGAGTGCCGCCCCCGAGAGGGGAGGGGCCGGGGGGGGTGCCCGTTTTTTTTTTTTTTTTGGGGGGGGGCGCTGGGGGTTACCCGGAGCCGGGGGGGGGGGGAGCCGCCGCCAGGGTGGCCTCGTAGCTCTCCTGGATGTCTGGGGGGGCGGTAATTTGGGGGTGGGGGTTGGGGGTGTCCCCCCCGCACACATAGACCCCCTCAGTTTGCCAATCCCCCCGGGAATCCCCATGGGCCCCAGTCCCCCCCATTCCCCCCAGAGCCCCCCATTAAAACCCCCACAACCCCCCAGTACCTCCACAGGCCCCCCACAGCCCCCCCATAACTGCCCTATAACCTCCATACCCCCATAACCCCCATAACCCCCCCATTTCCCCCATTACCCCCGTAACCACCCCCATAACCCCCTCCCCAGCCCTCCCATTACCCCCGTTACCCCCAGTTACCCCCTATAACCCCCCCACCCCCCGTTATCCCCCATAGCCCCCCATAACCTCCCCGTTACCCCCCATTTTCCCCTATAACCCCCCATTCCCTCCCATAACCCCCCCATTTCCCCCAATTGCCCCCCATAACCCCCCATTTTCCCCCATAACCCCCCCATTCCCCCCTAGCCCCCCTCTAACCCCCCCAGGACCCTCCCCATGCCCCCCGTACCCAGCAGCGCCCCGAAGAGGGGGCTCTCCAGGACCCCCAGCAGTTGCTGTGCCCGCAGCCGGGGGGGGGCCCCCAGCGCCTCCTCCAGCGCCCGCCGAGCGCCCGCACCTGGGGGACCCCCCCACGGCCCCGGGGGGGTCACCCCAAAACCGGAACCCCCCAGGAACCCCCATTCATCACAGCCCCCTCCAGTCAGGGACCCTCGGCAGCCCCCAAGTTTGAGCCCCCCCACAAAATGAAGGTTCAGGCCCCCCGACCCCCCTTGGTTCAAGACCCCCGCCCCTTTCCCAAATGAAGGCTCAGGACCCCCTGTGCTCCCCCCGTGGGTCAAGACCCCCTCATGTGAGTCAGGACCCCCCGTGCCCCCCCAGTGAAGGTTTGGGGCCCCCTGACCCCCCCACATAGTTTAGGACCCCCCGCCCCCCCCAAATGAAGATTTGGTACCCCCTGACTCCCCCCATGGTTCAGGACCCCCCGCCCCCCAAATAAAGGCTCAGGACCCCCTGTGCCTGCCCCATGAGACCAGGACCCACCCCCAGCCCCCCCAATGAAGGCTCGGGCCCCCCGTGCCCCCCCAATATTTCACCCCCCCGTGTCCCCCCCGTGCCGCTCACCGCCCCGTCCCAGCGCCATGCCCGGGGCTAATCCCGGATGAGCAGCTTAAAATGGGGGGGGGGGAATTAACCCCGTGCCCCCCCCCAGCCCCAGGGCAGGGTGGGTGATGTAGTCCCGGGGGGGGCCCCAAGCCGTGCCCCCCCCCCCCAAAAAAAACCAGCAGCAGGTCCTGTCCCAGTCAGCCTTTATTAAGGTGCTACGTTAATTAACAAGGCACGCAAATTGGGGGGGGGCAGCCCCCCCCCACCCGAGCAGCAGGGACCCCCCCCCAAAAAAAAACAGTGCAAGGGGGGGGCCCCGAGCCCCCCCAGGGGGGGTGTGGAAGGGTGGGAAGTGCCCCCCCCCAGCACCTTGGGGCCCCCCCGGTGTGATGCAGCCCCCCCTCCAAAATAAGGGGGGGCCCAAAAATTCGGGGGGGGGGCTAAAAAATAAATGGGAGGGGTAAAGGCCCTGCCCCGGGGGGGGCAGGGTTAAGGCAGTGCTGTGAATGGGGGGGGGCAGCTTTGGTTTAAAACATTTTTGGGGGGGTTAAAATTTTTTTTTGGGGGGTCAGGCCCGAATTGAGGTCTCGGGTGCAGGAGGGGGGCACCAGAAATTTAGGGGGGGCAACATCCAATTGGGGGCGGGCAGGGTGTAATTATGGGACTTGGGGTTGGATTTGGGGGGAATTTAAAATGGGGGGGCAAATTTTAATTAAGGGGGCGTGGAAAAATATTTGGGGGGGTAAAGGAATGGGGGCAAAAAATGAGGGAGGGGGAGGGATCGGAGGGGTCGCAGCCACTTCTGGGGGCCCCCAGCCCCTTCTGAGCCCCCGGGGGGGATTTTGGGGTCGGGGGGGTCGTGAGGCCCCGGGGGGGGTCAGAAGCCCAGCAGGGGGCAGCGACCCCCGCTGTCGGCCACGGCGCTGGCGATGGCGCGCAGGTTGCGGAAGCGCTGGGTGGGCAGCGGGCACAGCACGGCCGTGACGCGCTCGTGGGCCTGGGGGGGGAAAATTTAACAGGGGGGGGCTCAGCAATGGGGGACACCCCTGAGCCCCCTCTTAAAAAATCGCCCCCCCCAAACTCACCTCCTGGCACCAGGCCTCGCACAGCAGCCGCTCGTGCTGAGCCTCCGCCTGGCCCCGGCTCAGTGCCCGCGAGGCTCTGGGGGCAAAAACACGGGGGTCAGGGGTCGGGGGGGGGCTGAGGTGACCCCCGCCCCAAAAAGCCCCCAAACCTGGAGAGGACGACGGCCATGGCGTAGATGTCGATGGCGCAGTCAGCCACGCGCTTCAGCACGAACTGCTCCTCTGGGGGGGCAAAAATTAACGGGGGCGGGGGCCAAAATCAGCCCCCGACCCCCGGAATGAGGGGGGTCTTGGGACCCCCCCAGATAAAGCTGAGCCCCCCCCGTGGGGTTGAGCCCCCCCCCAGCTCCCCAAACGCATCCCTCAGCGCCCCAAAATTGCCCCCGGCCCTGAAATTGCCCCCCAGCTCCAAAATTGCCCCCAGGCCCCAAATCGCCCCCCCAGCCCCTAAATTCCCCCCAGCCCTGAAATCGCTCCCCCAGTCCCCAAAATCGCCCCCCACCCCGCCAGCCCCCCCGTGTTGCCCCCCATTTTGTGCCCCCCCCTCACCCACGATCTTCTGGCCGTGCTGCAGCAGCAGCGCCTCGGCCGTCTGCGCCAGCAGCTCCAGGCACTGCTCCGCCTGGGGGGGATCCCAGTTGCTCCCAGTTGCTCCCAGTTCCCCCCCATTCCCCTCCCAGTACCCCCCAGTTAACTCCCAGCACCCCCCCAGTTGCTCCCAGTTCCCCCCATTACTCCCAGTTCCCTCCCAGTTGCTACCAATACCCCCCAGTTCCTCCCAGTACTCTCCCAATTACTCCCCGTTCCCCCAGTCCCTCCCAGTCCCTCCCAGTTGTTCCCAGCTCCCCCCCATTCCCCTCCCAGTACCCCTCAGTTACTCCCAGTTCTCTCCCAGTTCCTCCCAGTTCCCCCCAGTTGCTCCCAGTTCCCCCCCAGTCCCCCCCCAACACCCTCCCAGTGCCCTCCCAGTCCCTCCCAGTTCCTCCCAGTGCCCTCACAGTGCCCCCAGTAGCCCCCAAATCCCCCCAATACCCCCTTCCATCCCCCCATACCCCCTCCCAGTCCCTCCCAGTCCCCCCACTCCCTCCCACCCCCTCCCAGTGCCCCCCAGTCCCCCCCCCCAGTGCCCCCCACCCCCTCCCAGTTGCTCCCAGTGCTCCCAGTTGCCCACCTTGCGGGCGCTGTCCTGCAGCTGGGGGTGCGCCAGTTCCTGCAGGGCCAGCCCCGAGCCCAGCCCCACCCTCCTGGGGGGGACACAAAAAGGGGGGACACAAAGGGGGGTCAGCGCCCCCACAGCGTCCCCCTGACTCGGGGGTCACAGGGAGGTCGGGGGTGGTTGGGGGTCAAGGGGGGCAGGGGGTATGTGGGGGTCTGGGGGGCCAGGGGGGTTTTGGGGGGGTCAAGGGGGTCAGGGGGGTCGGAGGGGGGTGTGGGAGGGGTCAGGGGGTCCGGGGGTATTTGGGGGGGTCCGGGGGGGTACCTGCGCAGGCGCCGCGCCGCCTCCCCCGCCAGGACCCCGGCGTTGCCCAGGGGGCTCCTGAGCGCCCGCTGCAGCCCCCGCAGCTGCGCCCCCAGGGCCTGGGGGGGGGCCAAAAAATGATGGGGGGGGGCCAAAAATAGGTCCCCACCCGGCCCCCCCAACTCCCCTCCAGGTTATTCCCAGTCCCTCCCAGTTATTCCCAGCCCATCCCAGTACCCCCAGCCCCCCAATCTCCCTCCCAGTCCCCCCCAGCCCCTCCCAGTTATTCCCAGTCCCTCCCAGTCCCCCCCCAGTCCTTCACCGTGCCTCCCAGTGCCCCCCAGCCCCACCTGGAAGCCGCTGAGCGCCACGAAGAGCCGCAGGATGTCGTTGGTGCCCTCGAAGATGCGGAAGATGCGCAGGTCCCGCAGCACCCGCTCCACCCCCGTCTCCTGGGGGGGGCACAGGGCACGGGGAGGGTCCAGGGGGGGACCAGAAAACCCCCAGAACCCCCCCCTAAAAAAAAAGCCCTCCCCAGACTCACCTTCATGTAGCCCATGCCGCCCAGCACCTGGATGCACTCGTCCGCCACCTCCCAGGCCGCCTCCTGCGGGACCCCCCCCCCAAATTAACACCCTGAGCCCCGGGGGGGGGGGGGCTGAAGGTTGTGCCCCCCCCGGGGACCCCCCCGGGCGCTCACCGAGCCGAAGATCTTGCTGATGGCCGCCTCCATCTGGAAGTCGGTGGCCCCCTGGTCCATGTTGGCGCTCACCATGTAGGCCATGGACTGGGGAGGGGGGGGCACAAAAAAAAGGTTGGGGGGGGTCCCGGTGACCCCCCCCGTGTCCCCAAACCCCCCCCGGACGAACCTCGGTGACGTAGTGCAGCAGGGCCATGCGTGCCAGCTTCTCCTGGATGGCCCCGAAAGTGTGGATTTTGGCCCCAAATTGGGTGCGGGTGGTGGCGTGCTCCACCTGGGGGGGCAAGGGGGTGATTGGGGGTGAGGGGGTAATTGGGGGGGTGAGAGGGTAATTGGGGGGGCTGGGGGTAATTGGGAGGGGGCTGGGGGAAATTGAGAGGGCTGGGGGTAATTGGGGGAACTGGGGGGCAATTGGGGGGATGGGGGGGGAACTGGGGGTAATTGGAGAGGTAACTGGGGGGTATGGGGGTAATTGGGGGGGTAATTTGGGGGGTGGAGGAGTAATGGGAGGGGCTGGGGGTAATTGGGGGTGTGGGGGTAATTGCAGGGGTGGGGGTAATTCGGGGGCTGGGGGTAAATGGGGAGCCTGGGGGTAACTGGGGGGCTGGGAGGTAATTGGGGGGGGTGTGGGTAATTGGGGGGGGTATGGGGGTGTCCCACAGGAATGGGGGGATCCCACAGGAATTGGGGGTGTCCCACGGGATTTGGGGGTGTCCCACGGGATTGGGGGGTTCCCACAGGTCTGGGGGTGTCCCACGGGACTGGGGGGGTGTCCCGGGGGGGGGCACTCACGGCGCGTGCCAGCAGCCCCCGCATGGTGCCGGCCATGGCCGCGGCCATGCCGAAGCGGCCGTTGTTGAGCACGGCCATGGCCACCTTGAAGCCCCCCCCCGGCGGCCCCAGCAGGTTGGCGGCCGGCACCCGCACGGCCTCGAAGTGAACCTCGGCCGTGTTGGACGCGCGGATGCCCAGCTTCTTCTCGGGGGGGCCGCTGGGGGGGCGACAGGGGGGTTAGTGGGACCCCCAACCCTTTAAACCCCCCCCCCAGGACCCCCCTGAGACCACCCAGGACCCCCTTAGGACCCCCCCTGCACGCCCTCCGAGTGCATCCCAACCATTTCAGATGCCTGGATTCCTTCTGGGGGGGGACACTGGGGGCTTGGGGGGGCTAATGAGCCCCCCCACTATTAATTAACCCCCCAGGACCCTCCTGAGACCACCCAGACCCCCTCAGGACCCCCCAAGGCCCCCCCCATACACCCTCCAAGCGCACTACACCCATGTTGCACACCCAGCTCCTTGTTGTGGGGTCCGCTGGGGGGGTGCTGGTGGTGCAGGGGGGTGTTAATGACCCCCCCTCATTAATTAACCCCCCCGCTCACTGGGTGACGCCGCCAAAGGCTCTCTCCACGATGAAGGCCGAGATCTTCTCCTTCACCTCCCCGCTGGCCTCGTCCCGCAGCGGCGTGCGGGCGAACACCGTGAACACGTCCGCCAGGCCTCCGTTACTGGGGGTGGTTAATTAGTTAATTAGTTAATTAGGGGGGCTAACGGGGGGCTTGGAGTTAATGCGGGGGGATTGGGGGTCGCCAGGGAGGTTTTATGGGGTAACGGGGGGGCTTTGGGGGGTTAATGGGGTTTGGGGGAGCTTCTAGGGGGCCAATGGGGGGTTTGGGAGTCAATGGGGGGGCTTTGGGGGGTCCCCGGGGAGCTTATAGGGGGTAACGGGGGGGGTTTGGGGATCCCGGGGGGGTCCCAGGGAGCCTATAGGGGGGCTTCGGGGGTCCCCAGAGCATCTTCTAGGGGATAATGGGGAGGTTCAAGAAGTCCCTGGGGGTTCAGGGGGCCCCGGGTGTATCTGGGGGGGGCCCCGGGGTTTCGGGGAGCCCCGTGTGTATTTGGGGTTCCCCGGGGGGGTCCTGGGGGGGTGGCACCCCCCACCTGATCCAGATCTTGCTGCCGTCCAGGGTGTAGAAGGAGCCGCAGGGGCTGAGCTGTGCCCGGGTGCGGATGGAGGCGGCGTCCGAGCCGCTGCCCGGCTCCGTCAGGCAGAACGCCGCCACCGCCTCGCCTGGGGGGGCAAAAAGGGGTGAGAGACCCCCCCCGAGGGGTTTAGGGACCCTTGGGGGGGGGTCAGGGACCCCCCCAGCCCCTCACCGGTGGCCAGGCGCGGCAGGTACTGGCGCTTCTGGTCGGGGGTCCCGAAGAGGAGGATGCCCTTGAAGCCGATGGACTGGTGGGCGCCCAGCGTGATGCCCACCCCCAGGTCGTGGCGCCCCACGATCTCCACCAGGCGGGCGTACTGGGGGGGGGCAAAGGGGGGTGGGTTAGGGAGACCCCCCCCAAAACCTGCCAGAGCCCCCCCAAAAGGGGTGGGGGGGTCCCCACCTGGGTGTTGGAGAGCCCGAGCCCCCCCATTTCGGGGGGCACCTGCAGCCCGAAGGCCCCCAGCTCCTTCAGCCCCTGCAGCGTCGCCTCCTCCACCCGCTCCAGCTCGTCGTTGCGTGCTGCGTCGTTCACCTCCTGCCGGCCCCAAAAACGCTGGAATTTGCCCCAAAATGCAGCCCCGGGAGCCCCGTGATAGCCCAGCCCCGAACGGCCCCAAAAAATGTGAGGGAAAAACCCCGAAACTGCCCCAAAAACAGCCCTGGGGAGGGGTGCAGGGAGGGCAAGAGGGGAGGCAGCAGGGGGTCTGCACCTGGAACACCCCGAAATTGCCCCAAAATACCCCAAAGAGAGTCAAAACAAGGCTAAAACTATCCCAGACGTACAACACCTTAAAAATGTCCCAAAATACCCAATAAATGCCCCAAAACCAACCCTGAAACAACCCCAAACCATCTCCAAGTCGCCCCGGAACTGTACCAGACCCAAAACACCCCAAAATCGTCCCAAAAAAGGCTCAAAATCAGCCGTGCATCACCCCAAAACTACCCTGAAATCAATCCTGAACTGTCCCAGACCCAAAACACCCCAAAATTGCCCCAAAAAAGCCTCAAAACCAGCTCTGGAACACCTTAGAACTGTCCCCAAGTCACCCCCAAACCATCCCAGACCCAAAACATCCCCAAACTCCCCAAAATCTCCCCAAAATGTTCCCAAACCCCAAAATCCTGCAAAACGCTTCCAAGTCCCCCAAAACACCCCCAGGTCCCCCAAATCCCCTCTGACCCCCCCCCCAAATTCTCCCTAAATCCCCCTCAAGCCCCCCAAATTGCCCCCCAACCCCCCCAAAAGCCCCCCCAGACCCACCTCGAAGAAGCGCCCCACGGGCCCCACCAGCTCCCGCAGCGTCTGCTCCTGCTCCTCACTCAGCACTTTTTTTTTATTGGGGGGGGGGGCGTTAATTAAGGGGGGGGGCACCCCCAAAAAGCCCCCCCCCCATATTTTGGGGTCCCCCCCCCTTACCTGGGGGTATGGGTAAGCCCTGCTGGGGGTTGACGCGCCCCAAAAACATCCCCACGGCGAACGACCTCGACTCCTGGGGGGGGGAATAAAAATGTGGGGGGGGGGTCAGGCCGTGCCCCCCCCAGCCCCCCCAAATTTTGGGGGTCCCCCAAACGCCCCCTGCCCCCCCCGGGCTCACCTCGGAGGAGGATTTGGGGGGTCCGCGGGGGTCTCGGCCGCCGGGGCTTTGTCTGCAACAGCCTGGGGGGGGCGGGGGGGGATCAGGAACCTCCCAGCGCCCCCCCAAAAAAATTTGGGGCATCCTGAAACCCCAAAATCCACTTTTTGGGCCCCAAAATCAACTTTTAGCCCCTCCCCACCCCCTTGAACCCCAAAATCCCCCCATTGACCCCAACCCCCTCGTGACCCCCCAGCCGCCCCCGTGACCCCCCGTGACCCCCACCCCCAAAATCCCCCCACCCCCCCAAACCCTGACCTTGACCTTTCCCCCAGTTCCCCCCCGTGCCCTTTGGCCCAGTTCTGACGTCACGGGGGGCGGGGGGAACAACAACACGGGGGGGGGCGGTGACGTGGGGGGCCCCGTGATGGGGGGGCGGATTTGGGGCCCTACCTCAGCGCCATGCGTGCTCTGCAGCCGGGCCCCCTAAAAGTGAAAATAAGGGGGGTCACGGGAGCCCCCCAAAAAAATTGGGGTCCCCCTAATTAAAAGGCCCCCAAACAAACAGAACTCGCCAACCCCCCGAGAAGACCCCTCTAATCCCAGACCCCCCCGACCGACAGGGGTCCCCAAAACCCAGCCCCCCCAAAAAAAGTTCTGGGGTCCCCCAAAACCCCAAGACCCCCCCAAAATCCCAGGACCCCCCCCAAAGCCCTGGGGTCCCCCAAAACCCCAGGAACCCCCAAAATTCTGGGGATCCCCAAAACCCCACGACCCCCCCTCGAACCCCAACCCCTCCCCCAGACCCCAGGACCCCCCCCAAACCCTAAGACCCCCCCGTAACCCCCCAACACTCCCCCAAAACACGGAGCCCCCCAGACCCTGAGACCCCCGACCCCCCCAAAAGCCCCAGGACCCCCCCAAACCCTAAGACCCCCCCCAACTCCCCCAGACCCCAGGGCCCCCCAAAAACCACGGGACCCCCCCAAACACCAGCCCCCCCCCGGACCCCCAGACCCCCAAAAACCCCAGGACCCCCCCAAATCCCAGACCCCCCAGGACCTCCCCTCAAACCCCCCCTCACCGTGCCGCCCCCCCCCCGAGCAGCCGCAGCCCCCGGCCCAGCCCCACGGCCGCCCTCATGGCGCCGCCGCTCGGCTCCCCCCGGGCCAAAGCAAGGTCAGGCCCGGCCGGGCCCCGGGGCCACGCCCCTTCCGCCCCCGCTATGCTAATGCATACAAATCTATGCTAATTTATGCAAATTAGCACCGGGAGGAGCGGAGGGGGGGGGGCGGCCCCGGCCCGCCCCAAAATGGCGGCCCCGCCTCAAGATGGCGCCCGCGGGGACGCGGCCAAAATGGCGGCGGCGTTGTCGCCATGGCGACCGCGCTCCCGCCCCGCCCTGCGCCGCCTCGACCGCGCGCGTTGCCATGGCGACAACGCCCCCGGCCGCCCTAGCTCCGCCCCTTTTACCTGTCGCTATAGCGACAACGCCCCTATTAGCATAACTCCACTCCCTCCACGCGTCGCCATGGCGACAACGCTCCCGATCAGCTTAACCCCGCCCCTTTTACCTGTCGCTATAGCTACCACCCCCCCTTCCCCGTAACCCCGCCCCCCTCCCGCGGTCGCCATGGCGACACCCCACCCTACCCCGTCGCCATGGCGACAGCCCCTCCCACCACAGGGGGCGTGCCCCACGCTGGTGACGTCACTGCGGGGGGGCGGGGCTAGCAGGGGGGACCCGGGGCCCCTCCAGGGGGGTTCCCGAGGGCCGGAGGGGCCCCATTAGGGGGGGGGCCCAAATTTTTGTGGGGGGGGTCCCGAAATTTTGGGGACGGGCCCACGGACAGAGCGACACCGACCCCCCCCGTACGAAGGCCGCGGCGCCGTTTATTTACATCGGGGTCCAAAATATTATTATTAAAACGCGGGGGGAGGGGTGGGGTCACACATTGGGGGGGGCACGCGGTGGGTGGGGGGGGCCGAAAATTTTTTTTTTTGGGGGGGGGGGGGTTAAAAAAATAACGCTGAAAAAACCCACTTCCCCCTCTATTTACAGCCCGACTGTACACGGGGGGGCAAACCACGAGGGGGGCGGGGGGGGCTGGGACCCCCCCCCCCCAAAAAATAAACGGGGGGAGGGGGAAACCCCCCCCGGTGGGGGTGGGGTTTGGGGGTGCCCTGGGTTGGGGTGGGGGTGTGGGGGGACACCCCGAACCCCTCCTGAGTCCGTGGGGGGCACCCCGAACCTGACCCTCCCCCAAATAACCCGGGGGGGGGCAAAACCCGGGGGGGGGGGCAAAAAAATGGGGGGGGGGCTCCCCCAACCCCTCCTCGTTTGCAGTCCACTCGGGGGGGGCTCAAATCCTTGTGTTTTTTTGGGGGGGGGGGTATTTCTTCGGGGGGGGGCACCCAGACCCCCCTTAAGTCCTTTTTTTTTTGGGGGGGGCACCCCATTTTGAGTCTCTCTCCCCCAAAACCCCTCCAAGTCCTCATGAGGGGGGGGGTCACCCCAACCCCCCTCCCTTTTTTTTTTTGGGGGGGGGGCTCTTTTCTTCGGGGTGGGCACCCAGACCCCCATTAAGTCCATTTTTTTCGGGGGGGGGCACCCGTTTCAGTCTCTTCTCCCCCAAAACCCAACTCCTGCATCCTGTGGCTCACCCCCTGGCCCCCCCAACCAATTTTTTTTTTTGGGGGGGGGGCGTTATTTCTTCAGGGGGGTCTTTTTTCTTCGGGGGGGCTCTCAGACCCCCATTAAGTCCATTTTTTTTGGGGGGGAGCAACTTTTTCAGCCTCTTTTCCCCAAAACCTGACTCTGCTGTGTGTGCCTCACCCCATGCCCCCCCCTCCGGGTGTTTTTTTGGGGGGGGGGGTCAGGGCTCTCCGCGGGGGGGCGCGGGGGGGCCCTTGCGGCACTTCTGGCAGAAGAAGACGTCGGGGACGTTGGTCTTGCGGATGCGGGCGCAGGAGAGGTGGATCCAGGTCCCGCAGTGGCTGCACTCGATCATCGGCCGCCCCGCGAACGGCTTCTGGCAGTAGCAGGTGATCAGGTCCCACGAGTCGTCGCCTGGGGGGCAATTAAAATGGGGGGGGGTCAATTAAAATGGGGGGGGTCAGTTATGGGGGGGGGGGCGCGGTAAAAGGGCGGCGGAAGTGGAGAAGGGGGCACACCGATGGCTACAGCGCAACTGAAACTCACGTGGGGGGGTCAGTTCTAGTGGGGCAGCTCAGTTATAGTGGGGGGGCATAATTCTAATGGGGGGGCAATTAAAATGAGGGAGGGGTCACTTATGGGGTGGGGGGCTCAGTTATGGGGCAGGGCACACAGTTCCATGGGGGGGCCACTCATGGGGCAGGGGGCTCAGTTACGGGCTGTGGGGCTGCGGGGGTCTTAAACCCGGGGGCTCCCTGGGACACGGGGGGGGCTCACACCCCCTCCCCTCCCCTCCCCCCACCCCCTCCCCCTCCCCCTTCCCATCTCCAACCACCCATTCCAAGCGGGGGGACAGCACCCAACCCCCTCCCCCCACGACCCCCCGGCCCCCCCAAAAGCCCCCCCACTCACCCGACTCCACCATGATGTCCTCGTCCATCACCCGCAGCTCCCCCTCGCTGGAGCTCCCCTCCCCGTCCCGGCTGCTGGGGGCTGCCCGCCCCCCACCCCCTCCCCCTCACCCCCCCCCGCCCCCAGCTTCTCCCCAGCTTCCTGGGGGGGTGGGGAGGAGGAGGAGGGGAGGGGAGTGGGGGTGGGGGGCCGGGTGGGGGGCGCCGGCTTCATCCTCTTCCTCCTCCTCCTCCTCCTCTTCCTCCTCCTTTTCCTCCTCCTCTTCATCCTCCTCCTCATCCTCCTCCGAGTCCGTCTCGCTGGGGGTGCCCCCCCGCGCCCCCCCACCGCCGGGGCCGCCCCCCCCCCGCTCCCCCTCCCCCTCCCCCTCCCCCTCCCCCTTCCCCCTTCCTCCTCCTCCTCCTCCTCCTCCTCCTCTGCCCCCCTCCTCGCCCCCCTCCCCCTTCGCCGCCGCCCCCCCCCGGGCTCCCCCGGCGGCGCCGGCCCGAGAGGGGGGGCAGGAGGAGGGGGAGGGGGGCGGCGGCGGGGGAGGGGGCAGGGGGAGGCGGCGGGGGGAGTGGGCGCGGGAGGGGGATGAGGGCGTCCTTCAGCCTCAGCGCCGCGGGGGGCAGAGGGGGGCAGGGGGGTGGGGGAGGGGAGGGGGGCGGAGGGGGCGCCCCCCCCCCGGACCCCCCCGCTTGGAGGACTTGGCCTTGCGCACGAAGGTCTGGATGGTGCGCAGCGCCGAGGGGCCCACCTCGGGCCGCAGGGGGGGCTGGGGGGTCCTGGAATAAAAATGGGGGGGTCAGGGTCACGGGGGGGTCAAAGGAACGGGGGGGTTAAAGGAAGGGGGGGGGTAAAAAGGCACGGGGGGGTGCCCCAAGGGGATGGGCGCCCCCGTTCTGTGCCCCCCCCACAATAACAGGGGGGGATTTGGGTGCCCCCCCACACCCGCGGATCCCCCCCGATCTCCTCCCCCCCTCCCCCTTAGGGCTGCGCCGCCCTCCCCGGACTCCATTTCCCAGCGTCCCCCGCTGCACAAAATGGCGGCACGCGCGGGGCACGCCGGGACTCGTAGTCCAGCAACGACAACGCGCCGAGGGGGGGAGGGGGCGACCCCGCCTACAACTCCCAGCACTCCCCGCGCGGGAGGGGACGGAGCGAGGGGGCGTGGCCTCCGTCTCCTAGCAACGCCCTCCCGGGGGGCGCGGCGCGGGGCACGCTGGGACTTGTAGGCGACGCCGCACCACGGGGCCGGGCCCGCGGGCCCGGAGACCGGGGGGGGGGGGTGGGGAAACGGAGACCGGGGGGGGACAAAACGGCTCCGAGCCCCACCCCCACCCCCACAACCCCTCCCAGATCCTCCCGACCCCTCCCGGTGCCCCCCGGTGGTTCCGGGTGGTTCCCGGTGCCCCCTCCCCCTCCCGGTGCCCCCCCACCTCGGCGGCGGCCGGGATGTACCCGGCGTAGGCCAGGACGAAGCTGCAGAACTTGTTGAAGTCCTCGATCGTTCGGCGCCGCTTCTCGGGGGCTGCGGGCACCGGGGGGGCACCGGTAAATACCGGGACCCCCGGGACCCCCTTCCCGGTAACCCCCCAGCCCCCCTCCTCACCTGTGTCTCCGCCTTCAGGCTGGGCAGCGGCTCTGGGAACGGTTTGGGGGGGGGGGGGGGTCACAGCGGGGCCCGGTACCGGCTCCGGGCCCCTCCCCCCGCCCCGGTTTGGGTTTGGCCCCCGGAAGTTCCCCGGGAGCTCAGGGCGGGGCCTCCGCCCCCCCAGCCCCCCTTCCCCCTGCCGCGTGCCGGCTCCTCGCTGCCCCCCCGTTCCTTCCCCCTCGGTTTTCGGTTCTCTCCCCCCTCCGGTACCGGACCCCCGCTCCCCCCCCACCCCCTCGCCTCCTCCTCGCTCCCTCCCCACTGCCGGGAACCCGCTGGTACCGAAACTCCCCCCATTTCCCCCCCCGGTAGCGGCTCTCCCGCTCCCCCCGGTGCCGGTTTCCCCCCTCAGTCCGGGTCCTCCCCTACCAGCCCCCAGCCCCCCCCCCCGGTCTAACCCCCCCCCCCCGCTGCCCCCTCCCGGCTCCTCTCCCGATTCCCCCCGTTCCCATTCCCCCCGTTGCCTGTTCCCCCCCCCCATTCCCGGTTGCCCCCCCCCCCCCGCTGCCTATCCCCAGGACACCCCCGCGATTCCCCACGCCCCACTCACTCCCTCCCCCCGCTCCCCCCGGTTCCCCCTCCTGGTGCCCCCCGTCCCAGCTCCCTCCCCCGGCCTCAGCGCCCCCCTCCCAAGCTCCCGGTGCCCCCCCCTCGTGTCCCAGCTCCACCCCCTGGCTCCGGGTGACCCCCCGGCTCCCGGTGCCCCCCTCGGGGTCCCGGTGCCTCCCCGGTCCCAGCTCCCCCCACCAGGGTCCCGGTGCTCCCCCCGTGTCACAGCGCCCCCTCCCAGTCCCGGTGCCCCCCGGGTACCCCCGGTCCCAGCGCCCCCCCAGTCCCGGTGCCCCCCTCGGGGTCCCAGCGCCCCCCACCCCGGTCCCGGTTCCCCCTCCCGGTGCCCCCCGGTCCCGGTGCCCCCCCCGGGGTCCCGGTGCCCCCCGCCCCCTACCCCTGGGCCCGGGCTCGGCCATGGCGGGGGCCCCTCGGCGGGGTCGGGCCCCGGCTCCCTCCGTGGCTCCCGTCCGGTGCCGCCGCGCCCCGCGCCGCCCCCGCCCCGCCCCGCCCGCATGGCCACGCCCCCTGCCCGAAACCCCGCCCCCGTCACCGAAACCCCGCCCCCTCCCTTTCCCCCAACCCCCTCCCTTTTCCCCCTCCTTTCCCCCTTCTCCTCCAACCATATCCCGCATGCGCGTCCTAAAGCCACGCCCCCACCCCTTAACCACACCCCCACCCCTTAACCACGCCCCGAAGTCCCGCCTCTAAGCCACGCCCCCCCCCGCGAGAGCAAAGCACGCCGGGAGTTGTAGTCCCTTCCCCCCCCCACAAAGGAGTCCCGAGGCCGCCTGGCAGCGCCGTGGCTTTATTGGGGGGCCGCGGGGGCCTGGGGGGGATTTTGGGGTGGGGGGGGGTCGGGGGGGGCGCTCAGGCCCCGTAGACGCTCTCGTCGCTGTAGGCGATGTACAGGAAGAAATCCTCCTCGTGGTGCTCCTTTTTTTTGGAGGGGGGCAGGGGTGAGGGGTGCCCCCCCCCAAAATAAACAGCGCCCTCCCCCCCGAAAAAAAAACCCAACCCCCCTCCCCAAAGCTGGGTGCGCCCCCCCCCCATTTCCCCACAGCACCTGGAATCCGTGGGGGGGGTCCCACAGCCCCACTTCTCCTGCCCACCCCCCTCCAAATTCTCGGGACCCCCCCCAAACTCTCAACCCAACCCCCCGTAGCCCAACCCCCCAGCAGCCCCCAAATCCCCCCGTACCCCAAAGCCCCGGATTCTCCCCCTCCCCAAAATAAACTCCTCCCCCTCTCAATCCCCCCTCTAAACTCCCAGGACCCCCCAGCTCCCCCCGTGCCCCCCTCACCCCAAAACCTTCCTTAACCCCCCAATCTCCCCCACCTCCCATACACCCCCTCGTGCCCCCACCCCCCATGCCCCCCTTCACCCCCCAACCCCCCATTGCCCCTAATTACCCCCCAATCCCCCCACCTCCCTGCGCTCCCCCGCCCCCATGTCCCCCCCCCCCCCCATGACCCCCTCTCACCCCCCAACCTCCCCCAATCCCCCCACCTCCCTCCCCCCGCCCCCATACCCCCCGTGAGCCCCCCGTGCCCCCCGCCCCCCACCTGGTAGAGCTGCCCCATGGTGGCGCTGGTGGGGGGATGACGTTGTTGACGAAGAAGAAGAGCGCGTCCTCGGCCCGCAGGTGGATGCGCTTCCGGATCAGGAAGTAAAACTGCCCCACTGCGGGGGGCACGGCTCAGCGACCCCCGGACCCCCGCACCCCCTGCCCCCCCCGTGCCCCCCGTACCGGTGAGGTCGGAGGGCACCAGGTATTTCTTCTTGTCCAGGTCCCCGATGCGCGCCTTGGGCGCCTTCTCCACGATCACCTGGGGGGACACGGGGGGGTTGTTTTTTTTTTGTGGGGGGGGGGGTTAGGGGAAGGGGGGGAAGGTTTGGATGGGGAGTATTTTTTTTTGGGGGGGAAGGGATTTTTTTGGGGAAAAGGGTTTTTTGGGGGGAAATGGTGGGGGCCCCTTTTGGGGGGGCCACATTGGGGGAGCATTTTGGGGGGGGCTCCTTTTGGGGGACATTTTGGGGAGGGGCACAGGGTTGGTGGGGCAGTTTTTTTATTGGGGGGGGCATGCTTTTTTGGGGAGTGACAGTTCGTGGGGGAGGGAATATTTGGGGGGGGGCACATTGTTTTCAGAGCAGGGTCACAATTTATTGACGGGGAGGGGCAACTCTTTAAGGGGGGGGCAGCTCCTTGAAGGGAGGGGCAATTTTTCGAGCGCGGGGGGGCAACTTCTTAAAGGGGAGGCCCCTTTTTTTTAAGGGGGGCAATTCTTTAAGGGGAAGACCTTTTTTTTTTATTAAGGGGGGCCTTTTTTAAGGGGGGGGACATTTTTTAAGAGAGGGGGCACAAATCAAGGGCCAACCCCCGTCCCCTGCCCACCCCCTCCCCTCCCGGTCCCGGGGGGGGCTCCTCAGAGGCCGATACCGAGGGGGAGGTTCCCGGGGGGTCCCGGTGTTGGGGGGGGTCCCGGGGGGCTCTCACCGGGACGCGGTCCGGGTACTTCTTGCGGATCTTCTCGCCCTCGCAGCGCCGCTTCTCGAAGGGGTGCTCCTCCTTGTAGGCGAACTTCATGGCGGGGGGCCCCGAGGGGGGGGTGGTTTTTTTTTGGGGGGGGGGGGCGCGAACCGGGCCCGGCAGCGGCGGCGGCGGCGGCTGCGGGGGCGCGGCGCGGTCTCGGCCCCGCCCCTTCCGGCGCTTGCGCCCGAGGCGTAAGTTGCGCAAAGTGCGCAGCGCCCCGGCCCCAGCCCCGCCCGCGCTAACGGCGTGAACCCCGCGGAGATGGCGTAAGCGCCGCGCAAACGGCGTAAGGCTGGCGTAACCCGCGCCGCCGGCGTAGGGCGCGCCCCCCCCGCCTCTCCCCTCCCTTCCGGGTGACGTAGCCGCCGCGCAAACGGCGCAGCGCATGCGCAGTGCAGCGCGGGGGTTGCGTAAAGGGCCCGGGGCGCCACGGAAACGGCGTAAAGGTGCCGAGAGAAGGGGGAGGGGCTTAAAAAATGGGCGGGGTGATCGGGGGCCCTTGGGGGGGGGCGGGGAAGCGCGGAGGGATCCGGACCACGGTGGAGGCGCTGCGGCCATCACGTGACTGACGTCATGTGACTGACGTCACCGCATGCGGGGAGGGGACGGGGAGGGAGGGGTCACGTGGCGGCGAGGTAAACAGAGCGTGGCACGTGACCGCGGGGGCGGGGCCGGGCGGAACCATTCGGGGTGGGTGGGGCAAAAAAACACCCCCGGGGGGGAAAAAGCCCGAGGGGGGGGTCAAATACCCCCGGGGGGCAAAATATCCCCGGGGGCGGGAAAATACCCCTGGGAGGGGGCCGCTGTGGGCGCCCAGCCCCCAAAATTGGGGTTTATGGGGGGAGGGGTGCGCTCTTGCTCCCCCCCCAGGTTTTTAGGATGCAGGGGGATCCCCAACCCGCCCCCCCCCCTAAAATAAATCCAAAGCCGCGGTGGGAGCGAGGGCGTTTAAAAACCAGAGACCACGCATGGGGGGGCGCCACGGCTCCCTGCCCCTTCCCCCGCCCCCCAGCACCAAAATCGCCCCCAACCCCCGATTTCCGTGCCCCTCCCCCCCCGCCAAAATCCACAGAGGGGCCCCCCGGTGCAGTCCCTTGGGGGGGCCCCGGTGCTGTCCCTGCCCCCCTCCAGGTGGGGGGTCTCAGGGCTCCCCCCTGCTCCTCTTCGCTTCGTATCCCCCCCCCCCCCAATTTGGGAGCCCCCTGCGGGGGGGCGGGGGCCGGGGGGGCTGCCGTCACCACAGGCGGTGCTGGTGCAGGTTGCGGCTCAGCACCGAGCGCACGTCCGCTGTGAACCTGGGGGGGGGGACGGGACACAGGGGGGGATCAGAGGCAGGGCCCCCCCACGCCAGGGAACCCCAACCCCCCCCAAGGCCCCCCTGATCCCCGTTCCCACCCCACAACCCCATTAAAGGCTCCCCATACACTCATTAAACTACCCCAAATCTCAGTGTGACTCCCCCCCGGTCCCATTACAGCCCTCCCACACCCCCATTACCCCCCCAGCCCCTGTTACCCCTCCAAACCCCCGTTACCCCCCAGGCCCCATTAAGTTCCCCTCAAGCCCTCACTGCCCTCCCCCAACCCCCCATTATCTCTTCCCTCACCCCATAACCACCCCCCACACCCCCATAGTCCCTCCACATACCCCCTAATCCCCCCTTAAGCCCCTATTACCCCCCTCCGGCCCCATAATAGCCCCCCCATGCCCCCATAGCCCCCCAATACCCCCCCCCAACAAACCCCCATTACCCACCCCCACACCTCCATTACTCCCCTTCAAACACCCGTTGTTACCCCCTGCCAACCACCTCATAACCCCCCAACACCCCATAAGCCACCCAAAATCCCCAGCCCATTGCCCCCCCCACCTCAGGGCGTCCAGCATGGGCAGCAGGTTGAGCAGCGCCGTGTCGCTGGGGTCGCTGAACCACGACTTGATGGGGATGGCGTTATCTGGGGGCGGGGGACACAATGAGACGGGGGGTCTTAGAGTCTCGGGGGGGGCGGGGGGCTGCCGGGGGGGCCGTACCAGGGTGGCTGCGGTAGGCGCCGGGTGAGTTGTCAAGGATGACGATGCTGGACAGGTCGCTGTGCACCACCGCCAGGTCCTTGATGTAGCTGCCCAGCTCCAGCGTGCAGTGCTGCGGGCACGAAGAGGTTAACTGGGAGCTGTTGGGATGGCCACGCCCCCCTGGGGGAGGACACGCCCCCTGGGGGCCTGCCCATGCAGGGGTTGCTGCACAGCTCCAGCTGGCAGGGCTGTGGTCAGGAAGGGGTTAACTGCGGGCTGCGGGGGCTGGCCACGCCCACCCCCGGGGGAGCCACGCCCACCCCCGGGGAAGCCACGCCCCTTGGGGGCCCACCCACACAGGGATTGGTGCCCAGCTCCGTCGCACAGGGCTGCGGGCAGGAAGGGGTTAACGGCAGACCATGGGGATGGCCACGCCCCCACCCAAAGATGAAGGGGCTTAAACCACGCCCCCACACGTTGGCCACACCCACCGTTTGTGGCCACGCCTCCTTTTTTAATAAGGGAAATGCCATTGATCAGGCTGCCTGCCCTTCCCAAGCCCCACCCCTCCTAACCCAGGCCCCGCCCCCTTCACATCCCCTGCCACCAGGCTCCACGCTCTGCTCAGGCCCCGCCCCTTCCCCAGACCCCACCCACCTGCATTCAAGCCCCGCCTCCCAAAGCCTCACCCCTTCTGTACCCAGCCCCCTTCCTAACACCACGCCCCCTTTCAGCTAGGCCCCACCCTCTTTTGGCTCCGCCCCCTCCATGCCCAGCCCCTGCCCTTTTATACCCAGGCCCCTTCCTAGGACCCCACCCCTTCTAGCTAAGCCCCGCCCCTCCGGAGACCACGCCCCTTCACCTAGGCCCCGCCCCATCGCACCCAGCCCCTTCTTCCCCTCAGCCCCTGCCCATTCACACCCCGGCCCCCCAATGCCCCACCCCTTCCCTCCCCGCCCCGCCCCCCCCCGGCCCCACCCCCTGCCGGCCCCGCCCACCTGGCGGTAGTAGCGCCGTGCCAGGATGCTGCGGTTGTTGTCCAGTTTGTCGGCCACGGCGCAGCCGTAGATCTCCATGCTGGCCGTGAACACCACCAGCTCGTACCACTGGCTCACCTGGGGGGGGGACACATCGGGGACCCCCCCAAATCAGTGCCACCCCCAATAAATGGGGATACCCCCCTATACCAGGGACACACCCCCAAGCAGAAGACGCCCCCCCCCCAGATTGAGAACACCCCCAAAAAATGGGGAAGCCCCCTCCAAAAAGAGAAGGACCCCTGCTTATCAGGGATGGCCCCCCCCAGATCAGGGTCACCCCGTAAAAAGGGGGGAAAAACCTAAATTGGGGTAAGTATGGGGGGCTCTAAAATAAATGACGGGAGCCTGGGGGGGCTGGGGAATAAATGGGGGGCCTCTAATAGAAATGGGGGGGCTCTAAGACGATAGAAAATAAATGAAGAGGGAACCTGGGGAGCTCTACATTAAATGGGGGAGTGCTGGGGGGGCTCTAAAATAAAGGGGGAGCTACTAAAAATTGTGGAGAAAAAAT
Source organism: Aythya baeri (assembly GCA_026413565.1). NCBI lineage: Eukaryota > Metazoa > Chordata > Aves > Anseriformes > Anatidae > Aythya > Aythya baeri. The sequence continues at coordinate 36,521 of JAKRSJ010000102.1, read as the reverse complement.
TTTGGCCTCCCCTCAGGGCAAATTTGAGGAAAAACAAGAGCATTTGAGCAGCGGGAGCTAAATTTAGGGGAAAAAGAGCTTAAATTTTTGTGCAGGAAGAAACTTTACAAGGGAGGATAAATTTTGGGGGGAGAGACTATTAAACTTTGGGGGGGGGTAAACTGGGGGGGGGCACTCACCACCTCCAGGAAGAAATCCACGTGGGGCCGCTTGTGCACGAAGAAGCGCACGGGGTGCTTGTCGATCACCACCTGGGGGGGGGGGGGGCCCGGGGGTCAGGAACCCCCAAAAACCCTCCAAAACCCACCCCACGCCCCCCCCCTCCACAAAACATACCCCCCAGCCCCCGAATTTACCCACAGGGCCCCCCGGAGGGGCCATTTTTGGGGCGAAACCACCTCGTTTTGGGCCTGTTTCGAGTGGGGGACCCCCCGTTTTATTTTGTGGCCCCCCCTTTTTGCTCAAGGTCCCCCCGTTTTGCTCGGGGGGGGGCCCCCCACCTTGAGGATGAAGTCGGGGGGGGTCCCGGGCCGCACAGTGGGCCGCAGCACCCCGTCGTGGTGCGAGTGGATCAGCGTCTCGTCCAGGTCCAGCACCAAGATCTTCCGCTTCACCTGGCCTGTGGGGGGGCCCAAAAAATTCGGGGGGGGGGTCAAAAAAATCCAGGGGGGAGTCAACGAGGGGGTCAGCTCACCCCGGACCCCCCCACCCCAATTACACCCCCCGCCCCCCCTCTTTGTGCTCCCTGATTTGGGGCTTCCCCTTCAAACCTGGGACCCCCTGCAAATTTCACCCCTCTGGCCCCAAATTTTGCCCCCCACCCTCAAAATTTCACCCCCAGCCCCCAAATTTTGCCCTCCCCCGGTTTTGGGGCCCCCCTCACTCAGGCGGTTGCGGGACACGGGGGACAGCGGCAGCACGTCGTAGCGCACCGTCTGGTACTGGATCACCTGGGGGGGTGGCACGGGGGGGGTCAGCGCCCAGACCCCCCCGACCCCTTGACCCCCCCCCAACCCTTTCAGGACGCCCCCACCCCCTTTTACCCCCTCCTAGACCCCTTAGCCCCACCACCCCCTTTTTCTCCCCCCCCCGTACTTCACCCCCCTCCCAGTACCCCCAGTGAGGCTCCAGTGCCCCCAGTCCCACCCCCGGTGCCCCCCTGTCCCCCTCCTGCCCCCCAACCCTCCCAGTACCCCCAGATTCCCTCCTAGGGCCTCCAGTACAGCTCCCAGTACCGCCCCAGTTCCTTGGCCCCCTCCCCAACCCTCCCAGTACCCCCAGTTTCACTCCCAGTGCCCCCAGTACAGCTCCCAGTAACCCCAGTACAGCTCCCAGTACCTCCCCAACCCTCCCAGTACCCCCATTTTCTCTCCCAGCCCCCCAATTTCATTCCCAGTCCCCCCAGTTTTACTCCCAGTACCCCCAATACGGCTCCCAGTACCCCCCGTCACTTTGCCCCCACCCCAACTCTCCCAGTACCCCCAATTTCACTCCCACTGCCCCCCCAACCCTCCCACTACCTTCAGTCCAGCTCCCAGTGCCCCCAATACAGCTCCCAGTACCTCCCCAACCCTCCCAGTACCCCCAGTTTCACTCCCAGCCCCCCAGTTCCCCTCCCAGTCCCCCCAGTACAGCTCCCAGTACTCACAATACAGCTCTCAGTGCCTTCTCAGTCCCCCCAGTCCCCCTCCCAGACCCCCATTCCCCCCCGCCCCCTCCCCTCCTCCCCCGCCCCCCGGTACTCACCGCGCCCCCCCGTACTCACGGTGCGGACCTGGCGGCGCAGCACGTAGAGGAGGAAGCTCCAGAGGCGGGCGGCGATGGCGCCGAAGGAGCGCAGCCCCAGCACGCACTGGCTCCGCATCGTCCCCCCCCCCGCCCCCGCCCGGCCCCGCTCCGCCAGCTCCGAGCGGCTCCCGCCGGGCCCCCCCCTCCCCGCCGGGCCGGAGGGGGCCGAGCCCCGCGGCGCCGCCCCCGCCGCTCTCCCCCGCCCCCGCCGCCGCCGCCGCCTCCTCCGCCGCCTCCGCCGGGCTCCCCCCTCCCTCCCCGCCCCGCGCCGCTCGCGGCCCCGTTACCGGCGGCTGCCCCCGGCCGCCGCCATCTTGCGCGCCCGCACGGCCCCGCCCGCCCCTGCGCCCGCCGCTTCCGGCGGGGAGCTTCCGGCGGGGCACTTCCGGTTGGGAAGCGCTTCCGGCGGGGCGCCTCCGGGACGCGGCGCGCGGTGGGGGGCGGTGGGGAGTGCGCATGCGCCGATGGAGAGGGGAGGGGAGGAGTTTGAGGGGGCGTGGCTTACGGGACGGGTCGGTGGTGGAATGCGCATGCGCCACGGGAGGGGGGGAGAGTGTGTGTGAGGGGCGTGGTTTGTGAGGGAGGGGGCGTGGTTTGCTGGAGGGGTAAGAGGAAGAGTACGCATGCGCCGAAGGGGAATGGGGGAGAGCGGTGCGCATGCGCTAAGAGGGGATAAGGGAAGGGAGGGGGAGTTTGTGGGGGAGGGGCGTGGCCTGCGCATGGTGTGTGTGTGGGGGGGTGAGCCGAGGTGCGCATGCGCGCGAGGAGCCGGGAGGGGAGGGGAGGGGAGCGGGGGTGCGCATGCGCGATGGGGATGGGGACGAGAGGGGGAGCGCGGGGCGGGGCTATGGAAACGAAGGGGGCGTGGTTTGTGCAAAAGGAGGCGTGGCCACGGCCTCCCAGTGAGTTTTGGTAGGCCCTACAGGAGCCTCCTGTGTTTACATAGCCCCTACCGGAGCCCCCCGTTTATGTAGGCCCTACAATAACTCGCCACGTTTCTCTACAAAAAGTGTTTATGGAGGCCCTACAAGAACTCCCCGTGTTTACACACATCCCGCGAGGCTCCCCAACGTTTCCGTAGGCCCTACAATAACTCCCCGTGCTGCCGCTCTGAGCCCCCGGCGTTTCTGTAGGCCCTACAAAAACAACAACACGCCGCGGTTACAGACGCAGCTCCCGGTGTTTACGTAGGGCCTACAATAACTCCCCTTGTTTACGCCGCCCCTACACTAACCCCAAATGTTTCATACGACGCCCCCAAACGTTCCTGTAGGCCCTACAATAACACACGACACCCCCCAAACCCCAACGCCCCCCCCCCGTGTTTCTGTAGGCCCTACAATAACTCAATGTTTACGTGGGCCTTACGAGGCCTCCCGGGGTTTCTGTAGGCCCTACCACAACACCCCCAAGCCCCAGGGCCCCCCCCCGTGTTTACGTAGGCCCTACCATAACAGCGCCCCCCCCTCACACGTCCAGGTCGCCGTCGGGGTCCTCGGGGTCCTCGGGGGGGTCGCAGGGGTCGGGGCCCCCCCGCAGCAGGGCCGCCCGCCTGGAACGGGGGGGGGTCACTGGGGGGACTGGGGGGAATTGGGGGGACTAGAGGCACTGGGGGGAACTGGGAGGAACTGGGCACAATGGGGGGGCACTGGGGGAAACTGGGAGGGTCACTGGGAGGACTGGGAAGAACTGGGAGGGCACTGGGGAGGGAACTGGGGATACTGGGAGGAACTGGGAGGAACTTGGAGGCACTGGGGGGGCACAGGGGGACACTGGGAGGCAACTGGGAGGACTGGGATAAACTGGGATGAACTGGGGGGGGCACTGGGGAGGGAACTGGGGGCACTGGGAGGCACTGGGGGCTCACCGGGGGGAGCTGAGCAGGTAGGGGGGGGGCAGCGCCGCCCGCGCCCCCTCCTCGGCCGCCGACAGCTGCAGGCGGAAGGGGGGAGCCCCGAAGGGGGGCGCCACCCCTCCTCCTCTCCCTCCCCCTCCTTCCACCCCTCCCCCTCCCCCTGGGGAGGGGGCGCGGGGGGCCCCGAGGGAGCGCAGGGAGGGGCCGGGGCCGAGGGCGAAGAGCTCGGAGTGGGGGCTGCAGGGGGCAAAAATGAGGGGGCACCCCAAAAATTCCCCCCACTAGAGCCCCCCCCCAGGTCATCAGTGCCCCCCCAAATGGGGGCAACTCAAAAATGCCCCCCTAAATGAGCCCCCGCCCCAAAATGGGACCCCCCCAAATTTCCCCCCATTGCCCCCCAAAAGAAACCTCCCCCCAGACCCCCTCCCAAAACCTCGCCCCCCCCCCCAGACCCAACCCAAAGCCCCCCCCCCCAAAATCCCTCCCCCAAATCGGAGCCCCCCAACCCCACCCCCCAAAAAAATCCCCCCAAATGCCCCCCCAATTGGACACCCCCCCCCAAAAAAAACCTCATCCCCCCAACCCCCCAATACCCCCCCAAATTGCCCCCCCCAATAAAATCTCCCCCCCCCCCAATGGCCCCCCCAAATTGGACCGCCCCAAATTGGACCCCCCCCCCAAAAAAAATGCCCCCCCAATCCTCACCTTCAGCCGCCCCCTCGGGGGGGCTCCATGACCGTGACCCCCGGGGTCCCCCCGGGCCGCCCCCCTATTTTGATGCGGGTGGGGCCCAGCGCCCCCCTCCCCCAGCGCCCGCAGCACCCCCGGGGGTGCAGGTCCCGGTGCAGCAGCGCCAGCACCCGCCGCGGGGGGGCCCTGGGGGGGCACAAAAAAAATTAAAAAAAAAAAATCAAAGGGGGGGGGTAATGGGGAGCCCCCCCGCGGGGAGACCCCCTCCAAACAGCCCAACCCCCCTCAGGGCCCCCCCTTCAATTCTGGGCCCCCCCCCAATTTTTGTGCCCCCCCAATTCCATGACCCCCAAGTGCCCCCCCATTTTAATGCCCCCCCAGAGCCCCCCAACTTAATGCCCCCTAAGTGCCCCCCAATTTAACCCCCTCCAATTTCCTGCCTCCCCAATTTTCTGCCCCCCCCCAGCTCCATTCCCCCTCAGGTGCCCCCCCAATTTTACACCCCCCAACCCCCCCAATTTCCCCCCCCCACTGACCGGCTGTGCCCCCCCCCCCAGCAGCGCCCCCAGGGCCGGGCCGAGGCGGGGGGGCAGGCGCAGCAGGAGCCAGCTCAGGGAGTCCAGGACCAGCGTCTCGGGGGGGCGGGGGGGCCCTTCGGGGGCCCCACAGGAGCCCCCAGCTCCGGGGCTCCCCGTCCCCCCGCCCAGCCAGCCCAGGGGGTCGGCGAAGGCATCGCGGAACTGCAGCCTGGGGGGCATGGGGGTCAGGGGGACTTGGGGGGGTTAGGGGATGGGGGGTCTGGGGGTCCTGGGGGTGTTTGGGGGGTCTTGGGGGGTTATGGGGGGTTTAGGGGGTCATGGGGGGTCAAGGGGGAGTGGGGGAGGGTCAGGGGGTGTGGGTGGCCCTGGGGGGTATTGGGGGTCCTGGGGGGCTATGGGGGGCTATGTAGGTGGGGGGGCTATTAGGGGGTAATAGGGGTCCGGGGGCTATTTGGGGTCATGTGAGGGCTACGGGGGGTTGGGGCCCTATGGGGCCGCTCTCACCGCTCAGTGACCTCGGGGCTGAGCCCGGCCCCGAATTGCTCCCGCGACACCTCGAGCAGCACCACCAGCACCCGCTCCGCCCTGGGGGTGTGGGGGTGAGCTGGGGGGCCGGGGGGGGCTCAGCCCCATAACCAGCCCCATAGCGCCCCACAGCCCCCACCCCACCTCTGCACCGCGGCGCTGACGAACGCCCGGAGGAGGCTGCGGCCCTCGCAGGTGGCGCTGTCTGGGGGGGGGGACAGGGGTGAGCCCCACAGAACCCCCCCGACCCCATAACCCTCCCCGTGACCCCATAACCCCCCGGCACCCCATAGCCCACCCCACAGCCCCCAAATCCCCCCAGCCCCCCAGACCCCATAACCCGCCCCATAGCCCCCCAAATCCCACCCTATAGCCCACCTAGACCCCCCGCCCTGCCCCAAAACCCCCAATAACCCACCCCATAGCCACCCCCACCCCATAACCCACCCCATAGCGCCCCATAGCCCACCCCACAGCCCCCAAATCTCCCCCACAGCCCCCCAGACCCCATAACCCGCCCCAAAGCGCCCAAATTTCCCTCCCCCCCCCGCACCCTCCAGGAGCAGCAGCCCCTCGGCCCCCCCCGCCACCAGCGCCTCCAGCATGGCCGCGCCGGGGCCGGCGCACGCTTATGACGTCACCGCCCGGCGCCCGGGCGCCGCCATCTTGCGTACGGCACCTGGGCGCCGCCATATTGTGTGTGTCGGGGTGGGGGGGGGTGGGGAGGAACAAAATCGCCGGAAACGGGTAAAAGGCACCAAAAAAAATGTTTATTCCGTACAAAAGCGCTCGCGGGAAAGGCCCCGAAAACTGCCAACCCCAAAAATGAGGGGGGGGGCGTCCGATATCGGGGGGACGCCCCCGAATGTGTGTGTGGGGGCCCAAATCGAGCGGGGGAGAGGGAGGGAGTAAAATGGGTGGGGGGTGGGGCAAAAAGGTGGGGGAGCGGGCCTGAAATGGGGGGTTCCTTAAATTGGGGGTCCCAAAACGGTGGGGGGCTCAAAATGGGTGAGGAGACCCCGACATGAAGGGGAGTCGCGATACGGGGGAGAATTGTCACACGGGGGGTTGTATCACAACACGGGGGGGTCGTATCGTGGAATGAGGGGTCATATCGTGACACGGAGGGGATTATATCGGGACACGGAGGGGATTATATCGGGACACGAGGGGGTCATATCACACAATGGGGGGTCATATCGCGCCCCGGGGGGCGGTCTCAGACGTCCTGGGTGGCGCTGCCGGAGGCTCCGGAGCGCGCGGCCGTGGGGCGGGGGTAGCGCCCCCCCCGCGCCTTGCCCGCCCCCCCCCCGCAGGGGCAGGAGCACATCAGCATCGCCCCGCCCATCAGCGCCAGCGCCGACCCCGCCCACCCCACGAAGAGGGCGGGGCCGAACTCGTACCTGGAAAGGGGGAGGGGCGAGGGGGTCAGGGGCGGGGCCTGGGCGCGAGGGCCACGCCCCCACGGACCCCCGAGCCCCCCGAGCCCCGCGGCCCCCACTGAGCCCCCCCAGAGCCCCCCAAACCCCCATAGACCCCTCCCAGCCCCCCATTCCCCCTTTACACCCCCAGACCCCCCAGACCCCTCCCAAACCCCCTCAGACTCCTCCCAGCCCCCTTAGACCCCCCAGCCCCCCAAGCCCCCTTACACCCCCTCAGCCCCCCTTAGACTCCCCCAGACCCCCTCAGCCCCCCCCCAGCCCCCCCATTCCCCCTTAGCCCCCCCAGCCCCCCGACCCACTTGAGGTTGACGGGCACGGTGGCGTCGTAGAAGTTGGTGACGATGCGGTGCCCGTACCACGAGCAGGCCACCAGCGCCAGAAGCCCTGGGGGCACCACGGTGAGACCCCCTCACCCCCACTGACCCCCGACCCCCAGGGGGGATCAAGGGGGGAAGATATCAAAGGGGGGGGGGAAATCCCAAAGGGGGGGGTCCCAAATACTGGGGGGGGGGGGAGCTAAAGGGGAGGGGCAGGTCCCGAGGGGGGGTCAAAGGGAGGGGGAGGGTCCAAAGGGGGGGTCCCAAACGGGGGGTTGTGAGGGGAGGGGTCCCAAGGGGGATGGTCCCAAGGGGGGATTCAGGGGGAAGGTCCCAAAGGGGGGAGGAGTGAAGGGGAGGGGGATTGAAGGGGGGTCCCGGGGGGCACCCACCGGCCAGTATGAAGAGCCCCCCCCCGGCGCCCGCCAGCCGCCCCTTGCGCCTCTCGTCCTCCTCCCCGCAGCGGGTGCAGCTCAGCCCCGGCAGCGCCACCCCCAGCGCCAGGGGGCCCAGCACCGCCGCCAGCACCATCAGCGCCCGCGTGGCCTGCGTCGAGCCTGGGGGCAGGGGGGTCGGGGGTCAGGGGGTCATGGGGGGCACTGACCCCGTGGGGACCCCATACGGACCCCACAGAGATACCCCAGAGATCCCACAGGGACCCCACAGGGACCCCACCATCAGTGCCTGCAGGGCCTGTGTCGAGCCTGGGAGGGTCAGGGGGTCGGGGGGGGGTCATGGGGGGCACTGACCCCATGAGGACCCCACAGAGACTCCATCGCCCCCCCGAGCCCCCCACCCCCACCGCCACCCCCCAAAGCCCCCAAATCCCCCCAATGCCCCCCAGCCCCCAAACCAGCCCCCAAACCCCAAAATGGGGTGTGTGGGGGGGCAGGGACACGGGGGGAAGCCCCGCCCCGCCCCCCCGGTTTCGCTGAAACCCGCGTTTATTGTCCCCGTGGGGCGGCCCCCCCCCCCCCCCACCCTGTGGGGACAAAGTCCCCCGCCCTTGGGTGCGGCTGGGGGCGGGGGGGGCAGGGCCCGCGGCCATGGGGTGGCTCCGAGCCCCCGCGCCCCCAACCCCCCCGCGCCCCCAAATCCCCCCATTTGAGGGGGCGCCCCCTGCCCTGCAGCCCCATAGTCCCCAGTGTCCCCAGTACGCCCCCCCCCATGGACCCAGTACCCCCAGTAACCCCCCGTCCCCTGATGGCCCCAAATGGCCCCAAAATGCTCCAAAACGCCTCAAAATGCCCCCAAACACCCCTACATTCTCCCACACGCCCCCAAATGCCCCCCAAATGCTCCCAAATGCCCCCTACTCACTGCGCAGGGCCAGCCGGGGGGTGCAGACCTCATGCTGCACCCCCCGGCCCTAAATGTCCCCAAATGTCCCTGAACGTCCCCCAGTGACCCCAAAGGCCCCAAAATCCCCGGAAACGGCCCCAAAAACTCACTGGGCAGGGCCAGCAGGAAGTCTCACGCCTTGCCCTGCAGCTGCCCCACGGCCCCAGTGTCCCCAATAATGCCACATCCATAAACAACCCCAAATGCCCTGAAACGCCCTGAAATGCCCCCAAACCCCCCGAAACAGCCCCAAAAAACTCATTGGGCAGGGCCAGCAGGAAGTCATAGACCTTGCCCTGCAGCTACCCCATGGCCCCCCCATATCCCCACATCCCCCCCCATGTTCCTCCATGTCCCCAAAGTCCCCGATACCACCGTGTCCCTAAATGACCCCCAGCGACCCCAAAAGCCCCAAAATCCCCCCACACGACCCCAAAATCCCCCTGTACTCACTGGGCAGGGCCAGCAGGAAGTCGCAGACCTTGTCCTGCACATGCCCCATGGCCCCACATCCCCCCCGTGTCCCCGATGTCCCCAGTACCCCCAGTATCTCCCACATCCCCCAACGCCCCCAAGCCCCCCAAAATGACCCCAAAACTCACTGGGCAGGGCCAGCAGGGAGTCGTAGACCTTGCACTGCAGCTGCCCGGTGCTCTGGCTGGCGCAGCTCATCCACAGCCCCTGGTAGGTGGCCACGGCGGTGATGATGCTGTCCCCAGCGTAGGTACTGGTTTGCCACTGGGGCAGCGCCGTGGCCGCCAGCAGCGCCCCCCAGCCCGCCAGGGCCAGCGCCAGCCCCAGCGTCTCCAGCCCCGCGTTGGCCATCGCCCCCCCGACCCTAAAAGAGCTCGGGGGGATTATTTGGGGTGCTAGGGGGTGCTAGGGTGGAGGGGTGGGGTGATGTGGGGTGCTCCGGAGGGGGCTATGGGTTTTTTGGGGGGGTCTCTGGGGTCTTGGGATAGAGTATGGGGTCTTCAGGTTGCCCTATGGGGTCTTGGGATGGCCTATAGGCTCTTCGGGATGCCCTACGGGGTCCTTGGGATGCCCTATGGGGTCTTCGGGATGCCCTACAGGTCCACCAAGGAGCCCTACGAGACCTTAAGGAGCCCTACAGGTCCCTGGGGACGCCCTGTGGGGCCCTAAAGGAGCCCTGGAAGCGCCCCAAGGATCCCCCAAGGAACCCTAAAGGTCCCTTGGGGCGCCCTATAAGTCCCTCTGGACACCCTATAGCCCCCTATGGGACCCTAAAGCCCCCTATGGGACCCTAAAGCCCCCTATAGGACCCTAAAGCTCCCCTATAGGGCCCCAGAGCAGCCCCGCGGCCTCGCAGCGCACCCCAGCCCCCCCGGGTGCGTTACACCTGTATAAACCCCTGGGCGGGGCGCTGACGTCACGGGGAGGGGCGGTGACGTCACGGGGAGGGGGGGCGGGCCCGGGGTCGAGCAAGGGGCAAGGGCGCGGCCGGGCGGGGCCCCCCCCACACCTGGCGGCCCCGGGGCATGATGGGAGCGGGAGGGGGGGGATGGGGAGGTGGATCCGCCCCATGGCCTGCCCCATAGCGTGCCCCATAGACAACCCCAGAGTGCCCCATAGATAACCCTATAGATAACCCCATGGCCTGCCCCACTGATAACCCCATAGATAACCCCAGAGTGCCCCACTGATAACCCCGTGCCCCACAGATAACCCCATTGTTTGCCCCAGGGCCCGCCCCATTGACTGCCCCCTGATAACCCCCCCTGATAAGCCCGGGGGCGGGGCCAAAGCTCGGCCTTAGGGTGCGGGGTGGGGTCAGGGGGCGTCAGAGGTCACGGGAAGGGGCTGAGGGGTCAGGGGAGGTCAGAGGGCACGGCTCGCTCCTCACCTCCTGGGGGATGCGCCCCACAGCTCCCCATAGAGCCCCTGGTGCCCCATAGCACCCCATGGAGCCCCATAGAACCCCATAGCGCCCCATAGAGCCTCCGGTGCCCCACAGCGCCCCATAGAGCTCCTGGTGCCCTATAGCACCCCATAGACCCCATAGGCCCCATAGCGCCCCACAGCGCCAGCTGGGCGTGACATCACAGCTGTGACGTCACAGGGGACTCCCCCTCTCCCCCACCCCCAACCGGCGCCAGTGACGTCACTGGGCGGGGCCACCCGGGCGGCCGTGACATCACGCTTCCGGGAATCCCCCCCCAACCTCCACCACGAGGGAAACCGAAACCGAAACCGGGGGCGGGGCCACGAGGTGGGCGGGGCCAGGGCTGACCACGCCCCCCAGCAGCCCGGAGCCATGGGGCTGGGGCTGCTGCTGCTGCTGCTGCCCTGGGGAGGTGGGGGGGGGACATGGGGGTGGGGGGCACCAGGGGGGTGGAGACTGGGGGGGGGGCACCAGGATGGGGGACACTGGGAGCCACTGGGATTTTTCTGGGGGGGGCATCAGGATGGGGGGCGTCCTGGGGGGTGTAGTGGGATGGGGGGCACATGGGGGGTAACAGGATGGGGGACACCGGGGGGTCACGTGTGTGTGGGGGTGAAGATTTGGGGGAGGGACATTGAAGGAATTAATGGGAGGGGGCACCAAAATTTGGGGGTGGGGGGCATGAACGGGACTTGGGGGGCACAGGGAAACTGGGGTGGGGGCAAAATAGGACTTGGGGGGGTTGAGGGGGGGGAATTTGACCCCCCTCCCCCTTTTCTCGCCCCCCCTCCCCCCCCCAGCCCTGGCCAACGTCGGGGGGGGGGCGGGCGCCTGCCGCTGCTCCCTGCGCTGGGTCCCGGGGCCCCCCCCCGGGCAGAAGCTCCCGGAGCTGGCGCCCAAAGTGCAGCGCTGGGGACCCTGCCCCGGGCACATCTGGAGGTGAGACCCCCCCAAATAACCCCCCTGATGGGGACCCCCAAATAACCCCCAAATACCCCCCCCCCCCCAATGGGACCCCCCCCCCTCACCCATGACACTCCCCCCAAACACCCCCAGAAGGATCCCAAACCCCCTCAGGGACCCCCTAACCCCCCCCCCCAAATGTCCCCATAGCCCCCCCCCCCAAATCCCCTGGGACCCCCCCACGTCATCCCTGCAGAGACCCCAGCCCCACAGCCCCCCAGCCCCATAAATCCCCCCCCAGCCCCACAGATCCCCCCCCAGCCCCCCATCCGCCCGTCGCGCGCCCCCCTGTGTCCCCCCCACCCCCGCAGGAAAAAGGGAACTGGAATGGGGAAGGAGGCGGGGCTGTGGGGGTGGGGGGCGGGACCCCAAAAATAGGAAGCGCCCCCCGGCCCCATAGCGCCCCCCGTGCCCATAGAACCCTCTCATACCCCATAGAGCCCCCCTTGTGCCCCATAACCCCCCACGCCCCATAGAACCCCCTCATACCCCATAGCAGCTCTTTGTGCCCCACAGAGCCCCCCATGCCCCAAAGAATCCCCCTGTACCCCATAACCCCATGCCCCATAACCCCCACATACCCCACAGAACCCCCCATGCCCCATAACCCCCCCCCCTTACCCCATAACTCCCCCCGCCCCCCAGGTTCGAGCTGCCCCCCAGGCTGCAGCTGTGCGGGCTCCATGGGGCGCCGTGGGTCCAGGAGCTGCTGCAGCTGCTGCAGAGCCGGGGGGGGGCCCGGCCCCACAGCGGGGGGGCTGCCCCACATGTGAGGGGCACGGCGACCCCCCCGGCCCGCCCCACCACCAGCACCGGCCCCACAACCGGCCCCACAACCACCCCCACAGCCAGCCCCACAAGTGGACCCCCAACCAGCCCCACAACCCCCCCCCTGACGTCCCACACGCCCCCCAGCAGCTCCCGGTGGGCAGCTTTGGGGCTGGCCCCCCAAGTGCTGCCCCCTGAGGGGCTGAGCCCCCTGGCCGTGGGGCTGGCTGTGGGGCTGGCCGTGGGGCTGGGGGGGGCCCTGGCTGTGGGGCTGGCATGCTGGGGGAGGGGGCCGAGCCCCCCGGCCCTGCTGCCCGACGGCTGCCCCACAGATGTGGGGCAGGACCCATACTGCCCCATGGATGTGGGGCAGGAGCCGAGCTGCCCCACAGATGCGGGGCCGAGCTGCCCCACAGATGCGGGGCCGTGCTAGGACCACTGCAAGCTGCTGCCCCCCCGCGCCCACCCCACAGACTGAGACCCCCAAGCTGTGGGGCAGGGCGGGGGGGCGGCTGGGCCTTTATTGGTGTCCCTGGCCCCACAATAAACGTCCCCACCGAGCCCCCGAGTCCTCGGCGTGTCCTCCATGTCCCCCCTCCCCAGTACCCCGATGTCCCCGGGGTGCCCCCACGGTGTGCGGGGGCCCCTCTGTGTCCCACAATGTCTCCGATGTCCTCGGGGTGTCCCCGTGTCCCCCCATGTCCCTCGATGTCCCTCAGTATCCCCCGCTGTCCCGATATCCTTGTGATGTCCTGACGTCCCCCAATGTCCCCTGCTGTTCCTCGATGTCCTGATGTCCTTGTGGTGTCCCCTGATGTCCCTTGCTGACCCCAAATGTCCCAATGTCCCCTGATGTCCCCGATATCCTCGGGGTCCCCTGGTGTCACCTGCTGTCCCCCGATGTCCCTGACGTCTGTCGATGTCCCTTGGTGTCCCCGATGTCCCGATATCCTCGTGATGCCCCCCAATGCCCTGATAACCTTGTGCTGTCCCGACATCCCTCTATGTCCCCCAATATCCTCGATGTCCCCTGCTGTTCCTTGATGTCCCCCAATATCCCACTGTCCCTTGATGTCCCCCGCTGTCCCGATATCCTTGGGGTCCCTCGGTGTCCCCCGCAGTCCCTACGCCTCCAGCAGCTGCTGGCAGCCCCTCTGCAGCTCCCCCAGCCTCCTGCGGGCGTACTCCAGGCGGTTGAGGGCCAGCTGGCAGCCCTTGCGCGCCGCGTAGCTCGAGCCCTCGTGGGGCTGCCCGGTGGCCACCTGGCGACGGGAGGCGAGAGGTCACGGCCCTGCCCCTTCGCCCTTGACCTACGACCCCGTGACCTCCCCCGTGCCCCCTGACCTGTGTGAGGTAGCGGATCTGCGCCGACAGCTCGGCCTCCACCTTCAGCACGGCGGCGCCGAACTGCGCGGCCTGGCGCTCCAGCAGCCGCTCGGCCGCCTTCTCCTTCGACAGCTCCAGGATCACTGTGCCTGCGGGGACCCCCGACCTCTGACCTCTGACCCTTGACCCCGCCCCTGACCCTTGACCCCGCCTCACCCCCTGCCTCCCACCCCCCAGGCCTGGCCCAGGCCTGCCCCAAGATGGCCGCCCCCTTGGGTTGCCATGGTGACGGGGCCCCGCCCACACCCACAGGTTGCCATGGGGATTTAAGCCCCGCCCACAACCCTCCGACCACGCCCTCTCCACTCCCCGGCCCCGCCCACCTCCGTTGCCATGTGCACCGCCCCCCCACCCCCCGGGTGCCCCGGAGACGGAAGCCCCGCCCCTCCCCGAGGCTCCGCCCACCCCTAGCCCCTCCCCCTCGCCCTTCCCCTCCCCTTGGCCAGACCCCTCCCTTAGGCCCCGCCCCCCAGTCCCCCTCCAACCCCCTTAGGCCCCACGGAGACCGAAGCGCCGCCCCTTCCCCGAGGCCCCGCCCACCGGCGCTCTGCAGCGCGGCCCCGATTTCCCGCTCCAGCTCCTCCAGCGCCCGCAGCCGCTCGTTCGCCACCCCGTAGCCCGCCATGGCCGCGCGCTTCCGCCTCCGCCTCCTCCGCCGGAAGTCCCGCCCCTCCACTTCCGGACCGCGGGGTTGGGGGCGCTCTAGGCGGCGTCTCGCTGCTCCCGCGGTCCTCCCAAAAAGGGGGTGGTGCGGCGTGACGTCACGGGGCTGGCCCCGCCCACCCCCAGCGCTTGGCGGGATGGGGTGTAAATGTTACTGGGGGGATACTGGGACATACTGGGGGGAGCTGGGAGACCCCAGAGGGGCACTGGCAGGGAACTGGGGGGGACTGGGAGCCCCTGGGGGGAACTGGGGGGGACTGGGAGCACTGGGAGGTGCTGGGTAGGGACTGGGAAGGACTGGGGAGGCACTGGGAGCGAACTGGAGGATACTGGGGTGGACTGGGAGGGGATGGGAGCCACTGGGGGAGACTGGGAAGCCCTGGGGTGAACTGGGAGCCCCTGGAAGGGCACCGAGAGGGAACTGGGGGGGACTGGGAGGCACTGGGAGCTCCGCCCGGTCACGTGGTGCAGAGCCAGGCCGGTGACGTCACCTCGCGCCCCGCCCTCGGCCCCTCCTCCCCGTGACGTCACCGCGCGGCCCCGCCTCCCCCTCCCCTCGTGCGCGCGGGAAAGGTGGGGGCGTGGCCCGGCGGCCGACGTCATCACGCCGCGCGTCGCCCCCGGGTGACGTCACGGCAAGATGGCGGCGGCAGCGCCCCCCGCGGCGCTGCTCGAGGCCCTCGGGGCCCTCCCGGCGCGGGGGGGGCGGGGGGCGGCGGGGCTGGGCCCGCTCCTGAGGGGGCTGCGGGACTGCGACGGGGCGCAGGTGGGAGAAATGGGGCGAAATCGGGCGAAAACGGGGAAAAAAGGGGGAAAAATGGGGAAAAACGGCGGTAAAATGGGCAAAAGTGGGGGCTGGGGGGGGCAATGAGGGGGATGCGACGGGGCGCAGGTAGGCAAAATGGGGTGAGATCGGGCAAAAACGGGCACAAATGAGAAAAAATGTGGAAAAATGGGCAATACGGGGGGTAAGGGGGGGCGTGGGGGGCTCCTGAGGGGCTGTAATGGGGTGTGGGTGGGGGAAATGGGGAAAAATGGGAGAAAATGGGGAAAAGGGGAGGAAAATGGGAGGAAAATAGAGGGAAAAGGGAGAAAAAGGGGGTAAAATGGGAATGGAAAGGGAAAAATAGAAAATGATGGGAAAGTGGGGAAAATGGGGAGAAAATGGGGAAATGGAGGGAAATTGGGAGAAATTGGGGAAAAATAAAGGGAATGGGGGGAAAGAGAGGTAAAATGGGAAAAAGCGTGGAGGAAAATGGGGAGAAAAATTGGGAGTGTGGGGGGGAAGCAGGGGGGATTTGTGGAGAAATTGGGGGCAAAAGAGGTGAAATGGGGGAAATTGGGTGGAAAAAGGGGGAAATTGGGAAAAGGGGAGAAGAAGGGAGGGAAATGGGGGCAAATGGAGGGATAATGGGGGTGGGGAGAGGGGGTGACCCCGTGACCCCCTGACCCCGTGACCTCTGACCTTTGCCCCCAGAGCCCCCAGGCCCTCGGGGGCCTGATCAGTGCGGCCAGCGCCCGCCTGGGCTCCATGAAGACGCGGTGAGTGACAGCTGCCATGGCCAATGGGGTGAGGCCCCGCCCCCTCTGCACCCTCATTGGCTACTGTGCTGCAGGGGGCGGGGCCTGAGGGGCGGGGCGGGCCAATGGGAGTGCGGCGGGACCTGGGGGGGCTGTGGGGGGTGGGTGGGGCTGTGGGGGCTCCGCCCCGTTTATGTGGGCGGGGCCTGGTGGTAGCAGCCTATCAGCATGCAGGGGGTGGGTGGGGTTTATGGGGCTCCTCCTCCTTTAAGGGGGCGGGGCCAAGGACCTGCTGTGGGGTTGGAGGAGTTAAGGTGGGGGTGGGGCTTGCGGGCTCCTCCCCCTTTGTGGGTGGGCCTTAGAGGCTCCTCCCACTAGAAGTGGGTGGGGCAAAGTGGTATCAGCCAATCAGAACGGGGGAGGGGGTGTGGCCTATCTGAGCCCCTCCCCTTTTAAGCGTGGGGGGGGGGTCCTGGGGAGATGGGGTGGGCTGGGGGGGCAGGGGTGGGGCTGTGGCTCCTCCCCCTGTGTGGGCGGGTCCCGGTGGCCCCTCCCCCTTTGGGGGGCGTGTCCCGCCGTGGCCCCGCCCCCATTGGCCCGTTGCAGGTTCGAGGGGCTGTGCCTGCTGGCCCTGCTGGTGAGCGAGAGCCCCACCGAGCCCTTCCAGCAGCACTGCCTGGGCTGGCTGCGCGCCCTGCAGCACCTCCTGCAGGTGGGGGGCACTGGGGGGACTGGGGGGACGGGGAGGGTACTGGGGGTCACTGGGGGGGGTTGGGGGGTCCTGGGGGAGTTGGGGGATGGGGAAGGGGCTGGGGTAGCTGGGGGGGCTTTGGGGATTCCTGGGGGGTCCTGAGATAACCCTGGGGGGGGGGGACATGACACAACCTTTGGGGGGGGGCTGAGTGTTTGGGGCTGCGTTGCCCCCCCTGGGCCCCACCAAAACCCTCCCGGTGGGGGCAGTTTGTGGCCGGGGGGGGCTCCCCGTTTACCCCCCACCCTCCTTATTTTTTTTCTCCCCCCCCAGTCTCAGGACCCCCCCCCCACCATGGCGCTGGGGGTGGCGGTGCTGCACCAGCTGCTGCTCTTCTCGGCCCAGCTGCCGGAGCTGGCGCGGGACATCGGCACCAACCACGTCCCCGGGCTGCTCACCTCCCTGCTGGGCCTCAAGGCCGAGGTGGGGGGGCCGGGGGGCTATGGGGGCTGGGGGGGCTGCAGGGGGACTTGGGGGGATTTGGGGGGGTTGGGGTCATTGGGGGGCTCAGGGGCCTGATATTGGGCCGGGGGGTGCTCGGGGGCCTTATTTTGGGATGGGGGGGGGCAAAGTGGGGAGCTGGGGGGCCAACTGGGGAGGCTAAAAACCACAGGGGGGGCTAAGAGAAAAAGGAGAAATCCTAAAAAACATAAATAGATAAAGTGGGAGGTCTGAAAAAAAGGGAGGGTCTCTAAAAAGTATGGAGGGATCTAAAAAATATGGGGGGGGGTCTAAAAATCCCCGGGGGGGCCCCCACTGATGCCCCCCCCCCCCAAAGTGCGAGGTGTCGACGCTGGAGGGCATCAAGTCCTGCATGACCTTCTACCCCCGCGCCTGCGGCTCCATGCGGGTTGGTGCCTCCCCCCCCCCAAAAAAAATTTGGGGTCCCCCCCCCACACCCAAAACCCTCCGGGGGGGTCCCGTCCTGTAGCCCCCCCCGGTGGTTTTGATCTTTGGTTTTGGGGTGAAAAAAGGGGAAATTGGCGGCGTACTTCTTGGCCCGCATCGACTCGGAGTCGCCACAGCTGCAGCAGGTGAGGAGGGGGGCAAAATTTATGGCGGGGGGGCCTAAAACATTTTTGGGGGGGTCCTAAAATATTTGGGAGGGGGGGTTAAAGTGCTGGGGGAGGGACACAGAAAATTTTGGGGGGGCTGTTGTGGGTCTGGGGGTCCTGAGGGGGTTTTAAGAGGTCCTGGGGGGCTTCTGGGGGCTTTTAGGGCCTGGGGGGGCTATTAGTGTCCGGGGGTTGTGGGGGGGTCTTTTTTGGGGGGGGGCTTTTGGGTGTGTGTGGGGGGCTCAAAACACCCAAATTCCCTTAGAGCATCCCCTAGGGTTATAGGGCTGGATTTTTTTGGGGGGGGGCTTTAAATGATTGGGGGGGCTTTTAGGGCCCGGGGGGGTTATGGGGTGTTTTTTTTTGGGGGGGGTGGGGGCAGGAATCCCAAATTCCCTCAGAGCATCCCTTAGGGTTATTAGGGCTAGTTCTTGGGGGGGGGCTTTAAATGATTTGGGGGGGTCTCTTATGGCTCGGGGGGGTCCAGGGGGCTCTTTTGTTTTGGGGGGGGGCAGGAGCCCCAAATCCCCTCCCCCCCCCCGTAGGCTTACAGGGCCGCATCCTGGGGCTGATTTTGAGCCCCGGGGGGGTGCCCTGAGGGCCGTGGGGGGGGGGTTATTTTTTGGGGGGGGTCCTGACGAGCCCCCCCCTTGCCCCCCCCAGCTGGCGTGCGAGTGCTACGCGCTGCTGCCCGCCCTGGGCCGCGGCTGTGCGCAGGGGCTGCGGCACCGAGAGTGCTGGCGCCAGGAGGTGGGGGGGCTCCTGGGGGCCCTGCGCCGCCTCCTGGGGGGGCTGCTGCCCCCCCCCCACCACGGTACGACACGGGGGGGGGTAAATGGGGGTGGGGGGTAAAAAGGGGATAAAAGGGGGAGAAATGGGGATTGGGGGCGGTAAAAGGAGCATGGGGGGGAAGGGGGATTGGGGGGCATTGGGGGGGTAAAAGGGGGATTGGGGGGAAAGGGGGGTAAACGGAGGGCTGGGGGGATTGGGGGGTAAATGGGGGCGGGGGGGTAAAAGGGGGATTGGGGGGAGAAAGGGGGTAAAAGGGGTCTGGGGGGTCTTGGGGGTCCAAAAAGCAGCCTGGGGGGTGTCAGGGGGCCCTCCCCAAATCCTAACCTTCCCCCTTTTTGTCTCTCCCCCCAGAGCCCCCCTGTGTGGGGCCGGGGGCCGAGCTGCTGCTGCCCCCCCTGGCCGGGGGGTCAGCAGGGGGGACGTGGTGGCCCTGCACCAGCGCTTCGCGGGGCTGGCCCGCGTCCTCACCCTGCTGCTCAGGTACGGCCCCCCCCCAAAAAAATGGGGACCCCCCCAGTCTCAGAGACCCCCCCCAAGTCCCAGAGACCCCTCCCGATTCCATGGGCCCCCCCCAAAACCTGGGACCCCCCCCCGAAATCCCTGAGCCCTTCCCCAAACCCTGGGAGCCCTCCCTAAAACTCCTCCCCCTCAAATTAGACCCCCGAAATCCCAGAGGCCCCCCAAAACCTAGGACCCACCTCAAAAAAAATCCTGCTCCCTAAATCTCAGCCCCTCCCCCGAACCTGGGATCCCCCCAACCCCCAAATCCCTCCCAAGCAGCGGCCCCCGGGGTCCCTGCCCCCCCTGTACCCCCTGACGCCGTGCCCCCCGTGCCCCCCCAGCAAGGAGTTCGTGGCGCCGGTGCCGGTGCCGGTGCAGGAGCTGCTGGAGCTGATCTGCAGTGCCCTCAGCGTCACCCCCAAGGCGGCGGTGAGGGGGGACGGGGGTCGTGGAGGGGCACATTGGGGGTGTGGGGGGGCATGGGGGGACAGGGGTTGTGGGGGGGGGGCATGGGGACATGGGGGGGCACGGAGGCCACATTGGGGACAGGGGGTGTCGGGGGGCACGGGGGGATATGGGGACATGGGGGGCACCGTGGGGGGCGGGGGGCTGTGGAGACATGGGGGGGCACATGGGGGCGCATGCGGAGGGCACAGGGACATTGGGGGTCCCTGGACCCCCCCCGACGCCCCCCTGTGCCCCCCCCAGGGCTGGCTGGGGGAGGGGCCCCTGCGGGCGCTGCTGCTGCCAGCCGTGCACATGGAGGTGCTGGAGCTGCTGGAGGCACTGGTGCTGGCGTGAGTGCTACTGGGAGCACTGGGAGGGGCTGGGGGGGCACTGGGGGGGCGCTGGGGGGAACTGGTGGGGTACTGGGCGCTAACTGGGCACGCTGGGGCCGTACTGGTGTGGTACTGGTTGGCGAGCGGGTGTACTGGAAGGTAGCTGGTGCCATACTGGTCTCTAACTGGTCTCTAATTGGCCATAGCGGTCCCTAATTGGTCCCTAACTGGTCTCTAACTGGTCCCTATGTGCCCGTACTGCTCTCTAACTGGTCCCTAACTGCTCTCTAACTGGTTCCTAACTGGTCTCTAACTGGCCATGCTGGTCTCTAACTGGTCCCTGTGTGCCTGTACTGCTCTCTAACTGGTCCCTAACTGGTCTCTAACTGGTCCCCAACTGCCCATCCTGGTCCCTCACCGCCCGCCCCGCTGCCTGAGCGCCCCCCGGTGCCGTACTGGTGCCTGACTGGTCTGTACTGGTAGGTGCGGGCCCCGCCTGGTGCGCTGGGGGGCGCTGCTGGCCCGGCTGTTCCCGCAGGTGCTGGGCGCCTGGAGCGGGGGGGGGCAGGCCCGCGGCGGGAACAGCGCCAACAGCCGAGCCAGCGCCACCCCCCCCGCGGGGCAGGAGCGGCCATACGGGTACGGGGGGAAGGGGGCGGGGGGGGGGTTGGGGGGATTTGGGGGGTTATGGGGAGTAATGGGGGGTTATGGGGGGATTTGGGGGGGTTAGGGGGAGTAATGGGGGGCTTGGGGGGACTTTGGGGGGGCTATGGTGGGTTATGGGGGGTTGGGGGATTTTGGGGGGGCTATGGGGAGTTACAAGGGGCTTATAAAGGATTTGGGGGGTTTGGGGTAGGGGTTTTGGGGGGTTGTAGGGGATTTGGGGGGTTGAGGGAGTTTGGGGGGAATTTAGGGGGTTCATGGGAGGGCTATGGGGGATTGGGGGGCATTCATCTTCCTGGGGGGCCCTCCCCATTCCCCCATTCCCCCATTCCCCCCATTCCCCCCATTCCCTCTTGCCTCTCGGGGCCGGGTTTGGGGTCCCCCGATCCCCTTGTGACCCCCTGACCCCCGTGACCCCTGACCCCGTGCCCCCCAGGGCGGTGCGGTGCCGGCTGTACCGGGTGCTGGAGCTGTGGGTGCGCGTGGCGGGGGCGGCCTCGGGGGTCCTGCAGGGCCACGGCCCCCGCGCAGGCGCTGCTGGGGCATCTGCTGGGGGACATCGCCCCCGCTGACGGCACCAAGGTAACGACCCCCCGGGACCCCCGCGACCCCCGCACCCAAAACCCCAAAACCCTCCCCAAAATGGATTTATGGGACCCCCAATAAGATTTTTGGGACCCCCCCACTCACAGACCCCCCCACAGGACACATGGAACCCCCCCCCCAGCACCCTCGGGACCCCCCTCACCCAGAGACCCCCCAGCACCCAAAACCCTCCCCAAAAAAGGATTTATGGACCCCCCCCCATAGGGTTTATGGGACCGGCCCCCCCAGACCTCATTTTGTGCCCCCACCCCCCAAAGACCCCCTGGACCCCCCCAGCCCCCCCAAATCCCCACTTACCCCCCATTTGCCCCCCCAAAATCCCCCTTTGCCCCCCAGCCCCCCCAAATCCCCGAGACCCCCCCAGCCCCCCCAAATCCCTCCTTGCCCCCCAGCCCCCCAAAATCCTGCCTTCCCCCCCATTTGCCCCCTGACCCTCCCCCATTTGCCCCCAGCTGAAGGCCGACCCCAAGCCCAGCGCCCCCAAACGCCCCAAACTGGGGGACGGGGCCGGGGGCGGGGGTCCGGGCGGGGACCCCCTCGCTGCAGCGCAAAGTGGAGCCCGCGGCCAACAGCGACGTCTGCCTGGCGGCACTGAGAGGTGGGGGGCACAAAAATGGGGGGGGCACAAAATTATGGGGGGGGCAGAAATTGGGGGGGCAGAAATTGGGGGAGGGGGAAATTGGGGGGTTGGGGGGAGGCAAAAAGGACTCTAAATGGGGGGGGCACCTAAAAATTTGGGGGGAGGGAATAAAATTGGGGGGCTCGGGGGGGCTCCATGCCCCCCGTGACCCCCACCCCCCCAGCCCTGCGCCACATCATCCTGACGGGGGCCGCTGATCAACGAGGAGACGCACCGGGTAAGGGGGGGGGGCTCATTTTGGGGGGAATTCTGGGGGATTTGGGGCTTTTCATTTTTTCTAACGTAATTTGAGCTCCAAAATTTATTTTTTTGCTTTTCATCTTTTATTTTTGGTTATTTTTTACGTTGCCAATTCTAAAATTTCAAATTTCATTTTTTTATTGTTAAATTGCAAATTTGTGGTTTTCTTTTTCTTTTCTCGTTTCCGTTGCAATTTAATTTAATTTTCTCATTTCTACGTATTTTCATTTCAAACTTTCAAATTTTACAATTTTTAATTTTCTTTTTTTTTTCAAATGCCTAATTCCTTTTTTCCAATTTCCCTTTTTTTTTTCAAATTTCCCTTTTCTTTCAAATTTGATTTCTCTTTTTTCCCAAATTCCCTTTATTTTCCAATTCCAAATTCCCCCTTTTTTCCCCAATTCCCCCCTTTTTCCCCAATTTCTCATCCTTTTTCCCCAATTCCCTTTATTTCCCTATTTCCCATCCTATTTCCCTCATCCCCTTTTTTCCCCAATTTCCCCTCCTTTTCCCCCAATTCCCCTTTTATTTCATTTTTTCCCAATTTCCCCTCCTTCTCCCCCAATCCCCCCAGCGGCTGCAGGAGCTGGTGGTCCCTCTGGCGCTGCGGCTGCCGCAGGAGGCGGCGCTGTGCGGGGGGGGGGCAGCCCCCGGCCCCCCCCTGTCCCCGTACGGCAGCGCCCGGTGCCGGGGGGCTCTGCTGCGCCTGCTGCTGGCCCTGCTGCTCGCCCCCCACCCCGCCCGCGCCCCCCCCCTGCACTGCGCCCTGCGAGCCTTCAGCCAGGGGCAGCGAGACCCCTCCCTCACGGTGAGCCCCCCCCAAAGAGAGAGACCCCCAAATAGGGAGACCCCCTGTAATTGGGAGACCCCCTGTAATGGGGAGACCCCCTGTAATTGGGATTCCCCCAATCGGGACCCCCTCTTTTAAGGACCCCTCCCCAAATTCGGCCCTCCCCCTCCCCCGCTTGGGACCCTCCTGCCCCCCCCTTTCAGGGCTTGCCCCCATCCCCTCCTGGCCCCCCCCGTTTATTATTCCCACCCCATCAGCCCCCCTTTAAACCCAGGACCCCCGCCCCCACCAATTAACCCCCCCAGTATTCCCTTCCACCCCCTGGGGACCCCCTTCCCCCCAGCATCTCCCCCCACCCCCCATTAATTACCCCCCGTTAATTACCCCCATTTCCAGGTCTCCTCCTTCTGCACCGAAGCCTTGGTCATCGCCAACGCCTTGGCGCGCCTCTGGGTGCCCCCTGCGCCCCCAGGACCCCCGCCCCATCCTTCCGCCCCCCTTCCCCCACCCCCAGCCCCCCCGCTTTCCCGGGGGGGGGCCCCCGCTCTTCCTCCTCCTCCTCCGCTCCCCCCGCCCCTCCCCAGCCCCCGGAGGACCCCCCAGCCCCAGCCTTTGCTGGGGGGGGCGAGGAGGAGGAAGAGGAAGGCGGGGGGGGGCAGGGGGCGGGGGGCGCGGGGGCGCCCCGCCGCCCGGTGTTCGTGCACTACGAGCAGGAGGAGCCCTCGGACGTGGAGATCTCCCTGGAGAGCGACTCCGACGACAGCGTCGTCATCGTCCCCAAGCGGGGGGCCCCGGCGTCGCCCCCCCTCCCCACCACCCCCAAGCCCCCCGCCCCCCTCCTTCCTCCTCCTCCTCCCCCTTCGTCCTCCACCCCCCTCCTCCTCCTCCTCCTCTTCCTCCTCCTCCTCCCCCTGCTCCCCTCGCCCTCCCCCCTGGATGAGGCCCCCCGCCCCCCTCCCTCCGCCGCCGCCCCCCCGCCACCCCCGCAGCCCCAAACGCTGCTGCCCCCCAACGCCCCCCCAGGCCCCCCCCCATGGCGCTGCTGGGGGCTGCGCCCCCCCCTCCGGGCCCCCCCCAGGGTGAGCAGCCCGGGGAGCCCGACCCGGCCGTGATCAACATCAACAGCAGCGAGGAAGAGGAGGAGGAGGAGGAAGAGGAGGAGGAGGAGGAGGAGGAGGAGTTCGGCGAGGAAGAGGAGGAGGAGGAAGAGTTCTTCGAGGAGGAGGAGGAGGAGGAGGACGAGCTGGAGGAAGAGCTGGGCGAGGAGGACTTCGAGGAGGAGGAGGAGGAGGAGGAGGAGTTCGAGGAGGAGGAAGGCCTCTCGGAGGAGGAGGAGGAGGAGGAGGAAGAAGAGGAGGAGGAGGAAGGCGGCGGGGCTGAGGAAGGCGCCCCCCCCGCGGCCCCCCCTGCGGTGACAGTGCCCGAGGAGGAGGAGGAGGAGGAAGAGGAGACGGGCGCCCTGCTGATGGAGGT
Organism: Aythya baeri; assembly: GCA_026413565.1. NCBI lineage: Eukaryota > Metazoa > Chordata > Aves > Anseriformes > Anatidae > Aythya > Aythya baeri. The sequence goes on along the minus strand of JAKRSJ010000102.1, from coordinate 12,530 downwards.
GGATGAAGGCCAGCCCCCCCCCTGCGAGGAGGAGGAGGAGGAGGAGGAAGGGGGGGGCCCAGAAGCCCCCAGCGAAGCAGGAGGAGGAGGAGGAGATGGGGGGGAGGAAGGGCAGCCCCCCAGGTAGCCCCCAGCCCCCCCGGTCCCCCCGAGGGCCCCCCCCGGCCCTGGAAGCTGCGCCCCCCCCGCCCTCCGGAGCCGCCCCCCGAGGGGCCCAAGGGGGACGGGGGCAGCCCCGAGCCCCCCCGCACCCCCCCCGGACCCCCCCAGCTGCAGGGAGAGGAGGAGGAGGAGGAGGAAGAGCACCCGGCCCCCCCGGGCAAGGGAGAGGTGAGTGGGGGGGGGGGTTAGGGCAAGACTGGGGGGTTTGGGGGCAGTTTGGGTGGAGATTGGGTGGTTTGGGGCAAGATTGGGGGTTTTGGGGCAAGATTGGGGGGTTTTGGGGCAAGATTGGGTGGAACTGGGGTGGTTTGGGGCACGATGGGGTGGTTTTGGGGCACTTTGGGTGAGAAGGGGGTGCTGGGGGTGGGATGGGGTGGGGAGGGGCAGGGTCAGGGGTCAGGGGTCGGGGGTCAGGCGCTGACCCCGCTGTGCCCCCAGGCCCTCGACCCCACGGCCTCCATGCTGGCTGACTTCATCGACTGCCCCCCGACGCCGCCCCGTGACCCCGCCGAGATCCCCCAACCTCAGAGCCCTCCCAGAGCCCCCACCTCGCCCCTCCCCTGCCCCACTCCTCACCCCAACCCCCCCGAACAAAATAAAGTTTCTAGAACCTTCCTCTCGGTGCCTTTGGCTTGGTTTTGGATGGGCGAAAGGGGCTCGGAAGGCTTTGGGTACAACTCAACGCCCCAGGGGACCTCCACCCAGCCCCACCTGCAGCTGCACCCCCTGTGCTCGAGGGTCTGCGTTCGACAGAGGGTCCCTGTCCGACAGAGGGTCCCTGTCCGACAGAGGGTCCGCGCTCCAGCCCTCTGGAGCACCCATCTGCAAGGACAGACGGAGGGAGTTGGGGCGGCTCAGCGTGGAGAAGAGAAGGCTCTGGGCACGCCTTCTGGTGACCTTCCAGTACCTAACGGGGGCCCAGAGGAAAGCTGTGCAGGGACTCCTTGTCAGAGCGTGTAGCGACAGAACGAGGGGTAACGGCTTTGAGCTAAAAGATGACAGATTCAGACTGGACGTTAGAAAGAAGTTCTTTACTCAGAGGGTGGTGAGGCACTGGCACAGGCTGCCCAGAGGAGCTGTGGATGCCCCATCCCTAGAAGTGCTCAAGGCCAGGTTGGATGGGGCTTTGAGCAACCTGGTTTAGGGGAAGGTGTCCCTGGCCATGGCAAGGGGGTTAGAACTAGCTGATGTTTAGGATTCCTTCCAACCCAATCCAGTCTGATTCTAATGCTTGACTCGAGTCTCACCACAGAGAGCATTAGAAATTGCACACAGTGAGCAGGCTACGTTGCAAAGTACAAAGAAAATCAACTACTGAGAAATACAGTACAAGGGAAGAAACACACCTTTTCCAATTGGCGTAGTTTGCCAGTGAATAAAAACTCATCAATTTTCTCTGCTATTTTAGCACCAACTCCATCCTAAATATCGGGGGAGAAGGAAACACCAGTTAACCTCAAGATCACTTACAGCCAGGAAGAAAAGAAAGCCCCGCAGGAAGAACTACGATGTCACCTAAACCACAACAAAACACTGCTCCATAAGGGAACAAGAGCGTGCAGGGTTCCACACAAGCAGCATAAACACAGCACTTGGACAACGGCATTACTTATTGTCGACAAGGCTTTGATTCCTACTGCCCTCCACGTTGAGCAGGGCAGTAAAGCAACGAAGGGGAAACCTGCCACCACAGAAGCCCTCGGCACGCAGACAGCTGCAGGCCCCAGCTGGCTCTGTGAGACCACCCCCGGGAACCTCCCCGCACCGCGACACCGCCCCCCCGGCCCCCCTCGGGAGGCAGGGCGCGGACCCCTGCCAGCTCCTTGGCTTCCGCCCCGCTCCGGATCTCGCCGGGGTATCGGGCGCTGACGGACGCCGCCTTCCTGCGGAACAGCGCGGCTCAGGGCTCAGAACTCAGCGCCCAGCCCCGGCGGGGCCCTGCAGCCCCACGCACGGCTTGGGGGGGGAGGCGGTACCTGTGGGCGCTGTACCTGTGGATGGCCCGGTTGCCGTTCCGCTCGTAGCTCGTCAGCTCCGCGGGGAGAAACGCGCTTGGAGCGGCCGAGGCGCGGCGCGGCCCCCCCAGCGCCCCCCCACCCGTCAGCAGGTCCGAGATGCCCGGGTTGGGGCGCCCGGACAGGGCCTTCCCCTTACTCATCGCGAGCAGCGGCACCGGCCTGAGGTAACGGGAGGAAATGACGCGAAAGGGCTTCCGGCGGAGATGTATATAAGCGAAACCGCATTCATGCGCACGCGCGGCACAGGGCCTGAGCGCTGACGGGAGATGTAGTTCTAGGACTCCGAACTTCCGGAAGCCATGTTGGGAGCCCAGAGCATTCCGGGAGATGTGGTCCTTGGACTCTGGACA